>JARQOD010000001.1:672237106-672326802 GCA_033576555.1 Oophaga sylvatica | reverse complement strand
GTGTTTATTTCTGTTAATGTTGATGATTATGGCTTACAGTCAATGAAAACCCAAAGTCATTATCTCAGTAAATTAGAATAATTAACAACACCAGCTTGAAAAATGATTTTAAAATCAGAAATGTTGGTCTACTGAAATGTATGTTCAGTAAATGCACTCAATACTTGGTCGGGGCTTCTTTTGCATCAATTACTGCATCATAGAATCATAGAATGGTAGAGTTGGAAGGGACCTCCTGGGTCATCTGGTCCAGCCCCCTGCTCAAAGCAGGATTCACTAAACCATCCCAGGGGTAAGGTTTCTCCTTGTGGAGAGTGACATACCAGCTCTGGCGTGTCGAGGTAAGGAGGCTTATTCGCCGTGCAATGCTCCTCTGGGAAATTTAATATGCAAATTGCCTCTTCAAACAAAGAGGACTTGTACTCTATAGCGCCACCTATTGGAAGTAGCGATCCTACAAGTCACAATCAACCCTTTAACGAGTCTTGTAATATGACTTAGGATAAAAGCCAAATCAGTATCTCCATTTGCAGACACGGTGTTTCGGACTATTTCTCCTCATCAGTGCAAAGTAGGAGAGATCTGATTTGGCTGGATGAGAGGCTCTGGACTAGGGTCTAAGGTGTAAGGATAGGTGGCGCTATAGAGTACAAGTCCTCTCTTTTTTTTGAAGAGGCAATTTGCATATTAAATTTCCCAAGGAGCATTGCACGGCGAATAAGCCAGAGCTGGTATGTCACTCTCCACAAGGAGAAACCTTACCCCTTAGACCCCAGTCCAGAGCCTCTCATCCAGCCAAATCAGATCTCTCCTACTTTGCACTGATGAGGACCAATAGTCCAAAACACCGTGTCTGCAAATGGAGATTCTGATTTGGCTTTTATCCTAAGTCATATTACAAGACTTGTTAAAGGGTTTATTGTGACTTGTAGGATCGCTACTTCCAATAGGTGGTGCTATAGAGTACAAGTCCTCTCCTTTTTTTGAAGAGGCAATTTGCATATTAAATTTCCCAGAGGAGCATTGCACGGCGAATAAGCCTCCTTACCTCGACACGCCAGAGCTGGTATGTCACTCTCCACAAGGAGAAACTTTACCCCTTAGACCCTAGTCCAGAGCCTCTCATCTAGCCAAATCAGATCTCTTCTACTTTGCACTGATAAGATTCATAGCTGGAAAAATGGAGGAGACCACATTTCCTAAAAATAAAAGCATGTCATCTGCATATAAAGAGATCCACATCTCCAGTGACCCACAATGGAAGCCAGTTATTTCAGTAGAAGCGCGTATTAAACAAGCTGACGGTTCTATGGCAATCGCGAAGAGAAGGGGCGACAGGGCATCCCTGCCTGGTTCCCCTCCCCAATGCGAATGCCCCTGATACACGACCAGTTTTGCCATAGGTGATACATATAATAGCTGAATATACAAAATAAATGTATCCCCAAATCCCATGCATCTCAAGACAGCCCACAGCGTCAAGGGAAAAAACTGCTCTGGACCCGGTAGACTCAGAGCTTAGTTGTAAAAAAAAAAAAGGCGCCTAAAATTAACTGATGTGGATTTGTTTGGCATAAAGCCAATTTGGTCATCATTAATCACTTTGGTAATTACTTTTGACAGTCTGTTGGTTAATGCTTTTGCCAGTAATTTAACATCTGTTGAGAGACATGAGATTGGTCTGTAAGAATCAGACTGACATGGGTCCTTGCCAGGTTTTAATAATAGGATTATTACAGCTTCCTTCATAGATTCTGGAAGAGATCCAGTTTTAACAGACTCTTCAAAGACATTTAACAGTTTAGGTAATAACATATCGCGATACATTTTAAAGAATTCCCTTGGTATCCCGTCTAATCCCTGGGGTCTTTTCATTTTGAACCTCTTGAAGTGCCTCTTTCAATTCTTCTAAGTTTAGAGATATTTCTAGTGAGTTTCTATCTTCATTTGTTAATTGCGGATTTCATGCATTTTTAATGCGTTTCCGCCACAGTAACTAACTAAAATCTCAAGTGCGTTTTTTACTTATAGATTTTATGCATCCAATTTAAGTCCATGTAAAAAATCTGCACATAAAACTCAGCGTACCCGCAAGAGAAATTTACATGTTGAAGATTTGAAACATGCACTGCAGGTCAGTTTACGCTGAGAAAAAAAGCACAGCGTGCAGGAGATTTCTATAAATCCCATCCACTTTGCTGAAACTGTAAGGTGCTGCGTTTTTTATTTAGATAAAAGATAGAGTGCCAAAAACTCACTAAAAATTCGTCATGGGCGCACAGCCTAATAGAAGAAAAAAATGTTGTAGGTACTTTTTAAATACTTTCTAAAATACTGAAAAAAACAGTGTGAAGAATGACTTACAGGTGAATATCAATTACGGTATTTGTCATTTGCTTTTGAATCTAAACATGCCCAAAATTTTGTGTTACCTAATGTTTCTTTATAGCAGTCAGAGCTGTTTTTCTAGTACATAACTCCAACTGCTCATACATAGAAACAGATGTAGTATTTGTTAAAGGGAACCTGACAGCTCATAGATACTGCCTGATTTATGGGCAGCAAGGAAACTGACAGCTGATTGATACTGCCTGATTTCTGGGCAGCAAGGAACCTGACAACTGATAGATACTGCCTGATTTCTGGGCAGCAAGGGAACCTGATAGATACTGCCTGATTTCTGGGCAGCAAGGAACCTGACAACTGATAGATACTGCCTGATTTCTGGCAGCAAGGAACCTGACAACTGATAGATACTGCCTGATTTCTGGCAGCAAGGGAACCTGACAGCTGATAGATACTGCCTGATTTCTGGGCAGCAAGGGAACCTGACAGCTGATAGATACTGCCTGATTTCTGGGCAGCAAGGGAACCTGACAGCTGATAGATACTGCCTGATTTCTGGGCAGCAAGGAACCTGACAGCTGATAGATACTGCCTGATTTCTGGGCAGCAAGGGAACCTGACAGCTGATAGATACTGCCTGATTTCTGGGCAGCAAGGGAACCTGACAGCTGATAGATACTGCCTGATTTCTGGGCAGCAAGGAACCTGACAACTGATAGATACTGCCTGATTTCTGGGCAGCAAGGGAACCTGACAGCTGATAGATACTGCCTGATTTCTGGGCAGCAAGGGAACCTGACAGCTGATAGATACTGCCTGATTTCTGGGCAGCAAGGGAACCTGACAGCTGATAGATACTGCCTGATCTATGGGCAGCAAGGGAACCTGACAGCTGATAGATACTGCCTGATCTATGGGCAGCAAGGGAACTTGACAGCTGATAAATGCTGCCTGACCTATGGGCAGCAAGGGAACCTGACAGCTGATAGATACTGCCTGATCTATGGGCAGCATGTATCAGGCACTGACTGTATGATTTAAGCAAGGGATGTTTGACTCTGAAACCCTGCTGTGTTTCAGAGAAAAATATACTTCAAAGTCGGCAGGAACCTAGCCGCACAAGACAATCTCTAGCAGCTTCTCCTGACCCTCAGCACTGGATTGAAGGGTCACTCCCTGTGTGCATGGATAGGGAGAGTCAAACATACCTGGCTGAGATTATACAGCCAGTGTCTGATACGTGCTTCATGTTGATCAGGCGTCATGTATCAGTGGTCAGGTTCCCCTTAAAATAACAAAGATATCATGATGCAGCAAAATATCCCGATGCAGAAAAGTGAAACTCAACACGAAACTTTACAAGTTTGATGGTTTTCTTTCTTGTGTGTTAGTTTAAAGGAGTTGTCCAGGCTTGGGATACAAATCTGCAGTCACTCTATGTACACGTCAAGATTTCCAGGTATTCCAGGTCACATGCATGTGAGTAGCATACTTGCGATCACATGGTCACTTGTGACACGTGATCACAATTGTGTATATAGAATATAGAAAAGGATCACTCATTATTCAGTAGAAAAAGTGTACACAATTACTATTGAGTTCACAGACCATACACATAACATCATTATTTATTGGTATCAGTTAAAAAATCAAAAATCACAAAATCCCCAGAAATCGTGACCATATCCAAAGTGATGATAAAAGAACCAGTAGTATAAGACAAAAGGGCCGTCACCCTGTACAGTCCACTAACCTCATCCCTACCTGTCTGCAGAGGTTGGCACCCTCCTGAAACGCAAAGGCGCCCTAGTCCCCCGACGGCTCTCCCTAATGGTCCCTATGAGACCCTTCTATGATGACATATCAGGGACAGTATACAAAAAGAATAATTTGCAACCATGTTATACGGGGATGCTAAATAGCCAGACACTTATCTTGGACAGACACTAATTCAGCACAAGAATAATCCCACTACACAGATACTCTGTATTTAACTAGTGTCAAGAAACTTGCCACACAGGTACACCATATGTAATTGATTGTATGGAATCACTCAAAAGAGCATTTACATACGTTTTTGCATATATCTATTTATGTGGTCTTCAATAATGTAAAAAGTTGTACAAAGATGAAAATACTATAAATGGTAGGCCACAATCATCTTGTTGCCAAGTAATAGATGTGTTGAGTTGAAACCAGAATTCTGTTGTAAGAAAGAGGCATCAAAAGGTGATATTTCATAATAGAAACTACACCCACTGTTGCCCCAAGGGTATTAGACCCACAAGAAATGTGCAAAACATGCTTTAACTCACGAGAAATGTACAAAGTATGCAAAACTCGTTTCTCCTCAAAAGAGGCTCATCACGAGTGCATACTATTCAGTTCATCAGACAAAAATATATTAAAATGTTAGATCACTTACAGTACAGACCAAAAGTTTGGACACACCTTCTCATTCAAACGATTTTTCTGTATTTTCATGACTATGAAAATTGTAGAATCACACTGAAGGCATCAAAACTATGAATTAACACATGTGGAATTATACATTACACTTTACAAAAAAGTGTGAAACAGCTGAAAATATGTCTTATATTCTAGGTTCTTCAAAGTAGCCACCTTTTACTTTGATTACTGCTTTGCACGCAGAAAAGGTGAACGGATGGACTCTACATGCCTAGTTCCCACCGTGAAGCATGGAGGAGGTGGTGTGATGATGTGGGGTGCTTTGCTGGTGACACTGTTGGGATTTATTCAAAATTGAAGGCATACTGAACCAGCATGGCTACCACAGCATCTTGCAGCGGCATGCTATTCCATCTGGTTTGCGTTTAGTTGGACCATCATTTATTTTTCAACAGGACAATGACCCCAAACATGCCTCCAGACTGTGAAAGGGCTATTTGACCAAGAAGGAGAGTGTTGGGGTGCTACGCCAGATGACCTGGCCTCCACAGTCACCAGACCTGAACCCAATCGAGATAGTTTGGGGTGAGCTGGACCGCTCACCGCTTCAATTTTGAATAAATGCCCAACAGTGTCACCAGCAAAGCACCCCCACACCATCACACCACCTCCTCCATGCTTCACGGTGGGAACCAGGCATGTAGAGTCCATCCGTTCACCTTTTCTGCATGCAAAGCAGTAATCAAAGTAAAAGGTGGCTACTTTGAAGAACCTAGAATATAAGACATATTTTCAGTTGTTTCACACTTTTTTGTAAAGTGTAATGTATAATTCCACATGTGTTAATTCATAGTTTTGATGACTTCAGTGTGATTCTACAATTTTCATAGTCATGAAAATACAGAAAAATCTTTGAATGAGAAGGTGTATCCAAACTTTTGGTCTGTACTGTAGCTCATGATGATAGTGATGGGTTTATTGATAAAGTGCCTCGTGCATGCTCTGGATACTGTGTCCAAATGTGGATGGGAATCTCGCCCAATGGCAGTCACCGATTCAGCCCCCATCGAACAGCATGTCAGACGTTAGGCTCCCTAACCCCATTAAATAAATGGTGTGAATTGATTAATCAGTGATTCCCACCTGTGTCCCATCCGTTACGTTGAATTCCACCATCCTGCCATGAAGAGACATAGGTGCTCCATGCCGCCAGCATAAGTATTGCTGTTTTGCCCCCGGAAAAGCCCTATGTATTCAGCTTAGCAATGAGGCTTGAGGTGCATTTGCATCTCACTACCCCATTGGTTTAAGCAGGGCACCCGATCCCCGTATACCCTAAATGGGAAAGCAGCTTCAGATCCATCAGCGCCTCAACTCTGCTCAGTAATGCCGGTGTGGGGGGGTGCTCCCTGACACGCAGTCAGTGTCTGCGCAGCGGCCACAGAGGGAACAGATGTGCCATCGGCGCCTGCATAGTGGCAACAGAGGGAGTAAAGAGGAAGGCCAGAGACCAATCTCACATCGCCCCATTTTTTATATATATAAACATTGCGCCCAATACCCGCCCACAATGGGAGTGACCCTGGGTTCTGGAAAAATAATAAAAAAGCAGTATACATTTATGCGATAGAAGGACACTTGTGACAAGATGTTGGGAGATTTAAAGGGATTACCACATCCACAGGATGACTGATGTTATGGGGTCAGGGAAATATTAGCAATCAATCACAGAAAAAAAATAAAACTCATATATGGTATTTGTCTGCAATCAGGGAAAAGAAAGGGGCAAGTGTGCTCACCTATAAAGTGCATGCACTAATATCTATTGGCATGCAAAAAGCTACTGCCACTAGCCATCCGGTTTAGTATGCTTTAAAGCAGAAAAACTATCTGATGGCAGGCATGGTACTGCATAAGGAATGTGCCTCTGACTGTGGAACCCCTAGGACTAAAGCTACTAAAATACTGTCATTGCCCAATTCCCTCCTTGCACCTCTCCCCTTGGTGATGCACAAATTGGGATGCCCAGCTGTCCAATGGCTCTTAAAGGGGAAGGGTCCTACGGTCACACCTACAGGAGTTAAATTCAGGTGTCCAGGTCAGTAACGCCCCTTTTCCCTCCGGCGGACACCTGCTCGTTGGCCAATTCGCCTGTCGATCGCGGACAGGATCTCAGCTATGAGCCGCCCGTTATGAAATGTAGTTACCTTTCTCTGCTTATGTAATTAATAAACTGTGACCAACCTGTTCAACCCATTTAGGCATGGCTGTTTTCATTACGGGTTTTCGTGGGTGGGGGGGAAGGCACTGTTTAAGACACACAGGTCTCCACAGTCTGGCAGGCACGGTACTGCATAACGACTGCCAACTGCTGGCTGGGCTGATGTACAGTCATGGCCAAAAGTTTTGAGAATGACACAAATATTATATTTTCACATGATCTGCTGCCCTCTGTTTTTTATGTGTGTTTGACAGATTTTTTATCACAGACAGAAATATAATAATTGCAAACATATGAGTAACAAAAGCTTATATTGACAGTTAGAATGAGTTAATGCAGCAAGTCAATATTTGCAGTGTTGACCCTTCTTCTTCAGGACCTCTGCAATTCTCCCTGGCATGCTCTCAATCAACTTCTGGACCAAATCCTGACTGATAGCAGTCCATTCTTGCACAATCAATGCTTTCATTTTGTCAGAATTTTTAGGTTTTTGTTTGTCCACCCGTCTCTTGATGATTGACCACAAGTTCTCAATGGGATTAAGATCTGGGGAATTTCCAGGCCATGGACCCAAAATCTCTATGTTTTGTTCCCTGAGCCATTTAGTTATCACCTTTGCTTTATGGCAAGGTGCTCCATCATGCTGGAAAAGGCATTGTTGATCGCCAAACTGCTCTTGGAGGGTTGGGAGAAGTTGCTCTTGGAGGACATTCTGGTACCATTCTTTATTCATGGCTGTGTTTTTAGGCAAGACTGTGAGAGAGCCGATTCCCTTGGCTGAGAAGCAACCCCACACATGAATGGTTTCAGGATGCTTAAAAGTTGGCATGAGACAAGACTGGTGGTAGCGCTCACCTTGTCTTCTCCGAATGAGGCGTTTTCCTGATGTCCCAAACAATCGAAAAGGGATTCATCAGAGAAAATAACTTTACCCCAGTCCTCAGCAGTCCACTGCCTGTACCTTTTGCAGAATATCAGTCTGTCCATGATGTTTTTTCTAGAGAGAAGTGGCTTCTTTGCTGCCCTCCTTGAGACCAGGCCTTGCTCCAAGAGTCTCCGCCTCACAGTGCGTGCAGATGCACTCACACCTGCCTGCTGCCATTCCTGAGCAAGCTCTGCACTGCTGGTAGCCCGATCCCGCAGCTGAAACACTTTTAAGAGACGGTCCTGGCGCTTGCTGGTCTTTCTTGGGCACCCTGAAGCCTTTTTGGCAACAATGGAACCTCTCTCCTTGAAGTTCTTGATGATGCGATAGATTGTTGACTGAGGTGCAGTCTTTCTTGCTGCGATACTCTTCCCTGTTAGGCCATTTTTGTGCATTGCAATGATGACTGCACGTGTTTCTTTAGAGATAACCATGGTTAACAGAAGAGAAACAATGATGTCAAGCACCAGCCTCTTTTTAAAGTGTCCAGTGGTGTCATTCTTACTTAATCATGACAGATTGATCTCCAGCCATGTCCTCATCAACACCCACACCTGTGTTAATGGAGCAATCACTGAAAAGAGGTTAGCTGGTCCTTTTAAGGCAGGGCTGCAATGATGTTGAAATGTGTTTTGGGGGATAAAGTTCATTTTCTAGCCAAATATTGACTTTGCAAGTAATTGCTGTTAAGCTGATCACTCTTTATAACATTCTGGAGTATATGCAAATTGCCATTAGAAAAAGTGAAGCAGTAGACTTTGTAAAAATTAATATTTGTGTCATTCTCAAAACTTTTGGCCATGACTGTACATACAGGGCCTGGCTATGGCTTGGCTGATGTTTATTCAGGTGGTGCTGGGCTCAGTGGGCTGGACCTGGTGATGATGTATATACAGGTGGTGCTGGGCTCAGTGGGCTGGGGCTGGATCTGGTGATGATGTATATACAGGTGGTGCTGGGCTCAGTGGGCTGGACCTGGTGATGATGTATATACAGGTGGTGCTGGGCTAAGTGGGCTGGGGCTTGTGATGATATATACACGTGGTGCTGGGCTCAGTGGGCTGGGGCTGGTGATGATATATACACTGTGTTCCAAATTATTATGCAAAAATTGTTTAGGAGTGATAAGGTAAGAATTTTTTTGTTTGCAGTTAAACTCATTGATGGTGATGTGTGTCAGGGCTCTTTATATCACTGTAAGCAATTGCAGACACCTGTGCTAATTAGTTTGGCAGGTGTGTCCAATGAAAGGCAAGACTACTTAAGAAGGCTGTCCCACACTATTAAGCAGCCTACATTTTCTGCCAAAATGGGAAAGAAAAAGGATGTGTCGGCTGCTGATAAGCAACAAATTGTGGAGTGTTTAGGTCAAGGCATGACTACAATCAACATTGCCAAGACACTTCATCGTGATCATCGCACAATCAAGAACTATGTAGCTCATTCACAGTACACACGTGTGCGTGCTGATAAGGGAAAATTGAGGACTCTTTCCTACAGGCAATTACATCAGGTTAAAAGAGCAGCGGCAAAAAAGCCTTGTCATAGCAGCAGACAAGTTTTTGAAGCTTGATGGTGCCTCCAACGTCCCCCGAACAACAAGATGCAGGGACCTTCAGAGGTTTGCAGCTGTGCGTAAGCCATCCTGTCGACCTCTATCCACTGCACACAAGCAGAAACGGCTGCAGTGGGCCAAACAATACATGGAGACTGACTTCAAAACTGTTATGTTCATCGATGAGTGCCGTGCAACGCTCGATGGTCCAGATGGATGGAGTGGAGGATGGCTGGTTGATGGACACCCCATGCAAACACGGCTACGGCGCCAACAAAGAGGAGGTGGAGTAATGTTTTGGGCTGGAATCATGGGGAGAGAGATTGTCGGCCCCTTTAGGATCCCTGAAAGGGTAAAGATGAACTCCATAGTGTATGTTGAGTTTCTCAAACATCACTTCTTGCCATGGTTCAAGAAGAAGAACCGTGCATTCCGCAGCAAGATCATTTTCATGCATGATAATTCACCGTCTCATGCTGGACATAACACATCTGCATCTCTGGCTGTTATGGGCATAAAAGGGGACAAACTTATGGTGTGGCCCCCATGCTCCCCGGACCTCAACCCCATTGAAAACCTCTGGAGCATCATCAAAAGGAGTGTCTATGATGGCGGGAAGCAGTTCACATCTAAGCAACAGCTCTGGGAGGGTATTCTGTCCTCATGCAAAACAATTGAAGCAGAAACCATCCAAAACCTGACAAATTCAATGACCGAGAGAGTTCAGAAGCTCCTTTCGAATAAGGGGTCCTATGTGCAAATGTAACATCACCTAGAATAAAGTTTTGAGTTGAAAACTGTTTGATTTCAGTTTGTAATAACCTGCTAATGCTTATAATTTCAAAAATTACCATTTTTTTGTTCTTTATTAAAATGAAAAGGTTGAAAACTCTGCTGTGCATAATAATTTGGAACATGCATTTTGAGTGCAGTTTGAGTGTTTTATTTTTAAAAAAATATACTGTTATCATTGGCAGTTTGTACAAAAACCTTTCAATTGTACTCTAATAGTTATTTGACTGGAAAATTACAATGACTGCAATTCATATAGGTAATTTGGGAAAATCTGAGAAAATATTATTTGCATAATAATTTGGAAAACAACAGTGTACTGGGCTTAGTGGGCTGGTGATGATGTATATACAGGTGCTGGGATTAGTGGGCTGGTGATGATGTATATACAGGTACGGGGCTCATTATACTGTATGGAGCAGTTTCATTCACCTTTTTAGTTCCAAAATTTTACAACCTGAACAACCATGGTTTGCCCCCCCCAGTTTTGATCCTGGGTACGCCGATGTTTCCCATAGTTCTATAGGTCACTTTGTCCTGTAGGATATCAAGACTAGTGTTGAGCGATACTGCTCGATATCTAAAAATATCGTATCGAAATGGTATCGCCGATATCACTAAATATCGTCGATATCCGATTCTGATACCGGAAGTCCCATGTAAGTCTATGGGAACAAAATATCGCAACAAAAAAAACCCTTTCTTTCGTTGTAAACACAAAATATACACACATAGAATACATATATATATATATATATATATACATGTCATTGTGACATATATATATATACATATATTTATAGTTTATACACTTCTACATAGTAAAATAGACTCTGATTCAATTGCCGGGTAAAGCCGTGACATACCCCATAGAAGTCGACGGGCTCGGTGCCGAGTACCCCCAAAACCTCTGGCTCTGTGCGACTCAACTTGGGCGTCACGAACAGGATTCTGTAGCTCGCTATAAGCGAGTCCTGTGTGCCTGAATTGAACTGGTTTTGTGCTTGAGAATTGCTAAAATCATCAGAGAATGTATTTGCCATTTTTCAGCCATATCTGCGTCACGACGAGGCACTGGTGAAGAAGAAGGGCGTGCTCTTCGTGGGTGTACACTCACTCAGTGGCGCGAAAACGATGGCCGACCACTGTAAATGGTACTGCAATGTAAGATCGTGCCCCACAGCTCTTCAGTTCCGCCTCCTCATCCTCCTCAGTGTGCGGAAACTAACACGAAGGTCCCCCTCCCTACAAAAGAGGGGCCCTCTCCAGATGCTAATGACACATGTGACTTGGCAGAGATGGCTAATGGACACGAGCAGAAGTGTGAAGGGATGGAGCAATCAGAGCTCTCCCCCCCACGGAAGCGACCCGATCGCCACGGAACCACCGTTGGGCACCCGGCCTGGAAACCCTCCTACGCTGCAAGAAGCGGAGGATACCCTAAGAGGCCTGGCCCGGCACCGGGAGGAGGTCGCCAGGATGGAAGCCAGCTGGCGTGCCCTAAAACTAAACTTGGAGCGGCGCCAATCCCTCTTACCTGAAGTGTCTGTACCGGAAGGTGAGGCACCCGTTCTAGTAGAGGAGTCCGTGCGGGCATCCCAGCCCTTGCAATGTGATCCGGTTGATGTTGTCGCAGTGGAGGCACCCGTTCGTGCAAAAAACTCTGCACCGTCAGCACCCCAGATCCCGCTGTCTGCCCCCGTCGCTGAGACAGAAGAAGCGACACCCGTCCTCATGGAGGAGGCCGCGCAGGCACCAGAGCACTACCTGCCTGTACCGGAGCCCCAACTGTCATCTGTTCCAGAGCCGGCTGCTTCCTCCGCAGGTGAGCGCCGCCAGGACTGGGGGCGCCAGGAGAGCTGCCGCAAACCGGACACTGTAAGCTGCAGTTTGATGGTGGAGACATGGAGCAGCTGGTGGAGAATTACAACCGGCGTCAGGAGGAAGAGTGGAGACGTTGGGAGCGGGAAGCAGAGCGACAAAGGGAGCAGCGAGAAACCCAAAAGCTTCGGCAACGTAACCTGGAGAAGGACCGGGCAGATAAGGACAGGATGAGAAAAGATAAAGGAACCCTGTGGGAGCCGCGGCGTAAGGGTGCAGTACGGAGCTTTAAATTGAAAGGTGGTTGGGGCTTCATCCAGGAGCCTGGACTTTATTTAGAAGTTTTTGCGAACCGGCGGGACGTGGAGGCTCACCTCCCAGAAGGACACCCGGGGAGGGACCTGTTGCCAGGAGACTTGGTGACTTACACCTGACACTGGGGTTACAATGGATGGTACGCCCTAAATGTTACCAGGTGCGACCCCTACTCCCCAGAGTGTCAGGAACCTGTGAGACCCTCGGAGCCTTCAGCCTCCCACATCCAGGCCTCTGCAAAAGTGCCCACCCCACGCCGTAAATCTCCCCAGCCTCCCTCAGTGGTCTCCTCAGCAGCCCCAGCTATGGACATGATAAGTATAGCTGGCCCGTACCCGGCGCCTGTTAGGCCCCCTGGGGTTCGTTCAGTCCGGGACATAGGGTTCCAGACCCGGAGGGAGATGAAAGAGGTGGCCACACAGACCCAGATAGCGGGTCACGACTTGACTGTACAGACCACACGACGTCATCAGGTCCTGGTGGTCCTTGGTGTCTCGGATGTTTGGCAAGCATCAGAAGAGTACCAGGTGGTACCTGGAACACCCCTGCCAAAGAATTATAAATAACCCGGACAGGGTCCCTGTATGTAAATAGTTAAATTGTTGATGTACCCGGACGGTGGAATGTTCATAAAAAAGTTTTTTAATTTAATAAAAAAAAACAAAACACAGTTTTCATTACTTTTATTACAGTCTCATCCTGCGACGCCATCGATCTCCTGTAAAAAAATGAAAAAAAAAGTATACCACCTGACCGACGCAGTCCATAGTAACGAGTGTCCCACGACGATCCAGCTCTGCTACATCAGAATGACAGGCAGAGCCTGTCATCCCGGCGCAGCACAGCTGATTACCTGCTTCCCCGGCGGTGACGTCATCGGACTGGTTTACGGCCGGGATTACCCTGCAGTCACTGCAGTTATCGCGAAAAACTGCATGTGACCGCCAGGGAGAAGATAATGGCGGCCATCAAGCAGTCCAGGACGTGACCGCCGGAGATCTTCTGCCAGGTAAGTGCCGCTGACTCCTGACAGACCCGACCGACGGACACTCACAGTGACAGTGACAAATCAGATTCCGGTATTCGATATGACGAAAATATCGGTATTCGGAATCGAAAGGCCGATACAGCTAATATTGGCCGATACCCGATATTTGCAGTATCGTATCGCTCAACACTAATCAAGACACATTTTTTTTGCAAGTCACATGATCCATAACTACTAAATTTCCGCCATTGTCACAGGCTTTAATATTTTCATTAGTAGCCAGGTCATCCAGTGTTTTAGTGTTTTCTGTAGATAAATTTGAATGGTAATTTCTCCTTTTAGCACCAATCTTTATAATATCAACAATTTTGTAATTGTAAAATGTTGTAAAAATAATTTTGTAAAAATCTCAATGCTAGTTGTTTCAGTGCCAGAAGGCATCTGCTAACTAGCAGGTCTGAGATTCGTGAAAAGACCCTCTCCTAGCGGTCTCTGCCCTTCAGCCAGGAGATCAGCAAGTATCCTAACTGTCGGGAGATCTTCCTCAGGAACCCAAGGAAGCACACTCCACTGTATCATGTGTTTTAAAGAATCTCTTCCACTTAAGTTTGCGTTAAAATAGATGAATATCTTTGACCCATTTGAATTCATTGTACCTGTTGGTAATAACTAACGATAGCCCCCTGGCAGCACCCTCTCCTCAATCGGTGACAAGGAGTATGATGAAAGATTGATAATTCTGTTCCGATTACATGGAATTATATGCAAATAGAATATAGTGACTGCAGACTTTTGCCCCAAAGGCTGACAACCCCTTTAAGAAATGCTACATATTTATTAATTTAAAAGATATGATTCTGGCAGCCTCGACCTGTCATTAGAGGAAACTTATTGCACACGCTTTATAAAACGGAGGCAGTAAGCTCCGTATAATGGAGGATGCAGGTAACAAACTAGTATAGTTTAATCTACATCTCTTCGGTAGATTTGCAGCTTCATATAAAGGACAATACCCGTTATAAAGATTTACAAAAATGAGTTATCACAGAATTTTTACCTGACAATTACATGATGCTTAAAAGGCAGATATTCACTTTAAAAAAAACTAAAATGGGATGTTCATGTATTATAAATTATTTCTCTGCATGGTATCTAAAAAAAATTACACGTTCCAGAACGAGACCTACGGAAAACCAGGGATGGTGAGTACTATTCGTTTTCTTTCCTTTATTTGTGACATACCAGGCTGAGACATTTCAATAGTTGATATTGGACAACTCATTTTAAAAACTAAAAATTACTGCTAATAACAATTCTTACAAAAAAAAAGGACTAGTAAAAAAATACTGGGGACATTTCCAATGAATGGCTATCATTTTCTGCTGACTTGCCCATGAGGAGCAGGGGGATAACATTCCTCGTAGCCCATCTTCAACATTACAGAGCAGAGAAGGTAAGGGATGCTCCTCCTGTAGCTGGTTATTGTACAAATTATGATGGACAGGACACAAAGAATATAATACTTTAAAAAATAAAATTTTAATTAGTTTATTTTTATCAGTTAACAAGATGCAAAGGAAATATAAAACAAATTAATGTTTGGCGTGACCACCCTTTAACTTAAAAAGAGCATCAAAGCATCAATTCTAAGTACTCTTGCACAGAGTTGTTTAAGAAACCTTGCGGTTTAACCCCAACATCCCAGAGAACTAACTAAAGATCTTCTGTAAATGTAAGCATGCGCAAAATCCTTCTGTCTCTTCATGAAATCCCACAAGGATTCAATGATACATAGTTATAGTAACATAGTTACATAGTGGGATTAGGGCACTGTGGGGGTCATACCATCAGTTCCAGCACTCCGTTCTTTATGTAATTCCACCCAGACTCAATGATATTGAGATCATGGCTCCGTGGGGGTCATATATTCGATTCCAAGACTTTGTTCATTTCTATGGCGAATATGATTCTTAATGACACCTGGATATTATGTTTGGAGTCATTGTACTGCTGCTGAATACATTTGGAGGCAGTCAGAAGCCTCCTTAATGGTATTGCATGATGAGCAAGTTTGCCGGCAACTTTCCATATGACACAGGCGCGCGCTACATGCTGACTAAAGTTGAGCGAATTTGTTCGGATTCGGTTGCCGAATCTGAATTTGCCATATTCGTGCCATATTGGTTCCCTATTCGTGCCGAATGTATGTTTGATGATCGGTTCCGAACATATTTGGTAATTTCTACTCTCATTGACTGTAATGATGTTCGGCTGTGTTCGACGAATATTGCAAAAACAATTTTCGCCGCAGATCATATCAGAACAAATTCGCTCAACTCTAATGCTGACATCATCAAGCCACCTGCGTGCCTATGTCACCGAGAACGCGCTGGGCAGGAAGCTGTGGATGTGCATGGCAGCTCCACTGCCATTTTCTCCCATAGGCAGTGGAGCTGCAGGATCGCTCCCTGCTTGGTACAGTGCATATGATGAGAGCAATCTGACCATGGGCCCCCCCGGAGCCTCAGGCTCCGAGCAACTGGCCAGATTGCCCTCATTATTACAGCCCTGCAAGGGCCCCCTTGCACCTCCGGGGCCCGATGTAGCTGCACTAATTATGAAGAGATGGATGGAATTGTATAATCATCCGAAGATCTGTGATTAATTTTCCAAATTATTTGGAATAACCATCCTGCGGATTTCCGCCAAAAATTGAATGCAAAACGTGCCTAGAAGAACTGATGCTGTTAAGGCCCCTTTCACACGTCCTGATATTTCCGGTATCGGAAAAAACGGTACCAGAGATATCAGTGTACTACGTGCGGCACACGTGTTCCGCATCAATACCACACGGATGGTCGCCGGGGAAGAAGCGGCTACTGTAAGCCGCTGTCCCTCTGCGGCAGGTGCTGAAGCCGGCAGTCATCATTCTCCCTGCTCTGCCTGCGAGCAGAGGAGAACGATGAGCGGTATATTAATATATAATATTAATATACCGCTGCTCGCAGGCAGAGCAGGGAGAATGACAGCTGGCTTCAGCACCAGCCGCAGAGGGACAGTGGCTTATAGTAGCCGCTTCTTCCCTGGCAGCCAGCCGTGCACAGAGGACATCAAAGTGTGTTCTCCATGTGCACGTGTGCGGGACGTTTTGCCGTCAAAAACAGACATGTCAACGTGTTTTGCCCACGGACACACGGTCCGTGGAAACACACTGACGTGCACAGACCCATTCATTTAAATGGGTCTACGTATGTACGTGTCTCCGGTACATGTGAAAACTGTCACCACACGTACCGAGACACGGGCGTGTGAAAGGGGCCTAAGATAAAGAGTGAGTAAAAGTAGAAATGTATGGTCAGGGGAAGCGCGGACAATGCAAAAGTTTCTTTAGCCCACAAAGCGTTGTCGACGATATCCCATCTTCATCAGGTGACAGTTTATTATTAAATAACAGGAAGAGGTATATATACAAAAGGCGACCAATCACATGGTCAAAATAATCACACACATGATTAACAAGTCACATGACAATAAAAAAAAGATGGATTACCATCGACAACGCAGTGGGCTAAAGAAACTTTTGCATTGTCCGTGTATTCTTAGCGCTCCTCCTGACCGTACATTTCTACTTTAACTCAGCTATTGTCCTCCATTGGAGGTTACGGCTGGAGCTGCTCTTGACAGCCTGTTATCCTGATTGCCGTCTTCCTGGCGCTCCCTTGTGACCGCTGATTTATTAATCCCTTTTTAAGATAAAGAATGGTTACACCAAATATTGATTTGATTTATGATTTCTCCTTTAACTCACTTTGCTAATTCACAAAAATAACTATCAACACTTCTATTATTAAAAACATTCTTAGTTTGTAGCATTTTTTCCACAACTGCCTAAAACTTTTGAACAGCCCAGTATTTTCTCAGTTTTACTGAAATTTTAGATAAATGGCTCCAAGGAAAGAAGTTGATTATGGGAGAACTCTCTAGGTTTAGTATTCTTACGTTTTCATACCATAAAAATCCTGGAATGCTGTTGAAGGATTGTTCTGTTGTATGCTTTTCCGGAGCGCACCCGACTAGCCTCCCAGCAGCTGACAAAGTTTTTTCTACGTTTCCATGCCATGCTACAGAAGAGGTTTTGTTACTTCCCCAACAAACAAAGCCATTTTTACGGGCAGCCAAGACAGTATACAGAGACCTGGATGTTTGGAATAGGTCGCCAAATCTGAATTTACCATATTCGTGCCATATTGTTACCATATTTGTGCTGAATTTATGTTTGATAATTGGTTCCGAACATATTCGTTCATTTCTACTCCCTTTGACTCCAATGACATTTGGCTGTGTTTGGCGAATATCGCAAAAACAATATTCGTCACTGATCGTAGTTGGAACTGAATTTGAAAATTTCGCTCAATTTTAAAAGCAAAGCTAAAAAAAAAAAAAAAAAACGCCTAAAGAAATGTTAAAAACTATTCAGGAAACGTTAAAATTATTTCAGGACCAAAAAAAATTGCTACAAAGACGCCAAGTTTCAGCTTGAAAAACTAGTAATCCCCTAGTATGCCCTGTTCCTTATGCACTAGCATGCTTTAGGCCGGGGTCAGACTTGCATCTGCACGCTCCGGTCCGAGTGCCGGCGGCAGTGCCAGGAGTTGATGTGAGAGACTAGTGCGAGTTTCTCGCATCAAACTCGCTACTCTGACCACGGCCTTATACCTATACTGGAGAAGATATCCCAAAGCTTTCCTGAGACTTTTGAAGCACATGTGCAGCAGGAGTGAGAAGAGCAGCACAAATTACAGGGGGTGGGAAACTACCGAGGCAGTATGGCCGGATGGAGAGCAGTGCTGGTAAGGGCGGACAAAAGATTATGGGGGGATAATTATAATGTATACCAGCATGTGTTATGTGCTCTTGGCTTTCTCCCTGCTTACACAGTTCTCACTCCAAACAGGCGCACACTCCAGGCGTGTTCAGTGGAATGGCTTGCTTAACAAACAAGAAGCAATCCACGCCCCCTGATCTGTGACGGAGTCCCGGAAAGGAGGGGAGCACTCAGGATCTGCATGTCCGTCAATATGAGAAGTTCTAAATCGCACATAAAGTGACAATTGAAAACAGCACTATGGATAGGAGTTTTTATTATTTTTGTCAAATACAAGAGTATTCCTTTAAACATAGGTGCCACATTCTGTAGACCAATATTTCTTAAAGGGGTATTCCATCTCAGTCATACATAGTTAAGATGGAAATACTTGCATCTATGTGCTGGCCACAAGTGGTCATGGGTACAGAAAAAGCAGACGGGCTACAGTACGTTGTTTGTTACTTACATAGAGATGAATAGGAGTTCAGAAAACAACACACCCAGCTACGCTGTTAGAGTTACATGCCAATCTACGTTGTATACGGTGTTTGTAACTCCCTTAGAAGTGTATAGGAGTCATAGCATACAGCAGAGCCCAGCCAGCGCCACTGTTTCTAGAGTCCCAACCTCCTGTGGCTGAAGCAAAGGCAAATAATTCCATCTGTGCGATGAATTGTGGAGATTGGGTAAATTTTCAGTTCCAGTCTTTGAGTATCTCAAACAGACTATGCTTTTCTAGAACGAGGACAGATGTACAGTGGGTACAGAAAGTAATCAGACCACTTTAATTTTTCACTGTTTCATTGCAGCCATTTGGTAAATTCAAAAAAGTTCATTTTTTTTCCTCATTAAACGTACACTCTGCACCCCATCTCGACTGAAAAAAAAAAACAAATGTAGAAATTTTTGCAAATTAAAAAAGAAAAACTGAAATATCTCATGGTCTTAAGTATTCACACCCTTTGCTCAGTACTGAGTAGAAGCACCCTTTTGAGCTAGTACAGCCATGAGTCTTCTTGGGAATGATGCAACAAGTTTTTCACACCTGGATTTGGGGATCCTCTGCCATTCTTCCTTGCAGATCCTCTCCAGTTCCGTCAGGTTGGATGGTGAACGTTCGTGGACAGCCATTTTTAGGCCTCTCCAGAGATGCTCAATTGGGTTTAGGTCAGGACTCTGGCTGGGCCAGAATGGTCATATAGTTGTTCTGAAGCCACTCCTTTGTTATTTTAGCTGTGTGCTTAGGGTCATTGTCTTGGAAGGTGAACCTTCGGCCAAGTCTGAGGTCCAGAGCACTCTGGAAGAGGTTTTCATCCAAGATATCTCTGTACTCGGCCGCATTCATGTTTCCTTCAATTGAAAGACACCCCCATAGCATGATGCTGCCACCACGTTTCACTGTTGGGATTGTATTAGGCAGGTGATGAGCAGTGCCTGGTTTTCTCCACACATACCGCTTAGAATTATCCCCAAAAAGTTCTATCTTCGTCTCATCAGACCAGAGAATCTTATTTCTCATAGTATGGGAGTCCTTCACTGTTTTCTAGCAAACTATATGGGTTTTCATATGTCTTGCACGGAGGAGAGACTTCCGTCGGGCCACTCTACCATAAAGGCCCGACTGGTGGAGGGCTGCAGTGATAGTTGACTTTGTGAAACTTTCTCCCATCTCCCTACTGCATCTGTGGAGCTCAGCCACAGTGATCTTGGGGTTCTCCTTTACCTCTCTCACCAAGGCTCTTCTCCCATGATTGCTCAGTTTGGCTGGGCGGCCAGGTATAGGAAAACTTCTCGTGGTCCCAAACTTCTTCCATTTAAGGATTATGGAGGCCACTGTGCTCTTAGGAACCTTGAATACTGCAGAAATTATTTTGTAACCTTGGACAGATGTGTGCCTTGCCACAATTCTGTCTCTGAACTCCTTGGCCAGTTCCTTTGACCTCATGATTCTCATTTGGACTGACATGCACTGTGAGCTGTGAGGTCTTATATAGACAGGTGTGTGCCTTTACAAATCAAGTTCTATCAGTTTAATTAAACACAGCTGGACTCCAATGAAGGAGTAGAACCATCTCAAGGAGGATCACAAGGAAATGGACAGCATGTGACTTAAATATGAGTGTCTGAGCAAAGGGTCTGAATACTTATGACCATGTGATATTTTAGTTTTTCTGTTTTAATAAATTTGCAAAAATTTCTACATTTCTGTTTTTTTTCCAGTCAAGATGGGTGCAGAGTGTACATTAATGAGAGAAAAATTAACTTTTTTGAATTTACCAAATGGCTGCAATGAAACAAAGAGTGAAAAATGTAAAGGGGTCTGAATACTTTTGGTACCTACTGTGGCAATTTATGATATATGGACAGTATTTCTGTAAATTGTGCCATGCTGACATCCTGATAACATGACCTTTTAAATATATACAGAAAAAAAATGAAAAAGCCTGTGAAATAATACAATTTTTTATTACATATTCGAACACATCTACACTTTCAGGGACTATTTTTTTATGACATGTATGCCATGAACTCATAATAATATAATGGCTGGTTTCAGTGTGTATTTGTTGTGTACCTATTACAGCCTAAAACTTGGTCTAAAGACCAAAACTGACAGATGGATAGGGTTCTATGAAACGGTCAGGCTGCAATCACACATCTGTGTATTTTCACATCCGTGTGCAGATCCGTATTGAACCCATGAGTTCCGTATTTTACTCTATGCATTGCAAAAGGCGACCTTTGAAGTGAAATTTTTTTAATGTAGCATGTGGATAAGATTTGTTTAAATGTTACTTTGCGGATTTTGGACTTTTCCTTTGAGAGGTGTAAATGCAACCGTTCCGCAGTGAGGTGAAGGGAACCAAACATACACGACGTCTTTTAATTTGACAATTTAGGGCAGCTGCAATCTTATCCGGGAACTCTCAAAGGTTTATGAATGTTAAATCAATAAGTATTTTATTGCTCTTAAAAGATCGGAGCATCTGCGGCACGTCTGTAATATAGTTTCCACTTAAACCTAGATCATACACAACACAGTGAAACCACTTAGTGTCAAATGATTTAAAACGTAATTTATTCATATTCAAACAGCCCTACTGGAAGAGAAACATGGAAAATATATGTATATATGCTGATACATATATATATACACACACACACATTATTTATAAAGAGATACATATTTACAAATATCATTACAATGGCAATTCCTTCTCTATCTTTGGTTTTACATTGTAATAGGAAAGTATTCGCTCCTTAATTAACGTCACAATAGGGACCCGATTATTCATTTTATGGCTCTTTTAAAATAATGAAGTAGAAGGAAGTTGTAATGGAGGCCATTTTTTTTTTACTATTCTGGGAAAGAGATACACATACAGTCTAGAATTACAGGGAGCGCCCCAATCAATTGAAAAAAAAAATCATAAAAAGTTTTCTTGAATAAAAACGCTGTGTTGCTTTAAAATAGCCAAGGCAACTCTGGTTATAACTAAACCACAACAGAAGTATTAATAATAAAAAAAAAAACAGGAACTTTGTGCATTTTTTCCACATTGTACTCTATGAAACATTCTCTTAAATATCCAATTGTTACAAACATTGGATAGAATACATCCAACACATGGGAAGAAAAAATAAAAACAAAAATGAACAGCATTTATTATAAGGTTCATATATCACATTAAAAAAAAGTAAACATCGGGATGCGGGGAGGGGAATTAACTTCTCTCTTGCTGATTACATTTCATAAGAATCAGAACACAGTACGTCTGTAGGAAAATATAGCATCTCATCTCTGTACTCTTGGGGAAAGGGAAGGGGAGAGAGCATTGATTCAGGAGACCGTCATCAGTATAGAATGACTGAGGAGAATTCACAAATATCAATATTGTCCAGTTTTTGTTTTTTTACACTAGATTGAATTCCCTCAGGTTCAGCTGTAAGATAGTGTCTTTAACAGCGGCGAAGACAAAGCGAATGTTCTCCGTGTCTGTGGCGCAGGTAAAATGAGAGTAGATGACCTTCTCTTTGTCAGGGTTCTGGTCTTGATAGAGCTTCAGAATAAATTCCCGAGCCGATTTGGCATCTTGCTTTGCACCTAAAACCAAAGATCAAACATTGCGTCAGTATTTGAGTGAAAGATCAAGAATTAGTAAAAGAGACTGTGTACACAAAAAATTACGTCTCCTTTTGAAGACTTCATTTTAGCTACATCTCTCGATGGTTCAGTGCATGAAAGGTTTGATGTGTGTTAACAAAAAAATAAAAACACCGCCAATAAGGAGATCTCAGCATATGCATCTTGACTGCACGGCTATCTATGCAATGAGAAGACTTCTGACGGCTGAATTCAGACGTGCAGGAATCAACTACATTGCTACACTTTTAGGAATAGTCAGGAGCGGCTAACAAAGGGCAGGAAAGCTAGAAAAGGAAAGACATATGCTGATTTATTTTTATATACATTTTTGTGGAGGATAGCAGTTAGGAATTAATGTAAATTTGCATTCATATTTTAATTAGTAGATCTTTATTAATGGAAAGTTTATAAGTTGCATGCACACAGCTGGCCAGAAGCAGTAGCATAGCTACTGGGAAGGCAGAGGGGGTTGTCGCCCTGGGCCCCGTCCCATGAAGGGGCCCACCCAGAACAATGGCCGCTTCTGTTATCAGGCTGCATTGAGGGAGAGCACGGGGAAATTACCTGTTCTATCTCTCTGGGACTCTGCACACTGGCTGAAGCTTCCCCCATAAGTTTCTGACAGACTCGGCTGCCAGTGCTGCAGTCAGCTCCATCCCCACATGCTCTGGTTCATGCCTCCTGGGTCCTAATGCTCACCGCTGATTTACCTCAGACACAGCCTGGGCCTGTCCTTATGCTCTTCGCCTGCAGCACTTGGATCTGACTTTGCCAGTGCTAGCTGTAAACTACCTGCCTGCAAACTTCATCGGATAGTGGCCAGAATCCAGAATGTGTTAGGCTAATTAAATTCAGGTATGTCATGGTCACTGGGGGCGGAGGGTGAATGTGAGAGGATGGAGGCAGGGTGGGAACCGAAGGGGTGGGGGAGGAAGGACAGGGCGCTGGGGTTAGGGGTCTTATTATTATACTTATTATTATAGTTTAGTGTTCTGCACTATATCACAGGTAATAGGTGCTATTTGGGGGGCTGATGGGGAGGTAGGGGGCTTATTATTCTTACAACTGGGGTCTTATAAGCCCAGCCTATGAGTATAACAAGCTCCCATACACTGTGTGCAGAATTATTAGGCAAATGAGTATTTTGATCACATCATCCTTCTTATACATGTTGTCCTACTCCAAGCTGTATAGGCTTGAAAGCCAACTGTCAATTATGTAAATCAGGTGATTTGTATCTCTGTAATGAGGAGATGACCGGCTGCTCACATCACCGATACTGGGGCCATTATTACTGTACATGGGGGACTCGGGATATTATTAACTGTTAATACAAGTAGCACTCAAGAGAGGTATGCAACAAGAATTACATTATATTCGCAATCTAATTAGTCCAATGTGAATAAAATTTCAGGGGGCCCTCAAATAGTGTGAGGGCCATTATACAACGTGGGAGCTACTGTGGGGGCCATTATACAGTTTAGGAGCTACTGAGACAGCCATTATACAGCATGGGGGCTAACATGGGGACAATTATACAGTATGAGGACTACTGCTGTGGCCATTATACAGTTGGGGAGCTTATGTGGGGGCATTATACAGTGTGAGGACTACTGTTGGGGCCATTATTCAGTTTGGGAGCTAATGAGAGGGCCATTATACAGCTCGAGGCTAATGTGGGGACTACTGTGATAGGCCCTTATACAGTGTGGAACCAAATATAGAGTGTGGGGTCTACTGTGAGTCCATTATACAGTGTGAGAGCTAAAATGAGGGCCATCATACAGTGTGGAGGCTAATATAATGTGTGACGGCCAATATATTAGTATTGGGGCTACTGTGGGAGCTATTAGACAGTGTGAAGGCCATTATAGAGTGTGGGTGTTACTCTGGGGGTCATTATATTGTGTTTGAGGGAGCAGAGGGTTCATCACACTGTGTATAGGGCAGCTGTGGGCCCCTCATATTGTGCATAGGAGAGCTGTGGACCCACCCTGCTATGTATAAGGCAGCTGTAGACGCTTCATACTGTGCATAGAAAAGCTGTGGACCCATCATACTGTGTATAGGGAAGCTGTGGGGCCAATATTTATTTATATAGTGCTATTAATTCCACAGCGCTTTACAGACATTATCATCGCTGTCCCCATTGGACTCACAATCTAGATTTCCTATCAGTATGTCTTTGGAATGTGGGAGGAAACCCACGCAAACATGGGGAGAACATACAAACTCCTTGCAGATGTTGTCCTTGGTGGGATTTGAACTATACTGTGTATAGTGGAGCTGTGAGTCCCTTATACTGTGTATAGTGGAGATATATATGGAGGGACTCAGAGGACAATATTAAATGTTAAGTGGGCACTTAACCCCTCTCTGACATTAGACGTACTATCCCGTCCATAAAACCCGTGCCATTCTGCCCATGGACGGGATAGTACGTCATAGGCGATCAGCTGCGCTCCTTACATTAACCCCTAGCACATTAACCCCTAGCACACCGCGATCAAACATGATCGCGGTGTACTGGGGGCACAGGGGAGGATCGCGCAGGGTGGGGGCTCCCTGCGCGCCCCCCTGAGACCCTCAGACCAGCGCGATGTGATCGCGCTGTTCTGAGGGCTTCCTCCCTCCCAGGACCCGGATCCAAGATGGCGCCGGGGTCCTGGAGGGAGGCGGCTTCCTCAGTGCCTGCTGAGAGCAGGCACTGAGAAGCCTGCTGCACTGCCTGAGCGATCGCTGGTGTGACAGAGTGCTGTGCACAGTCACACCAGCGATCTGCTCAAATACAGTGATGTCCCACCCTGGGACAAAGTAAAAAAGTTAAAAAAATAAAAATAAACATGTTATAAAAAAAAATCCAAAATAAAAAAAAAAAAAATATTCCCCAATAAATTCATTTCTTCCTGTAATAAAAAAAACAAAATAAAAGTACACATATTTGGTATCGCCGCGTCCGTAACGACCCCCCCTATAAAACTGTCCCACTAGTTAACCCCTTTAGTGAACCCCTTAAAAAAAAAAAAAAACGAAGCAAAAAATCAATGCTTTATCATCATACCGCCGAACAAAAAGTGGAATAACGCGCGATCAAAAAGACCGATATAAATAAACATGGTACCGCTGAAAACGTCATCTTGTCCCGCAAAAAACGAGCCGCCATACAGCATCATCAGCGAAAAAATAAAAAAGTTATAGCTCGCAGAATAAAGCGATGCAAAAATAATTATTTTTTATATAAAATTGTTTTTATTCTATAAAAGCGGCAAAACATAAAAAAATGATATAAATGAGGTATCGCCATAATCGTACTGACCCGAAGAATAAAACTGCTTTATCAATTTTACCACACGCGGAACAATAAAAACGCCTCCCCCAAAAGAAATTCATGAATTGCTGATTTTTGTTCATTCTAACCTCCCAAAAATCGAAATAAAAAGCGATCAAAAAATGTCACCTGCTCAAAAATGGTACAAATAAAAACGTCAACTCGTACCGCAAAAAATAAGACCTCACATGACTCTGTGGGCCAAAATATGCAAAAATTATAGCTCTCAAAATGTGGTGATGCAAAAAACTATTTTTGCAATAAAAAGCGTCTTTTAGCGTGACAGCTGCCAATCATAAAAACCCGCTATAAATACGGTAGTAAATCAAACCCCCCTTTATCACCCCCTTAGTTAGGGAAAAATAATAAAATTAAAAAAATGTATTTATTTCCATTTTCCCATTAGGGTTAGGGTTGCGGCTAAAGTTAGGGTTGGCGCTAAAGTTAGGATTAGGGTTAGGGTTGGGATTAGGGGTGTGTTAGAGTTAGGTTTGTGGTTAGGGTTGGGACTAGGGTTAGGGGTGTGTTGGGGTTAGGGTTGGAGTTAGAATTGGGGGGTTTCCGCTGTTTAGGCACATCAGGGGCTCTCCAAATGTGACATGGCGTCTGATCTCAATTCCAGCCAATTCTGCGTTGAAAAAGTCAAACGGTGCTCCTTCACTTCTCAGCTCTGCCATGCGTCCAAACAGTAGTTTATCCCCACATATGGGGTATCAGCGTACTCTGGACCCCAAGAGTTATTGTGCAATTTGTCCTATTTCTTCTGTTACCCTTGGGAAAATAAAAAACTGGGGGCGAAAATATCATTTTTGTACAAAAAAAATTATTTTTTTGTTTTTACGGCTGTACATTATAAACTTCTGTGAAGCACTTGGGGCTTCACAGCGCTCACCACACATCTAGATAAGTTCCTTGTGGGGTCTATTTTCCAAAATGGGGTCACTTGTTGGGGATTTCCACTGTTTAGGCGCATCAGGGGCTCTCCAAATGCGACATGACGCCCCCAGACCATTCCATCAAAGTCTGCAATCCAAAACGTCACTACTTCCCTTCCGAGCCCCAACGTGTACCCATACAGTAGTTTTCTCCCACATATTGGGTATCAGCGTACTCAGGACAAATTGGGCAACAACTTTTGGGGTCCAATTTCTCCTGTTACCCTTGTGAAAATAAAATATTGGGGGCGAAAAAAATCATTTTTGTAAAAAAAAAGGATTTTTTATTTTTACGGCTGTGCGTTATAAACTTCTGTGAAGCACTTTGGGGTTCAAATTGCTCACCACACATCTAGATAAGTTCCTTGTGGGGTCTATTTGCCAAAATGGGGTCACTTGTGGGGGGTTTCCACTGTTTAGGTGCATCAGGGGCTCTCCAAATGTGACATGACGCCCCCAGACCATTCCATCAAAGTCTGCAATCCAAAACGTCACTACTTCCCTTCCGAGCCCCGACGTGTGCCCATACAGTAGTTTTCGCCCACATATTGGGTATCAGTGTACTCAGGACAAATTGGACAACAACTTTGGGGTTCCAATTTCTTCTGTTACCCTTGTGAAAATAAAATATTGGGGGCGAAAAAAATCATTTTTGTAAAAAAAAAAAAAAAAGATTTTTTATTTTACGGCTGTACGTTATAAACTTTAGTGAAACACCTGGGGGTTCAAAGTTCTCACCACACATCTAGATAAGTTCCTTGAGGGGTCTAGTTTCCAAAATGGTGTCATTTATGGGGGTTTCCACTGTTTAGGCAGATCAGGAGCTCTCCAAACACGACATGGCGTCCAGCCAATTCTGCGTTGAAAAAGTCAGACGGCGCTCCTTCCCTTCCAAACTCTGCCATGCACCCAAACAGTGGTTTACCCCCACATATGGGGTATCAGCGCACTCAGGACAAATTGCACAATAAGTTTTGGAGTCTTGTTACCCTTGGAAAAATAAAAATTGGGGTGAAAAGATCATTTTTGTGGAAAAAATATGATTTTTAAATTTTACGGCTCTACGTTATAAACTTGTGTGAAGCACTTGGGGGTTCAAATTGCTCATCAAAAATATAGATAAGTTCCTTAGGGGGTCTAGTTTCCCAAATGGGGTCATTTGTGGGGGGTTTCCACTGTTTAGGCACATCAGGGGCTCTCCAAATGCAACATGGCATCCAAACTCAATTCCAGCCAATTTTGGTTGGAAAAAGTCAAATGGTGCTCCTTCCATTCCGAGCTCTGACGTGCGCCCAAACAGTGGTTCCCCCCCACATATGGGGTATCAGCGTACTCAGGACAAATTGTACAACAACTTATGTGGTCCAATTTCTCCTGTTACCCTTGGGAAAATAAAAAATTAGTGACTAAAAGATAATTTTTGTGGGAAAAAAATAGGATTTTTTATTTTCATGCCCGGCATTATAAACTTGTGTGAAGCACTTGGGGGTTCAAAGTGCTCATCAAAGATCTAGATAAGTTCCTTAGGGGTCTAGTTTCCAAAATGGGGTCACTTGTGGGGGGTTTCCACTGTTTAGGCTCATCTGGGCACTGCAAACGGAACATGACCCCTTTAACGTCTGCATTCCAAAACGTTACTACTTCCTTTCCAAGCCCTGCCGTGCGCCCAAACAGTTCCCCCCCCCACATATGGGGTATCAGCGTACTCAGGACAAATTGGACAACAACTTTTGGGGTCCAATTTCCTTGGGAAAATTCAAAATTTGGGACTAAAAAATCATTTTGTGGAAAATTGATTTTTTTTTTTCACTCCCAGGCTTTATAAACTTTGTGAAACACTTGAGGGTTCAAAGTGCTCACAACAGATCTAGATAAGTACCTTAGGGGGTCTAGTTTCCAAAATGGTGTCACTTGTGGGGGTTTCCACTGTTTAGGCGCATCAGGGCTCTCCAAACGCGACATGGCATCCAATCTAAATTCCAGCCAATTTTAGTTTGAAAAAGTCAAACGTCGCTCCTTCCCTTACGAGCTCTGCCGTGTACCCAAACAGTGGTTTTCCCCCACATATGGGGTATTGGCGTACTCAGGAGAAATTGCATAACAACCTTATCTGTCCATTTTCTCCTTTTACCCTTGTGAAAATAAAAAAAAAGTTTGTAAAAGATAATTTTTGTGGCTAAAAAGTAAAATATTCATTTTTTCCTTCCACGTTGCTTTAGTTACTGTGAAGCACCTGAAGGGTTAATAAACTTCTTGAATGTGGTTTTGAGTACCTTGAGGGGTGCAGTTTTTAGAATGGTGTCACTTTTGGGTATTTTCTGCCATATAGACCCCTCAAAGTGACTTCAAATGTGAGGTGGTCCCTAAAAAAAAATGGCTTTGTAAATTTTGCTGTAAAAATGAGAAATCGCTGGTCAACTTTTAACCCTTATAACTTCCTAACAAAAAAAAATTTTGGTTCCAAAATTGTGCTGATGTAAAGTAGACATGTGGGAAATGTTATTTCTTAACTATTTTGTGTGATATATTTCTCTGTTTTAAGGGAATAAAAATTAAAAGTTTGAAAATTGCAAAATTTTAAAAATTTTCGCCATATTTGCGTTTTTTTTCCAAAATAAACGCAAGTTATATCGAAGAAATTTTACCACTAACATGAAGTACAATATGTCACGAGAAAACAATCTCAGAATCGCGAAGATCCGTTGAAGCGTTCCAGAGTTATAACCTCATAAAGAGACAGTGGTCAGAATTGTAAAAATTGGCCCGGTCATTAACGTGCAAACCACCCTTGGGGGTGAAGGGGTTAAGAAGCATTATTGTTATAGGGGCACTCAGAGTTTTGTGACTGTCAAAGGTTTTTTGCTGTCTCACAAGCTGGAATTTCACAGTTTTTTTTTTTTTGAGGGTTTGCATCAGTTCCTGTAAAGAACATGCCTACAACTGTCAACATTTGTTTTTCTTCTTATTGTGAAGAATTCTGTTATTGTGATACAAACATAAAATAGGACACAATAACTGAAAACTTCAGGGGGCATAACTTTTCAACCCACCCCTAAAGTCAGTACTTTGTAGAGCATCATTTTACGGCAACTACACCTGCAAGTCGCTTTGGATAAGTCTCTATGAGCTTTCCCCATCTTGCCACTGGGATTTTTGTTCATTCCTCAAAGCAAAACTGCTCCAGCTCCTTCAAGTGAGATGGTTTTCTCTGGTGAACAGCAATCTTCAAGTCTGACCACAGATTATAAATTGGATTAAGGTCTGGACTTTGACTAGGCTACTCCAATACATTTAAACGTTTCTCCTTAAACCACTCAGTTATATGCTTTGGTTCATTGTCTTGTTTGAAAGGTAAACCTCCGAACCAGTCTCAAAGAACCGACAGACAAACCGTTTTTTCTCAAGAATATCCTGTAGTTCACACCATCCATCTTCCCCTTGACTCAGACCATTTTCCCTGTCACTGCTGGCGAAAAACATTCCCACAGCATGATGCTGCCACCACCATGTTTCACTGTGGGGATGGTGCTGTTGGGTTGATGAGCGATGTTGGTTTGGCACCAGATATAGCGTTTACCTTGGTGGCCAAAAAGTTGGTGTTGAAGTCTCTGCGGCCTTTCAGAAAAGGTGTATATACACTGATAGACCATGTGACACTTTGATTGCACACAGGTGGACTTCCTTTCACCAAGCATGTAATTTATGAAGGTAATTGCTTGCACCAAAAGTTTTTAGGAGCTTCATAGGGAAAAACGGGTGAATACATAAGCACACGCCAATTTTTAGTTATTTGATCCCATAAATTCAATCTATGCCTATATTTTTCTCAGTTCACCAACTTAGACTATTTAGTGCTGTTGCATCAGATACAAATCGCATTACAAAAAAATATTTAAAACAGATTGTAATTTAACAAAATAGGTAAAATGCCAAAGGGGTTTAATAGTTTCACAAGCCACTGTAAAATTGAGAAAGAAGCTAGTACACAGTAATAAACATGAACGAGTGCATGTCTAGTATTGACATATAAGCAAGTTTATGCTCGTTATGGTACATTTACCTATTGCACAAGAAAATTGCTGGAATTTACAAAAAAAAAAATTAAAATTAATTAAAAAAGATGGAAACTGCTTGGTCAATAAAATAAAAGTAAATCTTTCTGATTGTAACATTGTTGTGTTTTCTTATAGAAAACACACAATGCCATTCTTTTTTCTTTGCTATCAGCATGGGATGAGATGAATTACCAAGTAGTCGCATTGCAATATACGCCATTAGAGGGCTATGAACACTGGACACTCCAGCTACTTGGCAGTATCAGTTTGCTGAAGACCTGGAATGTTTTTTTGGGCTTATAAATCAAATGGAAGTAGGAATCTCTGCAAGTGAAGCTAAAGAAGCCTTTGAGTAGCTTTAGAGGCTATGAGGTGCGTGTAGCCGCTGCGTGTAGCTGGGGTGCTGTCTTTGGTGTGTATTCTGACCCTCAATACACATTCACTTTTAATAAAACCTGAGCTATGATGGAGACCTAGATTCTGTCATTTCTGTTCATTCATCTCCAATCTGGAGATTGCAGTAGGAAAATCACAGCCTTCAGGCTCGACTAGCTGGGGGCTAAACTGCAGTACAAAGATGTTCCTTGGCACTCACCGACATATTATTCAAGTTTTCGCCACACCATAATAATATTTAGATTATCTTTATGGATTAACAAATGTTTTCATATATGAGCAGGTGCTCAGGTATAATACAACTCCAGAAAGCCTCCAGACCTGTTAATGGCTTCCATTTGAACTCTACAAAAAGACCCGAATGTATAGATCTGCCATATACAGGAGCAATATCCTGTAGGATAAGTTCCTTTTCCACTTAATACCATAGTATGAAATAGTGTTGGGGTGGAGCGAGGAGAATAAGACCAACGAAGGCCTCAAGAATAGTCGTTTGGCCTCCTTAGGATAAAATTAAATCCTTCTCGCTCAGTGAACTGTGCCTTATCTTTACGCACACATGATGCTTTTCTATCTTATATAAGTTATATGAAGCGTCTCCTCACCTAGAACTCAAAATTCTTCCTCATCAATTCTCCACTAGAGACATTTTTCTCATATCTGTGAATATCCAGTAACAGACTGTGTTGCTTACCAGTAAATTCAGGAAAGTAGTCAATTAAATGCGAGAATAGAATTTTCTCCTCTAAAAGATCCTTCTTGTTTAGAAACAGAATGACGGAAGAATTCTGGAACCAGGGGTAGGTTATGATGGTCTTGAATAGAGCTTTGCTTTCTTCCATTCGGTTCTAAAGAAAAAAAATAAATAAACTGAAACATTTATTCAAGACCCTTATTAGACATCGCAATATACCCCCATTTATTCACCCACGTCAGTGTTTTCTAACCAAAGTTTTGAGGGCCTAGTGTCCCATGAACATGGTAAGGCTAAGATGAAAGCCAGCAGTGACAATGACGTTTCATCACATAGTATGGGTGATACATGGATATCGGCCTCTCTCTCCGAAAACCCTCAGTGATGGTCAACATTTAACAGACCAAACCAGAACATAATGCTGATTGAAAAGTTATTATTATTATTTATATAGCGCCATTAATTCCATGGTGCTGTACATGAGAAGGGGTTACATACAAAGTTATAGATATCGTTTACAGTAAACAAATTTACAATGACTGGTACAGAGGGGAGAGGACCCTGTCCTTGTGGGCTTACATTCTACGGGCTCCAAGTTATGGAAAGCTTTGCACACCCTACATCCAAGTTTCTTTGAGGCAGAGAAAATAGTCTTTGATTTTAAACTTTGAAGAAATGAGCATGTCCTGATGCTGCTCAAGAGGCAAAAAGTGTGTCCATATTACATTTAGAATATTTGTGATAACCTAAAATGTTTCCGTGGTGTAAACATCTCTACTGTCTCCACATAATCCAACTCTCATAATGGTCATTATGCGTGAACCAAATTACAAGGTTTTCAGAATCCTGTCCAGCCTCCTCAACACCACACCAAACACTTCCAAATTAGAGCGCATTCATTATTACATCACTAATCTGTTCACAGCTAGACGCTGAGCCAATAATAAATAGATATTTTATTCATTCACTTACCTCATTATCACATTCTGCAAGAACCTGATCGTATTCACTCAAAGCCACCAAGAAAATTATGGAGGTGACATTTTCAAAACAGTGAATCCACTTTCTTCTTTCTGATCTCTGACCACCGACATCCACCATCCTGTATAACAAGACAAACACCATCAATGTACAGAATGAATGAGTGAATGGTTATAAAACCAAAATAGCAGTAACCAAATCCATATTTGTAGTCATATCAAGGAGCATGAAGAGTGAAGCAAGCAATTCTGCCAATTGGGTAAGGATTTTGATGCAACAGCCAAAATCCATACCCAACAGCATTACATGTTCATCAAAATTGATGCCTTATTTAAAAAGGGACCTGCCAGCTGTATGCTCTATAAAAACAATCCTAGGGCAGATCTTACACTGTGGTGTTCCTCTATTATTCCTCCTGAAAATGCTGGAATAAATGGTTTGACCAACCGTCAGGAGGAATCTAACGGGACTGTCAGCACAGAATGACTGTTCAAACCAAGTACAGGTGCTTGATGCACCATGGCGGGGCCAAACTTTTAAAGGGAACCTGTCACCTAATTTTTCGTATATAAGGTGAGGCCACCGCCATTAGGGGCTTATCTACAGCATTCTGTAATGCTGTAGATAAGCCTCCAATGTAACCTGAAAGAGAAGAAAAACAAATTAGATTATACTCACCCAGCGGCGGTCCAGTCCGATGGGCGTCGCAGGTCCGGGTCCGTCACCTCCCATCTTTATGTGATGACGTCCTCCTCCTTGCTTCTGTCGCACTCCTGCGCAGCCGTACTTTATCTGCCCTGTTGAGGGCAGAGCAAAGTACTGCAGTGTGCAGGCGCTGGGAAAGGTCAGAGAGGCCCAGCGCCTGCGCACTGCAGCACTTTACTCTGCCCTCAACAGGGCAGATCAGTATGACCGCGCCGGAGCCGTGATAGAAGGAGGAGGACGTCATTGCATGAAGATGGGAGGCGCCAAACCCGGACCGTCCCCGAAGGTGAGCATAATATAACTTGTTTTTCTTATATTTCAGGTTACATCGGGGGCTTATCTACAGCATTACAGAATGCTGTAGATAAGCCCATGGTGGTGGCCGCACCTTATATACGAAAAATGGGTGACAGATTCCCTTTAAATGCACCTTCCTACCTGCTTATTTTCAATCTCTCTCTGCCTTTCTCGGTCTCTATGAAGCCAGACCTGTCAATCAAAGAAAGCGAAATGGGGGATGGAGAAAAAACATCAGGTGGGAAGGTGCACTTAATTGCTTGGCCCCGCCATGTTGCACCGAGCTCCTGTACTTTGTCAGCACAGAACGACTGTTGAAACCGAGCCCCTTTAAGTGCACCTGCCCACCTACTTGTTCTCCCTCTATTTCCATCTCCCTTTTTTTGATTGACAGCTCTTGCTTTATAGAGCCAGAGAAGGCAGAAATAGATGGAAAACGAGTAAATGGGAAGGAGTACTTACATTGTCATTCTGTGCTGACTGACTGGCAGTTGACTGTCAGCACAAAATGACTGCTAAAACCAAATACAGGCGCTCGGTGCATCATGGCGGGCCCAGTCATTTATATACACCATCCCACCTGCTTGACTTCCATTCATCTCTGTACTTTTCGATCTATAAAGCCGGAGCTGTCAGTCATAGAAGGGGTAGAGATCCAGGGAAAACAAGTAGGTAGGAAGGCGCTCTTAATTGTTTGGACACACCACCGTCCACAGAGCGCCTGTACTTTGATTGAACAGCCATCCAGACTACTTTTAAAGGGACTGTCCACACAGAATGGCTGTTCTAACCAAGTATATGCACTCTGTATTAATGGCGGTGCACACACACACACAAAATTAAACCTTATAAAACAAAAGAGCTTTATTTTTGAGGGAAAAAACACGGATTTTGGTAAGAACTTACCTGTAAAATCCTTTTCAGCGAAGGAAGGAAGAGAGACACAGTATTCATTACTGATGGGTAGGCGGAGCCCCAGATCAGGATGTCACCTCAGATCAAAAGAGTGCTGACTGGCTGGCCCCTCCAGCTCGGGCTCCTCCTACTCAGCTCCAGTCGTACCAAAGCTTTTAGGAAAAGAGCCAAGATCACCAGCGGAGCAACATAACCCCTTCTGAAGGAACTTCAGAGAAAAAACACAAGGATACAGGTTATGCATGCAAAGAAAGCCAAAAACCACAGAGTTCCAGGTACTACTCACGGAACCTGACTACTGCGATGAGCTGGCGATGCTGGAACAGAGCCTTAGCGCGCTGACCTCAGCCCAGATAATCGCTATCAGATAAGGGTCGCGCTGCATCTGAAAACATCAACACACTTCTGCCTTGGGAGGGTGCTGTGTCTCTCTTCCTTCCTTCGCTGAAAAGGATTTTACAGGTAAGTTCTTACCAAAATCCGTGTTTCAGCTGCAGATGGAAGGAAGAGAGCCACAGTATTCATTACTGATGGGACGTCCCAAAGCAGTTCAAAAATAAGGGTGGGAAAAAACCAACAAAAGGCAGAAACCCAACAACCTTAACAACAAAGCGCAACCAGCGCTAAACACAAGTTCATCCAGAACTTTAAACTACAGCTGCCTGCAGGACCCTACGTCCGAGGGCTGCATCAGCGGAAGCACTGACGTCCACTTTATAAAACCTTGTAAACGTGTGGACAGAGCGCCAAGTTGCCGCTCGGCAGAGCTGCACTGCCGAGGCACCTTGATGAAAAGCCCACGATGAGGCCACAGCTCTCGTGGAATGGGCTCGAATCTTAATCGGGCAAGATTCACCCCGAAGGCGGTAAGCTTCCAAAATAGCTGACCGGATCCAACGAGCTATAGAATCCTTGGAAGCTCGTTGACCACGCCGACGACCTGCTGGAACCACAAACAGGGAGTCCATCTTACGAAAACCTTGAGTAATAGATAGATAAAACTTCAAGGCCCGCACTAAATCCAATGTGTGTAAATCTCGCTCTTTCGCATTCTTCGGATCCGGACAGAGTGAAGGCAACACAATATCCTGGTTAACATGAAATTGTGACACCACTTTAGGCAAAAAATCACCCCGAGTGCGAAGCACTACACGATCCGGAAAAAACTCCAGAAAAGGAGGCGAACAAGAAAGAGCTGCCAACTCAGAAACTCTCCTCAAGGAAGTGACTGCAACAAGGAAAGCCACCTTCCAAGAAAGTAAAGAAAGGCTAGCAGAAACCATAGGCTCAAAAGGTTTATGCTGAAGAGCCTCCAAAACAAGGTTGAGCCGCCAAGGAGACACGGGTGCCTTCCGCGGCGGAAACTTACGAGATATACCTCGGAAAAAGGAGAGCACGTCTCTATTTGAAGCAATGGTTCTCCGGAACAATAAGGACAGAGCAGAAATCTGACCTTTCAGAGTGCTGACTGCCAAACCCTTGTCTAGCCCATGCTGCAGAAAAGCCAACAGGTTGGGAATGGAAAATTTTCTCGGGTTCCGAGAGGACCCCAAACACCACGAAAAGAAGGTTTCCCAAATTTTGTGGTAAATCCTAGTAGTAGCCGGACATCTTGCAGCACGAAGGGTAGCAATGACCTCGGCTGAGAAACCTCTACGGGTCAAGATTTCGGTCTCAAGAGCCACGCCGTCAAACGCAGGGACATCAAGTCCGGATGACAAACGGGCCCCTGAGTCAACAAGTCCGGTTGAAGAGGGAGTGGAAAAGGAGGTGCCGCCAACAGCGACATTATTGTCGAGAACCACACCCTTCTTGGCCAGTCTGGAGCTATCAAAATAGCTGGAATTCTCTCTAGTCTGATCCGACGCAGTACTAGAGGAAGTAAGGATATCGGCGGGAATACATAGATCAGCTCGAACTGATCCCACTGAGCCACTAGAGCATCCACCGCCACCGCCTTCGGGTCCTTGTACCTGGACATGAACGTCGGTAACTTGGAATTGGACCTGGATGCCATCAAATCCACTTGGGGGGTTCCCCAGCGAGAGCACAGTAGTGCAAAAACTTCCGAGTGGAGGCTCCATTCCCCGGGATCCATCCTTCTGCGACTGAGAAAGTCCGCTGTAATATTCTGAACCCCTGGAATGTGAATCGCCGAAATGGCTGGTACACTGGCCTCTGCCCAAATCAGAATTCGGGACACCTCTACCATGAGTCTGGAACTCCTTGTCCCACCTTGGTGATTGATATACGCGACAGCCGTCGCATTGTCTGTCTGCACTCGGACTGGCAGACCGCTCAAAGGGACCGTCCAATGTTGGAGGCAAAGGAAAATCGCCCTCAATTCCAGGATGTTGATCGGAAGAACAGACTCTTCCGATGACCATACCCCCTGAATCCAGAGATTGTTCCAAACACCCCCCCAGCCCGTCAGGCTGGCATCGGTGGTTATGACTGACCACTTCGGAGGGAGGAAAGACTTCCCCAGGGAGAATGCCCCTGGACGTAACCACCATTCTAGAGAATCCCGCACCGCGCGAGAAATGGTGACACTGCAATCCAGCGATTGCGACTGATTCCATCGACTCAAGATGAACCTTTGGAGAGTCCTGGAATGGAACTGGGCAAAAGGAATTGCCTCCATGGACGCCACCATCAGTCCCAGAAGACGCATACACATCCGTAGGGACATTGCCGTTGAGGATCTCATAATCTGTACATGTCGAAGAAGACATGACTGTTTGTCTGGTGGTAGGGAAACTACCGACCGAAACGTGTCGAGATGCATTCCCAAAAAGAGGATTGTCCTCGATGGTTCCAGGGACGACTTCTCCCAATTGACCAGCCAACCGAAGTCCTTCCTAAACTGAAGAGACAAATCCCGAGCCGTCAACGCCTCCTCCTCCGAGGAAGCCACGATCAAAAGATCGTCCAGATAAGGGAGAATCGTAATCCCCTGTATTCGAAGGATTGCCATGAGGGGCGCCAGAATTTTTGTAAAGACCCTTGGCGCTGAGGCTAAGCCGAACGGCAGAGCCACGAACTGGTAATGATTCTGACCTATGGCAAATCGAAGAAAGCGCTGATGAGCCTTTCCGATGGGAATATGCAAATAGGCGTCGCGAATGTCGATTGACACCAGAAAATCGTTCTGTGACAGAGCTGCCACAACGGAGCGAAGCGATTCCATGCGAAATTTCCGGGCATGGACATGCCGGTTTAATCGCTTGAGATCCAGAATCGGGCGAAATTTGTTCTCCTTTTTGGGAACTATAAAAAGGTTGGAATAAAAACCTTTCCCTCGGTCCTCTGACGGAACCGGTATCACTACACCCTTTTGTAGCAGAGATTCGACCTCTCGCTGTAGAGTGACAACAAGCTCGGGTTCCGACGGAACGCGAGATTGACAAAAAACATTTGGGGGTCGAGAAGCAAACTCTATGAAATAGCCTGCCGACACTATCCGCGTTACCCAGGAATCTGGAACGCGAGCCATCCAAGCCGCCTTGAAAAGAAGCAGGCGACCCCCCACTCGAGAATCCTCGAGTGGACCCCTGGCGTCAATCCGACTTTGCAGGCTTTTTGTCAAGTTCCCGCTTGTCCTGGCGGAAACTCCGCTTCCAGGGAGTACGAGTTTTCTGAGAGGATTTCTTTCCTGAGAAGGAAGGACGACCCGATCCCCACGAGGAGTGACTAGATCGTCCTCGGCCCCGAAAGGACCGCCGACCACTATAGACACCAGGCTTACTGGACACCGAGGCCATGGCCCTACGCTGTGGTAATGCTGATTCCTTCGCCTTAGCCTTGGAAATCAGCTCTGTGAGGTCGGATCCAAAAAGATGGCCACCCTTGTAAGGTAAGGCCAACAACCCTTGTTTGGAAACTGCGTCCCCGGCCCACTGTCTGAGCCATAAAGCTCTTCTGACTGTGACCGCTGAAGCTTGCGCTTTGGCCAGCAGAGATGCCGTATCCAGACCGGCATCAAAGATATAACAGGCTGCCGTTTCTAACCATTCACAAGTTTCCCGTATCTCAGATAACGGAGATTCATTTTGCAACTCCGTCTTCAGACGTGCCAACCAGCCTAGAGAAGCTCTAGCAGCACACATGGATCCTAGCACTGCTCGGAATCCATGACCCGCAGCCTCATAGCTTGCTTTTGCCGCCAATTCTGTTTTTCTATCCAAAGGCTCCTGTAAGCTCGCTTTCCCCTTAATAGGGAGTAGTGAGGATTTACTAAGCTGAGATAAAGACACATCCACTTCAGGAGCAGAAGTCCAATTAGCCTTTAACTCCGCAGAGCAAGGATAAAGTGTATCCAAGAAATGCGTTCCATGAAAACGCTTATCTGGACATAGACGTTCCTCCTCTATTACACTATTAAGCTCATCCAGAGCTGGCAATGTTGTACGCGAAGCACGGGACTCCTGGAACATGCGTGCTGATTTACCAGGACGACTAGTTACCTCCTCCGGTAACTGTAATATATCTCTCATGGCTTCAATTAATGCCTCCGTACGCTTCGCCATAGAGGAACGCCCCTGCGGCTCGTCCGCATCTGAATCGGATATTTCTCCATCCGAATTTAAAGGGGAACTCTGCCCAATATCAGATACATCTGACTCGCTCCGTGTAGAGGCCGGTAACGGCCTGCGTCGCTTCCTCTGAGAGGAATTAGCAGACACATATTGACCTAAAAGGTCAGACAAGTTGTTGATCGATCGAGCGATATCATCCAATTTTTCACCGCTGTCGACCGCAGCGCTAGACGCTGTGGAGGTCTGCGTATCTGATTGCCGCAATGGCACTGGGACGTGGTCCGCGGCATCTGAACTCTGTTCAGACATGTCTCACCTGTATGAGCAGGTCAAAGCGGTAATACCAGCAAAAACTATGCGGTTTTTTTTTTTTTATATGCTGAAGGGTTAACGCTCCACCAGGCAGGGTTACCCCAGCGGTATTCAGTCAAAAAATTTTGCTGGTAGAAATAACCCTCAGAGGGGTTAATATTGCAAACTCACCACAATATATATGCTTGTGAGCCCCAGCCAATTTTATGTCTCTAATGAGACTGCAGCTGCAGGATAGCGATCGCTGCGCTGCGGGGTGAGGAATCAGCACTCACCCAGCTGGCCGTGGTGTCTTATGAGGAGAGGAGCGGTCTGAGGAGCCCAGGAGCCTGTGTAATGGCCGCCACAGTGAGGGAGTCGCAGGAGAAACGCCAGAGCGCGCGTCTTCCTGCTCAGAAGACCGGGAATAGTTAGGCCACGCCCCTGCTAGCTCAAATAATGAGCGCGAACCCCCCCGCTCCTGCTCCCTCTCTGTCCTGCAGCTATCTGCCTGCGGACAAAAAATCACCACATCTATAATGTAACAGCGCTGTCACCGCAGCGCTGAAGCATACTGACATACAAGTAATAGCGCTGCTCACCCAGACGCTAAAGCACTCACACATTATTATAATAAAAATTGTGTGGAGTACTGACCAGCTTAGCGCCACAGGGACCCTCAGGGGTTTCTGGCGCTATGCCCATGCTTCCCCCCAGGGCGGGAAACGCAGTGACCCCAGTGTGTGGTTTGCGCCCCGCCAGGGAAAACTCTCCTCATCCCCAGGGCCGGCAAGGATTCTGCAGGGACCATTATGTAGTTACAGATCCGCCAAGGGAGAGGCTGATGAAATATACTGATAAACATGTAATAGCGCTGCTCACTCAGACGCTAAAGCACTCACACATAATTATAATAAAAAATTTGTGTGGAGTACTCACCAGCCAAAGCGCCACAGGGACCCTCAGGGGTTTCTGGCGCTGTGCCCATGCTTCCCCCCAGGGCGAGGAACGCAGTGACCGCACGTGTGGTTTGCGTCCCGCCAGGGAAGCTCTCCTCATCCCCCAGGGCCGGCGAGGATTCTGCAGGGACTTTGAGTAAATACAGATCCGCCAAGGGAGAGGTTGGGGTACAGCAGCGCTGGTACCCCTGAGACCTCTAGACCAACTAGTGATCCAAGTCTCCTGTCCGAATATAAAATAATAAAATCTTCTGAGGAGCTGCATTAGCAGCGACCATCCTCTGGACCTCAAATCTTAGACTGGAGCTGAGTAGGAGGAGCCCGAGCTGGAGGGGCCAGCCAGTCAGCACTCTTTTGATCTGAGGTGACATCCTGATCTGGGGCTCCGCCTACCCATCAGTAATGAATACTGTGGCTCTCTTCCTTCCATCTGCAGCTGAAATATAAAATTCCAGATCTATATTTTAAAATGGCTGTCTCATACTCTTAAAGGAGTAAAATTGCTAAATGTTTGTAAAAACAAGCAACTTTGCAATTTACCTGTTAAAATTTCTCCCCGTTCCAAAGAATAGAGAGGATTTTTAATTCTAGAGTTAACGGTTTCTTGTCTTAGTTACCACCCTCCTCTGCGGTCTACCATTCGGATTGTCCAGTCTAAGTTGGCGTAAACTAATACTTGGCTTTCTTTGTGCCAGAAATTTGAGCCAAACTATTGGTAAACAGTGTGTCAACAGTGCCTGACCGCAAAGTCTCGTTCTCATGATGGACAAGGCACGGGAAGGGTCTAAAGAATATAAAATGTATGGTGCAAGCTATGAAAAACTGTTTTAGGTGTAAAGAGTAAATTTAGATTAATAAATCTCCCCCAAAATTGTTCTTTAGAGTCCTGTGTCAAATATAAAGCAAGAAATTTAACGTTTTTCAATCAGTTAATTTACAGGCAACAAAATTCATGCTTTCGATGCTAGGCAAGCAGAATGCAAAGTTCATGCAACTTACCTGAAAATAATATTCTCTAAGTCGAAAGGATACTCAATGATCCCAGTAGTAGGCACTCTGACTCGAAGTACATCTTGCTGGGTGGGAATGTAGCCAGTAACAGAAATGCGATCTATGTCACCAAGGTAGCTGGTGGGAAAAAAAAGAAAAATGACAAACATAAGGGTGTATTTAAAGTTGAAAAACAAAAATGATATTTTAAAAGCAAATGAAAGTGTATATGCATAAAAGCATACTTAAGACCCGGGCTTTACTGTTTGACATATGTAGTCCATAATATACCATCACCCTTTCTAAACCTTTGTAAATTAGATTTTCAGAAATAACCAGTAAGTATTTTTTCTCCCTCTGAACCCACAAGAAAAGATGCAACACTGACACGAGCTGCAATTCAGTGTGCCTCAATTCGCTGAATATATTACATTTATTTTATATTATTTTAACACCTAAAACTAAAAGGACATTTTAGATTTAGCCATATTACTTCCCTTATATTATTCCCCTATTCTAACCCTCGGTTAGGCTTGTGGATCACAGCAGGTGCACGGTGTTAGGCTAGATACAGGAGAACACTTACTATTTTGTAGAGTCTGACAGCTGGTACTCCCTCCTCCGGTCATAGCACTCCTGGATCCCAGGATCCTCCCAGAGTTTTTTAATTGCTTCTACTTGTTTCCTTTCCAGACTGTTTACTTTATCTACTTCTACTTCCCGAACCAGCAAGGCATTTTCCTAAAATAAAAATAAATTATTAAAAAAGGAAAAGGAAGTCATGTTAATGAATAGAAATCAAGTGGGGACATTGTTCCAAACATCTTGAAGAACTAACCACAAATCTTCTGTAGGTTTCCACACATCCTGTCTCTTTAAGTAGCCCCAAGCAAATTTGATGCTCAGATCTGGCCTCTGTGGGGAAAATATCATCACTTCCAGAAATCCTTGATCATGCTTACGCAGAGGATATTGCCTTGTTTCCTTGTCTAAGGCACAGCTTTATGGGCTCAATTTTTCAATGAAGACCACTTCTGGCCAGACTTGTCCGAACAGGAGATGGATGTAGCTTGGTCTCACTAGTTGCTGCCATTCTGAGCTGATGGCTAGACATTTTATGATTTCAAGGGGATGAAAGCACAATGCGTGTATCATCTAATGCATTAAGTTTCCTTGCCCGACCACTGCATTTATGGTCATCAATGTTGCCCATTTTTTTGGTGCTTCTTCAAAAGTGCTTGAATATCACATCTTGAAACCTCAGTAGGCTTTGAAATCCTTGCCTGGGAATGACATTGCTGATGGAAGCCTACATCCACAGAAGATCTATGGTTAGTTCTCCAGGATATCTGGAACAACCCTCCTGATAAGTTTTCAAAAAACCGTGTACGAGTGTAGGTAGAAGAACTGAAGTTATGAAGAATAAAGGTGGTCAAGTCAAATATTGATTTGATTTATATTTATCTTCTATTCATCCACTAAATGATAAAAATAAACTATTAATACAAGTGGAGCATTTCTGTGAAGACATTCTGTTGAGGTCTCATTTACATAGCTAGCACTGTATAGCTCTACAGATTTTTGGAATTCTAAACATATATCCTTATGGTGAGGGATTTACACCAAATGCTGCCTACATTCAATTAATTATTTCCTTTCTAAAATGGCAGGAAACAAAAAGATCCTACTAGAAATCTACAAACAGGAGCATGTCTGCTAATTTTACCTTTACCCTCTAGAGGGCAACCTTTTCCACAAGCGACATGTGTTTGTGATTCAAGTTTTCATCTATCCTAAAACCACCTTTGATCAGACCCGCAGCAGTTGGAAGAAAGTAATAGCTCTGTCTTCTATTCCCCATGGAAAGCTAAGTGTGCCCCTCTTTCAAGTATTTCCCAGATTTGCTTTAGTTGATATAAAGTATTTTAACCCATTCCATTACATCTCATGTGGACCCATGATCCATAGAGCTGTCCACTAATTCTTCAGTGCTCAGAGGGGCCACCCAGAGCTACGCTACTCTCAACTACACGGGCGTGCGCAGCACTACCGCTCTCCGTTCTGAAGACCACGGGTCGCTTTAAGCCTGCGGTCTACAGAACAGCGGGATAATGCAGTGCCTGGAGCTACGGCGCACGCGCTGGGCCTCTTCTATGCGTGCCCTGGTGCTTTGCAGGTGGTCTTGTCAGGATCCTGGATTAGGTGAGTATATGAGGTTTTTTATTTGAACTAAAATGTCACTGTGATGTGACGCGTGGGCATCAAACAATGGGGGAGGGTGCCACACATACATTGTAAGGGCTACTGTGGGGAGGGCCTCAAAGTGTGGGGGCCATTATATAGTGTGGCAGCTAATGTGGGTCCCTCAAAGTGTGAGAAATATTGTGGGGGGCCATTATGAAGTGTGGGGGCTAGTATGGGAGGCCATCAAAGTGTGGGGGCTACTGAAGGGTCTAACATAAGTGTAAGGGTCATTTTACAGTGAGAGAGCAAACGTGGAAGCAATTATACAGTTTGAGGACTACTGTGGGGGGGGGGGCCATCATGCAGTGTGGGGCCATTATACAGTTTAAGTGCTACTGAGAGGTCCATCATACATTGTGGGGGCTACTGTGGAAGCCATTATATAGCTAATGTGAAGGTAATTATACAGTTTTGGGGCCATTATACACTGTAAGGACTACTGTGGGGGTTATTACACTTTGCTTTGAGGGAGCAGTGAGGACAACATACTGTGTATAGAGGAGCTGTGGGCCCATCTTATTGTATATAGGGGAGCTATGGGGGCATTATACTGTGTATAAGTGAGCTGTAGGGGCATTATGTGTATAGGGAGCTGTGAGCCCATCATGATGTGTATAGGGAAGCTGTTTGCCCATTATATTTTGTATAAAAGAGCTGTGGGTCCACCATATTGTATATAGGGGAGCTATGGGGGCATTATATACGATCTATAAGGGATCTGTTAGCCCATTATATTGTGTATGAGGGAGCTGTACTCGGGGGGACTTAGATGATATTACTACTGTAGTGGAGGGACTCGGGACATTATTAAATGTTAAGAGGGCACTTAGGAAGCATTATTGTTATATGGGCACTCGGTATTGTGACCATCAAAGGATGACACCAGGGGCATTATTACTTTCTAGGGGCAAAATGTGGTCACTATTTTCTAGGGCACTTACACAGAGTATTAATATTTTCTAGGTAGCAATTTTACAATCCAGAGGGCACAAAAGAGGCACAGTGGTGGGCATTAAGAGGAGCAATATTATTATACCACACAGCAGGTGCAGTAATGGGGCAAAATACAGCAAGATGAGGAGTTTGTGCAGGTTGGGAATAGAAGGCGATGGGGCTGGAAAGTGAGAAAAAGGTCTTTGCTGTAATCTCTGCAGAAGAGTCGTGGCTGGAGAAGTAGTCATGAAGGTCTGGGCCAGATGGAAACGATGAAAAAAGTGAACACTCCATCTGAAAGAATGTCAGCTGTAAGTCATCTAACATAACTGTACTATAATCACTCCAATGAAGAAATATAACCATCTCAAGGACGATCACAAAGAAATGGACAGCATGTCCTACCCTCTCCTAGTGTATCCTCACCCATCCCTGTAGACTGTGAGCCCTTGCGGGCAGGGTCCTCTCTCCTGTATTTGTGTGTGTCTTGTATTGCTCATGTTTACTGTACTTATCTATATTTGCCCCTCTTCACATGTAAAGCGCCATGGAATAAATGGCGCTATAAAAATCTATAATAATAAATAATAATAATAAAATGTGACTTAAATATGAGTGTGAGTAAAGGGTCTGAATACTTATGACCATGTGATATTTCAGTTTTTCTTTTTTAATAAATTTGCAAAAATTTCTACATTTCTGTTTTTTTCAGTCAAGATGGGGTGCAGAGTGTACATTAATGAGAAAAAATGCATTCTGAATTTACCAAATGGCTGCAATGAAACAAGGTGTGAAAAATTGAAAAGGGGTCTGAATACTTTCCGTACCCACTGTATATACCTTTCTATATATGCAAAGGATGTTCACATATTGATGTTTTATATATTTACACCTATTTATACTCAATGTGGTCCTAAATTTTGATACTTAATAGTTTATAAATTCAATAAATGTTGTAGAGACTATATGCACAAATTTTTTCGGTCTTTTAGAAGTATTCAGAGTATATTAGCATTAAAAGCATTATGCATAGTTTCTTCCAAAAGTGTGGTTGCAAAGATTCATATACCCGCACAGGCAAAATGTTGCATGATATTAGTGCTAACTACTGAGCCACCCACCCTCGATCAAAAAAAGGTTTTACTAGAATACGGCTGTTTTGAAGAGTTCGATATTTGTAGTAACCCAGAAGATATGTAGAGCTCCCTGGACCAGTAGTAACCCAGAAGATATGTAGAGCTCACTGAAGCAGTAGTAACCCAGAAGATATGTAGAGCTCCCAGGAGCAGTAGTAACTGAGAAGATATGTAGAGCTCCCTAGAGCAGTAGTAACCCAAAAGATATGTAGAGCTCCCAGGAGCAGTAGTAACTAAGAAGATATGTAGAGCTCCCTGGACCAGTAGTAACCCAGAAGATATGTAGAGCTCCCAGGAGCAGTAGTAACTGAGAAGATATGTAGAGCTCCCTGGACCAGTAGTAACCCAGAAGATATATAGAGCTCACTGAAGCAGTAGTAACTGAGAAGATATGTAGAGCTCACTGGAGCAGTAGTAACTGAGAAGATATGTAGAGCTCCCTGGAGCAGTAGTAACTGAGAAGATATGTAGAGCTCCCTAGAGCAGTAGTAACCCAGAAGATATGTAGAGCTCCCAGGAGCAGTAGTAACTGAGAAGATATGTAGCGCTCCCTGGACAGTAGTAACCAAGAAGATATATAGAGCTCACTGAAGCAGTAGTAACTGAGAAGATATGTAGAGCTCACTGGAGCAGTAGTAACTGAGAAGATATGTAGAGCTCCCTGGAGCAGTAGTAACCCAGAAGATATGTAGAGCTCCCTGGACCAGTAGTAACCCAGAAGATATGTAGAGCTCCCAGGAGCAGTAGTAACTGAGAAGATATGTAGAGCTCCTGGACCAGTAGTAACCCAGAAGATATATAGAGCTCACTGAAGCAGTAGTAACTGAGAAGATATGTAGAGCTCACTGGAGCAGTAGTAACTGAGAAGATATGTAGAGCTCCCTGGAGCAGTAGTAACTGAGAAGATATGTAGAGCTCCCTAGAGCAGTAGTAACCCAGAAGATATGTAGAGCTCCCAGGAGCAGTAGTAACTGAGAAGATATGTAGCGCTCCCTGGACCAGTAGTAACCCAGAAGATATATAGAGCTCACTGAAGCAGTAGTAACTGAGAAGATATGTAGAGCTCACTGGAGCAGTAGTAACTGAGAAGATATGTAGAGCTCCCTGGAGCAGTAGTAACCCAGAAGATATGTAGAGCTCCCTAGAGCAGTAGTAACCCAGAAGATATGTAGAGCTCCCAGGAGCAGTAGTAACTGAGAAGATATGTAGAGCTCCCTGGACCAGTAGTAACCCAGAAGATATATAGAGCTCACTGAAGCAGTAGTAACTGAGAAGATATGTAGAGCTCACTGAAGCAGTAGTAACCCAGAAGATATGTAGAGCTCCAGGAGCAGTAGTAACTGAGAAGATATGTAGAGCTCCCTAGAGCAGTAGTAACCCAGAAGATATGTAGAGCTCCCAGGAGCAGTAGTAACTGAGAAGATATGTAGAGCTCCCTGGACCAGTAGTAACCCAGAAGATATATAGAGCTCACTGAAGCAGTAGTAACCAGAAGATATGTACAGCTCTCTGGAGCAGTAGTAACCGAGATATGTAGAGCTTCATGGAACAGTAGTAAATGAGAAGATATATAGAGCTCACTGAAGCAGTAGTAACCCAGAAGATATGTACAGCTCCTAGAGCAGTTTATTACTTATCGTGTTACCTGTACTAACAATGCGGAATGACATTCACCACACAGACTTGTTTTAAAATAAAGAAACAGATCTGACCTATGTGCCCGAAGAACTTGCCAAGGTTTAACTGGTTACACCACATTCTCCAGGTTAAAACTGGTGGCTATAAACAACACAAAATCCTCACAATATACAGCAGAGCTGGAAGCATGTGAGAAAATACAATACATGGCATAGCACCCAGGCTCTGCTAACATTGGTATCAGTCTTAGTCAGATGGTAGAACAGGATGGAACCCCGGCAATAAGTATATGAGATCCATCAGAACAGGCTCGGTCTGGACAGATAATTACATTCACACATGAAAGTCATACATTTTATTCTTAATCAGTATACGTGATAAAGCCCCAGAAGCAACACATTATTCCAGGAATAGATTACAGTCATTAGAGTTGAGCGAATATGTTCGGAATCGGTCACTGAATCTGAATTTGCCATATTGGTACCCTATTTGTGACAAATTTATGTTTGATGATCGGTCCCAAACAAATTCATCCATTTCTACTCGCATAGACTCCAATGAAGTTTGGCGAATATTGCAAAAGCAATATTCGCTGTCGATCGTAATCGGAACTGAATTTTGAAAAATTCGCTCAACTCTAGCAGTCACATAAAATAAATGATAAATGCTCAGCACAGGACGAATCTGCCACAGATTTGACAGTTTTGGACAAGCTCAATTTGTCTAGTTGTCAGGGTCCTAAAACTAGATTTACAATTCAATGAATAAAGTTACAAAGCTAACAAATTATTATTATTAGATGGTGCATTATTTCTATAGTGCCAACATATATACGGTACATGACGGAGAATCACACTATCACTTCAACTATATAATTCCTCCTGTACTTTTAAAATGTCAAAACACATTATTATTATATTACTCACTTATATAGCGCCATCTCATTCCACAGCGCTTTACAGACATTATCATCGCTGTCCCCGATGGGGCTCACAATCTAGATTCCCTATCAGTATGTTTCTGCAGTGTGGGAGGAAACCCACGCAAACACGGGGAGAACATACAGGGATCCCTGCAGACAGTATATCATAATATCAGAAATAAATGGAGCATATCTATTCATAGTAACTCCTGACCTATAAAAAGTAACCGCTAAGAAACTTCCTCTTCTTGCTGGGCAGCCATGGCATTATGTCATTTGTTCAGTTGGCAGGATTTGTGACGGCCATAGACTCGAGTACTCGTCAGTGGCGGTTTAGACTAGTATGTAGTTGTCTAAACAATATGGGGTCCATTTATTTGCTGCAGCATTGTGTAAAATATATCAAGTTATAGTTTGGCATTCCTGACGGAGAATCACACTTTTTCCACTCCCACATATCCCGATGACTTTGCACCCACTTGCTAAACTATGTGGATAGGGGGTTAATAAGAAAGGCTGGAGTAGAGCTTTGTAGATTCTATGTAGGTACACCCACTTCCCCATATTGACTCAGGATTTCCTTCGCTCTCACCTCTCATCACCTTTCCTTGGTCGCAGCCACTGGACTCAGTTTTAATAAATATTCAATTCTTTGTTTTGAAACGATAATCATGTAATAGAACGTGTGTAATCATTCAAACGCCTCACCCCAGTGAAGACCACCAAAACAAGATGATTTATATTTTTCTGTCAATATGGCCATGTTTTGGATTGTTTTTTTGTGGGACAAGTTGTATTTTTGAACAACACCATTGGTTTTACCATATAGTGTGCTGGAAAACAGGAAAAAAAATTTTTTTTTCCTCTTTCTTTTTACCATACTGATTAAATGCTAATTCTGACCTCCCATTATGATTCTCCAGGTCATTACAAGATCATAGACACCAAACAAGTCTAGGTTCTTTTTCATTTAAGTGGTAAAAAAAAAAAAATTTGAAAGTTTGTAAAAAAATAAAAAAAAGAGAAGCCATTTTCTGAGACCTGTAGCGTCTCCATTTTTCAGGATCTGGAGCTGGGTTAGGGCTTATTTGTTGGGCACCGAGCTGATTGCTCGTTATTTCAATGCTGCGGCAACCCAAAAAAAAAAAAAAAAAACTTTCTTGCATTTTGATTTTTTTTTCTTCTTACGCCATTTACCGATCGGATATATTTTTAAAACTTTTTTTTTTTACATGCTTCAATACAGACTTGAAGTTGCGATTATCTGATCGCTTATGCTACACATACAGTCAGGGCCAGAAATATTTGGACAGTGACACAATTTTCGCGAGTTGGGCTCTGCATGCTACCACATTGGATTTGAAATGAAACCTCTACAACAGAATTCAAGTGCAGATTGTAACGTTTAATTTGAAGGGTTGAACAAAAATATGTGTTAGAAAATGTAGGAATTGTACACATTTCTTTACAAACACTCCACATTTTAGGAGGTCAAAAGTAATTGGACAAATAAACATAACCCAAACAAAATATTTTTATTTACAATATTTTGTGGCGAATCCTTTGGAGGCAATCACTGCCTTAAGTCTGGAACCCATGGACATCACCAAACGCTGGGTTTCCTCCTTCTTAATGCTTTGCCAGGCCTTTACAGCCGCAGCCTTCAGGTCTTGCTTGTTTGTGGGTCTTTCCCTCTTAAGTCTGGATTTGAGCAAGTGAAATGCATGCTCAATTGGGTTAAGATCTGGTGATTGACTTGGCCATTGGAGAATGTTCCACTTTTTTGCACTCATGAACTCCTGTGTAGCTTTGGCTGTATGCTTGGGGTCATTATCCATCTGTACTATGAAGCGCCGTCCAATCAAGTTTGCAGCATTTGGCTGAATCTGGGCTGAAAGTATATCCCGGTACACTTCAGAATTCATCGGCTACTCTTGTCTGCTGTTATGTCATCAATAAACACAAGTGACCCAGTGCCATTGAAAGCCATGCATGGCCATGCCATCACGTTGCCTCCACCATGTTTTACAGAGGATGTGGTGTGCCTTGGATCATGTGCCGTTCCCTTTCTTCTCCAAACTTTTGGCTTCCCATCATTCTGGTACAGGTTCATCTTTGTCTCATCTGTCCATAGAATACTTTTCCAGAACTGAGCTGGCTTATGGAGGTGTTTTTCAGCAAATTTAACTCTGGCCTGTCTATTTTTGGAATTGATGAATGGTTTGCATCTAGATGTGAACCCTTTGTATTTACTTTCATGGAGTCTTCTCTTTACTGTTGACTTAGAGACAGATACACCTACTTCACTGAGAGTGTTCTGGACTTCAGTTGATGTTGTGAACGGGTTCTTCTTCACCAAAGAAAGTATGCGGCGATCATCCACCACTGTTGTCTTCCGTGGGCTCCAGGTCTTTTTGGATTGATGAGTTCACCAGTGTTTTCTTTCTTTCTCAGGATGTACCAAATTGTAGATTTTGCCACTTTTAATGTTGTAGCAATTTCTTGGATGAGTTTTTTTCTGTTCTTGCAGCTTAAGGATGGCTTGTTTCACCTGCATGGAGAGCTCCTGTGACCGCATGTTTCCTTCACAGCAAAACCTTCCAAATGCAAACACCACACCTCAAATCAACTCCGGCCCTTTCATCTGCTTAATTGAGAATGACATAAAGGGATTGCCCACACCTGTCCATGAAATAGCCTTGGAGTCATTTGTCCAATTACTTTTGGTCCCTTTAAAAACAGGTGGCACATTTTAAGGAGCTGAACTCCTAAACCTTCATCCAATTTTAATGTGGAACCTCAATTGAAGTGAAAGTTGAACTTCAACTGATCTGATTTGTTTGGTTTCAAATTCATTGTGTGTATGCTAGAACCAAATTAGAATGTAGTCTCTGTCCAAATTTATGACAACTGTAGAGGGTGAAGTAAAAATGATAATGCTTGAATGCCGGCCACTGGGGGCGCTCATAGCATCGCAATACAACATGGGCTGCGAAGACCAGGTTGTCATGTCAACCCATCGCACCGCTTCATATGACAGAACGCTGATAGGGAGCTAATTACGCGCATCGTGCATGAGTTAAGGCCGCGTCAGGATAAACACGGCATTTAATATGTTAACAGCAGCGTGGATTGCGATTCCACACGCTGTAAGGCACATGACAGCTGATCAGATCAGCTGTCAAGTGCCGGAAAGTGCGGCTTGAGCTGAGCGAGGGACCTATGATGTACCTATACGTCATAGGTCGTAGAGAGTTAATAATCTTCTAAACACTGCAAGTAAAAAACGTCATAAGCAAAAATATGTCTTTACAACATTAAGTGTTCCATGCAAGTTGCTAATTCAAGCTTTCTATATCCCCCTCCTCAAAAATAACCTGTTTGGAACCTCAACAGACCTTTTTTTCTTCAATCTGTAATTTTAAAAGTTACAAGGGGTCGTCATACACAGATAAAGAGGAGTTTTCAAGGTGCTGGAAGACTTTACATCGGAAAATAGAAGCTGAATGCTGTTTATTCAGCGCTCCAGGCAAGTGGGAAACATGAATGGAAAGCTACTCTCGCCAAGTACATTATCGATCGTTTATTTCATAATTTTTCAGTGGAAAAGCTGTGAATTTATTTGCAGTCCTAGGATTTTTTGAGGGAGCTAAGAAAATACGGGCTTGTAGCACTTGGCAGAGCTTCTTGGTGCTACCTAAAACACCTTGCACACAGAAGCAGTATTGTACTACCTTCACGTGCATCTGGTGAGATGTTGATATATTATCTCTACTTACACTACAGAGATAGAGAGTGGTTTTAGAAGATTCTATGTAGGGGCATAAGGAACACAAGCAGGTTGTTAGAGGCAAAGTCCTCCTCCTCCGTTCCCTTCCAAGTAGAATCTACATAGCGCATTCCTATTCGTAATGTAAAAAGCGTCTTCACTGAATACAGATTAACCCAGAATTAAGCTCAGTCCTGTGAGAAAGAACGATTTCTTGTAGATGTACTAAGTTCTATTTTCACGTGCACTGTTGATTAGAATAAAGCAAATATGTTTTAACTAAGCAATAATATGTAGGTCAAATACGTAAGAAATTAAAACCTCTAAGGCAATTTATATTTGATTGTAAAAGGAACAGAACAAGACCAAATAAAAGGAAGATCTGATTTTATGGTGTGTTCCTAACTTGATCAATACAGAAAAAAAAACATTAAAATAGTGTGAATGTCATGACAAGCTCATGCACATAGCTAGACGCATCAGCCAAAATACGGTATGTGGTGGAACAGACCATTTACAATTGACAATAGATGTAGATGGGCTATGGCATCAGATTAAGATTTCAAAAGCAGAATATATGGTCGGATACGACAACACAGACACTGTGAGCACAATTATTACGAGTATCTTGACCATTAATCATTTTTATGCAGATTTTCCAACTTCAAGCTGTATAAACATGAATATTGATTGGATGAAGCATATCATGTGATGTGTATTTGTGTAATGAGGGGGCTGTGGCCTACGGATATCAACAACTTTTCTCAAGATGTGCAGAATTATTGGGCAGCTTGTTTTCATCAGGCAGAGATGTAACGGACTGTAAAGTCAAAAACTGTAACACAATTAAAGTAAAGCGGGCACCACCTAAAAATAATAAATATCAGATAAACGGGATCACCCCTGCATGTGAAAAAACTAAAGACCATAACAAAGAAAGAGACACATGCATAACCAGGGATCACCGAAACAAATATGGTCAAAGCATATCAAATTTATTGAAAAAGACAAACCATAGTGAACACACAATTTAAAAACATCTAAAAAACACTAATTGCGTATACAAAAAAGTCCTTAATAAAGAATATAATACTCAAAAGAAACACCCACATGTCTATAATAAGTCAGATAATAGATGTTGCACTGTATATAGAGATTAAAAAACACAAAAAAAAAATTTCTTTCATGTTGTCATCACCATAACATATGCAACCAAGTATGAATGGGGAGAGAATTACAAGAGAAACAAACAGTCAAATAATCACATAGAATAATATAATAGCATTAATGGCCTGAGAGGGAGGACTTCTATAGAAAATACACCAAGGTTCCTGAATGCAATAAACAAGGCAAATCACCTATAATACAGCCCAACCAAAAGAAAGCCTCACATGGTAAATAGACCACGCTTAGCCATGTCCTATGTGCTCATCCCCCAGAACAGAAGACAGACATGTGGGAGGAATGTACCCACGCGTTCCGACACAAACTGTGTCTTGATAAAGTCAAAAACTGTAACAAGTATTGAAGAGTGAAGCAGCACTCTTGAAATTGGTAAGATATTGTGGTGTGATCACAGAACCATCAAAAGTTTTATTGTAACGAGAAGTCCTCGGTGGCTGACAAGGATCCATCCTTTGAAAAGGGAGCATTAACAATTGCAAAAGAAATGTCGGCTTGGAAAACAAGAGTTTGTTTTATTAAATGTAGAATTATTGCAAATGGAATTAGAAGTAAATATATTGTGTTTTATTGGTGGATATAAAGTTGGTATAAATGTATTGTCTTTAATTAATAATAGGTAATAGTATGTCTAGAACTGTTTAAACAGATAATTGTATTGTTTTTTTTTTTTTTTTAGAGAAAATGGACTATACAACATTCACTCCTGTTTTCATCCTAGATTTGGATATACCCATTTACCCTTCTAATCCCCCCTCAATAAAATTTGCTGTTGTCCTTCCTGCCCTTCCCCTGCCTATCTCTCCATTACAATAAATAGGGGGGGGGGGGGTGAGAGACGCAAAAAATGTGTTGAGAAAAGAAAACATACATTAAGTGCCAAAGATTTGAGAAGAATCAAGTGTGAAGCGACCATGAACCCATTATCCTCCAATACAGATATATTCCAGAACTACAACCTCCCCGGAGGGCCCAGAAGTACAAGGTGTTCAGTACTCAGAGACGAGGTAAGGTAAGGAAAGCTAAACCTGACCACCACTGTACAAGACAAATAAGCTGAAACATCAAGACTGGGCCAAGAATTGTGGATTGATCACAGTGACTCTTGAAGGACCAGATGAATGGGCCTGTGGCTGGACCAGTAATGGGCACAGACCTCCACTTCGACTTGGACACCAGCAAGTGGAGGTGGGGAACTGCTATGGGTTGTTAATATTAAAGATACACTAGATGGATCTTTTCAAGTTGAAGATGGAATGAGAATCAACTTTCAAACCTAAACTAGATAAGGGAGGCTGAAACCCGACCACCACTGAACAAGACACAAATTGAAACGTCAAGACTGAGCTAAGAGATATCTAAAGACAGAAATTGACTCTTGAAGGACAGGCCATTGCTGGATCAGTAACAGGGCACAGACATCCACTTTGAGTCAGACGCCAGAAAGGTGGAGGAACCAGAACATTTCGGGTTGTAGATGTACTCAAGACCAAACCTACTGTCAGTTTTTAGAAGATGCTTTGTTTAAGCAGTGGTACAGCAAAAAGTCTGCTTCTTTCAAAAAAACATGACTTATGCAAGACAATGCTCCATCACATGCAACAAAGTCCTCCACTGCTTGGCTAGTCAGTAAAGCCTTAACTATGAAAGAATAACGACATGGCCCCTTCCTCACCAGACCTAGACTCAGCTGAGAACTTGTGGGCCCTTCAGAGATTTATGGTGAAGGAAAACAGTACAGCTCTCTGAACAGTGTCTGCAGGTCGTGATTGGGGCTGCCCAAAAAGGTTGAAGGAAATCTGTTACCATGTTTTTCCTACCCCATATGGGAACAGCATAGGAGCAGAGATCCTGATTCCAGTGATGTGTCTCTTACTTGTCTTCTTGCTGTCATGTTATGTTGATAAAATCACTGTTATAGCTGCTACAGATCTAGCAGTTCTCTGAATGCTGAGCTTCGTATAACCCCATCTCCTCTCCACCAGTGATTAGTTTTCTGTCCATGTCCGGAAAACGGCCAACCAGTAGCTGTAGGGGCGGTGTTATACAGAGTTCATGAATGTGTTTGACTACCCGGCAGCAGGTTTATTAGTATTATCAGTGATTTTATCAAAACGACACTACGTCGCTCCCTACATCATGCCGCTCTCCTATTAGGCGGCAAAAATCTGGTGATAGATTCCCTTTAAAAAAATTGACAGACTCCATGGATGGAGGCTTATGTGTGTCACTGAAAAGACAGGTGGCTATATTGGTCACTGATATTTCTTTTCTGAATGTCAGAAAAATGTTTTTGTATATTTTGAGCTATCTAGTTATTATTCTAACTTTAACAGATGAAAATAATTGAGATGTTAAAGGGGTTGTCCACTACTAGAATAATCCCTTCTCAATCTGAATATTTTACCCCTTTAAACTAAAAACACCCATACGCACTTCGTTCCAGCGCTGTCGTAACTCGTGTTCCCGATGCTCACAACGTCGCGTGAACCCTGTGCCTAATCAGTGCCGGCTTCCTTGTCCCCGCCTTTGGACGTATTGAATATTAACAGGAAGAAAGGGCTCCGGCTGTTCTTAGACATCTCTTCCTCTTGATGTTAAACTTGTAAGAAAGAGAGGACCGTGATGCCAGCGCAGTTTGGGCACAGGGCTCGCATGATGTAACAACCTCACGTGAGACCCCGGAACAGGAAATGCTGGTACGGCGCAAGCACCAGAGGAGAGTACAGGTCCTTCTCAAAAAATTAGCATATAGTGCAAAATTTCATTATTTTCCATAATGTAATGATTACAATTAAACTTTCATATATTTTAGAATCATTACACACCAACTGAAATTTGTCAGGTCTTTTATTGTTTTAATACTGATGATTTTGGCATACAACTCCTGATAACCCAAAAAAACTGTCTCAAAAAATTAACATATTTCAACCGTCCAATAAAATAAAAGTGTTTTTTAAAAACAAACAAAAAAACCATCAAATAATAAAGTTCAGTTATGCACTCAATACTTGGTCGGGAATCCTTTTGCAGAAATGACTGCTTCAATGCGGCGTGGCATGGAGGTGATCAGCCTGTGACACTGCTGAGGTATTATGGAGGCCCAGGATGCTTCGATAGCGGCCTTAAGCTCATCCAGAGTGTTGGGTCTTGCGTCTCTCAACTTTCTCTTCACAATATCCCACAGATTCTCTATGGGGTTCAGGTCAGGAGAGTTGGCAGCCAATTGAGCACAGTAATACCATGGTCAGTAAACCATTTACCAGTGGTTTTGGCACTGTGAGCATGTGCCAGGTCGTGCTGAAAAATGAAATCTTCATCTCCATAAAGCATTTCAGCCGATGGAAGCATGAAGTGCTCCAAAATCTCCTGATAGCTAGCTGCATTGACCCTGCCCTTGATGAAACACAGTGGACCAACACCAGCAGCTGACATGGCACCCCACACCATCACTGACTGTGGGTACTTGACACAGGACTTCAGGCATTTTGGCATTTCCTTCTCCCCAGTCTTCCTCCAGACTCTGGCACCTTGATTTCCCAATGACATGCAAAATTTGCTTTCATCAGAAAAAAGTACTTGGGACCACTTAGCAACAGTCCAGTGCTGCTTCTCTGTAGCCCAGGTCAGGCGCTTCTGCCGCTGTTTATGGTTCAAAAGTGGCTTTACCTGGGGAATGCGGCACCTGTAGCCCATTTCCTGCACACGCCTGTGCACGGTGGCTCTGGATGTTTCTACACCAGACTCAGTCCACTGCTTCCTCAGGTCCCCCAAGGTCTGGAATCGGTCCTTCTCCACAATCTTCCTCAGGGTCCGGTCACCTCTTCTCGTTGTACAGCGTTTTCTGCCACATTGTTTCCTTCCAACAGATTCCCATTGAGGTGCCTTGATACAGCACTCTGGGAACAGCCTATTTGTTGAGAAATTTCTTTCTGGGTCTTACCCTCTTGCTTGAGGGTGTCAATGATGGCCTTCTTGACATCAGTAAGGTCGCTAGTCTTACCATGATGGGGGTTTTGAGTAATGAACCAGGCAGGGAGTTTTTAAAAGCCTCAGGAATCTTTAGCATGTGTTTAGAGTTAATTAGTTGATTCAGAAGATTAGGGTAATAGGTTGTTTAGAGAACCTTTTCTTGATATGCTAATTTTTTGAGACAGGTTTTTTGGGTTATCAGGAGTTGTATGCCAAAATCATCAGTATTAAAACAATAAAAAACCTGACAAATTTCAGTTGGTGTGTAATGAATCTAAAATATATGAAAGTTTAATTGTAATCATTACATTATGGAAAATAATGAAATTTTGCACTATATGCTAATTTTTTGAGAAGGACCTGTATAGGTGTTTTTATTTTAACAAGGGCAAACATACAGATTGATAAGGGGTTGTTCTAGTAGTGTGCAATCCAATTAAAATTTACAATTTTGTATTTAGTTGCATATTAATTCTGCTCAATAATAGTTGGCCAATAATTCTGCACACATAGATGTTCTCTTAAGAAACAAAAACCTCACTTTTACTTTCATAAATATTCAGGTTTAACAACCTTCTGGATTGACCGACAACACTGAAGCTGTTTAATAATAAAATTACTCATTAAAAGTAAAAAATTGCCCAATAATTGTGCACACAGTATAGCGGGGAGGGCGGTTTCTACACTTTGGTGCAAGCCAAGGCACTGAGGAAGATTACGGAGCATGAAATTGCCGCAAGATACGTAGCTATCGGTGTATACCACCTGACTATAACTGTGTATACCACCCAACTAAGTTTATGAATAAATAGTGGTTTTTATTTTATGTCCCTGTGGTGAATGCCAATTCACTGTCTGTATAGCTGCATTAAAGATTCTTACACCACAACCCTGCAGCATTATTGCGTGCGCTGGATCTAAGTGTTAGTAATTTTGGGTGGTGGAGGGTTAAGTTAACAATTCGAACCCCTCCACTGCGGAATTCTTTCAGTCTGAGCTAACAGATGATCACCGCCTCACATTTCACGAGTATGAGCAAAGAACGCGATTTACAAATAAGCGAGTAGTAAATTAAACGTTAATGAGGAGCAAGTCATCAAAAATCCGGCTTCAGAGAAAGATGAGCATTATTCCGGGACAGTTTACCTCCACGGAGACTACTGACAGATGAATAGGTTCTTTAATCGTTAACAGGTAATTGCCAGCACAGTCTTTTCCTTGCTTCACTGGTTTTGTTGTACAGTGCCACTGATGACAGCACTTCATTATTCAGACAGTGCCAGGATATAAGGGCACAAAACGGAATGACAGGAGCATTCAAGCTTTTATTTACTCTACTACAGTCCGTATGGAAATTGAGGACAGTGTCAATGGGAACAAAGTTTTAGGCTGTAGAAATATCTTACAAGTGAAAAAAACTAAATATTTCTAGTAAGCAAAATAATAATAAATCTGTAAGGGGTGATGGATTGATTTCACAAAGTAATCTGGAGACTAAAGAACGCGGTAATCAGAACACAGGATGGCTTATGAAGTTACAATACGAGGCATACACTTCCATGGACCGCAACACAAGATGCAAATTTACATCCCAAACGCCACTTGTAACAATAGAAAAATGTACAGGCAGCTTTCCCAGAACCGCCAGGGCAAACAAGCCCGAGCCTGAACAATTACAACACACTTGTAAGGAAAGGGCTTCCCGTTAGTGTTGAGCATGCAGTTTATGCCAGAAAGGACACAACCGAGCAGCCAGAGTTCAGATGGCTGGGCCTCCTGTTACAGGGAAGGGAAATGAGTTTGGATGCGATGGTGGATGACCTACATCCTGCAGGTTAATGTGTACACTTTTATCCCACAATATATACAGCAAGTCTGTAGGGGAGTGCACGAGCCCTGGCTACAAGGCAGCGTGCGGAGAGAAAACATACATAGCAACTTCTACTTTAAGGCTGTATTTACACACAAAGTTTTTATCCAAGTTTTCACATCCACATTGAGTGGATTTGTATGTACTTATTAGATCAGTTTTTCTTAACTTTATTCCATTCTTACCTTATTTGTTTTTGCCATCTGTTTAATATAAAAACACTTTTCTTTATTGTCCCAACTCACTGATTTTTTTTTTTCAATCAATTAGATCCATTAAATGATTTTTTTTTAAAGTTACTTCTTTCGGCAAAGCTGTAAACTAGAGGACATTTATTTACTATACACACATACAGCTACAAAATCAAGATTATTACAGCCCCCATTTTAAATTTTGCCAGTAAACTTAAATTTGCAAACATTCTGCTGTTTGCAATATACCAACCTGCCCCCTGACGAAGCAAGGGCGAAACGCGTGTCAGAGGCAAACGAACATGTGAGGAATTTTTTTTTTCTTTTAACCAGTCTTATTATGTTTACCGCTTCTTATTAGTGATGAGCGAGTATGCTCGGATAAAGTGTTATCCGAGCACGCTCATGTCCTAATTGAGTATTTTTGGCGTGCTAAAAAAAATAAAAAAATGATCGCGCTGCTACAACTGTTCGACAGCTGCAACACATGCTGGGATTGCCTGTTCGTTAGGCAATCCCTGCATCCGAGCAGGTTTGCTTATCACTACTTATCCTTTGTCCACGTGTGGTCTTTTATGTGGACGCATCTGGAAGGACTTTTAAACAATTACATGCTTATGAGGGAGACACAGTCATCTATGATGGAGAAGGTGGATTCAATTAATCCTAGGATGTCTTCTGTGATGAGGCTAGAGATTGGACCTTCCAAAAGGACAATAAATCACACGAATACCTTAAAGGCTACCAAGGCTTGGTTTCATAAGAAACTCAACAACTAGGCACAAGAAGCAAAGACCATCAGGATGAGCGACAACCGACTTCAATAGACAGGACCAATTGTTGTAGATTGACCGTTTGTCTCATAACGCTCAACCATTTAGCAGACACTCTCCAGCAAATTCTAAAAAGGTTACAGCAGCCGACATATAGGTCTTTATTTTTTTTTCCTCTAAATCTAAAAGTGGGTCATCATGTCCAAATATTCAGACGGGTATATATACTGCATACAAAGCTCGAGTACACCAGAATGTTATTCTAGAAAACCGAGCATAGAAACGGTTCCTTTCTAGACTGACTCAAATAAATGTAAATTTCTGCAATTTAAGTACTTGCACTGGCAACGTCTGTCATGTAGAGAGCCAAGAGTTTGTGAACACATGCATTACATTAATCTCTCCCTCCAAGCAGAATGCACAGCAACATTTTCAAGTGAAAACAGAACAATGCTTTCTTACTGAGCGTGACTGTCAATTCACCTAGATTATGCTTTTCTTCATTTATTTATTTATTTTTTAGGTCAGATACCATGACTTCAATATACTGTAAAGGTTACACATTCCTGCACTTTACGGAAACAACTCTATCCACGTGAAGAGGACAACAAACTCAAAAGAGGTGGCTGGAGCAGGCGGGTGCACACTGTAGCTTGGCACCGAGAAGATATTTGGGAGCCTCTTTCATTGATTCTAACAGCTAGATACAAAGTGGAGGGGCCATCAGGAGGAACAGCCGTCTCCTATACCCAGGGGAGGTCATTCAACCAGTACACCCCAGTAATACACAGTCATTCCAGGCCAACACATAGTGGTCACCGGTGCACAAAGGAAACCACTTAAAATATAGGTTATATTTGAAAATTAAAACATTTTAGACCCTAGTATCAAATTAAAGGGGTTCTACTTCTAGAGAAAAATAATTTAATAAAATACTCACATCCTGGACCAGTGCTGATCCAGGGAAGCGACTACTCTTTATATATGTGGGGCATTTAACAGTTAAAATGGTGACATCTACTAGTGGGCAACCCCTTAAAGAGAAGTATTCGCCTTAGTGTTGGGAACCACATCCTGTAAAGAAAATCGCAAGCACGTGGATGAGAATTCAGAACTGCATTACTATGACCGCGTCCTTCTGTAAAATAAGCAAAACATTCAGCGGAAGTTCTGGAGAAGTGACCCTCAAGTAACCAGAATGTAGTGCTGTAAACAAGAGTACAACTGGATAAACAGAAGCTGACCACTGGACGCTGGTCTACGTAACGGGGTACAACATGGGCATTCTGAGCACTCAGACCAAGAGAGTGTTTAGTGCAATGTAAAAGACAGGTGTGAAATAGGTAGTGGCAACCAGGTAAGGTGCTAGAAAGTCATCCACACTGAATCCAGAGAAAATCAATAAATTAGTAATAACGTTCTACAAGATTAAGAATCAGTCATCAGGTTTTTGCTGTGATCTTAGGACAGCATTAGGTAGTGGATGAGTCACAAATTTTGGTGGTGTGTCACTTATTAAGTTGTGTGCTGTTACCATACAATGAAGGTTTTATCACAAGAAGATAATCACTGCCCATACTACAGCTCATTAAACAGCTAGACCGACCTCCTCTGATAAGCAGCTCACTGTCAATAGACAATGTAAACAAGAAGCTGTGGTGTGGGCAGCTTTCTGAGCTTATGATACGTTGAAAAAAAACTTTGTGCTACAACTGCGGCACCCTGCAAACACTGCTGGAATCAGGGTCTCTCAGATGAGGTAGCAAAAACCTGCTGACCTGCTAGATTCCCTTTAAAGAAAAAGCAAGCAGGTTCACAGAACTGATTAATAGCTGAAACTTGTAAAACTGGATTTTCTTCTTTGGTCAGTTACTGCCTTCTCTAAACACTTAGATGTTTGCATACAAATAATCTCAAATGTCTACTGCTCACTGTAGCGCTGCAGGCTTATTTTCACACTACTAGTAATCAATGCTGAGGACATTTCACAGAAAGGAAACTGGCACATTTGTTTTTTCAAATATGTGTTAGCGCTTTACCAATCTACTAAAGATGGATTATACAACAGGGGTCAAACATGTGGAAAGACCTGAATAACAACAGAGCAAACTACTGTGGATAAAATCCTCCCCCAATAGCTGCCTTGAAGCTAGGCCAGTGGGTGAAATCTTGGCCACCTAACTCCAGATCCTAATAACCGAGATGTCAAAAATGTCAAAGGCCGTATGTTTAAATGTTAAACAAAAAGTGACCCCAGCCAGTGAGGCCACAAACATTCAGGAAGGTAGGAACTGCTGTAACAAAAGTCTCAGTGTTTACCATGGAAAATTACCTAGAAAGCTACACTTCCTGCTAGAACCACAGTGCAATGTGAGAATGCTTTAAAAAATACAAGTTTTAATAGTTCAATAAATCAAATCAATATATACGGTGTGACCACCATTAGCCTTCAAAAGATTATCATTCTTCTAAGAACACTTGCACAGAGTTTTTGAAGGAACATCTCTGAGAACCATAGATTTTCTGCGGATGTAGACTTGGGCAAATCCTTCTCTTCATGTAAATTTGGGGTAATGGTCCTAATGCAGAATAAATTTGTAAACAGATGCTTCCCTGATGGTACTGAATGTTGGATATGCATTTTCTCAGACCGGAGCGTGCAGCTGCATGTATTTCTATGCAGCCGCACGCTCTGATCCGAGTGCCGGCGGCAGTGACGGGTGTTGATGCGAGAGACTTGCACGAGACTCGTGCGAGCTTCTACCACTGTTTCAACCTACATATGCAAATTATGAACATTACATTATCACCTGTTTGGTATTTTGGTATACCTGGATACTGTTACACCTGACTATAGTCCTATAAAATCCCAGAATTTGCTTTCAAACAGCATCAATCCTTCTAGGTACATTTGCACACAGGGAGGTCTTGCCAAATATTGATTTGGTTTAGATTTCGCTTTTGTTCACTTTGTTTTTATCAATTAATTTCTTTTTTTTTTTAAAGCATTCTTACTTTGCAAAAGTTTTTGACGTGTGTGGAAAAATGCTGCACAGTACTATTCAAAAGAAACAGACTAGCCATTCAAGAAATGACCAGACGTAGATTAGAAAACACCATGGGGTACTTATAAAATGAAAAATTAGTGGGAATTGTCTACCATTTATGTGTAGCGTGCACACATTTTGTACGGAACCATAAAAGGGCTGTTGTACCCAGAAGCAGGGGCTCCATGTGAAACAGCTCTGCACATATGGCACTTAAAGCGAACCTGTCCGCAGGATTGTGCTCAGTAATCTACAGACAATGTCAGACTGGTGTTGTTATACTGATTACAATGATACCTTGGTTGATGAAATCCGTCTTGTGGTTGTTGTTTCATCTTTATCCTCAGTTTTCAGTTAATGAGATGCTCGTGCTCTGGGGCGGCCTGTGGGAGGAGGGCTGTATGTGGTGCTGTAAAGCCCCCCCACAGGCCGCCCCGAGCACGAGAATGTCATTAACTGAAAACTACAAATACAGATGAAACAACAACCACAAGACAGATTTCATCAAACAAGGTATCATTGTAATCAGCGTAACAACACCAACTTGACACTGTGTAGTTTATTAAGCAAAATCCTGCTGACAGGATCGCTTTAAGGAAGCATTGCATGGCAGCACATGAACTCTTCAGAGCAGTATTTTGATGGCAACTTCTGTATGAAAATTGGCCAATTTTTTTTTTATATGATTCATATGCAGGATTAGTTGAAGACTTTCACACACAGTACTTATTGGCATACAGCTTTCATTTAGCTACATATAGGTCATAAAAATCCAGTGGAAATATTAAAATTAAATGTTCTAGCATGTATGAGAAGACCGTTCAAAAACACTGTGGTCACACACCCGTCAGAGAACACATGCAGTGAGCTTATGTGGCACACGGTAACAGACATATCATGCTAGGCTGTGCAGAGACTGCATATGAGCCTTACATTAAATGTTTAAGTCAGGAAGATTTCCCAAAGTATAACTCTGACAATATAACAATATTTTGTTTTTTCTGTTCACTGAAGTGTCATGGCTTCTAGTTTCACCATTGCCATCTTGCGTAACTCATACATTTCTTTCTCCATAATGGGGAATATTCTAAAACAAACTACAACAGATTTGACATTTGTCCTTGAATGTAGTGTCTATCGGTGGTACAGCCTGTAAGACACAGATATAGACTGTATTTCTTAGGCTGTGGTTCCACGGTCCGGAACCACAGCGCTTTGGACGGAGCGGAAATTCCGCTCCGCCCAAAGCCCCGCCCCCTTTTGTATGCACGCTCATTCCGGATGTGTTTAGGACACCTCCGGAACACATGCGGAATGATCGCAGGGCTGCATAGCCCTGTGTTATTTCCTTTGCGGCGACGCAGCGTTGCCGCAATACGCTAGGACATGCTGCGGTCTGAAAAGACGCGCCGCATGTCCGGATACGCAGGTCTTCCGCCTGCGTGTTTTACAGCATAGTGGAGACGGGATTTCTTGAAATCCCCTCCACTATGCTGTAACATCTGGACGTTGCGTGTTTGACGCTGCGCCAACGCACAGCGTCAAACACGCAGCAATTCCGGACTGTTTCCTGATAGTGGAAACATACCCTAAATATTCAAATACAGAATTTAACCTTTCACAAGTGGTGCACATGTACGGGAGGTCATAGTAGGTGTGACAGGCGCACAAAAACGCTGAATACGCTAACCATAGAAAGAAGGAAAAGGTACAGATTGTCGAGCGAGCTCAGGGCACGTGCGCGGATTCTGCAACCACAGGGAGTGAGATTACCCTGTAAAAATTAAAATAATTAAAAAAAAAAAAAATCAAAAACGCTAGAACTACACTTTTTTTGGCAACCGCACAAAAAAAAAAAATGTAATAAGAGGCGATCAAAACATAGTATCTACCCCAAAATGATGTCAATAGAAAAATAAATAATAATAAAAAATAATCTCTGTGTATAAAACAAGCTACATATCCCGAAAACTGAAAGCGATATGGCTCTTGGAGAATTTTGTCACAAGCAATTTTTTTTTTTTAAACAATTGCTGAATTTTTTCTTACCAGTAAAACAAAAACTGACCTTGAGAATGAGACTGCCAGGTAATTTTTACAATAAAATGAAAGCTGCAAATAAAAAAAAAATGAAAAAAATAAAATAAAAAAATTACAGAATTGTGCTATATTTTGTTTGCCGTTTTGCCACTCTTGGAATATTTTCCCGCTTTCCAGTGCATCACATGATAAAATGGATGGTGTCATTCAAAAGTACATGTCCCTCAAAAAAAACAAGAGGCAGGATTACAATGTCAGTGAAGACTTCTGTACACAGCTGATGGCTCATTAGATGCTTCAACACAAACAATAGCGTCAGTTCATCAAGGTAATATACATGTATTGATTCCTGAAACAACAGGAAGTTAGAATCTGAAAAAGCTCCAGTGGCTAGTGAGAAAAGAGAAGGATTTCTAATTTTTTTATTTTCAATACGGGGGGGGGGGGGGGGAGGCAAAAGTAATAAAATATGAGCAAAATCTGGCCATTTGATTTATGCTAGAGTCGCGAGACTTCAACAAGAGATTACTGCTGTCATAGAGACACTAACAATATAAGGTTATATTCGGACAATTTGATATCTGCAGATTAAAGATTGAAAAAAAAAAATAGCTGATTATTTCTTAACATTGTTAAAAGAAACAATCATTGTACAACTACATAAACAGCCCCGAGTCCTCCTCCCTTTCCTCTACTTGTTTCATACAATTGTCTCAGATGGTAATTAGGGCTGTTGAATTTGGCCTGGTTTCAAATCTCAGCGCTTTGAACAGCCAAGTTTACTTGAAGAACCAGATACGCTGAAAAACATTATATGGCTTCTCCCTTTCAAACGGCTCTAGCGAGAGGAGCAGAGGAGGGAAGGGGTTGGGGGACAGGAAGTTGACTGTCAGCCGGTCTCGGATAGGAGGGAAGGGTTTTTGTTCTCAACAGGTTCAGGCGCTGATCATTTTAAAAGCCTTCACCTTGTAAAAACAGAAATGGCAATCAAACTTTCATTACGTCTGGTATGGCAATGAAAAATCAGCAAGTGTTGATACAGTAGCAAGTCTTGGTAGTTGCCAGATATGCAGAGATCCAGAAGTGGTGGGAGAATAAGATCATAGGCAGATGGATCACTACAACCTGGTGGACAAATATGTACTGATTAAGACATTGAAAATGTAAAGTATATTGGCGATCATTCCATGGCATGCTAGAACACTTGCGCTTGTGAATGTAGCACCCCTCCTGGCCTGCACTTTGCCGCTATATGCTAGGAAACAAACGACTGGCATGCCATCAAATCTGACAGCACGGAGAATGTACAAGCGGTACTGCCATCATTCAGTTGCTATGATACTAGAAGGAAGGAAGGAGGAAGTCCCAGAGCCGCACACGCTGCTCTATTAAAATGAACATATTTTCTGCTCATCAGGCAGGCTCTGATCTGCCATGCCATGGAGAAGCTTATTTATCTCAATCTGACACAGTTGGCGGAGAGCGAACTGAATGAATTAAGACATTTCAAGCAGATCATAGAAGAGGAAACGGAAAACATCAATGGAGAAGATGAAGTGACAAATGGCCCAGTGAGAGCATTTCTTATAATCACTTCAATAAGCACTTGCTTCTTTGACTAGGCTGCCACTATGGAATAAGGGCGATTTGTACTACACTGACTATTTAATTTCTAAAAGGTTTATATAGTGTAAAACTTCATATATCAGCTTGTGGGACATTTAAAATTGACCCTCCACCATGGTGCTGAAAAGGGTCTATCCATTTTCCCTGTATAGTCACCTAGCAGATGCCTCCTACTACCTTCTCCACTGACCTCAGCATTCCGGGCATCCTTCAGTTGAGATGCCCATTGCAGTATCTTCATAGTCTCCCCTAATCTTTCCTGCGCTCTGGAGACAGTTTAGACTGCTCCCAAAGCAGAAGGAATGAAACAAAGGTCTCAAGGCAGCAGAGGGAAATGGAGGTCATTAGATAAGCTAACTATCCATTGCAAATGTGTGGTCACTATTTAGTGCCAGTGTAGGGTTGCTTTAAGTGTTTCTTTAGCCTACAGGATATTCCTGTCCTCCCTGAACTCCCCTTTTGCCACCACAATTTTTTTCACGCCAAACCTAGAAGCAGTAATGGGAAAGAAAATGAAAAGACTGCCATTTCTTTTGCTAGACTGACTTTTGATTCTTGCTCAGAAAGCTGCATCAAGGCTTCAGTAGCATTTTTTCCAGCTCTGTTTGCATCTCAGTATTTTAGACATGTCTATGGTATATGTCAGGAATATCCCCTGAAGTAGGTCATTATAAGGAATGGAGTGGCTATGTCAATCATTGACACCATTGAAAAAAAAAACAAACATTACTGTGCCCCACAAGCGGATATATTCCGTCTTGAGAGTATGCCAAAGGAACACTTTTAGCATAAAATGAGGGCATGAGTGCATAGAGTTGTGCCACCCCGTAGTCAAATTTCCTACTCCTCCACTATTCTCGGAGGAGCAGACATTAATTAACTCCTTTTCAAGCTTGTGACTAGAAGAGATAAAAAAAAATATATAACAAAACTGTAGAAGAATTCATGGACCACCCATGTATTCAAGCTACACCTTACAAGTTATCTAACCACTAAGAGGTTCATTCTAATGTGGCAATATCGCTTTATACGTTGTGATCAAAATGTTCACTAAGAAATCGTTAATTTTGGTAGCCGCAATAGATCAATGTCATTTGGATGTGTTTTTTTTCTACAGTAATGTTATATAACCAAAAAATATGATGCTGTAATACTTGAGATCATTTATAAACTAGCCTTGGCATTAAGACAGCAGATCGTCTGGAACCAACTCAGTTGGTTAAGCATTATCAAGTTATAGTAGTTCTTGTTTTGCACTGAAAAGATGTGAATTACTGGTGTATACAGGAGGTTAACTACAAATGAGCCTTCTTAGTGCCCATTGCTATACCACATAGAGGAGACTGAGGCTGCTCTGGACAGGGATCCTGGATTAAATGAGTATTTTTTTTAATTTTTCTTATATTATTTTGCAAATGAATGGAAGCTATCACAAGAGGGGCTGTGGGGACACAATATATGGGAGACTGTGGGGGACATCATACTATATCGGGGACTGTAGTGACCATACTATATAAGGGGCTGTGGTGACCATACTGTATAAAGGGGCTGTGGTGACCACACTGGATACGCAACTGTGGTGACCATATTGTATAGGTGGCTGTGGTGGACATCATACTGCATGGGAGACTGTGGTGGAAATCAATGCATATTGGGGGACTGTTGTGGATATCATACTGTATGGGTGACATTGACGACCATCATACACATAGGGGGACAGTGTGAGGAGGGGGGTATAGTTTACAGAGAACAACGTGGTGGACAGTATGAGGGCATAGTGTGAAATGGGGGCACAGTGTGGCGGGTGGTTAGAATAGCCGGTGGACAGTGTAGAGATATAGAGACTGTAAGGGAAACCAGTGGAGAGCTGACAGCCATGATATAGGCCATGGTTCATGAGAGCGGACGGTGTGGCGGTTACAGTCGATAATGGCAGATAGTGTGGCAGGTGTAGCTCATAAGGACAGACAGTGTGGAGGCCATATACCATAGTAGCCTTATTTACGTCATAATATTGGCAGATATTTTCATGCAAAGGACATTTTAATAATGCTCTTATTTTTAAGGGCATTGTGGGGATGTGCTGCAGAAGATTGGAGAAGAGGGAATCTGCAGAGACTAGCTGTGAATGTGAAAAGTCATAATGGCATCTGGAAAAGATGTAGACGAAAAGAAAAACAACTCAAATCAGATGTCGTCATGTATAAGGTATCTGAATGTAAAAGTTTACTTGTTAATACCGACTACATCTCATCACCCAGCACTGTGATTGAAGTATGGTCTGCAGTCTGATAAAAACTGATAACACCCAGCATCTACTCACCAATGTTGAAGACATACTGGAAGTTGAAAGGTTCATCAGATACAAAAGTATATGGGCCTGACTTGACATTACAACTAATTGCTGCACTAAGCTTGATAATTTATCCATGTACTGATGGTGGTTCAGGTGATGCATACATGTACTGATGATGGTACTGGTGTTGTATTTAGTTTCTGACTGATTCTCATAATGTATTCATGGACTGTTGATGGTTTTGGTGATATATTCATGTACTCATGGTGGTTCTGGAGATGCATTTATCTATTGATGGTGGTTCTGGTGCCATATTTATGTACTATCGATGGCTCTGCTGTTCTATTTATGTACAGATTATGATTTTGGCTTTGTATTCATGTACCGATTATGGTTCTGGTGATGAATACAGCAAAAGAACAACCATCATTGGTTTACATTAGGGTATCCACCAAATGCTGGACACGTTAACTGAAACCAAACCGCCCTCATCATAATTAAATTATATTAGTTATTATATTAGTTTTCCTGACCGTCCTTGGGTCTGACATTTAAAATATAGGTGGTCAGGGATGAATCTTGCCACTTTTCCCTAGTATTGTGTAAATGGTCGGCAAACAATGAATGATTCTATATGTAACTACGAAAAAAAAACACTCCTGTTGAGCCTCACCCCTAAAGTACAAAACTTTTTTTTTTTTTTTTTTTTTACTTTTGCTGGTGTTTTTTGGGGTGAAAAAAGTTTTAATTCTCATGGATGTGATAGTCAGAGTTTATTACCTGACCCATTGGAGGAGGGGTAGTGCATTAGGGGTCCTTTTACCATAGTCTCTGACCCATACCCTTACTTGGGAGATAAGGGTTCATCAGGGGGTGGGGTGGTTGTAGAGATCATTTAGCCTTACATTGATGGTCATTCTCCTATATAGCTTATAGGGAACATGAAAACATACATATTCATGTAGGTGTTTGATATGTGATCATCAATGAATTTCCAAAGAAAAAAAAAAAAAGTGTGACAAATAATAAGAAAATCTGCATTTTTTAATAGGACTACAGCTCCAGATGGCAGTGGATTTCAGAACCACAGCAGAGGCAGATCCCCGCTGGAACAGTGCATTGTCAACAACTTGCTTTTAAGAACATGAACAAAAACGTTTGAAAAATAAGATTTCAGCATGCAATCGGTTCTTTAATCCAATAAATTGAGGCCAAAGATATGTTACACGTGTGTGAGTAACAAGATGGATATCACAAAATTAGAATATCATTGAAAAGTTAATTTCAGTTCTTCAATACAAAAAGTGAAAATCATATCATATAGAGTCATTACAAACAGAGTGATCTATTTCAAGTGTTTATTTCTGTTAATGTTGATGATTATGGCTTACAGCCAATGAAAACACAAAAGTCATTATCTCAGTAAATTAGAATACGTTATAACACCTGCTTGAAAAATGATTTTAAAATCCGAAATGTTGGCCTACTGAAATGTATGTTCAGTAAATGCACTCAATACTTGGTCGGGACTTCTTTTCCATCAATTACTGCATAAATGCGGCGTGGCATGGAGGCGATCAGCCTGTGGCACTGCTGAGGTGTTATGGAAGCCCAGGTTGCTTTGATAGCAGCCTTCAGCTCATCTGCATTGTTGGGTCTGGTGTCTCATCTTCCTCTTGACAATACCCATAGATTCTCTATGAGGTTAAGGTCAGGCGAGTTTGCTGGTCAATCAAGCACAGTGATACTGTTGTTTTTAAACCAGGTATTGGTACTTTTGGCAGTGTGGACAGGTACCAAGTCCTGCTGGAGAATTAAATTTCCATCTTCAAAAAGCTTGTCAGCAGAGGGAAGCATGAAGTGCTCTAAAATTTCCTGGTAGATGGTTGCACTGACTCTGGTCTTGATAAAACACAGTGGACCTACACCAGCAGATGACATGGCTCCCCAAACCATCACTGATTGCTGAAACTTCACACTAGACCTCAAGCAGCTTGGATTGTTTGCCTCTCCACTCTTCCTGCAGACTCTAGGACCTTGATTTCCAAATGAAATGCAAAATTTACCGTCATCTGAAAACAACACCTTGGACCATTGAGCAACAGTCCAGTTCTTTTTTTCCTTGGCCAAGGTAAGACGCTTCTGGCATTGTCTAATGGTCATAAGTGGCTTGACACAAGGAATGCGACACTTGTAGCCCATGTCCTAGAAATTTCTGTGTGTGGTGGCTCTTGAAGCAATGACTCCTGCAGCAGTCCACTCCTTGTGAATATCCCCCATTTTTGAATGGCCTTTTCTTAACAATTCTTTCAAGGCTGCGGTTATCCCGGTGCTTGTGCACTTTTTTCTACCACATTTTTTCCTTCCACTCAACTTTCCATTAATATGCTTGGATACAGCACTCTGCTTCTTTAGCACTGACCTTTTGTGGCTTACACTTCTTGTGGAGTGTGCCAATGACTGCCTTCTGGACATCTGTCAAGTCAGCAGTCTTCCCATGATTGTGGAGCCTACTGAAACAGACTAAGTGACCCTTTTAAACACTTGGGAAGACTTTACAGGTGTTTTTTGTTAATTATTCTAGTTTACTGAGACAATGACTTTTGGGTTTTCACTGGCTATAAGACAATCATAAACAGAAATAAACACTTGAAATACATCACTCGGTTTGTAATGACTATATAAGATATGAGTTTTGCATTGAAGAACTGAAATAAATTAACATTTTGATGATATTCTAATTTTGTGAGAAGCACCCTGTATGTTCAGACATGGCAGGGAGGCCTATCATGAGAAATTCTCAGGTTTTGAGAACACTTGGATGAACGTATGAAGCAAATATTCATCAAAGGTTAATGCTTGAGATGAAGAATATTGTGTGATACACTAATAAATCTTAACTAGTTGCTAGATTCTCCCCCAGCCTGGGCTCCAATACATGGTGGCCATGGTGTTAAAACCAACCAACAGTAGAATGTGACAGCTTTATTTTTAGCCTAGGTTCTCAGGAAGTACTAATGTAAATAATTACTGTATTTTTCGGACCATAAGACTCACTTTTTTTTCCTCCAAATTTGGGAGGAAAGTGTGGGTGCGTCTTATGGTCGGAATGTAACATGTGGGGAGGGGGGCAGCGGTGGAGTGGGATCGCAGGAGGCAGGAAAATATCCCCTCCACTTCAGGAATCCAGCGCTGGGGAAACCACTGGTCCCGATACTTAAGTGCAGTGAATATTCATTAGCCGCTTCCCACCCACCTGTCAGCTGAGCAGTGAGCGGGGAGCAGCAAATGACAGAGCCACATGGTTCCCCAGCGCCTGATTCCTGCAGCAGCTGGGGAGATCTGTGTCTGAAGGAGAAGGAGGCGGCAGGAGCAGAGTGCAGCAGGAGGCATCGCATACCTGACAGCCTGGGGGCTGTGCTGATGCGATGCTGAATGCTCCTGTGGAGGACCTGTGATGAGGTCATGAAGAGGGCGGGCTGGAGCATCACATGACCACACAAAGCCCTGCCTCTTCATAGAGAATTAATTAAAAGGTTAGTAATGACAGCACATAAAAAATCACTCTGCCATCCGGTGGTGGACTATAACTCCCAGCATGCCTTAGGATCTGCAGGACATGCTGAGAGTTATAGTTTTCTCATGGGATCTTAAAGCAGCACTCCAGTGTTATTTTTCAGTGCTGGAGTGGTGCTTTAAATATAAGCCCCGTGCCCCCATTCTTATACTCACCCTCCAGCGTCTTCACATAGTACTTTACAGACACCACACTGGTCCCGCAGCACCATCACCTACCCGTAGCTTCCAACATAATAACATACTATTATATATAATAACACCACACATAATAGGATGTTATTTATGTTATTAAATATTTTATCACATTTTTTGCTTCAAATATATTTTTCCCTATTTTCCACCTCTAAAATCTGGGTGCGTCTTATAGTCCGAAAAATACGGTAAGTTACATTAGACATGGCATTGTGATATTACACTTTAGTTTTAAAATCTGCATTCCTCCGATATACAAGAAATCCAATTATTTTCCTAACATATTACATAACGTTGCAGTCATCTACAAAAGGTGCTGTTGTGTAACTGTGGAAGATCTTATCATGACTGAACTTTTTGGTCATTCTTTTAATGATTTATCCCTGGATTCAGAACTTGCATTTTAAAGTTAAAATATAAACAGTTTCCAACGAGAAAGTCCTGAGACTGCAAACTGGTGAGGCGCTCCAGCCCAAAAACCACCATTTAGCTCCTCACAAATAAAAATAATTACCTTATGTATCAGAATGCTTAGTGCAGCTTTAAAGTGTTTCCAACGCTGTAAACAATTTAAAATAAACTGTACTATAACCTAACTAGTCCTTGGTGGCAGATTTCCTGGGGATCTGATATCTTTTTTTATTTTTATTTTTTTAACTACCGGACGTAACAGTGAAGGCTGCAGTCATCAGCAGCCATTGCTCATGTGACAAGAATGTCAAAAGATCGTCGAGTGACACAGTGCTCATGGTGGATCCTGTCCAGTAGGCACAAGCAATACTAAGTGTATGCGCCCTTGTTTAAATGCCAGGTTTTTCTCATGTAACAAAAATCATACCAAGAAGAATCAGAAAGAAAAATAATGTGGTTGTATATTCACACCCTTAAACTAATGTTGAAGCTACCTCTGACTTTAAAGGGAATCTGTCACCCCAAAATTGCCATATCAGATAAAGATATGGCTGAATAGTGCGTCCCATAACAAAGCTAACGGTGGGTATCATATATCATGATACCCCCGTTTTCAGATCAAAATACCTTTGTAAACTTTGTTTTTTTCCCTGTCAATCATGGCAGTCAGGTCAGGAGGGCGACGGTTTCCATGTCCTCACCCCACCACCCCCCGCTCATCGGCATCCGTTGCGTATCGCCGTCTGTGAATCCCACAGACGGCGTTCAGCTTCCCGCAATTGCGCAATTCAAATTCGGGCGGCGCATGCGCAGTGTGCTTTGCCCGACAGTGGGCAAAGCATAAAATCAGTACAGCGCATGCGCTGCTCTTTCCTTGCCCCGGAAATGTCTGCTTGCCTTGGACGACTTCCGGGGCAAGTTAAGAGCAGCGCATGCGCTGTACTGATTTTATGCTTTGCCCACTGTCGGGCATGCGCCGCCCCGAATTTGAATTGCGGGAAGCTGAACGCCGTCTGTGGGATTCACAGCGGCGATACGCAACGGATGCCGAGGAGCGGGGGGGTGAGGACATGGAAACCGCCGCCCTCCAGACCTGACTGCCATGATCGACAGGGAAAAAAACAAAGTTTACAAAGGTATTTTGATCTGAAAACGAGGGTATCATGATATATGATACCCACCGTTAGCTTTGTTATGGGACGCACTATTCAGCCATATCTTTATCTGATATGGCAATTTTGGGGTGACAGATTCCCTTTAAGACGGTATTCAATCTTTTTGGTAGGAGTTGCAACTTACTCTTCCTTGAAGTAGTGTTCCAAATATGTCATACTGCAAGGGCATCTCCCATGTACCGCCCTCTTCAGGTCACAGATTTTCAATTGAATTCCGGTCTGGGCCATTAGAAAACCTTGCCCTTCAAAAGAAGCTTGAAAGTTTTGAAGCAAAACTGACTAATATTTGGAACAGTTCATAAATCTCTCTATCTTGTCTAAAGCCCAAGTTGCAGCTACCAAAAAACAGCCCTAAAGCATAATGCTGTTTCCATCATGCTTCACTGTGGGAATGGTGTTCTTTTGGGGATGATCAGTGTTGGCTTTGCACTAAATATACAGTACAGACCAAAAGTTTGGACACACCTTCTCATTCAAAGATTTTTCTGTATTTTCATGACTATGAAAATTGTACATTCACACTGAAGGCATCAAAACTATGAATTAACACATGTGGAATTATATACTTAACAAAAAAGTGTGAAACAACTGAAAATATGTCTTATATTCTAGGTTCTTCAAAGTAGCCACTTTTTGCTTTGATTACTGCTTTGCACACTCTTGGCATTCTCTTGATGAGCGTCAAGAGGTAGTCACCGGAAATGGTTTCACTTCACAGGTGTGTCAGGTTTAATAAGTGTGATTTCTTGCCTTATAAATGGGATTGGGACCATCAGTTGTGTTGTGCAGAAGGCTGATGGATACACAGCTGATAGTCCTACTGAATAGACTGTTAGAATTTGTATTATGGCAAGAAAAAAGCAGCTAAGTAAAGAAAAACGAGTGGCCATCATTACTTTAAGAAATGAAGGTCAGTCAGTCGAAAAATTGGGAAGTTTGAAAGTGTCCCCAAGTGCAGTTGCAAAAACCATTAAGCACTACAAAGAAACTGGCTCACATGAGGACCCCCCCAGGAAAGGAAGACCAGAGTCACCTCTGCTTCCGAGGATAAGTTTATAAAAGTCACCAACCTCAGAAATCGCAGGTTAACAGCAGCTCAGATTAGAGACCAGGTCAATGCCACACAGAGTTCTAGCAGCAGACATCTCTACAACAACTGTTAAGAGGAGACTTTGTGCAGCAGGCCTTAATGGTAAAATAGCTGCTAGGAAACCACTGCTAAGGACAGGCAACAAGCAGAAGAGACTTGCTTGGGCTAAAGAACACAAGGAATGGACATTAGACCAGTGGAAATCTGTGCTTTGTTCTGATGAGTCCAAATTTGAGATCTTTGGTTCCAACCACCGTGTCTTTGTGCGACGCAGAAAAGGTGATCGGATGGACTCTACATGCCTGGTTCCCACCGTGAAGCATGGAGGAGGAGGTGTGATAGTGTGGGGGTGCTTTGCTGGTGACACTGTTGGGGATTTATTCAAAATTGAAGGCATACTGAACCAGAATGGCTTCCACAGCATCTTGCAGCGGCATGCTATTCCATTTGGTTTGTGTTTAGCTGGACCATCATTTATTTTTCAACAGGACAATGACCCCAAACACACCTCCAGGCTGTGTAAGGGCCATTTGACCAAGAAGGAGAGTGATGGGGTGCTAGCCAGATGACCTGGCCTCCACAGTCACCAGACCTGAACCCAATCGAGATGGTTTGGGGTGAGCTGGACCGCAGAAAGAAGGCAAAAGGGCCAACAAGTGCTAAGCATCTCTGGGAACTCCTTCAAGATTGTTGGAAGACCATTTCCGGTGACTACCTCTTGAAGCTCATCAAGAGAATGTCAAGAGTGTGTAAAGCAGTCATCAAAGCAAAAGGTGGCTACTTTGAAGAACCTAGAATATAAGACATATTTTCAGTTGTTTCACACTTTTTTGTTAAGTATATAATTCCACATGTGTTAATTCATAGTTTTGATGCCTTCAGTGTGAATGTACTATTTTCATAGTCATGAAAATACAGAAAAATCTTTGAATGAGAAGGTGTGTCCAAACTTTTGGTCTGTACTGTACCTTTCGGAATTATTATAGAGAAAGTTCATCTTTGGGACCACCAGACCAAAACACATTTTTCCACATGATTTTAACAGACTTGATGTAAATTTTGGCTAGACATAGCTTGGATGTTTTTCTTTGTAAGAAAAGTATTCCATTTGAACACACTACCCCACAGGCGAGGCATATGAAGAATAAGGGGAAATTGGTTTCACATGCAGTACACAACCAGTACTTTCCAAAGTTTCCTGCAGCTCCTTTTATGTTGTAGGCAATTAGGCAGCCACCCAGGCCAATTTTCTTTTTGTCTTCTCATCAATTTTTTTCAGGAACGTCCAGTTCTAGGTAATGTCACTGTTGCGGTAAATTTATGCCACTTCTTAATGACTTCTTCACAGTGTTCCATGGTATATCTAATGGTTTGGGATTTTTTTTGATAACTTTTAAAAAGGAGATCACTCAGCTGTGTTGTCAGCAGTTTACGGACCATAAATTTTGCTTTAAAATGCAACTAGAAATGTCAGGAAAATCCTATTAGTTAAACTTTATAATCAGGTTAATCACAATCACTATAAATGAAGGCAGTTGTGTACTGGCTACTACTTAATATGAATATAAAAGTGTGATTGGCTAATACTGAACACAATCACATCCCAAGAGGGTGTTCACACTTCAACTGAATTATTTAAATTTTATTTTTAATTTTACCTCTCAAAATTATTTTGGTTTGTTTCTCAATGGTTTTCTACAAATTATAGGCAACATAGGTATAAAAAGTTCTAAAATGATTCTTCTTGGTATGATTTTTTACATGACAAAATACTAGCATTTTAACTAGGGTGTGTAGACTTTTCATCCATAGTAAATATATTTTTTCTTATTTTATTTAGCAAAGAAAGCATTGAAAAGGAGTTATTCAATTGTGCAGAGACACAAGCCATTTAAGTTCTACGTAATGCAGCCATTTTTTCAAAGCTCCACAGGTATCAAATGTTTAAGACATCTGGACACATTGGTCAGTAAAATGCTAAGAAAAATAAATATTAGATGAGTGTAGCAGAGCGCAATGAGCCAGAGTTCATTCACACATGCAGCTATCACCACAGCATTAACTCTTTACTTAAGAAATCTCCAATGCATATTTAAAGCAAAGGTTATTGAATGGAGCCTATTGGCATGCAGCATGAGCACATAGTGAGTCGTGGAGCACACATCCTGATGGCTAGTGCTAAAGAAGCTTGGAGGATGGAGTGAGAATATAATGTTCGATCTCAGATCTGAATATTTTTCTCGAGTCGCAGTCTAAATTTTGGGATTCTCACTAATTCTATGGTGTAACTAATTTTGTTGTCAGGTATGTGGAATTGATTTAGGATTTGGTCTGGTGCCTGAATTAATTTAAGGGTCTGATCTAACATCTGAAATAATTTAGATGAAAAAAGGGGAAGGGAGAAAGGAGAGTCAGCTCTCCAGAGCTATCTGCACCTGGAGCAACAATAGAAGATCAGAGCACACAGATGCCCAGGTCAGTGGCTGCATAAAGCCATACAAAAAAAAAACGAGATCCTCCATAGATGCAAAAAATAGATAAATTAATTGCTTTTAAAAAATAGGGCGATGAAGGCAAATCACATGTACGGTAATTTAAAAAAAAAACATTGCGTTTCAGAATAAAGAGCATCAAATAGAAAATGCCTGGCCCTAAAGCAGTTGTTTAAAGTCCCAAATTTTATCTGAGACACCTTCTTAGGCATCATTACATTGACAGAATAGTATTTGACGGCAGAAATGGGGCACTTGGGGCAAGAGCAAGCGCGGCATGGGTGGCTGCAGTGATCCACTGGGGGCATAGGTTGCAATGCAGGCTCAGGATGGGAGACACCTGTGAGCGGCCAAAGAGGTCTTCGGCAGGAAATCCTGCAGCTGCCTCTATTTAATATACAGCAATCATTAGTAAATATCGCTTCCGTCTTGGGTGCTTGCCAGTCGCCAACCTCTAACCCAACATTCCGCTACTTGAATGCTCAGGCAGCTGGCTTAGATCTGTGTCATAGGTGTCCAGCAGTGCAAGCACAAAATGACTGTCCAAACAAAGTAGAAGCGCTTGGTACAGAAAGGTGTGGTCCTGCCTACTTGTTTTCCATCAATGTCCGAACTTCTTTGACCCTATGAAGCCAGAGCTGTCAAACAAGGGGGGTGGAGATTGAGGGAAAATAAGCAGGTGAGAAGGTGCACTTATGTTCAGCCCCGCCTTTGTGCACTGAGCGCCTGTATTTGGTCTGAGCAATCATTCTGTGCGGAGAGTCCCTTTAACGAGCAGAACCATCAGTTGTCCAGTGCCCCAATATACATTTGCCAGTTAACTAAACATCAATATCGGCTGTTTCAGCATACATTAGTCTAATGCAACAATCATCAACCTTTCTTACCTTGAGAGCCAAACTCAACTGAGATTGTTACAAGCCACAGCCAGGCCGGCCCTGCACAGTAGTGGCACTCAGAGCCCACCATTACTGGTATGATGACAGCTTACGGTAAGTTTCCAAAAAGGAAATCCCTCCTCATATAGGCAGTATTGACATCCTCTTTACACTTTACATTTAACCTTCATTTGGTATTCTTGTATCAAGCACACCATTCACACTATCGCATCCAAATACATGATACCTCCAAGGCCACGTTCACACATTCAGTATTACCTCAGTATTTGTAAGCAAAAACCAGTAGTGGGTGATAAATACAGAAGTGATGACGTGTTTCTATTATACTTTTCCTCTGATTGTTCACTCATGGTTTTGGCTTACAAATACTGATGTAAAATACTGACCAGATCCTGAACGTGACCTGACTAATATCATCATCCTATCTCCAGATTACTAGATTTCTCTCCCCCTTACTAGTGTATGCTCATCCAGATGTTCTTTATGTTCATATATTGTTCTTTGTCTTGGGAAAAGACCAATACGTATAAACAGCGGCTGTGACGAATGCCTAAAAGTAGATTCACACGGGCTGTAATGTTACGTCCCTTCTAAATCCAACACAAAATCTACACTTCTTAAAGAGGACCCATTGCTAGGTCAAGTGTGGCCAGTTTTTTTGTTCTTATTTTATTCCTGTTGTTTCCCGAGTTTCTTTTTTTTTTTTTTGCTTTTTTTAAATCTACCCTATGGTTGAAGAGATCTAAACCTTTTTGTTTAATGCTAACCTTTATTGTCTTTTTTAAGGGGGCAAAGTAATTATGCAAAGCAGCCTAAACACATACACCCTAGAAAATCCTATGCACACCAACACTTGTTAAAGACCAATAAAATTATCTCTAAATGAAAAGGAACTTATCTCTGGAACCACTTGTGGATGATAAAAACAAAACAAAGAATACTCAGTTGAGCAGCGGTAATAAAATAAGAGCAAAAACTGGCCACTTTTGAACTTGTGATAGGTCCTTTTTATATGCACATTAAGGCCAGGGTCAGATATGCGCGAATCTCGCACCTCAATACCAGGCACTCGGACCGGAGTGTGCGGCTGCATGTATTTTTATGAAGCTGAGCGCTCCGTTCCGAGTGCCGGCGGCAGTGCCGGGTATTGAGGTGTGAGACTCGTGTGAGTTTCTCGCATGTCTGACCCCAGCCTTATAGGCAGAGTTGCTGATAAATTGTTGCAAATTTCACCCTTACAAATTTTGCTTCATATTCATGACAAACCTGAACCAAAATCGTCATTATAAACAAGTGGACCTTGCAGTAGATTTGCCTACAACATGAAAATCCACCCAAGCAGTGGTATCCGTCACCAATAACCTATAATGGTATGTGTTTAATGTCATGAGGTATACCATACGTTATTCGGATGCCAAAGGTTATGGATACAAAAGGTTTAGAATCCATCATAGGTATCCTACACCCACAGGCATAAATGACATACTCTAATGTATACGTCATAAAAACCTCATGACCTAAACGTTCAAATTTGCTTGCTGGTAGCTTTACTAGCGTACAAGCGAAATCAAAGCAAAAAAAAAAAAGTGATATAAACGGGGACTCAGATATACAGTACAGACCAAAAGTTTGGACACACCTTCTCATTTAACCCCTTCACCCCCAAGGGTGGTTTGCACGTTAATGACCGGGTCAATTTTTACAAATCTGACCACTGTCTCTTTATGAGGTTATAACTCTGGAACGCTTCAACGGATCTTCGCGATTCTGAGACTGTTTTCTCGTGACATATTGTACTTCACGTTAGAAGTATAATTTCTTCGATATAACTTGCGTTTATTTTTGAAAAAAACACAAATATGGCGAAAATTTTGCAATTTTCAAACTTTGAATTTTTTTTTCCCTTAAAACAGAGAAATATGTCACACAAAATAGTTAAGAAATAACATTTCCCACATGTCTACTTTACATCAGCACAATTTTGGAACCAAAATTTTTTTTTGTTAGGAAATTATAAGGGTTATAAGTTCATAGAATCATAGAATGGTAGAGTTGGAAGGGACCTCCTGGGCCTTCTGGTCCAACCCCCTGCTCAAAGCAGGATTCTCTAAATCATCCCAGACAGATGTCTATCCAGCCTCTGTTTGAAGACTTCTATTGAAGGAGAACTCACCACCTCTTGTGGCAGCCTGTTCCACTCATTGATCACCCTAACTGTCAAAATGTTTTTTCTAATATCTAATCTGTGTCTCCTCCCATTCAGTTTCATCCCATTGCTTCTAGTCTTTCCTTGTGCAAATGAGAATAAAGATGATCCTTCTACAATGTGACAGCCCTTGAGATATTTGTAGACAGCTATTAAGTCTCCTCTCAGTCTTCTTTTTTGCAAGCTAAACATTCCCAAATCCTGCAACCGTTCCTCATAGGACATGGTTTGCAGACCGGTCACCATTCTGGTGGCTCTTCTCTGAACTTGCTCCAGTTTGTTGATGTCTTTTTTAAAATGTGGTGCCCAAAACTGGACACAGTATTCCAGATGAGGTCTGACCAAAGAGGAGTAGAGGGCAATAATGACCTCACGTGATCTAGACTGTATGCTTCTGTTGATACATCCTAGAATTGCATTTGCCTTTTTTGCTGCTGCATCACACTGTTGACTCATGTTAAGTCTGTGATCAATTAGTATACCCAAGTCTTTTTCACATGTGCTGTTACTTAGCCCTATTCCTCCCATTTTGTATATGCTTTTTTCATTTTTATTGCCCAGATGTAGTACTTTGCATTTTTCCCTGTTAAAATCCATTCTGTTAGTTGCTGCCCACTGCCTCAGTTTATGTATATCTTTTTGAATCCTCTCTCTCTCTTCTCTAGTATTAGCTACCCCTCCTAGCTTTGTGTCATCAGCAAATTTGATCAGTTTACCTCAATTCCTTCATCTAAATCATTGATAAAGATGTTGAACAATACAGGGCCCAAAACAGAGCCTTGTGGTACCCCACTTGAGACATTCTTCCAACTGGATGTGCAGCCATTTACAACCACTCTTTGGGTCCGATCACTAAGCCAGTTATGAATCCACCTAACAGTTGCCTTGTCCATTCCATACTTAGTCATTTTTTCAATAAGGATTGTGTGAGATACTTTGTCAAATGCTTTGCTGAAGTCAAGATATACTATATCTACAGCATTTCCCTGATCCACCCAGTCAGTGATTCTGTCATAGAAGGAAATTAAGTTAGTCTGACATGACTTATTAGTTACAAACCCATGCTGACTCTGTTTAATCACTTCATTCTTATCCAGGTACTTGCATACATGTTCTTTAATAATTTGTTCAAAGATCTTTCCTGGTATAGAAGTCAGACTCACCGGCCTGTAGTTCCCTGGGTCCACCTTCTTCCCCTTTTTGAAGATAGGAACAACATTTGCTCTTCTCCAGTCTTCTGGGACTTCTCCTGTTCTCCAAGAATTTTCAAAGATTATGGACAGTGGTTCAAGAATTTCTTCTGCTATCTCCTTCAGTACCCTGGGGTGTAATTCATCTGGACCTGGAGACTTGAATTCATTTATGTTAGCTAAGTGTTTCCTCACTGTCTGTTTATAGATATCCTGGATTCTTCTATTCCTTTAATAGGACAGTGAAGATCAGTTGATGTTACATTTCCTTTCTGAGAGAAAACAGATGCAAAATAGGAATTTAAAAGTTCAGCCTTCTCAACATCCTGACTTACCATTTCATCATTTTCATCCTGTAAAAATCCTATAGCATCTTTGACTTTTCTTTTACTTTTGACGTATCCCCAAAATCCTTTTTTGTTGCTTTTGACGTCACTTGCAAGCCTTAATTCATTGTCAGCTTTAGATAATCTGATTTGTGCCCTGCAGGTTCTGCAGACGGCATTATATTCTTCTTTAGATATGCCTCCCTCTTTCCATTTGATAAACATTTCTTTCTTCCTTTTTAGCATGTGTTTAAGTTCTATGTTCATCCATCCTGGTTTCCTTAAATGCTTCCCATTCTTCCCTCTTTTCGGAATTGTTAACGATTGTGCTTTGAGAATCTCATTTTTCAAGATTTTCCATCCTTCCTGGACATTTTTGTCCTTAAGGATATCCAGCCATTGGATCCCTCCAATTCTCTTTCTGAGTTCCTTAAAATCTGCCTTTCTGAAATCTAACCTTGACGTCTGAGTCTTCACAGGTCTTCCTCCTCTTGTTATCCAAAATTCTAAAATAGCATGGTCACTACCTCCTAGAGTCCCAGCCACTCTTACCTCCTCCACCATTTCCTCCCTGTTTATGAGAATTAGATCCAAGGTAGCAGATCCCCTTGTTTTCTCCATTACCTTTTGGAAGATAAAGTTGTCAGCAAGAGAGGATAAGAATTTCCTGGACCTGTTAGTTTTGCCTGAGAGAGATTCCCAACAAATGTCTGGATAGTTGAAATCTCCCAAAATATGTCATATTTTTTGGAGAACTTGGCCATTTGATGCATAAAGAGTTCATCCATATCTTCAGCTTGCACAGGCGGCCTGTAGTAAATGCCTACAATGGTGTCCTTTCCATTGTTCTGTCCTTGTATTCTTACCCAAACAGTTTCCACAGAACTCCAGTCTTTGAAGCGTCAATCTCTGTGCAGATATACGCTTTTCTAACATACAATGCAACACCTCCTCCTCGTTTATCAAGTCTGTTTCTTGCAAATAAGTTGTATCCTTCTAGCCTTGTATTCCAATCATGTGTATCGTCCCACCAAGTCTCAGTGATTCCAATGACATCATATTTCTTCTCCTGCGTTAGTAGCTCCAGTTCTCCTTGTTTGTTGCCCATGCTTTGTGCATTCGTATAGAAACACTTTAGTTTGTGATTGGTTTCTCTTCCTTCAATATTTTTATTATGTAAATTTTTTTGTCTTTGTTCTTCCCCTTCACTTCTAATAGCAGAAATCTCAATAGTATTTGTCAAGTGTATGGCTTTTGCTGGCGTTTTGCTTCCCTTCCCACATTGTTCTAGTTTAAAGCTCTCCTGATGAGTGTAGCAAGGCGACTTCCAAATACATGTTTTCCAGTCTTCGTAAGGTGCACCCCATCTCTAGCAAGTAGTCCATCGTATAGGTAATTCACTCCGTGAAATCCAAATCCTTGCTGACGGCACCATCGACGTAGCCAGTTGTTCAACTGCAGAATCTTATTCCACCTCCTTGTTCCATGGCCATCCACTGGGAGGATGGAAGAGAAGACCACCTGCGCTCCCAGTTCTTTCACTTTCTTACCTAAGTTTTCAAAGTCACTGCAGATGGTTTCCAGGTCGTTTCTAGCGGTGTCATTTGTCCCCACATGTATTAGCAGGAATGGGTAGTCATCTTTAGGTCTGAAGAGTCCTGATATCCTGTCAGACACATCTTTAATTTTTGCACCTGGAAGACAGCACATTTCTCTTAAGGTTATATCCGGTCTGCAGATAGCGGCCTCTGTTCCTCTCAACAGGGAATCGCCCATGACAACAACTCTCCGTTTCTTCTTCACAACAGTTTTCTTTCTCCATTCAGGAGGACTCTGAGGGCGTACAAGGTTGTTTGTGGGCAAAGTCTTATCCTGATGTATTTCTTCATCGTTCTCCTGTGTAAGAGCCTGGTATTGGTTCCTGAGCAGAATTGGTGCTGACTGCCTCCTGATCCTCCTGCTTCTCTGGGTCACATGCTTCCATTCCTCTGTTTCTTCAGTTGCACTTCAAATTTCTTCTCTTTCTGTACCATGAAGAGATAATTCTGCTCTGTCTAAGAACTCTTCACCTTCCTTAATGGTCTTCAATGTAGATAACCTCTCTTCCAGATTTTGCAACTTTTCCTCCAACAGGGACACAAGCTTGCATTTCTGGCATGTGAAGTTTGGCTTTTCCACTGGTAAGTCTATGAACATGTAGCAAGAAATGCAGCTCACCACATGGCTCCTAGCCTCTTCCATGTTCTTATTGTTCAAGAGATAATCAAGCGGTGAAATATAAGTCAAAACTGATGTCCTCCTTTCAGCTGCAACAGCCAAAATCCAGTGTTCCTTGAGCTCGCGGAGACTCTTCACTTATCCCAGAAGGCACTGGGAATATGCAAATTATCTCCTCGGGACTCCTCCCCTGGTTTACTGATGTCCTCCTTTCAGCTGCAACAGCCAAAATCCAGTGTTCCTTGAGCTCGCGGAGACTCTTCACTTATCCCAGAAGGCACTGGGAATATGCAAATTATCTCCTCGGGACTCCTCCCCTGGTTTGCTGATGTCCTCCTTTCAGCTGCAACAGCCAAAATCCAGTGTTCCTTGAGCTCACGGAGACTCTTCACTTATCCCAGAAGGCACTGGGAATATGCAAATTATCTCCTCAGGACTCCTCCCTCAGTGATTTCTCATTTTTACAACAAAATTTACAAAGCCATTTTTTTAGGGACCACCTCACATTTGAAGTCACTTTGACGGGTCTATATAGCAGAAAATACCAAAAAGTGACACCATTCTAAAAACTGCACCCCTCAAGGTACTCAAAACCACATTCAAGAAGTTTAATAACCCTTCAGGTGCTTCACAGGAGCTGAAGCAACGTGGAAGGAAAAAATTAATATTTAACTTTTTAGCCACAAAAATGATCTTTTACAAACTTTTTTTATTTTGACAAGGGTAAAAGGAGAAAATGGGCAGATAAAGTTGTTGTGCAATTTCTCCTGAGTACGCCAATACCCTATATGTGGGGGAAAACCACTGTTTGGGCACACGGCAGAGCTTGTAAGGGAAGGAGCGCCGTTTGACTTTTTCAAACTAAAATTGGCTGGAATTGAGATTGGACGCCATGTCGTGTTTGGAGAGCCCCTGATGCGCCTAAACAGTGGAAACCCCCCACAAGTGACACCATTTTGGAAACTAGACCCCCTAAGGAACTTATCTACATCTGTTGTGAGCACTTTGAACCCAAAGTGTTTTACAAAAGTTTATAATGCCTGGGTGTGAAAAAAAACAAAAACAATTTTCCACAAAAATGATTTTTTAGTCCCAAATTTTTGATTTTTCCCAAGGAAATTGGACCCCAAAAGTTGTTGTCCAATTTGTCCTGAGTACGCTGATACCCCATATGTGTGTGTGTGTGTGGGGGGGGAACTGTTTGGGCGCACAGCAGGGCTTGGAAAGGAAGCAGTAACGTTTTGGAATACAAACATTGATGGGGGTCATGTTCCGTTTGTAGTGCCCAGATGAGCCTAAACAGTGGAAACCCCCACAAGTGACCCCATTTTGGAAGCTAGACCCCCTCAGGAACTTATCTAGATCTTTGGTGAGCACTTTGAACCCCAAGTGCTTCACACAAGTTTATAATGCCCGGGCATGAAAATAAAAAATCCTATTTTTTTCCCACAAAAATTATCTCTTATCCACTAATTTTTTATTTTCCCATAGGTAACAGGAGAAATTGGACCTCAAAAGTTGTTGTCCAATTTGTCCTGAGTACGCTGATACCCCATATGTGGGGGGAACCACTGTTTGGGCGCATGGCAGAGCTCGGAATGGAAGGAGCACCATTTGACTTTTTCCAACCAAAATTGGCTGGAATTGAGATTGGACGCCATGTTGCATTTGGAGAGTCCCTGATGTGCCTAAACAGTGGAAACCCCCCACAAGTGACCCCATTTGGGAAACTAGACCCCTAAGGAACTTATCTAGATCTTTGGTGAGCAATTTGAACCCCCAAGTGCTTCACACAAGTTTATAACGTAGAGCCGTAAAATTAAAAAATCATATTTTTTCCACAAAATTGATCTTTTCACCCCAATTTTTATTTTCCCAAGGGTAACAAGACTCCAAAAGTTATTGTGCAATTTGTCCTGAGTACGCTGATACCCCATATGTGGGGGTAAACCACTGTTTGGGTGCATGGCAGAGTTTGGAAGGGAAGGAGCGCCGTTTGACTTTTTCAACGCAGAATTGGCTGGATGCCATGTCGCATTTGGAGAGCCCCTGATGCGCCTAAACAGTGGAAACCCCCACAAGTGACTCCATTTTGGAAAATAGACCCCACAAGGAACTTATCTAGAAGTGTGGTGAGCGCTATGAAGCCCCAAGTGCTTCACAGAAAATTTATAACATACAGCCGTAAAAACAAAAAAATCATTTTTTTTTTTACAAAAATGATTTTGTCGCCCCCAGTTTTTTATTTTCCCAAGGGTAACAGAAGAAATAGGACAAATTGCACAATAACTCTTGTGGTCCAGAGTACGCTGATACCCCATATGCGGGGGTAAACTACTGTTTGGGCGCATGGCAGAGCTCAGAAGTGAAGGAGCACCGTTTGACTTTTTCAACGCAGAATTGGCTGGAATTGAGATCAGACGCCATGTCACATTTGGAGAGCCCCTGATGTGCCTAAACAGCAGAAACCCCCAATTCTAACTCCAACCCTAACCCCAACACACCCCTAACCCTAGTCCCAACCCTAACCACAAACCTAACCCTAACACACCCCTAACCCTAATCTCAACCATAACCCTAATACTAACTTTAGCGCCAACCCTAACCCTAACTTTAGCCGCAACCCTAATGGGAAAATGAAAATAAATACATTTTTTTAATTTTATTAATTTTCCCTAACTAAGGGGGTGATAAAGGAGGGTTTTATTTACTATTTATAGCGGGTTTTTGTGATTGGCAGCTGTCACGCTAAAAGACGCTTTTTATTGCAAAAAGTAGTTTTTTGCATCACCACATTTTGAGAGCTATAATTTTTGCATATTTTGGCCCACAGAGTCATGTGAGGTCTTATTTTTTGCGGGACGAGGTGACGTTTTTATTGGTACCATTTTTGAGCACGTGACATTTTTTGATTGCTTTTTATTTCGATTTTTGGGAGGTTAGAATGAAAAAATCAGCAATTCATGAATTTCTTTTGGGGGAGGCGTTTATACCGTTCCGCGTGTGGTAAAATTGATAAAGCAGTTTTATTCTTCGGGTCAGTACGATTACGGCGATACCTCATTTATATCATTTTTTTTATGTTTTGGCGATTTTATAGAATAAAAACAATTTTATATAAAAAAATCATTATTTTTGCATCGCTTTATTCTGCGAGCTATAACTTTATTTTTTTGCTGATGCTGTATGACGGCTCGTTTTTTGCGGGACAAGATGACGTTTTCAGCGGTACCATGTTTATTTATATCGGTCTTTTTGATCGCGTGTTATTGCACTTTTTGTTCGGCGGTATGATGATAAAACATTGATTTTTTGCTTAGTTTTTTTTTTTTAAGAGGTCCACTAAAGGGGTTAACTAGTGTGACAGTTTTATAGGGGGGGTCGTTACGGACGCGGCGATACCAAATATGTGTACTTTTATTGTTTTGTTTTTTTTATTTACAGGAAGAAATGAATTTATTGGGGAATATTTTTTTTTTTTTATGATTTTTATTACCACTTTTTATTTTTTTTAACTTTTTTACTTTGTCCCAGGGTGGGACATCACAGTATTTTATCAGATCGCTGGTGTGACAGTGTGCACAGCACTCTGTCACACCAGCGATCGCTCTGGCAGTGCAGCAGGCTTCCTCAGCGCCTGCTCTCAGCAGGCACTGAGGAAGCCGCCTCCCTGCAGGACCCCGGCGCCATACTGGATACGGGTACCTGGAGGGAGGACGGACCCTCGGAACAGCACGACACATCGCGCTGCTCTGAGGGTCACAGGGGAGCGCGCAGGGAGCCCCCACCCTGCGTGATCCTCACCTGTGCCCCGGGTACACCGCGATCATGTTTGATCGCGGTGTGCCAGGGGTTAATGTGCCGGGAGCGGTCCGTGACCGCTCCTGACACATAGTGCTGGGTGTCAGCTGTGATATACAGCTGACACCCGGCCGCAATCAGCTACGCTCCCCCCGGGAGCGCAGCTGATCGCCCATGACGTACTATTCCGTCCATGGGAATTAGGTCCAGGGTCACATGGACGGAATAGTACGTCTGATGGCAGAGAGGGGTTAAAGATTTTTCTGTATTTTCATGACTATGAAAATTGTACATTCACACTGAAGGCATCAAAACTATGAATTAACACATGTGGAATTATATACTTAACAAAAAAGTGTAAAACAATTGAAAATACGTCTTATATTCTAGGTTCTTCAAAGTAGCCACCTTTGATGACTGCTTTGCACACTTTTGGCATTCTCTTGATGAGCTTCAAGAGGTAGTCACCGGAAATGGTCTTCCAACAACCTTGAAGGAGTTCCCAGAGATGTTAGCATGTTGGCTCTTTTTGTTCCCCTGCGGTCCACTCACCCCCAAAATTCATTTGGGGGGGGAGGTTTTTGGTGACTGTGGGGCCGGTATTGGGTTCCCCATCACCTCCTTCTGGGTCAAATAGCCCCTTAAAAGTTTGGGGTGTGTTTGGGGTATTTTCCCTGTTAAAAAAAATGATGGTCAAAAACCCAAACGGGGGTGTGCCCCTGCAAGATGCGTGGTTGCCAGTGGTTTTTTTTAGTATGCCCTTTAATTTTTAATAATCCCCAAAAAAGTGTAAGCAAAGCACCCCCGCCCAATATCCTCCCACATGCTTCCGGTGGGAACCGGCATTTAATCCATCCCCTTCCCTTTTTTGGTCGCACAAAGAAGGGTGTTGGAACCCGATCTCAAAATTTTGGGCTCTTCGCCAAGCACAGATTTACTTTAAAGTCCTTCCTTGTGTTTTTTAGCCCAGAAATCTCTTCGTTGTTGCCTGTCCTTAGTATGGGGTTTT
>JARQOD010000001.1:672198622-672237006 GCA_033576555.1 Oophaga sylvatica | reverse complement strand
GGTCCCATTTTGAGAAGTGACTTTTTTTGTTTGTTTTTTATTTCGATTTTGGGGGGTTTTAAATGAAAAAAATAAAAAAATTTCTAATTTTTTTTGGGGGGGGCGTTTTACCTTTCCCGGGTAAAAAAAATTTTGATAAAGCATTTTTATTCTTCGGGTCGATTTTCGGGTTTCCTTTTTTACTTTTTTTTTTGGGGGGCTTTTTTATAGAAAAAAAACTTTTTTTATTTAAAAAAATTTATTTTTTTTTGCATGCTTTATTCGCGGCTAACTTTTTATTTTTTTTGCTGTTTGATGGGCCTTTTTTGGGGGGAAAAAAATGACGTTTTAGGGGTCCCATGTTTTTTTTAAAACGGTTTTTTTTTGATCCGTGTTTTTTCCTTTTTTGTTGGGGGGAAATGAGGGAAAAAAACCATTGATTTTTTGCTTATTTTTTTTTTTTAAGGGCCCCCTAAAGGGGTTAACTGTGGGAAGTTTTATGGGGGGGGTGTTAGGAGGGGCGATCCCAAAATATGTGTACTTTTATTGTTTTGTTTTTTTTTATTTACAGGAACATGTCACATTTGGAGAGCCCCTGATGTGCCTAAACAGCAGAAACCCCCAATTCTAACTCCAACCCTAACCCCAACACACCCCTAACCCTAGTCCCAACCCTAACCACAAACCTAACCCTAACACACCCCTAACCCTAATCTCAACCATAACCCTAATACTAACTTTAGCGCCAACCCTAACCCTAACTTTAGCCGCAACCCTAATGGGAAAATGAAAATAAATACATTTTTTTAATTTTATTAATTTTCCCTAACTAAGGGGGTGATAAAGGAGGGTTTTATTTACTATTTATAGCGGGTTTTTGTGATTGGCAGCTGTCACGCTAAAAGACGCTTTTTATTGCAAAAAGTAGTTTTTTGCATCACCACATTTTGAGAGCTATAATTTTTGCATATTTTGGCCCACAGAGTCATGTGAGGTCTTATTTTTTGCGGGACGAGGTGACGTTTTTATTGGTACCATTTTTGAGCACGTGACATTTTTTGATTGCTTTTTATTTCGATTTTTGGGAGGTTAGAATGAAAAAAATCAGCAATTCATGAATTTCTTTTGGGGAGGCGTTTATACCGTTCCGCGTGTGGTAAAATTGATAAAGCAGTTTTATTCTTCGGGTCAGTACGATTACGGCGATACCTCATTTATATCATTTTTTTATGTTTTGGCGATTTTATAGAATAAAAACAATTTTATATAAAAAAAATCATTATTTTTGCATCGCTTTATTCTGCGAGCTATAACTTTATTTTTTTGCTGATGCTGTATGACGGCTCGTTTTTTGCGGGACAAGATGACGTTTTCAGCGGTACCATGTTTATTTATATCGGTCTTTTTGATCGCGTGTTATTGCACTTTTTGTTCGGCGGTATGATGATAAAACATTGATTTTTTGCTTAGTTTTTTTTTTTTAAGAGGTCCACTAAAGGGGTTAACTAGTGTGACAGTTTTATAGGGGGGGTCGTTACGGACGCGGCGATACCAAATATGTGTACTTTTATTGTTTTGTTTTTTTTATTTACAGGAAGAAATGAATTTATTGGGGAATATTTTTTTTTTTTATGATTTTTATTACCACTTTTTATTTTTTTTAACTTTTTTACTTTGTCCCAGGGTGGGACATCACAGTATTTTATCAGATCGCTGGTGTGACAGTGTGCACAGCACTCTGTCACACCAGCGATCGCTCTGGCAGTGCAGCAGGCTTCCTCAGCGCCTGCTCTCAGCAGGCACTGAGGAAGCCGCCTCCCTGCAGGACCCGGCGCCATACTGGATACGGGTACCTGGAGGGAGGACGGACCCTCGGAACAGCACGACACATCGCGCTGCTCTGAGGGTCACAGGGGAGCGCGCAGGGAGCCCCCACCCTGCGTGATCCTCACCTGTGCCCCGGGTACACCGCGATCATGTTTGATCGCGGTGTGCCAGGGGTTAATGTGCCGGGAGCGGTCCGTGACCGCTCCTGACACATAGTGCTGGGTGTCAGCTGTGATATACAGCTGACACCCGGCCGCAATCAGCTACGCTCCCCCTGGGAGCGCAGCTGATCGCCCATGACGTACTATTCCGTCCATGGGAATTAGGTCCAGGGTCACATGGACGGAATAGTACGTCTGATGGCAGAGAGGGGTTAAAGATTTTTCTGTATTTTCATGACTATGAAAATTGTACATTCACACTGAAGGCATCAAAACTATGAATTAACACATGTGGAATTATATACTTAACAAAAAAGTGTAAAACAATTGAAAATACGTCTTATATTCTAGGTTCTTCAAAGTAGCCACCTTTGATGACTGCTTTGCACACTTTTGGCATTCTCTTGATGAGCTTCAAGAGGTAGTCACCGGAAATGGTCTTCCAACAATCTTGAAGGAGTCCCAGAGATGCTTAGCACTTGTTGGCTCTTTTGCCTTCACTCTGCGGTCCAGCTCACCCCAAACCATCTCGATTGGGTTCAGGTCTGGTGACTGTGGAGGCCAGGTCATCTGGCGTAGCACCCCATCACTCTCCTTCTGGGTCAAATAGCCCTTACACAGCTTGGAGGTGTGTTTGGGGTCATTGCCCTGTTGAAAAATAAATGATGGTCCAACTAAACGCAAACCGGATGGAATAGAATGCCGCTGCAAGATGCTGTGGTAGCCATGCTGGTTCAGTATGCCTTCAATTTTGAATAAATCCCCAACAGTGTCACCAGCAAAGCACCCCCGCACCATCATACCTCCTCCTACATGCTTCACGGTGGGAACCAGGCATGTAGAGTCCATCCGTTCACCTTTTCTGAGTCGCACAAAGACAGGGTGGTTGGAACCAAAGATCTCAAATTTGGACTCTTCAGACCAAAGCACAGATTTCCACTGGTCTAATGTCCATTCCTTGTGTTTTTTAGCCCAAGCAAGTCTCTTCTGCTTGTTGCCTGTCCTTAGTAGTGGTTTTCTAGCAGCTATTTTACCATGAAGGCCTGCTGCACAAAGTCTCCTCTTAACAGTTGTTGTAGAGATGTGTCTGTTGCTAGAACTCTGTGTGGCATTGACCTGGTCTCTAATCTGAGCTGCTGTAAACCTGCGATTTCTGAGGTTGGTGACTCTGTTAACCTCATCCTCAGAAGCAGAGGTGACTCTTGATCTTCCTTTCCTGGGGCGGTCCTCATGTGAGCCAGTTTCTTTGTAGCGCTTGATGGTTTTTGCAACTGCACATGGGGACACTTTCAAAGTTTTCCCAATTTTTCGGACTGACTGACCTTCATTTCTTAAAGTAATGATGGCCATTCGTTTTTCTTTACTTAGCTGCTTTTTTCTTGCCATAATACAAATTCTAACAGTCTATTCAGTAGGACTATCACCTGTGTACCCACCAGACTTCTGCACAACACAACTGATGGTCCCAACCAAATTAATAAGGCAAGAAATCCCACTTATTAAACCTGACAGGGCACACCTGTGAAGTGAAAACCATTTCCAGTGACTACCTCTTGAAGCTCATCAAGAGAATGGCAAGAGTGTGCAAAGCAGTCATCAGAGCAAAAGGTGGCTACTTTGAAGAACCTAGAATATAAGACATAATTTCAGTTGTTACACACTTTTTTGTTAAGTATATAATTCCACGTGTTAATTCATAGTTTAGATGCCTTCAGTGCGAATGTACAATTTTCATAGTCATGAAAATACAGAAAAATCTTTAAATGAGAAGGTGTGTCCAAACTTTTGGACTGTACTATATATATTTAGAATAGATCATAGCTCAGATGACTAGATTCTAAAAAACAACCAGTAGTTTGCTAATGGGGTCAATATTTCTAAATCTCACTACCCAATTCTACTGGCGATCGAACAATTGCACGCGAAGCAGAAAACATAATTTCAGCAGGTCAACTAACAGATAATGCAGCTCCTAAGAGGTTAATGCTAGGAAAGGTGCCGGCCAGTCAAGCCCTGCTGTTCATTCCCAAGCTTATCACAGGAGTACACACAGGCGCCGGAGAGGTAAACAGGGCACGGTGCGTATCCGTGTGGGGATCAGTACACAGGATTGGGGTCTGGCAAAATAACTCCTTGGCACAAGGATATTTGGTAGAAAATATATGTCATATCATCCCAATAATAAGATGTTAACTGGATGCAAACTGAATGTTCACATTAACAGTAAGCTAGTAATACTTCTAGATACTTTAGGGCCACGTTTCCATGCCATGTATTTAGTGCGTCTTTGCAGAATTTCTGCGCCCGTTACCAAACTATGTTGAGATTTTTCTGCTGCAGGTTGACCCTTTCCAATATGTCATGGTGTAAATAAAGAGGCCATCTTCTGGATACTTCCTTCATAAAACATTACTGATCCAGTCATGGATTACAGATTAAATGTTTGGGTTTTTTTACCTGCAGATTGTCAACATCGCATTCAAGTTTCAGTTTAAAAATGCTGCACAGGTGAGTTTACACTAAGTAAGAAAAAAAGTACAGCGGGCATGAAAGCTCTATAACACCACTCACCTTGCTGGAACTCCCGACTCTCCCACAACAGATGATGTAGGAGAAAGGGAGGATCGGGCATGCGGAATTACTCTCAGGGGAGCCGAGTCACCACCAGAGGCATGTGCCAGTAGTGACAGCTCCTCATTGAGAACATAGGAAGGGTTCATGAGGAATAGTTGTCAGCTGAAGGACATTCAGCCGTCAGTTACTGTATGTGAAGTGTCGGACCATCTTTAGGCACTTTGGCTTCAGTTGCATTGCTTTCAAAATGTGCAAAGGCCACATGCAAACCCCAGTTTACAGTGTCAATCAGCCAATAAGAAGTGTTTACCTTTTCATCAGTATAAATAACGTAGATTTATAGAGGTTTCTTTTTACCATCAGAACAAAAATATGATTACATACAGGGCTGAGTATATTGCCGGTATAAACAGGGCAGACAATAATTGCAAGGTAAAAATATTTAATGGTAGAAAATTTATTGTTAGCAAGTGTGCATTAGTCAGCATCGCTGTTTGAGGCATAAAAATGTGAACTGGATGTAAAGAAATCTAAATATTAGTCCCCCAGCATAACGTACTGCATAAGCATTGTGTATGTCCGACCATTGGGAAAGGGGACAACAAAGAAGAGCCCAAAGTTCTAGAACAGAAGCATTCTCAGGAAATCTTTCCACTATTGTGTACTGGTCAACTTGTATACGGAATCTCTTTAACTGCATAATGCTTTTAATTATTTATTTAAAAGGGTTGTTCCACAATGACAATTAATAGCTAACAGCATGCAAAATAAATGTTCACTTACAATCATTTCAATGAGCGACGTTCCTGTGTCTAGATATTGCTGTTACTTGTCATGGTGCACCCTATGGTGCCAAGAAGAAAGTCTATGGAACAAGCACAGCAACCTCGTCTGGATCTCAGGGAAGGCCCCATTACAGTGCCTACAAGTAGTATTCAACCCCCTGCAGATTTAGCTGGTTGACACATGCGGAATTAACTTGGCATTGTGACATTTGTACTGTAGATCAGCCTGGAAGTGGGAAATGCACTGCAGCAAAAATTTTTGTTTTAATTTTTTTTTTTTAAAACGTTAAAAGTTAATTCAGAGTGTCATTTATTATTCAACCCCTCAAACCACAAGAATTCTGTTTGGTCCCCCTAAAGTATTAAGAAGTAGTTCAGGCACCAAGAATAATGAGCTTCACATGTGTGGATTAATGATCTCTTTTGCCAGCCTTTTCTGACTATTTAAGACCCTCCCCAAACTTGTGAACAGCACTCATACATGGTCAACATGGGAAAGACAAAGGAGCATTCCAAGGCCATCAGAGACAAGATCGTGGAGGGTCACAAGGCTGGCAAGGGGTACAAAACCCTTTCCAAGGAGTTGGCCCTACCTGTCTCCACTGTTGGGAGCATCATCCGTAAGTGGAAGGCTTATGGAACTACTGTTAGCCTTCCACGGCCTGGACAGCCTTTGAAAGTTTCCTCCCGTGCCGAGGCCAGGCTTGTCCGAAGAGTCAAGGCTAACCCAAGGACAACAAGGAAGGAGCTCCGGGAAGATCGCATGGCAGTGGGGACATTGGTTTCAGTCAATACCATAAGTAACGTACTCCACCGCAATGGTCTCCGTTCCAGACGAGCCCGTAAGGTACCTTTACTTTCAAAGCGTCATGTCAAGGCTCGTCTACAGTTTGCTCATGATCACTTGGAGGACTCTGAGACAGACTGGTTCAAGGTTCTATGGTCTGATGAGACCAAGATCGAGATCTTTGGTGCCAACCACACACGTGACGTTTGGAGACTGGATGGCACTGCATACGACCCCAAGAATACCATCCCTACAGTCAAGCATGGTGGTGGCAGCATCATGCTGTGGGGCTGTTTCTCAGCCAAGGGGCCTGGCCATCTGGTCCGCATCCATGGGAGGATGGATAGCACGGCCTACCTGGAGATTTTGGCCAAGAACCTCCGCTCCTCCATCAAGGATCTTAAGATGGGTCGTAATTTCATCTTCCAACAAAACAACGACCCAAAGCACACAGCCAAGAAAACCAAGGCCTGGTTCAAGAGGGAAAAAGTCAAGGTGTTGGAGTGGCCTAGTCAGTCTCCTGACCTTAACCCAATTGAAAACTTGTGGAAGGAGCTCAAGATTAAAGTCCACATGAGACACCCAAAGAACTAGATAACTTGGAGAAGATCTGCATGGAGGAGTGGGCCAAGATAACTCCACAGACCTGTGCCAGCCTGATCAGGTCTTATAAAAGACGATTATTAGCTGTAATTGCAAACAAGGGTTATTCCACGAAATATTAAACATAGGGGTTGTATAATAATTGACCCACACTTTTATGTTTAAAATTTATTAAATTCAACTGAGCAACATAACTTTTTGTTTTGTAAGATTTATGCTTCTGTTAATAAATCCTACTCTCGTTTGCAGTTTGAAGGCTCTAACTTATTTGCATCTTATCAAACCAGCTAAATCTGCAGGGGGTTGAATACTACTTGTAGGCACTGTTTCTCTCCATGTCATATAAATATGACGGGGACCAGCTAAACTGATCACTATCACTTCTCATGCCGTTTGGTTTAGAGCACTCATCCCTTCTTGTTGACCACTTGAAAAAGGCAAATAAAACTATATATGGTGACATGAATTGTACAGCTGAAGTAAACTTTGTATAAAGCATGTACTACTATATTCTGAGGAAGTCAGTACAACGCAAGAAACAAGATCAATTGTACGCATTTATCATTCTAGTCCATATAGCCTCCCTCCTAAATGGTTTATCAGTCACAGTCAAGCAAAAGAAAAGAAGATAAAATGGATAAATAGATGCAAGATATGCTGGCTCGGCTCCAAACTGCTTGCTAAAAATAGTGACCAGCATATCTTGTACAGTTGTGTTCAAAAGTTTACATACCCCAGCAGAATTTTTGCTTTCTTGGCCTTTTTTCAGAGAATATGAATGATAACACCAAAACTTTTTGGTTAGTGGTTGGGTGAAGCCATTTATTGTCAAAACTACTGTGTTTTCTCTTTTTAAATCATAATGACAACACAAAACATCCAAATGACCCTGATCAAAAGTTTACATACCCCATTTCTTAATGCCATGTATTTCCCCCTCTAACATCAATGACAGCTTGAAGTCTTTTGTGGTAGTTGTGGATGAGGTTCTTTATTTTCTCAGATGGTAAAGCTCCCCACTCTTCTTGGCAAAAAGCCTCCATTTCCGGTAAATTCCTGGGCTGTCCAGCATGAACTGCGCGCTTGAGATCTCCCCAGAGTGGCTCAATGATATTGAGGTCAGGAGACTGAGATGGCCACTTCAGAAGCTTCACTTTGTTCTGCTGTAGCCAGACAGGTCGACTTGACCTTGTGTTTTGGATTGTTGTCATGTTGGAACTTCCAAGTATGTCCCAAGCGCAGCTTCCGGTTAATGATTGCAAATTTGCCTCTAGTATTTGCTGATAACGTGCTGCATTCATCTTTCTTCAACTTTGACCAAGTTTCCTGTGCCTTTGTAGCTTACACATCCCCAAAACATCAGCGATCCACCTCCATGCTTTACAGTAGGAATGGTGTTCCTTTTATCATAGGCCTTGTTGACCTCTCTCCAAATGTAACGTTTATGGTTGTGGCCAAAAGGCTGGTCTCTGTGCTGTTTTGCATATTGTAGGCGAGATACTTTGTTGCATTTGCACAGTGACTGCTTTCTTCTGGCGACTCAACCATGCAGCCCATTTTTCTTCAAGAGCCTCCTTATTGTGCATCTTGAAACATCCACACCGCTAGTTTTCAGAGTCCTGTATTTCAGCTGATGTTATTTGTGGGTTTTTCTTTGCATCCCGAACAGTTTTCCTGGCAGTTGTGGACAAAATTTGTTGTTCTACCTGACCGTGGATTTGTTTTTACAAAGCCCCTGATTTTCCATTTGTTAATCACAGTTTGGACACTCAAAGGCATTATCAAATCCTTGGATATCTTTTTGTATCTGTTTCCTGTTTTATACAGTTCAACTACCTTTTCCCGTAGATCCATTGACAATTCTTTTGCTTTCCTCACGATTCACAATCCAGAAACATCAGTGGCTGGATGAAAGATGCAAGAATCTGTCTGGATCCCAGAAACTCACTCGGCTTTTATGCACACACACCGATTACAAGCAAACAGGTCACAGTTGAGGATGTTACCTTTAGTGGCCATTCAAACCGATTTGTGTCAACTTCTGTTATTAGGCCAAAATCACAAGGGTATGTGAACTGTTGATCAGGGTCATTTGGATGTTTTGGGTTGTCATTATGATTTAAAAAGAGAAAACACAATAGTTTGACAATAAATGGCTTCACCCAACCACTAACCTTGAGTGGAGAAAAAGTTTTGGTGTTATTCATATTCTCTGAAAAAAGGCCAAGAAAGCAAAAATTGTGCCGGGGTATGTAAACTTGAGCACAACTGTATTAACATGCATTAATGTGATGGAAAAGGAAAAAATGGATGAGAATTTTTTAAAAAAAAAAAACACAGCCAAATGGTCTATGGCGGTGGGCAGATACAGAACACTGAAGTCCTAAACAGCGTACTGGGCAGTGCAGCGGTGGGGACTAGTCATGGTCACTGCAGTCCCATTCGGTGTGTGAAATCAGCACTGCCTGCAACGAAAAATGCCAATCAAGGCATACAGATGACCACTGAGACTGACATGTGGTGTTTTTATCAATTGGGACATTGTTACTCTGTAAGGCCTCATTAAGACAAATGTATTATAGTATCTGTGTGCTGCCCGTAACAAAACTGATAGCATACGGACAGCACACTGATTAATGCAAGTCAATGTGGTAGTTTTCTTGAACGTTTTTACACACGGATTGATGGCCTATATGTAAAATATCTAGCGTGCACTACTTTGATCTGTATTCTGGATTAGACTTGCCCCTTATAAGTCAAGAGATGCAGAAAACCCTGATCACATACCTATTACCATTCAGATATCATGCGATTATCACAGATACATTACAGTTACAAAGGTATTATTTATTAAACTGTTAATGTAATAAACGGATGTACAAAACAGACATAAGGATGGAAAAAACACTGATGACAATATGGATATAAAATGGATGATTTTGCATGCACTGGTGTGAACCCAGCCTAAAAGCGGTTGTCCACTACAATGACAATCCCTTCTTGATCAAAATGTTTGGCCCCCATAAAATAATAAAGCCTGTACTGACTTCTCGTGCCGGCGCCGTTCCCGCAGTGTCGGCATTCGCTCTCCCGGAGCTCCCTTGTGGTTTTTGTGATGTCGGCCCCCAATCAGTGCTGGTGTCACTGTCCCCGCCTTTGGACAAATGAAGAGGAAGTCTGGGCTGAAGCTGATCTCGGACTTCCTCTTCCTCACTTCCCACCAGGAGGCGGGGACAATGATGCCAGCGTTGATTGGGTGTGTGCCGACACCATGGGAACGGCACCAGCACGTGAAGGGAGTATAAGCTTTATTATTTTATGGGGACCAAGCCTGGGATATGAGAAGAAGTTGTCCAAGTAATGGACAACTTTTTTAATGTGTGAAGATATTGCCTTTACAGACTTGGTCCAGTGTCCCCTGAGTTGGTGGTCACATTTGCTTAGGGCTCAGTTTCATTACCCAAGTCCTCTGGCACCAAGGCAGTAATGATTCCTGCTATTAGCAAGCCAATCAAAAGAATACATTCCCTGAACAGGTCTCATTAGGTGGACACTTAATTGGAAACTATTCAATGTAACATCTGTTTCGATGATGTAAATGAAAAGTACTGTATGTTACCAGCACTAATTCTGATTTGCTTTTCTGTTCACTCAGTATATATCCGTTTTTTGGCTGTAGAAGCAGCGGCATACATGAGAATGTTGCTATATTACACAGGATGTACATACAGAACACACTCTTCCTTTTCCTTCCCATAGACGCCCATCATCACATGCCCTCCAATGTAACATACAGTTCAGCATCACAGGACAATGATTCACAGACAATGACAGAAGTTCACGGTCGTCAACACTGGGCTATAGGATGAGCTGTAATAAAACGCAGGACGTTTGGTCTCTTGATGGACAAAAGCAACAGAAAATATTCACCTCACAAAGTATAATAATGGTATAATGACAATCCCAAAAGGTCAGTGTGTTCAGCCATAATCAGCACATTCCTCCTGGAAAGAGAGGGATTAAAGTTCACTAGACTGGGGGGACCGAAATAGTTGGTGTAGAAGCACAAGACCTTATCTCACACCGGCCAGGAGTCACATATACTGCCCTAGATGAGAGGAGCAGCTGCCGCAGATTTACTGCACCACCGGTGGATGGGGGATGAAAAGCGAAATTCAAGGAACGGAAATATGTAAATATATACATTACCAAAATCATCATTAAATAAATACTGATCGTATCTTGGATTTTATAAAACAGTGTGGCAGTCATTTAATGGAGACCCTCTCCATACTCTTCAGGTGGCGACACCATTTTGCTTTTATTCTTGTTTCCATTAGACAGATAAAATATTTGGGAAGAGCGTAAAAGTAAATCAGACTGAAAGACGAACATTTCAGCAAAACAAAACTTGCAAAAATATGACCCTCTGACCTGGGCTTTTTTAGTATATGAATAATATACAACAGTGGAAAATCACTGGTGTAGAATTGTGCGAGTTTTATGGCAACTATATTCCTAGCATCTCTTTTATGGGAAATCCAGTATCCGGTTTTTGCTACCTAATCTGAGAACAGCATGATGTGGGGGAGAGACCACGATTCCTGCAATGCATCAATTACTGGGCTGCATGCTGTAATTTTGACAAAATCACAGTTTTATCAGCACGATTATTAGTAAACCTACTGCTGTGTAGTCCTCATTATTCATGAGCACTGTTTAACCCCAACCCTGATTGGCAGCTTTGTGCCTATGCAGTGTGTACACAAAGCTGTCAATAAGCAATGTGGATGAAGTTACACAGAACTCAGTAGTCAGAGAGCTGATAAATCTGCAGCAGAGAAAACAGTTTTTAACCAAAGCTACAGAACACAGCAAAGTAAACCAATAAGTGATGCATCATTGGAATCAGGGTCTCTGCCATACATCATGATGTTCTCAGATGGGTTACCAAAAACCTGGTGACAGATTCCCTTTAAACATGAATGAAGCATGAAGAATGCCTCTTTAAAAGACCTGAGTTCCCGAAGAAAGCCTCTCTACCTACCAATAACAGGAGTCAAGTCCCATAAAAAAATCAAATAGTGCACGTGAAAATAGGAACTTGGTAATATATCGTATAAGAGAATTCTGCTTCTTTCTCCCCCTGGACTGATCATTCAGTCTCAAAATTCTCAATTTATGGGTAAAAATCTGTCGTCAATGAATATAGATTTTCTGATTACAGAGATAGGAGATATTGGTGCTCATTAAGCTGTACAAATAACTAACCGTCGTTTCAGGTGATCTTACAGCAATATCCGTCTACCTCTCCCCCTCCATAGAATATAAAACTCCCATTGTCATCTCCCATTTTTGTAATAGGAAAACCTGTCTTCACCAAGTACAGATTTTACTCTTGAACTGAAACTAGAAGATCAGTCCAGGAGGAGAAAGAAGAGGATTTCTCTGATAACGATATATCACAAAGTTGAATATTTTCATGTCTACTATTTATTAAATGAAAATTAAAACAACAGTCACTCATCTAGGACTATATTATTGTTTTTTGTTTTTTTTTACTATTGGCCTAAGTAGTCTCCAACTACCTGCATGTTCTGCCCAGCGCAGATCTCTGCCGGCAGTGAGCGGTCACCTGCCAGTCCAGAAACTCTTAAGCATTAAACCAATGTTTAAGGCCCCCATCAATTTAAACCTTTTAAATAAGTATTTTTGTAAATACGGTACCTTCTGCTGCCATATGTGTCTGCCTGACATGATGTGGACTGAGAGGGTAGCGTCCGATTATGAGGTGACACACCCGCTAAACCGGACATGCAGATCAGATCGCAGCATGCGGAGCGTCACTGCAAGGTAAATAACACAGTCCTATGTATATAGTGCGGCGATTACAGATGTGTTCAATGAACACATCCGGATTCACCGCGTGTACAGAAGGGGGCGACGCGGGGTTTCCGCTCCGTCCAAAGCGCACAGAATCCGGTACGTATCCTTAGTCTATAAAACGTTTCCGTCCCGGCAGCTAGTAAAGTATACATATTCCTCCCAACACTGCAGTGTTTCAGAGTCAAGCTTACCTGGCTGAGATCATACAGTCAGTGCATGGTACCGAGCAGCATGTATCAGCTGTCAGGGTCTCTTTAAAGTTTACCCCCCCATTCTAAAACCTAACAAAAATCTGAAAACCAGACAGAGATCCCTCTATCAGGTTCCCTTTATGGTCTAAAAACAGACTCCTAATGGAAACTCAGACATACCTCATAATAATCAATAGACTTTCTCCGCTTCTGCTTGCATCAGATTCCTTTTAGACATTAAGGCTATGTTCACACTATGTGTTTTTGATGTGTTTTTTTCCATGCAAATTTTGAGCTGCATTTTACAATTCAGCAAAAGGTTCAAGATTTCAGAAATCTCATGAACACAGTTTTTTTTTTTTTTTTTTAATGACCGATTTGGAAAACTTGCGTTTTTGCAAACTGCAGCATGTCACTTCTTTCAGCACTTTCAGTGTTTTTGCAGCGTTTTATTCACCCATAGAAAGTAATGGGTAAGTGCAAAAAGGCAGCAAAAACACAGGTGTCAGGTTGTGCTGCAAAAACTGAAAAGGAAGTTGTATCAGCATGCACAAGAGACACCAAAAAAGCAGCAAATACGCAGCAAAAAATGCCGCAAAACCTGCAATTTGTAGCAGCTTCTTTACTGCCAAGAGTGAAAATTTCACCTGCAGAAAAAACACACCAAAAACGCAACGTGTGAACATAGCCTAATTCCGTCTGCTAGTAAAGGTGAACATACACGCTAGTGCACTCTGGTCACTTCAAATAGCAGGACCAGCTTTAGAGCACTGCAGATCCCCTTGTGTTACAGCCATGTACTGTTTGTTACTATATTTGTTTTACCCCGGTGAAATGCATAGTAGTAATACCCAAGTCAAAACCTCAGAGGCTCAGTGGTTAGCACTGCAGCCTTGCAGCGTGGGGTCCTAGATACAAATCTCACCAAGGACAACATCTGCAAGGGGTTTGTAAGTTCTCCCCGTGTTTGCAAGCCCCAATGGGGACAGTGATTGTAATGAATGTAGAGCGCCACGGAATAAGGTAACATTATATAAGCAATGCAAAATAATAATCACCCCTTAGGCTAGTTTCACATTTCCGGCGGGCGCCTGACGGCGCCCCCGGCATTTTGCCGCAGCGCCGCATCTGAAAACCTTTCACACTTCCGGCGGCCAAAATGCGTTTTTTTGCCGGATGGTTTCTGATGCTTGGAGAGATCAGAAACCATCCGGCAAAAACAAAAAACGTTACATGCAGCGTTTTTTCCAGACGCCGCAATGTACATTTGCGCCGCATCCGGACAAAACCGCATGCAACGCATTGACATGCGGCGCCATCCGGCGCTAATGCATGTCAATGCGAAAAAAGCCGCATGCGGCGCATCAGATTTTCAGATGCGGCGCTGCGGCAAAATGCCGGGGGCGCCGCCAGGCGCCCGCCGGAAATGTGAAAGAGGCCTTACCCACCAGCACCCGCAGCTTTATCCAATTCTTCACTCCTGCTATCAGAGTCTTCAATATTTGACTTCATCAATTCAACACAATAGAACACATTTCATTTGAGGCTTTCCAAACATTTGCGTTCCTATAATATACATTTATTTTTTTTAGGAACGGCAAAGGGGGATGTGGGGAGAGACGACAAACTGTAAGCATTTCCGCCTGCTGGTGCAGGGACAGCACAAGTTCTCCACTTCATTATTTGACGTTATTTACCTTTCAGTTCTAATATTTTACTGCTTCCTTGTGCCTTGTACTTCAGTGTCACCATGTACTGAAGCCAGGAACAATAGGAGAATGGTAGAATTAGTGCTTGCATTTGTTAACCAAATAGCTAAACCCAAGCTCAGGCTAAAAGGTTAAGCAAGTTAAAAAGGTAGGCAAATTCAGAAAATCTCAAAAATGCTTGCTAAAATAACACTACCCATGTTTGGTTACACATGAACAGATCTGATGGTAATGTAACACCATACAAGCAACAATCTGAGCAGCTGTGACTATACCAGGCCTCCTCCTGCTGTATCAGAAGGTAAGAAAGGGAGATCCACAGCAACCGCGTGGAAATTACACTAGGGTTTTTCTACTTGCAGAAAAACTGCCATTATTCAGTTTCATTGTGACAAATCATTTTTCTTTTTTTTCCAAAAAATGCCAACAGGAAGGTCAGTCATATTGGTTGTCAATTTGATTCCACTTCTCAGAAACGGATGATAAAAACGCCACGGTGTAACTGATGTAACTTGCAGACTAAAATAGTGAACGTATCACCGTCGGCACACCACAATGGAGTCAGTGAACTTTATCTGTAGCGTCGTGCCGGTAAGATCTGAAAGCCAATACAGCAGCAGGCCGGTGAGTGAGGTCCTAACAAGTTTCATCCTCACGCAGCAGAATTTTTTCCCACGAAAATTGACCTGCAGAGCAGGTATCTCCAGCTTATCGGTTTCTGATGCGGAGAGAGCACAGACTAGTTACAGATTTTACAGAACTTTAATGGGAAAGTAAAACTTCACAATCAAATAGAAAAGGCTACAAATTATTATGTAAATGAAATAGAAAATAATGATCAGTGTAGTAACTCTGTAAACCTTTTGTTGCTTCAGCGACCATGCTTCCGTACCAATTGCATAGGTCTACCTTCAACGTTAAAAACCAAGTCCATCGAGTTCAACCCATAGCTCAATGTGATCCAGAGGAAGGCAAAACCCCCATGGGGCAAACACTAATAGTGCCATATTCCTTCCCAACTCCACATATGGCAGTGAGACTAGTTCCCTGGATCAGCGCCCCATCACAGAATATAGTACACATAGCCTGTAATATTATATCAAGAAAGGCATCCAGACCCTTCTGAATTTAGGTATATTTTGCTCATGTTTGATCAGTTAGGTATAATACATTGCACCACATTAGTACAATGTATTATGTGTCGGTTTTACACTGACATGATGGCCATTAGGCTCATCTGCACATGGCACATTTGGTCAATGGGTTTTCTTGGACGTTTCCCATCATCAATGGTCTTACAGAAGGATCCTCACCATCAACTATCTATAAACCATTTAGGAGCCGTAATCACTCACAGCATTTAAGAGGTTAAAATTCTAGAGGTACCTATAATCACAATGGAGCTTGGCTTCTATTAAACATACAAGCTCTAGTTGAACGTCAATGGACACCTGTGTACACTTTGACTAGGGCATCTGTAAAAGGCCTATTCATGACAATTCTAAAAAGGACATATTAGTGACCACTTACGGCATAGATCGGAAGTTAGACGGTTACACATTTTGACTGGAAATCCACTTTAATGCAACACATGATCCAAATTCAATACTAAGTGGTGTTTTTCAAGATGTCTCCACAAATTTTTCATTGCTAAACATTTGCCTACACAGCCTTGGCCAACGTCACATTGCGTTTAGTCTGCACAGTCAAGAATTCCATCTAAATCCCCAAAAATCAGGAATCCTATAGAAACCTTGACGGAACCATTGAATACAATGAGGCAAATGGAGCTCAAAGTCTGTAGATTTGGACTCATTTTGGCAATGTCCACCTTTTTACGCGGACATAATAATGTATTAGGCTGTGCTACTGTGTCCGCCTAAAGAGACACATATTACCGAACAAGAGACCAAACAGTTTAGACTTGTGACTCAGTTTGCCTGATTGTACTCAATGGCCCCACAAGGTTTTTAGTCTAAATTCGGATTTTCGAGGATTCAGACAGAATCCCCCAACAGAGTCTTAAACGTGGAGGCAAAATATAATTTGAAAACAGCCAGATCTGTAATTGTGGAATGCATGAACTATGCTCATCCAATTCCAGATCAGAACGGTGCTTGTAGTTACAGGCAGCCGTAGCACCCCTCGAAAACATGACCAAGCTGCTAATGTGACTAGACCAATAATTTCAGCGGTCATGTTAATCCAACCCTAATTTTGTTGATCATGTAAACCCTAACCCAGCAAGAATTGCAGTATAAAAAAAAGCTCCAAGCAACAATTAACACCTCAATTAGCTCTGGGCAACATTCACGGCACAACTATATAATCCATACACTTTTTTTTCCTTAAATTATCACCAAAAATGACAGTGATGTTTAGCATCCACTTTTTTAATTAAACAACCCACAGCAAAAGTATGCACAAGCTGGTTATAACAATGGACAAAGACTCCAATGTGGTCACCAGAAGGAAACCTATTGTGACATCCCAGCAATAGTGGAATTAGTATGATTGTCCCAGATTGTTACCAGATTATAGGAAATGTTCACTTCCAATGAATTTTCAAGATTAATTCCAAGTGCTTAACTTTAGTTTTTTTTATTTGACTTGATGAAAAGTGTGATTTGGACAATTCTAAAAATGTTAGCCACAACATATAACCAAAGAGGACACTAACATATTATACTAATGGAATGTTGTTTGAATCCAATGCAGGATGAATTTCTCTCTTTGAAAATAAGAGCAGCTTGTATGGATCTACAGCGGTTTGCGAACGTATTCACCCCTTGGCATTTTTTATATTTTGCTACCTCAAAATCTGTAATTTCACTAGTTTTTTTGAGGGTTTGCATTAGTTCGTGTAAGGAACAAGCCAACTGTGAACATTTGATTTTCTTTTTATTGTGATGCAAACAACAAATAGGACAAAATAATTGAAAACTTCAGTGTCCATATCAATTCACCCCCTTAAAGTCAGTACTTTGTAAAGCCTCCTTTTGGTGCAATTACAGCTGCAAGTCACTTTGGCAAAGTTTCTATGAGCTTTCCACATCTGGACACTGGGATTATTGACCATTTCTCAAGGCAAAACTGCTCCAGCTCCTCTAAGTGAGATGGTTTTCTCTGGTAAACTGCAATCTTCAACTCTGACCACAGATTCTCAATTGAATTAAGGTCTGGGCTTTGACTAGGCCACTCCAGAACATTTACACGTTACCCCTTAAACCACTCGAGTGTTGCTTTAGCAGTATGCTTTGGCTCATTATCTTGTTATAAGGTGCACCTCCATCCCAGTCTCAAAGCACCGACAGACTAAAACAGGTTTTGTTCAAGAATATCCCTGTATTTTGTACCAATCACCTACCCCTCAACACGGTCCATTTTCCCTGTCCCTGTATCCTTGGGGTGTTGAGATGTGTTTGTTTGGCCCCAGACATAGCGTTTACATTGATGGCTAAAAAGTACAATTTGGTCTCATTTGACCACAGTCCCTTCCTCCATACATTTGTGGAGTCTTCCACATGTCTTTTGGGAATCTCAAAACGAGCCTTACACACAAAAATTGTAAGTAAAGGCGTTTTTTTTTTTTTTGCACACTCTTCATAAAAGGCCACCTCTATGGAGTGTGCGGCTTATTGTGATTGCATGGACAGATACTCCAGTCTCTGATTGGGAAATGTGCAGCTCTTTTAAGGTTTACCTTCGGTCTCTGTGCTGCCTGATTAATGCCCTCCTTGCCCAGGCTGACAGTTTTGGTAGTCTTGGCATGTTTGTTGTGGTACCATGCAGGGCCGAATTTACGAGGTGGGTGGCCCGGGGCCCATTTTGGAGGGAGGCCCATTTTTCAAGGTGTTGCAATATGTAATGCAAAAACACAAAATGAAACGAACGCAAGTTTATTTACAAAAATCATTTATGCAGAGTAATTCAGGAAAAATCATTCATTTTTTACAATCCAGGCACTTTCCTTGATTTTTGTGCTGCAAAATCACTAATGATGTCACTAAAGTCCAATTCACGCTGTATATCTGACTCAATGCTCATGATAGCGAAATTTACAAGTCGTTCCTGCTTCATGGATGTCCTTAATCGGTTTTCAACTAATTTGAGTTTTGAGAAGTAACGCTTGCCACTGCAGTCTGTTACCATCAAAATTAGATATATCATTAGAGCTATCTCAATATTTGGGAAAGTGTCCTGCACACCCTTTTCCATGATAAGCTTGTACATGAAAAGTCCAGTGCTGATATCTTTTGGCTCCTCGTCTGTGAATAAATTGGCAAATGTTACAAACTGACACAGTTCATCGATAAATGTAATGTCCAAGTCATCTGAATAAGACCTGAAGAGTTGCTCTGCTGTGGCCTTAAGCTCGTCTGAAGACAGTTCCTTCAGATGGCTGAAAAAGCTAAATTTGCTTGATATATTTTTATACGCTTGAAGACGTTGGTCAAGAGCAGCGATAAACCGATCAATGATAGGCAAGAAAGCTTCTGTTCTGTAGTTTTCAGAAGGGCTGAGTTGTACTTCTTCCGTACGGCCATAATCCAATGGATTGAGACACGTTTCGGCGCCTGTGTCGAGTTATCGTCTGAACATACTCAGATGAACCAGAGGGGCTGCTGCTGGGCTATATATATATCTGAGGGGCTGCTGCTGGGCTGTATATATATATATATCTGAGGGGCTGCTGCTGGGCTGTGTATAATATATATATATATATATACAATATATATATATATATATATATATATGTTTTATATATATATATATATATATATATATATATGGCTGCTGCTGGGCTGTACATATTAGAAGCTGCTGCTGGGCTGTATATATATGAGGGGCTGCTGCCGGGCTGTATATATCAGGGGCTGTTTACCTGTATATATCAGAGGCTGTTGCTGTGCTGGCTGTATATAGAATAGAGGCTGAGGGGCTGTATAAAGTGTATACACAGCACTATACTGCAAACCGGTCCACACTATATACATACAGAATACACAGACATACTGTAATGCAGGATATAGTGTGGACCTGTATATACAGTATGGTACTGTGTAGGACAGGAGCTGCAAGAAAGATACACAGACAGACACACACAGACAGAGATCATACTCATCCACCGCAACGCTGTGAAGACTGAACTGACCCACTTCACCTCTGGATCTTCAGTGACTGAAGATCCATTCCAGAGTGAAGTCCTGCAGCACTCCGCGGTGGAGAATCCTCTTCTCCCGCCAACATCGTGGCTCTGCCTCCTTCCTCGAAGGTAACTGAACAAACTCTCATCTGATCTAATCCGAGGGAGCGATCATATAGCTGAATAGGTAGTGCCTACAAGCTTCTGTTGGGATCGGAGGCTGCCGCATGCCATAAGCGAAGCATTAGGTACAGGGTACTAAGGAAGTCTGGCTAGCCAGGTCAGTGGATGCTGACGCAGGTCAGGTGCCATGACTCTGCCGCTCTGCGCCAGCCACTGAGATGTCGGACCGTAGCCAGGTCCCTACACTTTCAATAGTTTCTCTTTTGTTAAATGTTCCTTATCATTAGAAACTGTTCACAGCAAAGAGGCGTGTATTTTACATGTTTTGAGATATTTATCCATATATTGGTGGGAGGCCCCCGCTTGGTGGGTGGCCCAGGCCCCTTGTGCCCCCCCTAAATCCGGGCCTGGTACTATGTTCTTTCCATTTAATAATAATGGATTTCACCGTGCTCAGGGGGGGGTCATCAGAGATTGGGATATATCGTATTTTTCAGACCATAAGACACACTTTTTTTCCTCCAAATTTGGGAGGAAAATGTGGGTGCGTCTTATGGTCGGAATGTAACATGTGGGGAAGGGGGTAGGGGGCAGTTGTGGAGTGGGATCGCAGGAGGCAGGAAAATATCCCCTCTGCTCCATGAAACCAGAGCTGGTGAAACCACTGGTCCCGATACTTAAAGTGCAGTGAATATTCATTAGCCGCTTCCCCGCCCACCTATTAGCTGAGCAGTGAGCGGGGAGCAGCAAATGACAGAGCCACATGGTTTCCCCAGCGCTGGATTCCTGCAGCAGCTGGGGAGATCTGTGTCTGAAGGAGAAGGAGGAGGCAGGAGCAGAGAGCAGCAGGAGGCATCGCATACCTGACAGCCTGGGGGCTGTGCTGATGCCATGCTGAATGCTCCTGTGGAGGACCTGTGATGAGGTCATGAAGAGGGCGGGCTGGAGCATCACATGACCACACAAAGCCCTGCCTCTTCATGATGTCATCACAGGTCCTGCAGACACACTGTACAGGAAAAATTAATTAAAAGGTTAGTAATGACAGCACATAAAAAAGCGCTCTGCCATCCTGTGGTGGACTATAACTCCCAGCATGCCATAGGATCTGCAGGACATGCTGAGAGTTATAGTTCTCCCATGGGATCTTAAAGCAGCACTCCAGTGTTGTTTTTCAGTGCTGGAGTGGTGCTTTAAATATAAGCCCCGTGCCTCCATTCTTATACTCACCCTCCAGCGTCTTCACATAGTACTTTACAGACACCACACTGGTCCCGCAGCACCATTTTCTACCCGTAGCTTCCAACATGATAACATACTATTATATATAATAACACTACATATAATAGTATGTTAATTATGTTATTAAATATTTTACCACATTTTTTGAATCAAATATATTTTTCCCTATTTTCCACCTCTAAAACCTGGGTGCGTCTTATAGTCCGGTGCGTCTTATAGTCCGAAAAATACGGTAATATCCCATGACTTGTAGATCTCAATAATTTTGTCCCTGATTTGCTTGGAGAGCTCCTTGGTCTTCATGGTGGTGTTTGTTTGGTGGAGCTTCTTGCTTAATCCCTTTCTGTCATCGGACGTACTATCCCGTTCATGTGCCCTGGGATTTAATTCCTAGGGACGGGATAGTACGTCATAGGCGATCATCACAGCTGACACCCGGCACTATGTGCCAGGAGCGGTCACGCACCGCTCCTGGCACATTAACCCCTGGCACACTGCGATCAAACATGATCGCAGTGTTCCAGCGGTACAGGGAAGCATCGCGCAGGGAGGGGGCTCCCTGCGTGCTCCCCTGAAACCCTCAGAACAGCGAGATGTGACCACGCTGTTCTGAAGGCTTCCTCCCTGCAGGACCCCAGATCCAAGATGGCAGCGGGGTCCTTCCGGGTCCTGCAGGGAGGAGGCTTCCTCAGTGCCTGCTGAGAGCAGGTGCTGAGAAAGCCTGCAGCAGTGCCAGTGAAATCGCTGGTGTGACAGAGTGCTGTGCACAGTGTCAGACCAGCGATCTGACCCTATACAGTGATGTCCCACCCTGGGACAAAGTAAAAATGTAAAAAAAAAATAAAAATAAAAACATCTGTAAAAAAAATTCCTAAATAATGAAAAAAAAAATTCCCGAATAAATTCATTTCTTTAATGTAAAAAAACCCAGCCACCAATAAAAGTACACATATTTAGTATCGCCGCGTCCATAACGACCCGCCCTATAAAACAGTCCCACTAGTTAACCCCTTTAGTGAACCTCTTAAAAAAAAAAAACAAGGGAAAAAAATGCTTTATCATCAAACCGCCAAACAAAAAGTGGAATAACACGCAATCAAAAAGACGGATATAAATAAGCATGGTACCGCTGAAAACATCATCTTGTCCTGCAAAAAACAAGCCGCCATACAGCATCATTAGCAAAAAAAATAAAAAAAGTTATAGCTCGCAGAATAAAGCGATAAAAAAAACTATTTTTTATATATAACGGTTTTTATTGTATAAAAGCACCAAAACATAAAAAAATTATATAAATAAGGTATCGCTGTAATCGTACTGACCCAAAGAATAAAACCGCTTTATCGATTTTATCACACGCGGAACAGTATAAACGCCCCCCCAAAAAGAAATTCATGAATTGCTTGTTTTTGTTCATTCTGCCATCCAAAAATCGTAATAAAAAGAGATCAAAAAATGTCATGTGCCCAAAAATGGTATCAATAAAAACGTCAACTTGTCCCGCAAAAAATAAGACCTCACAAGACTCTGTGGGCCAAAATATGGAAAAATTATAGCTCTCAAAATGTGTTGATGCAAAAACTATTTTTTGCAATAAAAACCGTCTTTTAGCGTGACAGCTGCCAAACATAAAAACCCGCTATAAATAGTCATCAAACCCCCCTTTATCACACCCTTAGTTAGGGAAAAATAATAAAATTAAAAAAATGCATTTATTTCCATTTTCCCATTAGGGTTAGGGTTGGGGCTAAAGTTAGGGTTGGAGTTGGGGCTAAAGTTAGGGTTAGGATTAGGAGTGTGTTAGGGTTAGGTTTGTGGTTAGGGTTATGGTTAGGGTTGGGACTAGGGTTAAGGGTGTGTTGGGGTTAGGGTTGGAGTTAGAATTGGGGGTTTCCACTGTTTTAGGCACATCAGGGGCTCTCCAAACGTGATATGGCGTCTGATCTCAATTCCAGCCAATTCTGCATTGAAAAAGTCAAACAGTGCTCCTTCCCTTTTGAGCTCTGCCGTGCGCCCAAACAGTAGTTTACCCCTACATATGGGGTATCAGCGTACTCAGGACAAATTGCACAATTACTCTTGGGGTCCAATTTCTTCTGTTACCCTTGGGAAAATAAAAAATTGGGGGCGAAAATATCATTTTTGTGGAAAAAAATATAATTTTTTATTTTTATGGCTCCACATTATAAACTTGTGTGAAGCACTTGGGGGTTCAAAGTTCTCGCCACACATCTAGATTAGTTCCTAGGGGGGTCTAGTATGCAAAATGGGTTCACTTGTGGGAATTTCCACTGTTTAGGCACATCAGGGGCTCTCCAAACGGACATGACGCCCGCAGACTATTTCATCAAAGTCTGCAATGCAAAACGTCACTACTTCCCTTCCGAGCCCCGACGTGTGCCAATACAGTAGTTTTCTCCCACATATGGGGTATCAGCGTACTCAGGACAAATTGAACAACAACTTTTGGGTCCAATTTCTTCTGTTACCCTTGGGAAAATAAAAAACTGGAGACTAAAAGATCATGTTTGTGGAAAAAATATGATTTTTGTATTTTCACACCGGGCGTTATAAACTTCTGTGAAGCACTTGGGGGTTCAAAGTGCACACCACAGATCTAGATAAGTTCCTTATGGGGTCTAGTTTCTAAAATGGGGTCACTTTTGGGGGGTTTCCACTGTTTAGGCACATCAGGGGCTCTCCAAATGCAACATGGCATCCAATCTTAATTCCAGCCAATTTTGGTTTGAGAAAGTCAAAAGGCGCTCCTTCCCTTCCAAGCCCTACCGTGCGCCCAGACAGTCGTTTTCCCCCACATATGGGGTATCGGCGTACTCACGAGAAATTGCACAACAACTTTATTTGTCCATTTTCTCCTTTTACCCTTGTGAAAATAAAAAAATTGTTTGTAAAAGATCATTTTTGTGACTAAAAAGTTAAATTATCATTTTTTCCTTCAATGTTGCTTCAGCTCCTGTGAAGCACCTGAAGGGTTAATAAACTTCTTGAATGTGGTTTTGAGTACCTTGAGGGGTGAAGTTTTTAGAATGGTGTCACTTTTGGGTATTTTCTGCCATATAGACCCCTCAAAGTGACTTCAAATGTGAGGTGGTCCCTAAAAAAAATGGTTTTGTAAATTTTGTTGTAAAAGTGAGAAATCGCTGGTCAACTTTTAACCTTTATAACTTCCTAACAAAAAAAAATTTGGTTCCAAAATTGTGCTGATGTAACGTAGACATGTGGGAAATGTTATTTAGCAACTATTTTGTGTGACGTATTTCTCTGTTTTAAGGGAATAAAAATTAAAAGTTTGAAAATTGCTAAATTTTCACCATATTTCCATTTTTTTCATAAATAATCACAAGTTATATCGAAGAAATTTTACCACTAACGTGAAGTACAATATGTCATGAGAAAACATTCTCAGAATCGCGAAGATCCGTTGAAGCGTTCCAGAGTTATAACCTCATAAAGAGACAGTGGTCAGAATTGTAAAAATTTTCCCGGTCATTAACGTGCAAACCACCCTTGGGGGTTAAGGGGTTAATGGTGATGCAGCTCTGTGGCCTTACAGAAAAAGTGTGCATATACTGATGGACCATGTGACACTTAGACTGTACAAAGAGGGACTTCCTTTCACTAAGCATGTGACTTATGAAGGGAATTGCTTGCACCATAAATTTTTAGGGACTTCATAGCTAAAGGGGTGAATGCAAATGCACATGCCATTTTTAATTATTCGATCGCATAAATTTAATTTATGCCTATATTTTTCGCACTTAGTGCTGAGGCATCACACACAAATCAGATTCCAAAAATATTTAAACACAGGAAATAGGTAAAAAGTCACATACTAAACCTTAGGCATCAAACTGTGTCTACACAAACCATCATAAGTCGTTTGCTTGACACTGGGCTACAACTAGACATCCAGATACAGAAGTTCCACTGACCTCATGCTACCACTCTCAAGGTCTCGCTTTTGTCTTGGACGCAATGATAACCAGAGATGGGCAACGCCATGAAGAGGCTTTCACAAACTAACATGAAAGTGTCTCAGTGTTTGAACACAACGCTAGGCCGCATGTTGCTCATGCTACTCTGCAAAGTGGCCTAAACGTGCTACCAAGGCCTTCACTGTCTCAGCACTTGTCTTCTATAAAGCACATCTGCGAAAAATTGGTCAGTAACTGCAAAGGGAGATTCCTTCCAGCAGTGGATCTTGATGATTTTAGTGCCCAAGTGCATTCATCAAGACAGAACATTCCTCAGACAACCATTAATAACCTGATATCATGCCAAGGAGTGTATGTGGATTTCTACACTGGGCGCTTATTCTTGATACATCGAGATGTTTTGAAAGCTTTGTTCCATTTTTCATAATTTCTATATATACTAACATATCTATTGATGCTGTGATTTGCATAATTCCACGACTTTTCCTCCTTGGTGTTGCAACTTCAATGTTGAGGAGTGTATATATTTTCCTAGTTTGTGGAGTATTTGGTTTTAATTTCAACTCATACAAATCATGTCTTACTATCCAGAATCTACACGGGCTATAAAATGTAGATCTCACCCATCTATTGGATAGATCTATGGTTGATTAGCGGGGGTCCATCTGCTGGGACCAAACCATTGCTGATCGGCAAAGCTAGAAACTTTTAGCCCTGTTTTAACGCAGAGACTGAGCACATGCCAGACCTGCGCTCTACTAATTCCCTATGGGGCAACCAGCTTTTTCTCACAGCCCCGTAAAGAATGAATGCAGTGGTGGATGCTTGACTTTCCACTCCATTGCCACTCCACTTTGTGGATCAAAATTCAGCACGTTATCATGTATCCAGTGGATGGAATCATACCCATTTGCGAGAAAAACAACGGTCAGATTTCAGGACCGAAAAAACGGACGAGGGCTATGTGAGTGTCATATGATTTAGCAATGGAACATCCGTATGCAAGGCGATTTTAACATGAGCTTTTACATACAGCAGTTCTCTCTATGTAAAAGCTCATGTTAAAATCGCATTGTAAAACACAACTGTACACATCGTTTAACCCCTTAATGACCGTCAATACGTCTTTTCACTGACCTGAGATATAAGAGAATAACATCCCCATACAGGTTGGCTGTCCACTATAGCTGACAACTTGCTGCATCAGCCACGATCAGTGTTGTCACCGTCCATAACTGTTTAACCCCTCAGATGCTGTCAATAATGACTATATCATATGTTTAAGAGAGTGTGGTTTCTCCCTCTTTATGCCCATCAGCACCGAGGTTATGATTGTGTGGTCCTGATGTTTGCCATGGCAATTCACGAGCAAATAACGGCCTTAGAGTCTGCAGGCTATAGCAGCCTGTTCAGAAGTCAGCAACATTTAGGTGGTAAAAATCAACTTTTTCATTCCAGTCATGTCACTTTGTATTAATTCCTGAAAACCACCTGAAGGGTTAATAAACTACTTGACAGCAGTCTTCAGTATGTCAGGGGGTGCTCACTTCAAACCTGGATAGGTCCCTAAAAAAATAATTTGTAAATTTCCATGAAAAAAGGAAAAATTGCTACTAGATTTTTAAAACTCCTAAAATGCTAAAAAAATAAAAACATTTTACAAATGGTGCTGATGTAAAGCAGACATGTGGGAAATGTTATTTATTAATGTTTTGCTATGGTATGAATATCTGAATTAAAGGGATAATTATTCAAATTTTGAAAATTGCAAATTTTTTTAAATTTTTGTCAAATTTCTGTTTTTTTTTTTTTTTGTAAGACACAAAACATATCAACCTAAATTTACCATTATAAAAAAGTATATTGTGTCACGAAAAAACAATCTCAAAATCACTGGAATTTGTTCAACCGTTCCAGAGTTATTACTACATAAATTGACACTGATCAGATTTTTAAAATTTGGCTCTGTCACTAAGGGGTTAAAAACCAGATAATCTCCAAAACACATAACAATATATATATATATATATACAACATACACACACACACATTATGTGTATATTTCTACTCTATCTTTTCTATTCTAACCAATTCTATACTGTACGCGGCATCTGCTGGCTTTTATTATATAATCATTTAATAATGAAAAAAAAAAAACAGAAATTTGAACACCGTACTAATTGGATTTCTCAGTGACATATATATTTATAGATATATTATATTAGATACCGTATATATTGTATAGATATATTATATGTAGATATATATATATATTATAGATATATTATATGTGAGAAATATATATATATTGTATACATATATATAAAATATATATATATTATAATATATATATATATATATATGTATATATACGTGTGTGTGTGTGTATATATATGTCACTGATTATATATATATCTAGTGTTTTGTGAGCTGTCAGTGTGATTTTACTGTAGCCGGGGATGAATTGCCGGCTTTTGAAAGGACACTGGTGCGTATAAATTGGACAGCACTCGCATGGTGCAAGTGCTGTCTGATTTTTTTCTCGCACCCATTGACTTACATTGGCGACTCTCGTCCGAGAATCGCAGCAAATTGCGATTTTTCTCTCAGTCCGATTTCGGCTGAGAAAAAACTCGCAAATGAGATGTCACCTATTGAATAACATTGGTCCGAGTGCAATTGATTTTTTATTGGACTGCACTTGTCTGTATTTCTCGCAAGTGGGAATGAGCCTGACAGGTGATAAAGGGGTTGACCAGAAAAACACAAGTTAAGACCCACACCTGCTTTTAGTGCCAAAATATACTACTCCCTTGAAATCATAAGGGCTCGTGCACAGGACAGTATTTTCGGTCAGACAAAACATCGGATCCCATTTGAACCAATGTAATTTTATGGGGCCCTGTCAGATTTGCATCTGTAAATCCGGATAACACTCGAGTCATGCAAGTCAATTGGTCCGTCATTTAAAAAAAAAAAAAATTGGACTGCGCTTGGATGACATCTGAGTGCAGTCCGATTTTCATGGACTGACGAATGTGGAGGAAGGAAAAAAAAACTTCTTCTATTCATCTGAGAAAATTGGAGCACACTATGATAACATTAAGTAAACTCTGATCAGAATTTGATTAATGTGCCCAATTCTATTGGAGAGAAAAATCGGTGGTGTGACCCTAGCCTTAAAGGCGTATTCCCATCTCCAAAATCCTATCCCAACATGTAGTAGGAATAATAATAATATAGCACATACTGCCAATTAGAAATACAGTATAGTTCTTTTGATTTGCCATTCTGCGTACCCCATGTGCAGGGCAATACAGTAGTTTAGGTTTCCATGAATATGACCACTCATAGTAACAGTCAGCAGTCGTAACCATGGATACGTAAGCTACTGTAATACCCTGCACATAGGGTAAGTGACATGATAAATCAGGAGAACTATACTTGCAAGCTATTATTACGCCTACTACATATTGGGTTAAGATTTTGGAGATGGGAATACAAGGGACAACAGTTTGCCACTTGAAAAATAAGTAAACACAAATTGGCCAAAAATTTAATGAAAGTAAGTTTTAATTTTACTTGGCACTAATGGGAAGTCACAAGAGCAGATACCAAATAAGTGGCAACTTTGACAGGTACAGTTTTGCACTGGACATTGGGATGCTCGACAAATAAATCTCTAGCAGATAGATCTTCGCAGTCTGCGGTAAACGGAGTCTTTACAATAAAAGGCACCTCTGTCCACACGGTGACAAACACCGTCCAACAGGTGATCCTCCTGAACGCGAACTGTATCGGCACATACAGGAACTGAACAGCATGCACAGCCAGGCAGGAGAAATGACAGGTGGTACCGGTCACAAGATTATTCTCCAGTGCCGCCGGTTACCTCTCTAGTAAGCAAATAAAAAGCAGCGCTGAAATCAGAATTATGCTCTCAAGCAAAAGCAAAGCAGATACTGTCCAGATACTATTAAATGGCTATACCTCACCTTGTGCCGAAACTCTGCACAGGTACACAGCTTAGAAAACGAATATTCATGGAATCTAATTACCCTGTCTGATCAGAAAACAACCAGTCCGGAAAATATTAAAAAAATGCCCTCTTGCTTTGATATTGGCCCAAACTTATTATAAAGCTATAAAAAGAATCTACAGTATGTGACGTTTATTGCCCACAATGGAATTCTTTGATATGTAAAAGCTGTGGGAGAACTATGCAGAATTAGATTCTCTCGCCCATGTATACGGCTGTCCAACCAGTTTTTTGTATTAAAATGCCCCAGCGATGTAAGGGTTACTGAAATCAGAAACAAGTGTCAAAACATTATTATTGCTTACAGCATTTCTCTGATCCCCAAAGTGATGAACACAGTCGTGTTTAGAAGAGTCTTATGGCCAGAAAAGGTAGCAACTCGTGGTCTCAATTGGCTATGAACACTTGAACCCCTCATGGCGGGGCAGTTCCTTTTTGCTTTCCAGGTTTTCCTCCCTTCTTCCAGAGCCATAACTTGGTTTACATCCACACTGACATGGCGGCTTTTTTTGGGACGAGTAGTACTTTGATGACACCATTCATGTTACCACAAAGTGTACAGGAAAAGGGAAAGAAATTCCAAGTGGGCGAAATTGTGAAAAAACAAAACAACATTCTGACATTGTTTTTGGAATTACGGCAATACCCAACATGTCCATTTTTATTTTAGTGGTGATGGCTTATTTTTTGTGGGCCGAGACAGTATTTTGATCACTACCATTTTGGGATGGATCTGAATTTTTGATTGTAATTACAGCTATTTGTGGAATTTGTGACCAAAAAAACCCCCAAATTTAGCGTTCTTGAATTTTTTACGCTCACAGTGTTTACAGATTTGGTTATTTTGTGTTTTTTTATTTTGATAGTTCGGACTCACTGAACTCTGCGATATCACATGTGTATATATATTTTATAATATTTTGTACTATACTTACCTTGTTCTGGGAGTTCTCCTTTTAACATGAGCTCGTCTCAGTTTCATAAAGATTTTTGTTTTGCATCTACTATCGTTGGTGTGCCGGGATTATATTACTGACTGCTATTATTTTTTCCTTGAGCACCCACAATCCAGCGAGCTTCCCTCTATTATTTCTTATATATATTTTTAAAGATAACCTGTCAGCAGTTTTGGCAACTATAAGATGCGGCCACTGCCTTTCAGGGCTTATCTACAGCATTCTATAATGCTGTAAAATAAGCCCCCGATCTAACCAGAAAGATGAGAAAAATAAGTTTCATTATACTCACCCGGGGTGGTCCGGTCCGATGGGTGTCGTAGGTCCGGGTCCGGCACCTCCCATTTTCTTGCGATCTTGCAATGCCGTCCTCCTGTTGGCTTCATGGCTCCCTGGCATCGCGCTCCTGCGCAGGTGTACTTATCTGTTCTGTTGATGGCAGAGGAAAGGACTGCAGTGTGCAGGCGCCGGGAAAGGTCAGAGAGGTTCAGCGCCGGCGCACTGCAGTACTTTGCTCTGCCCTCAACAGGACAGATAAGTACACCTGCGCAGGAGCGTGATGCCGGGAGCCATGAAGCAAGCAGGAGGGTGGCATCGCATGAAGATGGGAGGCGCCGAACCCGGACCTGTGACACCCATCGGACTGGACTGCCCCCCGGGTGAGTATAATAAAACTTATTTTATCTTTCAGGTTGGATCGGAGCTTATCTGCAGCATTATATAACGCTGAAGTTAAACCCTGGAAGGCGGTGGCCGCATCTTATAGCGGCCAAAAGTAATGACAGGTTCCCCTTTAAATATTAATTTTCAATGGGGGGAAAAGGATGGGGGGTGATTTGAACTTTAAGGGCCTGTGCACACGTTGCAGATTCCTAGCGGTTTTGTAAATTGCAAAACCGCTTACACAATACAACTCATTAAGGCCTATGGAATTCCGCAATGCTATGCACATGCTGCGGGTTTTTCCGCGGCGGAATCGCATCACAGAAGAATCCGCAGCATGCTCATTCTTTTTTGCGGAACCGCGGCGATTCCGCCATCATAGGAATGCATTGAACCGATTACTTTCCGCATGTGGCTGTGCCCACCATGCGGAAAGTAAGCGGTTCATGTGCGGATGGTACCCAGGGTCTGGAGGAGAGGAGACTCTCCTCCAGGCCCTGGGTACCATATCCATGTAAAAACAATAATTAAAATAAAAAATAATGATATTCTCACCTTCCGGCGGCCCCGGCAGCTTTCCCGCCACTCAGCGACGCTCCCGTTCCCAGGAGTCCTTTGCGAGATCACCCAGATGATGTAGCGGTCTCGCGAGATGCTACGTCATCGGGGTGATTGTCGCAAAGGACGCCTGGCAACAGGAATGGCCGGGAGCGTCGCTGAGAGGCGGGAAAGCTGCGGGGGCCGCCGGAAGGTGAGAATATCATCATTTATTATTTTTTTTATTATTTTTACATTAGATCTTTTTACTATTGATGCGACATAGGCGGCATCAATAGTAAAAAGTTGGTCACACTTGTCAAACACTTGTTTGACTCGTGTGACCAACCTGTCAGATCGCTTGAAAAACGCTAGCATTCTGCAAGCTAATTACGCTTGCAAAACGCTAGTTTTTAGCGGGAATACGCATACCTATAATATGCGTATTTCCCGCGGCAGGGAGGTGCGGAATTGCCGAGGAAATTTCCATGGCAATTCCGCAACGTGTGCACATAGCCTTAAGTTTTTATATCTTTCCACATTTCTTTATTTTTTTTAACCTTTACACGCACAAACATTTTTTTGCTGTCAATACGGTGATCCCAGCAACCCCCATTACCTTCCTTTTAAATTCTGAGCTCCCCTTCACCACCCTGCAGCCATCAGTGCAGTGTGCTATGGTTTATGCTCTGGGCTTCCGCAAGCACTCCTGCCGACCATCCAGACGTTTCCCCATGATTCATTGCACCACACACATCACTAACTCCTGCCCTCACTGCAGCTGGCTGGCTGCCGATTTCTGGCCTGCATTCACAGACTGGTCTTCTAGAGACTACTAGCCAGTCTCACCATTGAAAAAATAAGATCTTGGACCATTCTGACATGGCGGCTCCTTGTCGCCCTCTTCGTTATCCACAGCCACCATTCACTCCCTCCAGAACTGCTCCAATCCACAGTAGTTTGTGCATATGTGCTGTGGACAGTGGATTTGGAGTGGGAGGCAGTTATGGTGGGAGGCAGTACAGCGGCTATGAGTACAGTAGGTTTTTTTTCTATTGTAGAGTAGTAGTCTCTAATGATGCTCCTGCCAGTGGTGTTCCTCCCGGTAGGCCACGCCCCTATGACATCATCATTCAGCGCTCACTGATGGGTCCTCCCGCTTAGCCCCGCCCCCTGCCTGAGTGACAAGCTAAGTTCCGTTCAAAGCAGAGGCAGGAAATCTTTGCACTCCGTGCTTTGAATGGACTGTAGCAGACAGGGATAGCACATGTGACAGCTCAAGAACAAAGGTTACAAAAATTCCACACATATAAATTATGTAAAAGGTGTTAAAGTGGTTTTCCCACTCACAAAGTTTAATTTTAATCAATACATCTAGGAATAATAAGTTCCACAATTGGATGTGTGTAAATAAAATGTTCCTGGGTTGAGATAATCTTATAAATGTGTCCCTGCTGTGTACGGTGTAATTGCTGTGTCTGACCGTACACAGACATGGTCTGATCGTACCACATCTCATGGGCAAGGGGAGGACGCAAAAGAGTATACAGATATTACAGCACGGGATCACAGTTCATTCTTTCTTTCAGGTAAAACATTGTTTAAAAACAGGCAGTGAAATGTTTCATTTCACAAAAACAATAATTTGTGATCCCATGCTGTCCTGTCTGTATACTCTTTCTTCCTCCCCTGCCCAGGAGCTGTGGTATGATCAGACCATGTTCCTATACGGTCAGACACAGACATTACACAGTACACAGCAGGGGACATTTATAACATTATCTCAGCACAGGAACATTTTATTTAAATACATCAAATTGTGGAAATCATTATTATCCAAGATCTATTGATTAAAATGTACTTTTGTTCGTGGGAAATCCCCTTACAGGATGGAGGACAGTAAAGTTGGTCAAACACATGAAATCACTGTCAACTGAATGTTGGTATAGCAGACAGCTATCTTTTCGATTCCCCCTATACAAGCAAGAGCTCAGCCGAGCATTCATGTGTTTTCACAAACACCTCTGATAGTGGCTCAACTGCCCTGAAAATAAAATTAATGAATAAGTTTAAACTGCCCAATCCTTTCTTTGCAAGATATATTTGTTGGAAGAGCGTGAGGAGGACCAAATTTACATCAATTGGTTAGCTAGACACGCTGAAATGGGCAATTTTCAAAGACTATCAGCTAATGTGTATGGGGGCATTAAGATTTAACATGCAGCAGAGATCTAAAAGGAAGAAGTAAAGCGTAGAGAAAAGATCATATTTAAAGAGAACCTGTCACCAGAAAGAACGCCATTAAAATGCAGACATGCGGTTAATCTGCAGGTTAACAGCATTATTATGCTGTCCGGAGCATGCACGCAGCCGAATACACAGGGGAGAAAATGATCTTTATTCTCCCTGAAAGCATTCTGTTATTCAGTCGTGGAGGTGGGGTGGCGCCAGTTCAGTCACCTCTCTAAGAATACAGAGCGGCTGCTGTAACGGCGCCCCATCGCGGTCAGCTGTACGTCAGGGCCGGGGTTACAGCTGCCGCTCTGCATTGTTAGAGAGGTGACTGAACCAGCATCGCCCGGCCTCGAAGACTGAATAAAGAAAGCTGGCGGGGAGAATAAAGATAATTTTCTCCCTTCCATTCAGCTGCGGCAGGACAGAATAAGAACGCTGTTAACCTGCAGATTAACAGCATTATTTCTGGTGACAGGTTCCCTTTAACAGAAGCACCAAAATGAGCTTTTAGTGATCAGCCTCAATATCTAAAATCTGAAGACTGGGTGGTAGTTTTAGTCATTTTATCTTTTAATAGCATAAAAACAGCATTTTAGACTGGAGCTTTTTAGGAATGCTAGTTTCTCTGGTACTGTAAGGAATATAGGGCTTTCCATTCTATGTATAAATAGAATATTGCTGATGGGACAGTCAAACAGACTCTTTATAAAAACAACCTACCGACATATACATAAACTATATGGAGCATTTACAATTTTCCATGAAGGCCTTTCTTTACACAGTTTATAGAGTTAAAGATTAAGTTGTGAATGCAAACAACTGAAAGATAATGTGTCTGGGGAATCAATGAAATAATGGACTCTGTTTAAAGAGAACCTGTGATCAGGATTTCATACCCAAAACTAATACAAAGTAGATAAAGGCGCTTTAATGCGGAGTAAATCCTTACCTTTCTTGTAGTAATCAGTTCTTCTGTTTTAGAGAAATCCTTAGATGAATTTATATGGTAATGAGTTACAGGAACAGTGGGCGAGCGCTGCACTTACCACTCTACTGCTCCTCTTCCATTTCTGACTAAGATTACTCATGCTCCAGTGACCAGTTAGTCATATAAAGGAGGAAGGCAGCCGGTAAGCAGGGAAAGAGGCAGAGAAGCAGTAGAGCGGTAAGTGCAGCGCTCGCCCACTGCACCTGCATCTCATTACCATATAATTTCAACCAAGGATTTCTCTAAAGCAAAAAAACTGATTTCTACTAGTAGGCCGGGGTCACACTCACGAGAAACTCGCACAAGTCTCGCACCTCAATACCCGGCACTGCCGCCGGCACTCGGATCGGAGCATTCAGCTGCATAGAAATACATGCAGCCGCACACTCCGGTCCCGAAAGCCAGCGGCAGTGCCGAGTATTGAGGCGCGAGACTTGTGCGAGTTTCTCACAAGTGTGACCCCAGCTGTAAGGTAAAGATTTACTCCGCATTAAATTAGCGCCTTTACAAACATGCCCTTCCTTAGTTTGGGATATAAAATCCTCAGCACAGTTTCTCTTTAAACAGCATTTCTTGAACAAAAATTCACCAAAATCCCAGCCCATGGATGTGATATAAAGAAAACAAGGATCAGAACAAAGTTATTCCATCCCAAGGAAATATACTCTTGTCGTATTCCTTAGTCTTCCAATAGAAATTCCTGAATATCGCTTTTAACAGCAGATGCATGAACTTACCATGTTTTGCTCTGAAGAATACTGTATCCTTAGTGTGTCCATTGCTCGGATCATAGATTGCATGGCAGTAAATATATTTTGATACACCAACTTTGTGAAACCTCGACGATCTTCATCTGTGTAACCGGAGCCATGGATAATTCTCATCTGCTTAATGAAGGTGCTTTTCCCACTCTCACCAGTGCCTGAGGAAATCAAACAAAAGGTCTATTACTGATCAACTTCTATAATAAAAAGTATGACCATAACACAGGTGTAAGAAGAGGATTGAAGCAAATAATCCTAAAGAAAACACAAAAATGAAGTAAAAAAAAAAATGAAATAAAAAAAAATCTTACATAGTATACAATGTAAAAAAGTGAAACATTATAGAGCTCTTTAAATCACGGTAAGTTCTTTGGACAGGCTGATGAGGAATTTAGATTGTCAGCCTCAATGGAAACATTGATGAGGTCTGTAAAGTGCGGTAGAATTAATGACATTATCCATGTTAGCAAAATAAAAATAAAATATCCAAAACTTCCAGAAGATTTCCAAAAAGATTCAAATGAATGGAAAAGGCAAAAAAGAAAAAAAGTCTATACTTTGAATCCAAACCTCAAAAGTAAGAGGAAATGGCCGAGTACATAAACCACTTTAAATCTGAGCTAAGACCTGATGCAACCTCAGTAAATTCCAGATAAAAGCTAAATACAAAACTAATGCAGTTATTTTCTGTTGACAGCATCCTTTTTATTCGGCTTTGTGGTTTCTATGTGCAGTCATTGCTTACTATCCTTCTCACCGCACAATGTTTATTTTCGTGGGGTAGTAAATGCTCTACTTACTCTGTGGGATTCAAGAGCTCTGTCACTACACAACAGAACGAAACCACCAGAACGTCTGGTACCTTGTTAACTAAAATCTCTCCTAATAGCGTCATTCACTAGACGACACCGGATCCCAGAGCAACTGTACACACACAGCCTGGTCTCTCCGAGTGCAGCCATTTGCTCCAATACATGCCAACCATCAAGAAAAGATTCAGCAATGCCATTACTGAAATCTGAAAAAGGAGGATTTCCTAAAGGGACGCTCTATAATGTCTTAATGGGGTTTCCGATTTCAGGAAACCCGTCTCACCGCTGCAGGGTGGTGTAAAAGACTTCTTTAGCCACCCTCCCCAGGTCCCAGTGCTGCTTCCAGTGTCTGTTATTGCCTGTCACGCTGACATTACAGCCAATAGCTTAGCTCAGTGATTGCACCTGTGACGTTGTGTCAACAGCGCTGCAGACAAACAATAGAAAACACCAGGAGCAGTGCCACAGACTCAACAGTGGACCAGGGAGGGTGAGTAAAGTACACTGCTCAAAAAAATAAAGGGAACACTCAAATAACACATGCAAGATCTAAAATGAATGTATAGAACAAAGTATTCAATGAGAATATTTCAAAGTTGAATGTGCTGTCAACATAATCACACAAAAATCATCAATTGAAATCAAATTTTTGAACCAATGGAGGCCTGGATTTGGAGAGACCCCCAAAATGAAAGTGGAAACAAGTCCAAATGAAAATCAAAACAAGGCAAAATTAAAGTGGAAATAAGTCAAAATGATGCTCAGTATTGTGTGTGGCATCCACGTGCCTGTATGACCTCCCTACAAAGCCTGGGCATGCTCCTGATGAGGTTGCGGATGTTCTCTTGAGGGATCTCCTCCCAGACTTGGACTAAAGCATTCGTCAACTCCTGGACAGACTGTGGTGCAGCGTGACGTTGGTGGATGGAGCGAGACATGCTGTCTCAGATGTGCTCAATCGGATTGAGGTCTGGGGAACGGGCAGGCCAGTCCATAGCTTCAATGCCTTCATCTTGCAGAAAATGCTGACACACTCCAGCTACAGGAGGTCTGGCATTGTCCTGCATTAGGAGGAACCCAGGGCCAGCTGCACCAGCATATGGTCTCACAAGGGGTCTGAGGATCTCATCTCGGTACCTAATGGCAGTCAGGCTACCTCTGGCGAGCACATGGAGGGCTGTGTGGCCCTCCAAAGAAATGCCACTCCACACCATTACTGACCCACTGTCAAACCGGTCATGCTGAAGGCTGTTGCAGCCAGCAGATTGCTCTCCACGGCGTCTCCAGCCTCTGTCACGTGCTGTGTGTGAACCTGCTGCCTGCAACATCCTTCAGCTTGACCGGTTTGGCAGTGGGTCAATAATGGGGTGGGGTGGCATTTCTTTGGAGGGCCACACAGCCCTCCATGTGCTCGCCAGAGGTAGCATGACTGCCATTAGGTACCGAGATGAGCTCCTCAGACCCCTTGAGACCATATGCTGGTGCGGTTGGCACTGGGTTGCTCCTAATGCAGGACAATGCCAGACCTCATGTGGCTGGAGTGTGTCAGCAGTTCCTGCAAGATGAAGGCATTGAAGCTATGGACTGGCCTGCCCGTTCCCCACACCTGAATCCGATTGAGCACATTTGGGACAGCATGTCTCGCTCCATCCACCAACGTCACGTTGCATCAGTCTGTCCAGGAGTTGACGGATACTTTAGTCCAGGTCTGGGAGAAGATCCCTCAGGAGAACAGCTGCAACCTCATCAGGAGCATGCCCAGGCCTCGTAGGGAGGTCATACAGGCACGTGGAGGCCACAGACAATACTGAGCATCGTTTTGACTTGTTTCCACTTTAATTTTGTCTTGTTTTGATTTCCATTTGGACTTGTTTCCACTTTCATTTTGGGGGTCTCTCCAAATCCAGGCCTCCATTGGTTCAAAAATTTGATTTCCATTGATGATTTTTGTGTGATTATGTTGACAGCACATTCAACTTTGTACAGAACAAAGTATTCAATGAGAATATTTCATTCATTTAGATCTAGGATGTGTTATTTGAGTGTTCCCTTCATTTTTTTGAGCAGTGTATATCCCTCTTAATTGACTCAGGACCGTCAGATAAGTGGCCTCCGACTCCAGTGCATGTCACCACAAACCTTACTTCAGTTGGAGACCAATATGTGAAAAGACTCTAAGAGTAAGCGTACGTGATGTTTTTTCACACGTGTGCGAACCTGCTAAGTTTTTCAGAAGGAAGACACTTCAGGACATACTGGTATCTTTTTTCCGGAAACTTTTTGGTAATTTCTTGAGCAATTTTTGCAATGTTCTTAAGATACTGGCGTTTTAGACACTGATTTTTTAAAATCTGTATGGCATAAACTAGGAGGGCGACTTCCAAGCAGAAGCTGCCTGAAAAACGGTCACATCTCTTCTTC
>JARQOD010000001.1:672022022-672198522 GCA_033576555.1 Oophaga sylvatica | reverse complement strand
CGAGTAATTATTTTGTTAGTAAACGCCAAGCACTGAGTGAGTTTTGTGATTTTAGTGATATTATTTGCATGACAAAGCTTTAATAAACTGATTATTATATAGGCTCCCTTTCTTTCTGTTCTCACATTGAGAAATGTACTTTAGCATTGTATTTGATATGTATTTATTTTTTAATAAAAAAAAAATATATCAATCTAATGAATTTGGTATATATTTTTATATTTTTCTTTATAAAGAATGATTTTGACACTTTTTCAGGTTTACAAAAAACATGACACATTACTGAAAATATATGCGCAAAGGAAACTGAGTAATGTTTGATTTGCCTTTAAAAAGCCATTCCACATATCAAATTTTCCTGATATAAGTCAAAATAGTAATGTTAACTTCCTGCCGCAGCCAATTTTCATTTTTATGAATAGATGTATGCATAGATGTATGAAGGTTTTTTTTGTTTGTTTTTTTGGGACGAGTTGTACTTTTAATTGACACCATCCATTTTACCACACCATGTACTGGAAAGTGGAAAAACAATTCCAAGTGCGATTAAATTGCGGAAAATAAAATGCAATTCTGACATTGTTTATGCGGTTTTGTTATTACAGCGTTCATTGTGAGGTAAAAACATAACAATTCATTGGAGTGTGGTAATAGAAGCAGGGTTAGTGACACCATTCCTGTCTCATAGCTGTCGCCGCCCCTGATGAAATCTCATTTCAGTGAACGAGGTAGTGGGGAGGGAAGCAGTGACTGCAATGGTAGCAATGAAAATTGCGTGAGGCGGGCACAGAAAAAATGTGGCGGAGGCCACTGAATATGTAGACGGTGGGGACAAAAGAAGGGTGGTGGCAGACACTGAAGTTGCGGTGACTTCTCCATCACGGCTGCTGACGCAGGACATCATCAAGGAATAGCGGTCACGGAAGCTGTGTAAGTGACCGCAGCGTTGCCCTGTGTTGAAAGCTTTGGGGAAGTGACTGTGGGGCCAGCCTCCTGTGACTGTGCTTTTACGCATGCATAAAAAGACGGACACCGCCGGATGCATAGGCCAGATGGCGTCAACAGTTCTCATCCGCCAGGGGTTCCATCTGACTCATGTATTTCAGAGATTTACATGGAAACATCGGTGTAAGCACTTAGCAAAATAAATGTCATCCGAGCATTACTGTGATCTTTGGGAGGCAAAATAAAAAATAAAAAAAAATCAACCGAAGGTGAAGAATTAGTTTATTTATTTTTTACGTCGTTCCTCGTGTTGTATAAGTGACTAGGTGACTATTCTTTGAGTCGGTGCGATTACAGCGATACCAGATTTATATCGTTTTTATATTTGGCTACTGTCACACTAAAAGACGCCATTTCGTTTTTTTTTTGCCAAAACTAGATTTTTGCATCGCCCTATCTTGACAGCTATATTTGTTACATATTTCTGCCGACAGTCATATCTCGGCTTGTTTTTTGTGGCACGAGTTGACGTTTTTATTGGTATCATTTATGGGCACATGACAGTTTTTGATTGATTCCTATTCCAAATTTTTGGTAGGCCGAACGAACAAAAAATAGCAATTCAGGAATTGTTTTTTGTTTATGCCGTTCCGCGTGTGGCAAAATTGATAAGGCAGATTTATTCTTCGAAACAGTATGATTACAACGATACCACATTTATATAGTTTTTTTTGTGTTTTGGCGATTTTACACAAAAACGTATAGAAAAAAATTATTTATTGTAATCGCTTAACAGTGGTTTGTTTTTAGCAGGACAAGATGACTTTCAGCTATACCATTTTTATTTCCTTTTTTTATCTTGTTTTATTCCAATTTTTGTTTGACAGTATGATGAAAAAGCAGTTTAACTTGTTTATTATTTTCTTTTTTTTTTTTTTACGGTTTTCACTGGTTAACTAGTGGGACAGTTTTATAGGTCGGGTAGTTCCGGATGTGGCGATAACAAATGTCTACTTTTTTTGGGTCTATTTTTCTGATTGCAGTTATGAAGCATAGCAATGCAGTCACATGATCTAGCTAACTTGCTAGCACTGTTGACCTGGATGTCATCTTGACAAGGGCTTTTGAGTCAGCAAGTCAAACCTCCTACTCAGATTACTCAATTTCCCTGACTCCGACCCCACAGCATGGCCTCACTACTAAGCATGTACATAAAGTGCAGCACAGATTCATCTCAACTAAAATCCTAGATCCTTAGATCAGGAACAGAACAGACATTTATAGGACATTCCATAACTTTTCCAAACTCAAAAATTACAGCACATCCTGCATTGTACTACTGTACCCAAATTATTATATACATTATGAGTCGGAGTTGGTCCATTTTAAACCGACTCCACAGCCCTGGTCATGATGTCATCTGGGTCACCAGGGCAACTAATGGTTCCTCGCAATGACGCCTGCTTTCTAAATGCCGCAATCGATATCGGTCGCAGCATTTAGAGATTTAAACTGCTGGGAACGGTGCGGGCACCACTCCAGGCAGTGAGTGCTGAGTGTCTGCAGTCATGTCAGCTGAAAACTCGCCAGCAATTGCACACACAAAATCGAATCGCCTGGACGTATCCATATGTCCAAGGTTTTGAAGGGGTTAAGTGTGGCTATAGAGAGAAAAGTTATTTTCTCCTTGCAACTGCTTGCTTTCAGTCATGGGAGCAGTAAAAGTCACTGTGCATGTCTGTAATCACTACCCTGCACCATGTATGTGCAGAATAGTCTTAATAAATGTGCAGTTAAGTTAAAACAACAGCTCCCTGCAGCCACTCACTTACAGACGTTGGGTAGACTTAAAGGGAACCTGTCACCTCATTTTTTGTATGTAAGGTGCGGCCACCGCCATTAGGGGCTTATTTACAGCATTCTGTAATGCTGTAGATAAGCCCCCGATGTAACCTGAAAGATAAGAAAAACGAGTTATATTTTACTCACCCGGCGGGCGGTTCGGTGCGATGGGCGTCGCAGGTCGGGTCCCGCACCTCCCATCTTCATGCAATGACGTCACCTTCCTTGCTTCGTGTCACGGCTCCGGTGCAGGCGTACTGATCTGCCCTGTTGAGGGCAGAACAAAGTACTGCAGTGCGCAGGCGCCGGGAAAGGTAAGAAAGCTCCAGCGCCTGCGCACTGCAGTACTTTGATCTGCCCTAAAAAGGGCAGATCAATACACATGCACAGGAGTGCGACACGAAGCAAGGAGGAGGACGTCATCGCATGAAGATGGGAGGATCCGTACCCAGACAATCTAACTTGTTTTTCTTATCCTTCAGGTTACATCGGGGGCTTATCTACAGCATTGCAGAATGCTGTAGATAAGCCCCGAATGGCGGTGGCCGCACCTTATATACGAAAAATGAGGTGACAGGTTCCCTTTAATTTTCTCACTGTAGCTGCTGCTCCAGTAAACCAGCTTAACATGATTTAAACACAATTTATCTGCAGATTACAGTCATATTTGCAGGTAAACAACATTTTATGGAGGTGACAGGTTCCCTTTAAGAGAAATATATCATGGCCTGTGGTTATCAACCTACTACTGGCAGCCAGCTAAACCTTGTAGTGTAAACACTGTAATCAAATTTTAATTCTGTGCAGTTCTTAAGGAAATAAGGCCTTGTAAATGTTAACCATGTACTGGTACAAGTCAATGTGAATGTAGGATTGCACCTTTGTTTACATTGCTCAGCACTAATAGGATGCTACACGATAACAGCATCGAGAGAAAGCAAGGCACATACAAAGTGCTTCTCACTAAATTAGAATATCATCAAAAAGTTTATTTATTAGAATAGTCATTACAAACAGTGATCTATTTCAAGTGTTTATTAATGTTGATGATCATTTCTTACAGCCAATGAAAACCCAAAAGTCATTATCTCAGTAAACTAGAATAATTAACAAAAAACGCCTGAAAAGGCTTCCTAAGCATTTAAAAAGGTCCCTTAGTATGTTTCAGTTGGCTCCACAGTCATGGGGAAGACTGCTGACTTGACAAGATGTCCAGAAGGCATAAGTGCTTGTGCAAATTATGTTATCACACCCACAGGGGTGTGATAACATGGAAAAAGGGCTGACTAGTCTGGGGAACTAATGCCCCATCAACTAGTCAAAGCCCCTAATTAGCATAGAAAAAGCGGAGGTTAGAAATGCTTTTGTAAAGCATTTAAATGTATTATGTTATACAGGGCTGGTTAGGGACAGAGTTTAATTGATGTTCTGGGTTTTGCCAAAGTCGCTCGAATCAGCTGTAAAATCATGCGTATTCGTAGTCTGCAGCGTGGAGCTGTGCTTGCTCCACACTGCGCAAGCGCGGGATTTACAGCAGATTTGAGTGACGGTGGCGGCGACGCCCGTGACTGAATGAAAATGAAGCACACCCCTAAGACTAAATGAGCAGGTACAAACTACCTATAAAGTGCTTTTTGGACAGGATTACAGTGCCGTTTTTAATGAAAAAAAAAAAAAAATTATAGTGATGCACATTGCATCACTAACACACTGGGGACAGTTTACATGCTAAAAAGGACATGACAGGTTCCCTTTAATCACACATAGTTGAATGCTGCTGGATAGGAGGGCATGGAGGACCGGACAGGCTCCCTTTAAAAGTACACTGCATGGACTAAAGTATTGGGACACCTTTTGCAGTTCTAACAGTTTTAACTCTTCAGGGAAGGCTTTCTATAATATTTTGGAGGATGTTTGAGGGAATTTTCGCCCATTCATCTAGAAACAACAATTGGGAGGTCAACACGGATATTTGATGAGGGGCTGACTCAATATCTAGTTTATCCAGAAGGTGTTCAAAAGGGTTGAGATCAGGTCAAGTTCTCCCACATCAACTCCCCCAATTGTGCCTTACTGAGCCTGGCTTTTACACTGGGGAACAGTCATACTTTAAGGGAAAAGGGCCTTTCCCAAACTGTTTCCATAGTTAGGCTAGAGTCACACACACCGTCTAAAAAAAAAAAAAAAAAAAATCGGACCGTTTTTGACGGCCGATAATCGCACAAATGTTTCCTGAACATTGATCCGTCTGTCATCCGATTGGAATGCGAGGTTGCGATTTTGTCGCGTCTGAGCATACGTTTGACATTCGTCTGGTGAGATTTTGTCGGTGGCTTGCAAAACCGACATATAATGGATCCAAATGATAGTTTTTAAATCACAAAAGAAAGAATAGATATATATATATACACACACACACACACACACACACACACACACACACACACACAGTGGTGGCCAAAAGTATTGGCACCCCTGCAATTCTGTCAGATAATACTCAGTTTCTTCCTGAAAATGATTGCAAACACTAATTCTTTGGTATTATATCTTCATTTAATTTGTCTTCAATGAAAAAACACAAAAAGAATTGACCTAAAGCCAAATTGGATATAATTTCACACCAAACCTAAAAAAGGGGGTGGACAAAAGTATTGGCACGGTTTGAAAAATCATGTGATGCTTCTCTAATTCGTTTAATCACCAGCACCTGTAACTTACCTGTGCCATCTAACAGCTGTTGGCCATAACTAAATCACACTTGCAGCCAGTTAACATGGATTAAAGTTGACTGAACCTCTGTCCTGTGTCCTTGTGCGTACCACATTGAGCATGGAGAAAAGAAAGAAGACCAAAGAACTGTCTGAGGACTTGAGAAACCAAATTGTGAGGAAGCATGAGCAATCTCAAGGCTACAAGTCCATCTCCAAAGACCTGAATGTTCCTGTGTCTTCCGTGCGCAGGGTCATCAAGAAGTTTAAAGCCCATGGCACTGTGGCTAACCTCCCTAGATGTGGAAGGAAAAGAAAAATTGACGAGAGATTTCAACGCAAGATTGTGCGGATGGTGGATAAAGAACCTCGACTAACATCCAAACAAGTTCAAGCTGCCCTGCAGTCCGAGGGTACAACAGTGTCAACCCGTACTATCCGTCGGCGTCTGAATGAAAAGGGACTGTATGGTAGGATACCCAGGAAGACCCCACTTCTTACCCCGAGACATAAAAAAGCCAGGCTGGAGTTTGCAAAAACTTACCAGAGAAAGCCTTAAACGTTTTGGAAGAATGTTCTCTGGTCAGATGAGACAAAAGTCAAGCTTTTGGGGAAAAACCATCAACATAGAGTGTATAGGAAAAAAAAAAAAAAAAAAGAGGCATTCAACAAATACCAACAAATTTTGCAGCATAATGTAGGGCCCAGTGTGAGAAAGCTGGGTCTCCCTCAGAGGTCATGGGTCTTCCAGCAGGACAATGACCCAAAACACACTTCCAAAAGCACTATAAAATGGTTTGAGAGAAAGCACTTGAGACTTCTAAGGTGGCCAGCAGTGAGTCCAGACCTGAATCCCATAGAACACCTGTGGAGAGATCTCAAAATGGCAGTTTGGATAAGGCACCCTTCATATATCAGGGACCTGGAGCAGTTTGCCAAAGAAGAATGGTCTACAATTCCAGCAGAGCATTGTAAGAAACTCATTGATGGTTACCGGAAGCGGTTGTTCGCAGCTATTTTGGCTAAAGGTTGTGCAACCAAGTATTAGGCTGAGGGTGTCAATACTTTTGTCTGGCCCATTTTTGGAGTTTTGTGTGAAATGATCAAGGATTTGATTTTTGCTTCATTCTCTTGTGTTTTTTCTTTACAAGCAAATTAAATGAAGATAAAAATAGCAAATAATTTGTGATTGCAAGCATTTTCAGGAAGAAACGGAGTATTATCTGACAGAATTGCAGGGGTGCCATACTTTTGGCCACCACTGTACATATATTTATATAGTTCATAAACTTCTACATAGTAAATAGCCGCTAATTCAATTGCCGGCTTCTGTGAAATTACAGAACCCGACATGAAATGACACATGGTTTACATACAGTTAACCATGTCATTTCATGTAGTTTGATATGTGGTTTTCACTAACAATTACATGTGTAGCGCCCGCGTCCCTGCCTGCTGCCAGACAGGGACGTCGCTCTCCTCACCTGCGCTCAGCGTCCTCAGTGCTCCCAGCCTCCTCTGCGCCTCTGGCATCCTCGGCGTCCTCCTTCCGCCCTGCTGGTCCCGCGCGCTCCTTCCCTGCTGCTGGCCTTAGGGCGCGCGCCCGCACCCTCCCCCGCTCTTAAAGGAGCCGCGCGCATTTTCCAAATCAGTCTCCAGCCAATGCTGGTGGACTCCACCCTATATTAAGGGCTTCCTCCTTAATGGAGGTGCCCGAGCAATGTTGTTTCTGTGCAGTCTAACTCTGCTTCAGCCATCAGCTCCTGTTTCCAGTTGCCTGCCTGTTACCTGTCTGTTTGCCTGTCGGCCATCTGACTGCAGCTCTATCCAGAGGTTCGGACATCTTCAGCAGAGATCCCGGCTGTTGCCTGCTCACCTGGGAGCGATCATCTGCCATCCGACTGCAGCTCTATCCAGAGGTTCGGACATCATCTGCGGAGATCCCCGGCTATTGCAGAGACTCTTGCCTGCTCACCTGGGAGCAATCATCTGCCATCCGACTGCAGCTCTATCTAGAGGTTCGGACATCATCAGCAGAGATCCCCGGCTATTCCAGAGACTCTTGCCTGCTCACCTGGGAGCGATCATCTGCCATCCGACTGCAGCCTACCAGGAGGCTCCACCAGCTCAGGTCGTATATGCCTGTTTGTCTAGAGACTGCCTTGGTCACTTACCGTGACAAACCTGCCTGTCCAGAGACTGCCCTGGTCACTTGCCGTGACAACCTGCCTGTTCAGAGACTGCCCTGGTCACTTGCCGTGACAACCTGCCTGCCCAGAGACTGCCCTGGTCACTTGCCGTGACAAACCTGCCTGCCCAGAGACTGCCCTGGTCACTTGCCGTGACAACCTGCCTGTCCAGAGACTGCCCTGGTCACTTGCCGTGACAACCTGCCTGTCCAGAGACTGCCCAGGTCACTTGCCGTGACAACCTGCCTGTCCAGAGACTGCCCAGGTCACTTGCCGTGACAACCTGCCTGTCCAGAGACTTCCTTGGTCACTTGCTGTGACAACCTGCCTGTCCAGAGACTGCCTGGCTAATTGCCGTGATTCCCTGTCCTATTCCCGGATGCCACCCGCTCTCTTGCAAGTAAATTGTCTTGTATAATAAAGCTTAGTGGTTCCACCAACCAGACCCGTTTCCGTCAGTGGTTCCACCTACCAGACCCGTTACAACATGAGTGTATGGTTGCAAAATTTCATACATGTAGGGGTTAATTAAATGTGTAAATTGTTGAAAAAAAAATGCGTGGGCTCCCGCGGTATTTTCTCCACCAGACAGGGAAAGCCAGTGATTGGGGGCAGATAATAATAGCCTAGGGAGGGTGTATTTTTTTTGTGCCCCCCCTGGCTACTAACATCTGCCCCTAGCCACCCCAGAAAAGGCGCATCTACGATTAGATGCGCCTTTTCTGGCACTTAGCCCGTCTATTCCCATTGCCCTGTAGCGGTGGCTAATCGGTTAATAATGGGTTAAGGCCACCTTGCTACTGGAAGGTGACTTTAAGCCAGGTTAATAATTGAGAGTTGTCCATTAGAAAACTCTCAATTATTAATCCTATTGTATGAAATTAAAAAAAAAAAAAACACAATTAAAAATCTTTTTAATGAAATACAGTTTTTGACTATATTTTATTGTACTGTTAATCCTTGCGAAGCCCTTGTTCTCCTGTAATAAAAAAAAAAATAATAAAACAACCATATTCTTACCTCTCCGATGCTCAGTCAGGTCCCACTCTGCAATCCTTCACAAAGGGTTAACTTATGTTATGGTAGCTGAGGAGGCAGGAGCAAAAAACCGAATAGGCAGCCTAACACCAGAGAGGTTGGCAACTAATAGGTTGCAGACCCCTAAACTAACCGCACAACTAGAAGCATCCGTGGAGCGTACCTAGGGTGGTCCTAGATGCCTCGGCACAGCCGGAGAGATAGCTATCCCTGAAGATGGAAAGAGGAAAGCTAACTGCCCCGGAGTAGACCCCAAAAGAGTAGGAAGCCCCCAAACATATAATGGCGGTTAGACAAGATGAAAATACGAACACAGGCAGAAAATAGATTGAGCAAACGCTGGGGCCCAAAACTGTCTAGATAGGACAGAACAGGAGAGAATACTTTCTACAACCCAGAAAAACCCTAGGAAAAACTCCAACACTTCTGAATCCAAAATCACAGACCACACGGTCTCGACCACCTATATCAGATCTCTGGTGTGGACACGTAGCTACCCAGCAGAAAAATATCACAAGAACTGAGCAAATGAACAAATACAAAAAACGAACGGAGACCAGCCAAAGGCCCCCTTAGGGGACCCGGCTGAAGACAAAAAGCAATGCAGCAAAAAGCAAGGAATTCAAACCACAGTAAAAAAAAAAAAAAACTAAAAGAGACTTATCTGAACGCAAGCAGGAGACAGCAGGAAAGCAAGCTGTATTCCAAACTAAACCAGGAAGCACAATTGCTCACCGGCGAGTATCATGGGAGATCAGCTCACTTATATCAGGCCAGTAAGTACCACCTGACACCCACTCGTTATCTGAGGATGTAGGACTCTTGGTATTCAACATAGGTTCAATATCCTCAGCAACCACCAGAGGGAGCTTCAGCTCCAAAGTCGTCTCCAAAACGTTCACAACAGTTAACAGGTTTACAGCGGGGACCGGAGCTAATGCTGCAGCCTCGCTGTAAACCTCCGAATGAATGAGCCCATCTCCCCGGCTGACAGGAGAGGAAGTGATTAGCTGGGAAGCTTAATTGTTTCCCACGGTAATCACTTCAGGTTAGCCGGGGACTCCCTCTGACGTCACTGATGCTGTGCGGAGTAATTTTACAGAAGCCAGCAATTGAATTAGCGGCTATTATACTATGTAGAAGTGTATGAAATATATATATATATATATATATATATATATATATATATATATATATATATATATAAATATACACACACACTACACACACACACACACACACTGTGTTCAAAATTATTATGCAAAAATTGTTTAGGAGTGATAAGGTAATAATTTTTTTGTTTGTCAGTTAAACTCATTGATGGTGATGTGTGTCAGGGCTCTTTATATCACTGTAAGCAATTGCAGACACCTGTGCTAATTAGTTTGGCAGGTGTGTCCAATGAAAGGCAAGACTACTTAAGAAGGCTGTCCCACATTATTAAGCAGCCTACATTTTCTGCCAAAATGGGAAAGAAAAAGGATGTGTCGGCTGCTGAGAAGCAACAAATTGTGGAGTGTTTAGGTCAAGGCATGACTACAATCAACATTGCCAAGACACTTCATCGTGATCATCGCACAATAAGAAGTATGTAGCTGATTCACAGTACACACGTGTGCGTGCTGATAAGAGAAAATTGAGGACTCTTTCCTACAGGCAATTACGTCAGGTTAAAAGAGCAGCGGCAAAAAAAGCCTTGTCATAGCAGCAGACAAGTTTTTGAAGCTGCTGGTGCCTCCAACATCCCCCGAACAACAAGATGCAGGGTCCTTCAGAGGTTTGCAGCTGTGCGTAAGCCATCCTGTCGACCTCCTCTATCCACTGCACACAAGCAGAAACGGCTCCAGTGGGCCAAACAATACATGAACACTGATTTTCAAAACTGTTTTGTTCACCGATGAGTGCCGTGCAACGCTCGATGGTACAGATGGATGGAGTGGAGGATGGCTGGTTGATGGACACCCCATGCAAACACGGCTACGGTGCCAACAAGGGGGAGGAGGAGTAATGTTTTGGGCTGGAATCATGGGGAGAGAGCACTTCCTGCAATGGTTCAAGAAGAACCGTGCATTCCGCAGCAAGATCATTTTCATGCATGATAATGCACCGTCTCATGCTGCACATAACACATCTGCATCTCTGGCTGTTATGGGCATAAAAGGGGACAAACTTATGGTGTGGCCCCCATGCTCCCCTGACCTCAACCCCATTGAGAACCTATGGAGCATCATCAAAAGGAGTGTCTTTGATGGCGGGAGGCAGTTCACATCTAAGCAACAGCTCTGGGAGGGTATTCTGTCCTCATGCAAAACAATTGAAGCAGAAACCATCCAAAACCTGACAAATTCAATGGCCGAGAGAGTTCAGAAGCTCCTTTTGAACAAGGGGTCCTATGTGCAAATGTAACATCACCTAGAATAAAGTTTTGAGTTGAAAACTGTTTGATTTAGTTTGTAATAACCTGCTAATGCTTATAATTTCAAAAATGACCATTTTTTTGTTCTTTATTAAAATGAAAAGGTTGAAAACTCTGCTGTGCATAATAACTTGGAACATGCATTTTGAGTGCAGTTTGAGTGTTTTATTTTTTAAAAAATATTTCATCGCATTGCACTCGTCCGTTTTTGTCGCAAGTGTGACCCCGGCCTTAGGTATACATTCAGTATTTTACCTCAGCATTTATAAGCCCAAATCAGGAGTGGGTGATTATACAAAAGTGGCGACGTGTTTCTTGTGTATACTTTTCCTCCAATTATCCCACAGCTGAATTTACAGATACTGATGTAAAATATTAACCAAATGCTGACTTATGAATGTGGTCTTATTGTAAACTCCTAGCTTTTCCTCAAAAATGCACAAAGTGAATGCAGTGCCCCAGGGCCGGCTCCAGGTTTTTATGGGCCCCGGGCGAAAGAGCCTCAGTGGGCCCCTTTAACACAGACCACGATTCATGATGCACAGATACAGCAGAGAAATATGGGTACAGTACAATGCCAAATACTTATCACTCATGTAATGGAAGAAGATATCTATTGTAAATTGTACAATAGCTCAAAAACCGCCAAATCCTCACAGCGCACAGAACAGACTGGACAGTACAGTCCTCCATACAATATTATGGGCACCACAGTCTCCCCCTCATCACCCATATAATACCCCATGCAGGATGTCAACCCCCATATAATGCTCCATACAGAATACTGGACCCAATATAATGCTCCATACAGGATACTGGACCCAATATAATGCTCCATACAGGATACTGGTCCCCATATAATGCTCCATACAAAATATGGAGCTCTCCTCTGCGCTGTACTGCGTTCTGCACTGTTACAGCTCAGGAAAGGGCGCTGTGGAAAGACTCCCCATTATCATCATCATTGCCTCCCCATCATCATCATGGCCTCCCCATTATCATCAATGCCTGCCCATCATCATCAATGCTGCCCATCATCATCATGCCTGCCCATCATCTCTTCTCCCCATCATCAATGCCTGCCCATTATCATCAATGCCTGCCCATTATCATCTTCTCCCCATCATCATCAATGCCTCCCCATTATCAGCAATGCCTGCCCATCATCATCTCCTCCCCATCATCATCAATGCCTGCCCATCATCATCTTCTCCCCATCATCAATGCCTGCCCATTATCATCATCTTCTCCCCATCATCACCAATGCCTCCCCATTATCAGCAATGCCTGCCCATCATCATCTCCTCCCCATCATCATCAATGCCTGCCCATCATCCAAATGCCTGCCCATTATCATCATCTTCTCCCCATCATCACCAATGCCTCCCCATTATCATCAATGCCTGCCCATCATCATCTTCTCCCCATCATCAATGTCTGCCCATCATCATCTTCTCCCCATCATCAATGCCTGCCCATTATCATCATCTTCTCCCATCATCAATGCCTGCCCATTATCATCTTCTCCCCATCATCAATGCCTGCCCATTATCATCTTCTCCCCATCATCACCAATGCCTCCCCATTATCAGCAATGCCTGCCCATCATCATCTCCTCCCCATCATCATCAATGCCTGCCCATCATCATCTTCTCCCCATCATCAATGCCTGCCCATTATCATCATCTTCTCCCCATCATCACCAATGCCTCCCCATTATCATCAATGCCTGCCCATTATCATCTTCTCCCCATCATCAATGCCTGCCCATTATCATCTTCTCCCCATCATCATCATCAATGCCTCCCCATTATCAGCAATGCCTGCCCATCATCACACACAGACAGCACACAAGCACTCTCTCACATACTTATACACACCACACACACACACACACAACACACACAAAAGCACCGCACTACATACACACAGACACACACAGAGACATACACACACACGTCTTACCTGTCCGACGTCCGCGCGCTCTGTGCCACAGCCGGCCGCTGAATGATGACGTCATTCAGCGGCCTGCTGTGAGAGGAGCCACGGCAGCGGAGGCACGGGAGAGGTAAGTATTGTGCCAGCTGATGCCGGGGCCCTGAGCAAGCGGGGGGGGGCCCAGTGGCGGCGCTGACACCGCTCTCCTCCGCTAACGGGCGGGGGGGTGCCAGACTGCGAGTGGGCCCCCCAGCCTGCTCAGGGCCCCGGCACTTGCCTGGGTGTGCCGGGTGCTGACGCCGGCCCTGCAGTGCCCAGCTGTGGGAATAGCTGCATCCAAACCAGGAGTGGGTGATAAATACCGAAGTGGTGACGTGTTTCAATTAGGTTATGTCTCCACGTGGCGTATCGGCAGCGCTTTGGACGCAGCACATACCCGCTCCATCCAAAGCGCTGCCCCCTTTTGTACGCGCGGTGATTCCGCATGTGTTCATTGAACACATGCGGAATCAATGCATCCTATACATAGTACGGTGCTATTTATCTTGCGGAGACTGATCGTCTCCGCAAGATAAATAGACATGCTGCGGTCTAGAAAGATGCACTGCATGTACGTATACGCAGGTCTGCCACCTGCGTGTTTCATCGCATAGTGTAGATGGGATTTCATAAAATCCCCTCCACTATGATGTAACATCTGAACGCTGCGGATTGGATGCTGCGGCTGTACGCAGCGTCCAATCCGCAGCAAACACTGAACGTGGAAACATACAAATATACCCTTAGTGTATGTGCACCTGTTGCAGATTGGTCTGCAGAATTTTCTGCACAGAATCTGCATCTCTTGGCAGAAACCGCAGGTCAAAATTCGTGCAGTTTTTATCCTTTTTATCTCCAGATTTACTGTAGATTTTGTGTGGATTTCCCGAGGGTTTTGAGATCTGCATATTCCTATAATGGAGCAGATCTCAAAACGCTGCAGATCTGCACAAAAGAAGTGACATGCTGCAGTTTTAAATCCGCACCAAATCTGCGCGGAAAAATCTGCAGCATGTGCACTGCGTTTTTTGATTTCCATTGACTAGAATGGTGCTGTACATCACTTGCAGTTCTGCTGTGGATCCGCAAGGCAAAATCTGCTGCAGAACTGCAACAGAATCCGCAACGTGTGCACATACCCTCATACTTTTCTTCTGATTGCTCCACTCCTGGTTTTGGCTTATAGATACGGATATAAATACAGACCAAATACTGAACGTGGCCTAACATTGACTTAAAGGCCACATTCACACATTCAGTATTTGGTCAGTATTTTACCTCAGTATCTGTGGCCCAAAACCAGGAGTGGGTGATAAATACAGAAGTGGTGATGTGTGTCTTATATTTTTCTAGATGGCTCCACTCCTGGTTTTAGCCTACAGATACTGATATAAAATACAGTCCAGTATGTGTGGTGACAGTTTTCACACGTACCGGAGACACTGACACACTTATGTGCACATGTCAGTGTTTCCACAGACCGTGTGTCCATGGGCAAAATACGCTGATATGTCCGTTTTTCTAACAGCAGCACAGGCTGCAAAACGACCTGCACATCCATGTGTCATCACTGTGACACGTACTGGCGCCTGGGAAGCAGCAGTACAATTAGGGCTGTTCCCTAGCGCCGGATGCTGAAGACCACTTGCGTCATTCACACCGAGAATTTCTCACGGTGATCTGCGGTGAACTCACTGAGCTGAATTGTGGTGAACTCTGACTTTTTCACCGCAGTTCAGCCCACTCGCAGCAGTTCATTCATCAGTGGTCCACAGCCTAGACGGTCGCATCTTGGCACCTTACAGGTTGAAAACTATTTATCCCAGACATGGATTACAGCGTGTGACAAAATGTCAGACAGGTGAGGGATATTGTTTTTTTACTTTTGCTTTATTACAGCAGATGAGTGGATTCAATGGAATGAGTGTTAGGCGAGTAGAATGGCATTAGTTCTTTTTAAATAAAAATGGAAGAGTACGTTTCATTTTTATTTGAAATAAAATACTTTATTCTGGCTGTGTGTTTATTTACCATACACAACTATAGGATTTGAAATAGAGAGGCTTCTTATGGACGCCTCTTCATTACTAATTCATGGGCTTGATGTCATCAGACAATACAAAGGTGACCTCAAGCCCACAAATATTACACCACTTGCCACCACCACAGGGCAAGTCGGAAGAGCCAGGCAAAGCGTCAGAATTGGCACATCTAATAGTGCCTCTTCTGGGCGGCTACGGGCTGCTATTTTTAGGCTGGGGGGGGGGGGGGGTGAATAACCATGGTTCCTTACCAGAATAAGAATATCAGCTACTAGCTGTTTACTTTAGCAAGGCTGGTCGCCAAAAATGAAGGGGAACCCCGGGCCAATTTTTTTTTTTTAATTTATTTACATTAATATAAAAAAAAAAAAAAAAAAAAAAGCGTAGGAACACTTCTATTCTTGATAACCAGCCTTGCTAAAGCTGACAGCTGAGGGTTGCAGCCTCCATCTGTCGGTTTTGCCTAGCTGATTATCAAAAATACAAGGGAACCCACACAGTTTTTTTAAATGTATTATTTATAGCGCAGGTGGTGGCTGATGAATACTCCCATCAACTTCCGCCTGCTCTCGCTGTTAACAGTTCAATATAACTCAACATTCTCAACAGAATGATGCGAGAGGTCTTCAGCACCTGGGAACAGCACTAACAGTACCGCTGTTTCCCAGGCGCCGGTACATACGTATTTATTTTATTTCATGTATCATTTTACTGTAATTCTATGGTTTACCTTGACCATTTGTTTTGTGTGAAATTCACATATTTTTGATTCTTTATAGCAACCCCAAACAAGTATACATTGAAATAAACCAAACAAAAGCAAAAAACAATTACAAATTTCAAATTTTTTTTAAACCTGTATCATATTCAAAAACATTAAAGATTTATATGTCTATCATTCAAGCCTGCGGAATGAATGACACGCCTAGTAGTACTTTATCAGGTTCCTTTTTTGCTGTGCTGTTGTTGCAGTGTCACTGCGTAGGCACATACGGTAATTATGCTTCTTTTATTTGTATTCCTTTGTGTTTGTCTCTAGCTCCTCGGCCTTTCATTTTGAGCTCACTGCACACACGTGAGACATTTTGGCTGTTTAATCGTTCTAGCCCATGCGTTCTATACCCATTCATCAATAGCTTGCACAGCGCATGAGCGCGACATGCTGTGTTATTGTTATTTACTAGAGTGTGTGCGCATCATACTTCGTAAATTCGATCTAGCACAAGTGCATTATACACCACCAATCAATGGTCATTTGGCTTACTGAGCGCTGATAATATGGTGGTCGCCATGTATTGTGATCACACATAGCACGTATAAGCTCTATGACTATTATCTGCTCTGGCGCATGTGCACTGTACGTTGGCAATCTTCTGGTGCATGCGCAGTGTATGCCGTCAATAAACTTTATGGATATCTAACGCATAGAACACAGACAACATGGCGTCTGCCATGCTGAATGGCCACGCATGTCGCTTCCACCGGCTGGTAATTATTAAATCAATTAAAATCATGAACAATTTGTTAACATAATGTATATATACCCACCACATGCAACTTGAAGCAGACATTTCCCCTGAAGACGCCACAGATGCTGGTGGCGATATGCGTGGAGTCTGCTCCACCTTAAGTCTCCTGTTGGCACACAAGGCTTCAGCTATAACTCAGTTACTACCATAACAGCAGGTTTGAACGGATTTTAGTTTAGGAAGCGTCTTCCTGCTACCAGCACTCTTCATTGTGCATCTGATGTCTTCTTACAAAATCATTTGACTCTGCAATTCTATTGAGCTTATACCAGCTGCACTTATGAACTTTATAGTGGCCTGGCATGTCACAAATCACATTTTTTTCTACCTACTAAGGTGTTCGTTTATAGCATGGTTATGTGAATAGGGGCTCTTAAATCTACAAATTTGCTGCAAAATTGTAATATTTTGTCTAATTTTTGCCGTTAATGGGTTTGACACATTAATTCAAGAGAGTTGCATTTGTATGTTTCTAACTGGTATCCTACAAAAATTCTTTGCTACCAAGAAATGATTGGAACATGAATGTATTATAAAATTGCGAACTGAAACTAATTCAGGTTTGTTATTGCCGCATCATGGGCATAACTTGTTACCTAACCATGTTTAGTTTTTGGTTTTTTTTTTTAAATGTTTTCATTAGTCTGTCCAATTGCATGTGTTGTTGTTAATAAAATTCATATATTTTTGCTAAATTTTGTGTGTTCCCTATCATTGAGTTGCCCTCCTGCTGTTTATTAATTGTTAGTCAATCATGCTTTAGGTGATCCCCTTTTCTCATTATCATGCCCTCTGTATCTTATTCCAGTGTGGTACTGATGCGGCACACGGTTGCCACACATGCACACACGGACACCAATATCTCCAGTACTGGAAATAACTGGATGTGTGAAACCGGCCTTAGAAGCATACAGTTGTACAAAATGTCTTGTTATGTTGTAGCATTAAAGGGAATCTGTCAGAAGGTTTTTACTCTGTAACCTGAAAACACCATGAAATAGGGGCTGAGACACTGATTTCAGTGATGCGTCACTTTTCCATGCAGTGAATGTTTTATCACCCAGAGATCATCACTGCCTGGACTACAGCTCCTGTGAGCACTGGTCTGACCACACCCCTTTCATAAGCAGCTCACTATCACTAGACAATGTTCACAGAAAGCCGTGGTGTGGAGAGTTTAGCTTTTGGAGCTCTGCTACATCTAAAAACCCAGATTGTATCACAACTGCGCACCCAGTAAACTAAAGGTACTGTCACACTAGGCGAGATCGCTAGCGATATTGCTTAAGCGACAGCGATTTTATGACGCAGCAGCGACATCGTCAGCGAAGTCGCTGTGTGTGACATGTAGCAGCAATGTGGCCCCTGCTGCGATGTCGCTGATCGTGCACGAACGTTCTGGACCGTTTTTTGATCGTTGGCGTCCCGCTGGTGAGCCTGAATCGCTGAATTTGACACCATTTATGAACGACGAGCGACCTCGTTGGCGACTCATATGTCAGCCGTGCAGGCAGGACTAGGTTTTAACGCCCCTCAGCTCCGATTGGTGGCCACAACATCTAGTCCTTTGTGCGTTGTTGCGAGGATACTATAGTGTGTGGGGTTTTGCGATCCTGTCAGAGTCGCTACAGCGCTTCATCTTTGCCATTTATAAAAGACATTTTTGAGATCCTGAAAAAAATGATTCTGGGGCAAACAAAATAGCGGCACAGACTGGATCGCAGTAGCTGCAAAGCAGAAGGCTAGCAGGACGCAGTATGGAACGATGCTGGAAATTCGTATGAACCACTTGCGTCGTCTTTTATGACGCGTACATCCAATCCCAAAGCGAGAGCTGTGACATATGACATACAGTGACCACCAATCTGTGCTGAGGGGTGTGGAAAAGGTTGCGCTCAATCACGCCTATCGAGGTCAGGATCTTTAACAATACATGCGGTGTGACAGGTCCCAACGACCGCCGAGGTCGTTATACAGATCGCTGATGTGTCGTTTATGAGATCTTCCTGTTTGGAAGCTAACTAGCGACCATATAGCGATGTACAAACGATCACAGCCAGGTCGTGTCGTTGTCGTGATCGCTGGTGCGATCGCTTAGTGTGACAGTACCTTAAGTGGTACATCACTGGAATCGGGGTCCCTTTTCCTACGTTATGCTGCTTTCAGATGAGGTAGCAAAATCCTGGTGGCAGATTCCCGTTACAATAAATGACATACATGTACGGTGCTGGGGTCATGGGTTCAAAATCCACCAAGGAGTTTGTATGTTCTCCCCGTGTTTGCGTGGTTTTATACTCCGGTTTCTTACCATACTCCAAAGACATACTGATAGGGAATTTAGATTGTGAGCCCCATTGGGGACAGTGATGATAATGTCTGTAAAGCGCTGTGGAATAAGATATGCTATATAAGCAATGCATACTAAATACATAACTAATAAATAATTCTGCTGTCAATCTCAGTGGCATTTAACCCACGCCAGTATGGGCAAGGAATTCTTAGCTTCCATCAGCACGCCTGTGACGTGATTGCGGGGTGCCGATGGCACCCATCACAGCTGGGAGTCTACTGATGACCCCTGTACCTGTCATTACGATTCTCCTTTGGTGTTCACAGGAGATCGTGATTTTAGCCGTCAGATTACGGCAGCTTTACATAAATATATGTAAAACTTTTTTCACTTTTTACTGTATTTAGAAAAAACGTTCAAATTACTCTTTTGCATTATTAAAAAAAATAAATAACCCACTTGGTTTCGTTACACTAGTAAAAGTCCGATATAAAAGTAAATTCATCATATTGGTAAACAGGGCAACGGGTAAAAGAAAAAAAAAATTACGGTTTTTTTTGGCCACTGCATCCTTGCAATAAAATCGTATCTTCGTATCTACCCTAAAATGGTATCGATAAAAATGTCAGCTCAGTGCACAAAGAAATAAGTGCTCACACAGCCCCAAATTCCGAAAAAAGAAAACGTTAAGGCTAAGTTCACACGTTGCGGAATTGCCGCGGAAATTTCCGCGGCAATCCCGCACTTCTCCCGCAGGAAATACGCACTTTTTTTATGCTGATTCCCGCCAGAATAATAGCGTTTTGCAAGCGTAATTAGCTTGCAGAATGCTAGCGTTTTCCTAGCGATCTGTAGCATCGCTTGGAAAACTGATTGACAGGTTGGTCACACGAGTCACACATAGTGTTTGACAAGTGTGACCAACTTTTTACTATTGATGCCGCCTATGTCGCATCAATAGTAAAAAGATCTAATGTAAAAATAATAAAAAAAATAATAAATAATGATATTCTCACCTTCCGGCGGCCCCCGCAGCCTTCCCGCCTTCAGCGACGCTCCCGGCAACTCGCGGTCCCAGGAGTGCTTTGCGACAAATCACACCGATGACGTAGCATCTCGCGAGACCGCTACGCCATCTGGGTGATTCTCGCAAAGGACTCCTGGACCGTGAGTTGCCGGGAGCATCGCTGAAGGCGGGAAGGCTGCGGGGGCCGCGGGAAGGCTGCGGGGGCCGCCGGAAGGTGAGAATATCATTATTTTTTATTTTAATTATTGTTTTACCAGGGATATGGTACCCAGGGCCTGGAGGAGAGTCTCCTCTGCTCCAGACCCTGGGTACCATCCGCACATGAACCGCTTACATTGCGCATAGTGGGCATAGCCACATGCGGAAAGTAAGCGGTTCAATGCATTCCTATGGCGGCGGAATCACCGCGATTACGCTAAATTAATGAACATGTTGCTATTTTTTCCGCAAAGCGTTTTTTTTTCGCGGAAAAAAACGCAACATGTGGCCAAAACATGCGGAATCAATTAACATGTATAGGATGCTTAATGCTTGCGTTTTTATCGCGTTTTTACCGCGGAAAAACCGCGAAAAAAACGCAATTATTCCTGATCGTGTGCACTTAGCCTAAGTCTCGTAAAATGGCAAAAAAAAAAAAAAATAATGTTATTTTATTTTTCTACAATTAACCAAATTTTTTTAACCACTTAAAAACAAAAAAACACTAAAGTATATATGTTTGGTATCTGCATACTCATACTGACCTGGAAAATCATATTGCCAGTATATATATATATATATATATAGTGAACATGGTAAATTAACCACTTCACGACCTACGATATACCTACGTCATAGGTTGTGTCCCTGTATTCCATGCGGTCTCCAGCTCTGAACCCTCATGTTTTCCAGCACATGACAGCTGACGTGCTTTTAACAGGTGCGGGTGGAATCGTGATCCACCCGCTGCTGTTAAGTTAAATGTCACTATCAATCTCCGTCAGCGGCATTTAACATGGCCGTGCCTGAAGCAAGTTACTAATCCCGCCCATCGGTGCCCCTGTCATATCCCGGGGCGCTGATGACAACCTGGGGTCTGCAAAAGACCCTTGACGTCTACAGCAGATGATGAAGTCTACTACACATGAAGCCCTGCTATGTGTAGAACAAACAGTCAGAACATCGCAGCTTTAAGTTCTCTAAGACTTATTAAGTAAAAGTAGAAAAAAAAAAAAAGTTAGACCCCCTTTTTGCCCCATTCAACATTAAAAAAAAACAAAAAACGAATACATATTTGGTATTGCCGAGTTCCGAAATGCCCAATCAAAATTTTCTAAAAAATTAATACGATCGGTAAACGGGGTAACGAGAACAATCGAAACGCCAAAATTATGTTTTTTTGGTCGCTGCAACATAACAATAAAATGCAATTACAGGCAATCAAAACATTATGGCTTTGGGAAGGAGAACAAAAAATGCAAGTTAATTTTGCAGTAATCATGCAATGTGATTTTCTGGTTTTTATTTTTAGATTCTGTCTCTCACAGTTGAACTGTACCTACGACAAAAATTCCAGACCTCTCCATTCTTTGTAGGTGGGAAGACTTGCAAAATCGGCAGTGTATCAAATACTTATTTTCCCCACTGTAGCCATTATATATATATATATATATATATATATATATATATATATATATATATATAAAAGAATGTTTATATGAGCCACTAGGTTGGTGTTGCTCTGATAGAAGGTTATTACAACCATATGAAAATAGAATCAACAATCGGTAGAGCCTGCTAAAATATTACACAAGACATCTCTTCTTACAGATTCCTATGGGATGACATGGGCCTTGCAGAAACAGACTAACCAACCCGTATTAAACACAAAAGGGAAAAAAAATAGGTTGCAGGTAACGTTTTCTCATAGCAATTTCATTTAAATGTACTCAATTAAAACTTTAAAAGAACACGTTTTGTTTTAAGGGGGTTGGCTACCTCTATTTTTTGTTTTTTTTATTAAACGATTATATTGTGTGCAAATCATGTCATTAGAAATTTTGCACCAATTGTAGAATTAGTTAACTGAGAGTAAAGCCCCCGTCACACACAGTGATCTCCCACTGACAATCCCACTTTCCTGACCCTGTAGTGTGGACTATATATTTAGGAGTAGTCTAAGGGGCGCATGCATTGTGGGGGCGCATGCATCCCAGAAGTTAAGCATCACAGAAGAAAAGTATCTTGAAAACGGCAGTTATTCATGGCAAAGAATTAACATTCATCTTCTCTCTTCACACAGGTAACCAAATCATTCATCCTCTGAATTGATCCTCTCTGCATGTATGCACTCCATTCATTGTCAGCAAGCAGCTGAATGACACAAGCCCCTTCTGTCTTGCATGTGGAAATATATAGCAATGGTAACCAAATCATTCATCCTCTGAATTGATCCTCTCTGCATGTATGCACTCCATTCATTGTCAGCAAGCAGCTGAATGACACAAGCCCCTTCTGTCTTGCATGTGGAAATATATAGCAATAGTAGGCACTCCATACTTCTGATTGCTGCCAACCACTGCTGTACCATTTTGCAACATAGTTTAATGTGCCTGGTAAAACTTTAGTATAATTCATTTTTTGCACTGTGCTTAATACTTACTGCTGTGTATTCGTGTGACTGGGGCCTCTGTAGATGCTATCAGGTGGAAAGTGCTATAATATATAGATGTTGCCAGGTCTAGTGCCTTTGATGATCTAACCACCCCCTGGTGTGCTGGCCCCAGCTGGCAAATTATCCCAAAGCAGCTCCCACAATCCCACTTTCCTGACCCTGTAGTGTGGACTATATATTTAGGAGTAGTCTAAGGGGCGCATGCATTGTGGGGGCGCATGCATCACAGAAGAAAAGCATCTTGAAAACGGCAGTTATTCATGGCAAAGAATTAACATTCATCTTCTCTCTTCACACAGGTAACCAAATCATTCATCCTCTGAATTGATCCTCTCTGCATGTATGCACTCCATTCATTGTCAGCAAGCAGCTGAATGACACAAGCCCCTTCTGTCTTGCATGTGGAAATATATAGCAATGGTAACCAAATCATTCATCCTCTGAATTGATCCTCTCTGCATGTATGCACTCCATTCATTGTCAGCAAGCAGCTGAATGACACAAGCCCCTTCTGTCTTGCATGTGGAAATATATAGCAATGGTAACCAAATCATTCATCCTCTGAATTGATCCTCTCTGCATGTATGCACTCCATTCATTGTCAGCAAGCAGCTGAATGACACAAGCCCTTTCTGTCTTGCATGTGGAAATATATAGCAATGGTAACCAAATCATTCATCCTCTGAATTGATCCTCTCTGCATGTATGCACTCCATTCATTGTCAGCAAGCAGCTGAATGACACAAGCCCCTTCTGTCTTGCATGTGGAAATATATAGCAATGGTAACTAAATCAGTCATCCTCTGAATTGATCCTCTCTGCATGTATGCACTCCATTCATTGTCAGCAAGCAGCTGAATGACACAAGTCCCTTCTGTCTTGCATGTGGAAATATATAGCAATGGTAACCAAATCATTCATCCTCTGAATTGATCCTCTCTGCATGTATGCACTCCATTCATTGTCAGCAAGCAGCTGAATGACACAAGCCCCTTCTGTCTTGCATGTGGAAATATATAGCAATAGTAGGCACTCCATACTTCTGATTGCTGCCAACCACTGCTGTACCATTTTGCAACATAGTTTAATGTGCCTGGTAAAACTTTAGTATAATTCATTTTTTGCACTGTGCTTAATACTTACTGCTGTGTATTCGTGTGACTGGGGCCTCTGTAGATGCTATCAGGTGGAAAGTGCTATAATATATAGATGTTGCCAGGTCTAGTGCCTTTGATGATCTAACCACCCCCTGGTGTGCTGGCCCCAGCTGGCAAATTATCCCAAAGCAGCTCCCACAATCCCACTTTCCTGACCCTGTAGTGTGGACTATATATTTAGGAGTAGTCTAAGGGGCGCATGCATTGTGGGGGCGCATGCATCACAGAAGAAAAGCATCTTGAAAACGGCAGTTATTCATGGCAGTTAATCAGGGCTGGAATCAGGTACCCCACACTTTGCCTTATTTTTCATTATGTACTTTATCTATTTCCTCCTGTGTTCCCTTGCCATCCACATTCACCGCCCCATCCCCCCTCCATCACGACTCATACACATCAGCCCCTCTATCCTTCCCTCTCCCATGTACAGCTCCCATGCACTCCTCACCTTCCTGAAAAACCTCAGCCCATCTTGCCCAAACACATCACAGAAAAAACCTACTTACAATTCCAACAACTACCTGCTCTTTATCTTCCTACTCCTACTGATTTCAGGGGACATCTCCCCCAACCCTGGTCCACCATCCCCCAACCTCAATCCCTACCCTACCTCATACCAAAACCATAATAATCTTATTAATATTACTTGCACTCCCTCATCTCCTTCTTTCAATTGTGCCCTCTGGAATCCACGGTCTGCATGCAACAAGCTATCCTTCCTGCACAACTACTTTCTGAACCACTCTCTTAATCTGTTGGCCCTCACTGAAACCTGGATTCAGGATTCTGACACTGTCTCCCCTGCTGCCATTTCCTATGGTGGTTTACAGTTCTCCCATTCCCCGAGACCCACAAACAGACATGGTGGTGGAGTTGGCATACTCCTGTCCCCACAATGCACTTTCCAGGTCATCCCCCCAATTCCATCACTCTCATTCCCTTCTTTTGAGGTCCACACCATCAGGCTCTTCCATCCCCTCTCCCTCAGAGTAGCGGTCATATATCGGCCCCCAGGCTCACCCACCCAGTTCCTTGACCACTTCTCAGCCTGGCTGCTGCACTTCATGTCCTCAGAACTACCAACCCTTATCCTTGGAGACTTCAACATCCCCATTAACAGCCCTACTTCCACATCTGCAACTCAGTTTCTATCACTAACCACTTCTCTAGGCCTCTCACAGCTTTCAACCTCTGAGACACACAAGGATGGCAACACCCTTGACCTGGTCTTTGTCCGCCTCTGTTCAATCTCCCACCTAAATAACTCACCGCTTCCACTCTCTGACCACAACATTCTCTCCTTCACGCTCACAAATCCTTCACCACCCCAGCGCACTCCTACCTACCACACATTCAGAAATCTACAAGCCATTAACCCTCAGACACTTTCAGACTCCCTACACTCATCGCTGTCCCCAATCTCCTCTTTTTCCTGTCCTGACTGGCTGTTCATCACTACAATGACATTCTTAAAAGCACCCTTGACCAAGTAGCACCGCTCACCCTCAGAACCTCCAAACACACAGTAAAACAGCCCTGGCTCACATTGCAAACTCGACTTCTTCAGCGATGCTCTAGGAGTGCTGAACGCCTCTGGAGAAAAACCCGCACACCAGAAGACTTCATCCACTTTAAATTCATGTTAAGAACTTATAATGCTGCCCTTCACCTCGCCAAACAGACCTACTTCACCACACTGATCTCCTCACTAGCCAACAACCCCAAGAAACTTTTTGACACTTTTCACTCCCTCCTCAGGCCAAAAGCACAAGCCCCTATCACAGACATTTGTGCTGACGACCTGGCCTCCCACTTTATAGAAAAAATAGATACTATCCGTCAGGAAATCTGCTCTCAACCACCAAGTGCTGTGACTCCCATCCCACCCTGCATTTCCCCTGGCTCACTTTCCACATTTGATCCCATCACAGAAGAAGAAGTCTCCAGACTCCTCTCTTCCTCTCGTCCGACTACATGCACTACCGACCCCATCCCCTCACATCTCCTCCAGTCTCTCTCTCCAGTTGTCACAACTCACCTAACTACAATCTTTAATCTCTCACTCTCCTCTGGCATTTTCCCATCCTCCTTCAAACACTCCATCATTACTCCATTACTAAAGAAACCCGCTCTTGACCCTTCCTGCACAAACAACTACAGACCGGTCTCCAATCTCCCCTTCATCTCTAAACTTTTGGAGCGCCTAGTCTACTCCCGCCTCACCCGTTACCTCTCCACTTACTCCCTCCTAGACCCTTCACAGTCCGGCTTCCGCCCCCTACATTCGACTGAAACTGCACTCATCAAAGTGACCAATGACCTTCTTACAGCAAAACGTAACGGCGACCACTCTCTGCTCATTCTACTCGACCTTTCTGCAGCTTTCGACACTGTTGACCACTGTCTCCTACTGTCTAGGCTCCAGTCACTAGGTATTAAGGACACTGTTCTCTCCTGGTTCTCCTCCTATCTTTCTGACGCTCCTTCAGTGTTTCGTTCTCTGGCTCCACGTCATCTCCTCTTCCTCTCACTGTCGGTGTACCCCAGGGCTCAGTCCTTGGCCCCCTTCTCTTCTCTCTCTACACGGCCCCAATTGGACAGACCATCAGCAGATTTGGCTTTCAGTACCATCTTTATGCCGATGACACACAACTATACACGTCATCCCCCGACCTTACCCCCGCTGTTCTACAGAACACCACCGACTGTCTGTCCGCAGTCTCCAACATCATTTTCCTCTCTATCTGAAACTTAACCTCTCCAAGACTGAACTCCTTCTGCTCCCGCCGTCTACTAACCTCCCTAAATCTGACATTTCCCTCTCTGTGGGCGGCACCATAATAACACCCCGGCAGCAGGCTCGCTGTCTGGGTGTTATGTTTGACACCAATCTCTCCTTCACCTCCCATATACAATCTCTTGCCCGCTCTTGCCGTCTACACCTAAAGAACATCTCTAGAATCCGCCCTTTTCTCACCATGGAAACAACAAAAACCCTCACTGTAGCATTGATCCACTCCCGCCTGGACTACTGCAACGCTCTATTACTTGGCCTCCCCATTACTCGACTATCCCCTCTCCAGTCCATCCTTAATGCAGCAGCCAGGGTCATCCATCTGGCTAATCGGTACTCGGACGCGTCCGCTCTTCGCCAGTCCTTACACTGGCTGCCCATTCATTATAGGATCCAATTCAAAGTACTGGTTCTCACCCACAAAGCTCTCCACAGTGCAGCACCCCCCTACATCTCCTCCCTCATTTCTATCTATCGGCCTAACCGACTGCTGCGCTCTGCAAACGACTTTCGACTAACCTCTGCACTAATCCGTACCTCCCACTCCCGACTCCAAGACTTCTCCCGCACTGCGCCAATCCTCTGGAATGCTCTACCCCAAGAAATTAGGACTATCCACAATTTGCATGGTTTCAGGCGCTCCCTCAAAACACATTTGTTCAGAGTGGCCTATCACATTCACTAACCAAAGTCGTTCTATGTTTAAGTGTGTATGTGTAGCCCATTCACTATCTCCATCCATGCCTCACTCCCTCAAGATGGCTGGACCATCATTGTCAAATGCACCATTGTATATACACACCTGTACTTTGTATCTCCCCCACCTCATTGTAGATTGTAAGCTCTCACGAGCAGGGTCGGCTTATTTTGCTTTAATTATTGTATTGTTAACTTGTTACCTATGACTTGTGTTTTGAAACTGTTAAACTGTAAAGCGCTGCGGAATATGTTGGCGCTATATAAATAAAGATTATTATTATTATCTCCCCAGCGATATCGCTGTGTGTGACATTCAGCGACGATCAGCCCCCCTTCTGGGTATCGCTGATAGTCGCTGAATGTCCTGGACATTTTTTTGATCGTTGGTCTCCTGCTAGCCAGCATGCATCGCTGCATGTGGCAGGCAGGAGACCAGCGATCAGCAGATAACCAACGTACATATCGGGTTTCCAGGCGCCGGGTCGGCACCTGGAAACCCGTTGTGTACGTTGGATACCAGCACGCTGCTGCAGGGGAGCTGGTAACCAAGGTACACATCGGGTTTCCAAGTGCCGCGCAGCGCCTGGAAACCCGATGTGTACCCTGGTTACCAGCTCCCTGCACCAGCGGGCTGGTATCCAACGTACACTGCGGGTAACTAAGCGACGTTACCCGCAGTTTCGCTGTCCTGATCGCTGCCTGGACTGCCTGTTTGGCAGCTCACCAGCGATCATGTAGCGACACACCAGCAATCCTGACAAGTTCATATCATTGTCGGGATCGCTGGTGTGTCGCTATGTGTGACGGGGCCCTTTGTCAGTAAGTTCATCCAGAGTTCCTCTCAACTGATTTAAGATGAAGATTGAGAGAAAGGTCCTGTAAAAGCCTAACAGTGCAGAATTTGTAAAGTAAACCTAATTGCAAAAATGATTTTTAGATCCATAAACCGGTAACATGCATTTAAATACAAATATAGTGTCCAGAAAGATGGACAACTCCTCTAAGCAGGTTTCCAACCATCTGTCAGAAGCAGTTACTATGGATTACAAATTTTTATACCCTCCCCCCAAAAAAAAATCCAGGGTATCTGTCAAATTATTCAACATTCGGGAGGCATAACTACCGTAATCATCTATGTGTTCTGTGCGGTCTCAATGCACAAATAGCCATGAGTTAATAGCAAGAAAAATAAACTAGCATAGAAATCCACATACCGTATATACTTGTGTATAAGCCGACTTGAGTATAAGCCGAGGCACCTAATTTTGCCACAAAAAAACTGGGAAAACTTAGTGACTTGAGTATAAGCCACGTATCCATTGTCTCCTCAATCCCTTCCTTGTCCGCATGGTTCCTCATCCCTATCCTTGTATGCGTGACCCCTATGAGAAAAGCATAAAAAAAAACACATCCTCACCTTCCCTGCGCGCCCTCGCATCATGTTCCGGTGCCAGCAGCTCCTGCGGCCGGACGATCACAGGAGCCCGCTCATTAAGGTAATGAATAGTCACCTCTCTCCACGCCTATGGGAGTGGAGAGAGGTGAATATTCATCACCTTAATGAGCGGGCACCCGTGATAGCCCAGCAGCTGCTAGAAGCCGGCGGAAGCAACTGTGTGCGCTATAAGAGAAATGAATATGCATAGCCAGTGCAGTGATATTCATTTCGCTTTAGCAGCGGGCACAGTTACAGCTTAAGCCACCGGCTCCAGCCTCCTGTGACCCGCTGCTCCCCTTTCCTCACCGTCTTCTGGGTCAATGACTTGTGTATAAGCCGAGGGGGGTGTTTTCAGCACAAAAAAAATGTGCTGAAAAACTTGGCTTATACAAGAGTATATACGTTACTAGCTACACAGTGTATGAACACTAGACTAGGACAATTTGGGGAAAAAATGTCATAAGGGTATTTCCTTACTTTGACCATATAGACATGCAGGTTTGTCTTTTTTCCTTTCTCAGATGTAACACCCAAAAAAATAAAAAAAATAAAAGTCACAAAGAAACAATAATGGCATCCGTGAGCTAGACTGTTTGCATTGCAGAAATTAATATATGACTGATCAAAAAAAAAATCTGTGAACAACAACCCCATAGACTACAATAATTACGTGGTTTATTAATGAAAACCCTGCACAGTTTAAAATGTTTGAATAAGGCCTAAAAGTACTTAAGCTTTCTGCATCATACTTCTAATTCACAGCCTTTATAATAAAACATTACCAAAACGTTATGTGTAAGGATATTATTCAATTTTGTTTGACTCATGGCAAAACTGTTTACGGCTGCACTAATCTATAACTATGCAGAATATATATATATATATATATATATATATATATATATATATATATATATTTTTTTTTTTAGGAGGCATAAGCCATAGGTTACAGGCCAAGCTTGTAACATGCAAGGAAATGGTGAATGGTTGTTTTTCTCTTTTGTTCAACCCATTATCAAAAATCATTCTATACCAGACCCAGGCAAAGTGCGGGCGCGGGCAACATCTGGCCCTCTGACTGTCCCAGTCTGGCCCAAGACAGCCAAGAGGCTGAAAAACAAAAGCCCACTGGCCGCATCGTGCCCTCCCATACCTGCCTGCTCACTGTCTCCATCTGCGCTGACTTTATTGTTGGATGGGGGGGCTTCCAGCCACTTCCTCAAACAATCAGCGTGTGAAACAGCTGACGTGATGACTGTGTTTCATTGCGTCAGCTGTGTACTGCGGAGAGTTAGCGCACCGGAGACACTGACACAGGAACAGGAGCAGAGTGTTGAGGTTATCGGGTCGAGGTGAGTATGTGGTTTTCCTTTTTTTTTTTTTTTTTCTTCACGCGTATGGGATGTTTGGCTGTACATGGAGAGTCCGCGAGGGGCTCATGCTGTATATAGAGAGGCCGGCGGGGGCTCATGCTGTATAAAGGGAGGCCGAGCGGAGGCTCATGCTGTATATAGGGAGGCCGAGCGGAGGCTCATGCTGTATATAGGGAGGTCGGGCGGGGGCTCATGCTGTATATAGAGAGGCAGCGCGAGGCTCATGCTGTATAAAGGGAGGCCGGGCGGGGGCTCATGCTGTATATAGGGAGGCCGAGCGGAGGCTCATGCTGTATATAGGGAGGCCGGGCGGGGGCTCATGCTGTATATAGAGAGGCAGCGCGAGGCTCATGCTGTATATAGGGAGGCCGGGCGTGGCTCATGCTGTATATAGGGAGGCCGGGCGTGGCTCATGCTGTATATAGGGAGGCCGGGCGTGGCTCATGCTATATATAGAGAGGCCGGGTGGGGGCTCTTACAGTATATAAGGGGCTGTTGGGGCTCATATGATATATAAAAGGGGCTGTATTGAGGTTCAAACGATATATAGGGGATGTCAGTATACTTAATTCTGCTCAATATTAAGTGATACTATATTAATATAATTATCAATAATATAATATATTGATATTAATATTGAGCAGTATTCGTTTCAGCCTATTGGTTTGGCCCTCCATAACAGTCATGGTCTCCCATGTGGCCCCTCGGGAAAATTAACTGCCCACACCTGCTCTGTACAATACCTTTAAGGAAAGAAATTCGGTAATCAAGAGCACAAGTGGTGGTAGGAGGGACACTGAAAGATTCTTCGCCTCATTGACATAAAGAACATTTCTGCATAGAAAGTTACAGTGATGTGAAACAGAAAGTTAACACATTCCCATGGACCAACAGGGCCAGATCTCTACTGAGGTCTGGATGGAAGTTATGATAGGTAAATGTTTTTTTTTGTCTTTTAATAAAAATGAGAATTTTCTAGAATTCAAGCATTTACAACAGCAAATTGTATGCCTACTGCATTTTTTTTTAGATTTTTCTGTAGCAGATACTAGAAGCTTACATATACTCATTTAAATAGCGCCATTAATTCCGCAGCGCTTTATAGACGACGTCATCGCTGTCCCCATTGATGCTCACAATCTAGATTCCCTATCAGTAGGTCTCTGGAGTGTGGAAGGAAGCTCAAGCAAACAAGGGATAACGTCTAAACTACTTGCAGACGTTGTCCTTGGTGAGATTTGAACCCAGGAGACCAGCGCTTACCACTGAGCCACAATACTGCAAATGTAATACAAGTCAACCCTCGGCATAAGTTAAGGCAGATTTCTTTGTTTTTTCTTAAGTATAGTTCAAATGTAAGAGGAGAATATTTTTCCCCAAATTTGCACCATATTTAGGAAAGGAAAACCTCTTGTAAGAAAACCACAAAAGCCATGCAACCGCAACTGTATTCTTCATGCCACTTACAGGAACACATATGAAGTAATCCTTCACGAAAGTTTCTCCTCCATAAACACACACAAAAAGGAACAGACCAGTACAGTCACCATAGAGAATGACAACACCTATTCCTAGAACATATAAATCAAATAAATATTTATTGATTGCTGATCACAGCAAATCATCATCTGAAACATTACATGACAACCATCACAATCAATCTGAGAAGCAGCCAGATGCTTCAGAGATAAAGCAGCTCTGTGCACTCACTATTTGATCTCAACTTGATTTTTATATCTACATACCCCAAAGTGTTTGTTGTACCACTGTACTAACAGGACAAACAGATACTTACTAAATACCAGGCAAATCTATGAACATTTAGTAAGGTTGTATTCCCCCTACCATGAATCAGTCTGCAGCAGTAAGGTAGTGCTAAATAGTGGCGTTGGCTGCAACAATAGTCACGCTCTACCCCGGGCGAAGCTACACTAGTTAGTGATGCGCGATGGGTTAAGGCAGGGTTCGGGCGCTATTCCGGATAAAGTATTACTATATTTGCATTTACTGTTATGCTTTCTTATTAATATTTATCAGTGGAATGCCTATTAGTACAATTCACATCATTTGACTTACCGTATATTAAAATGTTACTGTCCCCTTAGCAGTCACATTTGACATACTTATATATTTATTCCGTCCATTCTCATTTTGTAGTGGCGTTTTTAATTCTTTGGCACTTCGTGTTTCGATAAAGCCATTTTTTACTGCTCTTATGTGTGGGTGTGCACCATGTTTCAAGGTAGCTTTCTCAATACAATTGTGTACCCTCTTTTGATCAACTAGTAGTAGCATCCCAATCCCCAGTTTATATTTTTATGATGCCCACCATCTTTATTAACCCCCTAATGACCGCCAATACGTCTTTTTACTGACCTGAGATATGAGAATAGCATCCCCAACGGGTGACAATCCAGCAGCTGTCTGCTGTACACTATATCTGACAACTTGCTGCATCAGCCACAATCAGTGTCGGCACCGTCCATATCTTTTTAACCCTTTAGATGCTGCTATAAATAGTGACTATCATAAAATGGTTAACAGAGTATGGTTTACAGCAGACCCGGGCAAGGGGCGGCCCGCGGGCCGCATCCGGCCCGCCGGCTGTCAGTGACCGGCCCGCGGAGGCGCTCCGGCAGTCTCAGGGCCCCGGCATCAGCTGGCACAATACTTACCTCTCCCGTGCCTCCGCTGCTGCAGCTCCGGGCTCCACCGGCGCTTCCTCTCACAGCCGGCCGCTGAATGACGTCATCATTCAGCGGCCGGCTGTGTCAGAGAGCGGGGACGCTGGACAGGTAAGACGTGTCTCTGTGTGTGTCTGTGTCTATGTAGTGCGGTGCTGTGTGTGTGTGTGTGTGTGTGTTGTATGTATGTATGTGAGAGTGCTTATGTGCTGTCTGTGTGTGATGATGGGCAGGCATTGCTGATAATGGGGGAGAGAAGATGATGATAATGGGCAGGCATTGATGATGGGGAGAAGATGATGATGGGCAGGCATTGCTGATAATGGGGAGAAGATGATGATAATGGGCAGGTATTGATGATAATGGGCAGGCATTGATGATGGGGAGAAGATGATGATGATGGGCAGAAGATGATGATAATGGGCAGGTATTGATGATAATGGGCAGGCATTGATGATGGGGAGAAGATGATGATGGGCAGGCATTGCTGATAATGGGGAGGCATTGATGATGATGGGGAGAAGATGATGATAATGGGCAGGCATTGATGATAATGGGCAGGCATTGATGATAATGGGCAGGCATTGATGATGGGAGAAGATGATGATGGGCAGGCATTGCTGATATGGGGAGGTCATTGGATGATGATGGGGAGAAAGATGAGATATAATGGCAGGTATTATAATACAGTATATAATATATTCATATAATATATATATATATATATATATATATATATATATTATATATATATATATAAATATATACAGTATTGGGTAGAACGGAGTTAATTATATTAGTCCGGCCCTCTAAAACCATCCCAATTTCTCATGCGGCCCCCTGGCAAAATTAATTGCCCACCCCTGGTTTACAGTATCATCTCTATGCCGACGACACGCAGATCTACCTATCTGGACCTGACCTCACCTCCTTACTGACCAAAAGCCCACAATGTCTGTCTCCTATTTCTGCTTTCCTCTCTGCTCGCTTTCTAAAACTTAACATGGACAAAACAGAATTCATCATCTTTCCCCCATCTCACTCTACCCCCCCCACCAGACCTGTCCATCAACGTCAATGGCTGCTCACTTTCCCCAGTCCCACATGCTCGGTGCCTCTGAGTGATCCTCGACTCTTCCCTCTCTTTCAAGCCACATGTCCAAACCCTTGCCTCCTCCTGCTGTCTCAAACTCAAAAATATTTCCCGGGTCCGTGCATTCCTCGACAATGAAACTACAAAATACTAGTGCATGCCCTCATCATCTCCTGCCTCGACTACTGCAACCTCCTACTCTCTGGCCATCCCTCTAGCACTCTGGCACCACTCCAATCCATCCTGCACTCTGCTGCCCGGCTAATACACCTGTCTCCCCATTATTCCCCAGCCTCTCCTCTCTGCCAAGCCCTTCATTGGCTTCCTATCGTCCAGAGGCTCCAGTTCAAAACCCTAACCATGACATACAAAGCCATCCACAATCTGTCTCCTCCGTACATCTGTGACATGGTCTCCCAGTACATACCCACATGCAATCTTCGATCCTCTCAAGATCTCCTCCTCTACTCCCCTCTTTTCTCTTCTTCCCACAACCGCATACAAAACTTCTCCCGTGCCTCTCCCATACTCTGGAACTCTACCCCAACACATCAGACTCGCGCCTACCATGGAAACCTTCAAAAAGAACCTGAAGACCCACCTCTTCCGACAAGCCTACAACCTGCAGTGATCATCAGTCTACTGAACCACCGCACGACCAGCTCTATCCTCACCTAGTGTATCCTCACCCATCCCTGTAGACTGTGAGCCCTTGCGGGCAAGGTCCTCTCTCCTTCTGTACTTGTGTGCCTTGTATTGCTCACGTTTACTGTACTTGTCTATATTCGCCCCTTTTCACATGTAACGCGCCATGGAACAAATGGCGCTATAAAAATGTATAATAATAATAACAACAACAACAACAACAGAGTGTGGGGGCTCTTTCTTTAACCCCATCGGCACCTTGAGATCTTGATCGTGTGGTCCTGATGTTTGCCATGGCAATTCACAACCAAATAGCGGCCTTCTGCAGCAACCTGTTCAGAAGTCAGTGACATTTAGGTGGTAAAAATACACTTTTTCATTCCTGTCATGTCACTTTGCATTAATTCCTGAAAATCATCTGAAGGGTTAATAAACTACCTAACAGCAGTTATCAATATGTCGAGGGTGCTGTTTTTAAAATAGTGTCACTTTTGGGAATTTTCCAATATCTAGGACCCCCAATTTCACTTCAAACCTGAATAGGTCCCTAAAAAAATAAATTTTGTAAATTTCCTTGAAAAAAAAAAAAAAGAAAACTTGCTGCTAAATAAAAACATTTTACAAATGGTGCTGATGTAAAGCAGACATGAGGGAATTGTTATTTATTAATATTTTTCTATGGTATGACTATCTGGATTAAAAGGATAATCAAAGTTTGAAGATTGCTAATTTTTTAACATTTGTCAAATTTCTGATATTTTTTATAAATACACAAAATATATCAACCTAAATTTACCATTATCATAAACGATAATGCGCCACGAAAAAAAAAAAAAACAATCTCAAAATCACTGGGATTTATTGAAGAGTTCCAGAGTTATTACCACATAAATAAAGAGACACTGGTCAGATTTACAATATTTGGCCCAGTCACTAAGGGGTTAAAGGCTGATAAATTGTGGCACTATGAAAGTGAAAAGGAATGCATCCTAACACCTGTGTTACTGCAAGAAGTTCAACAGTGTTAATTTGTAACTTGCTTATTGCAATAGTGTTACCATACCACACTACACTGTTCCAAATTATTAAGCAAATATTTTCTCTGATTTTCCCAAATTACCTATATGAATTGCAGTCATTGTAATTTTTCCAGTCAAATAACTATTAGAGTACAATTGAAAGGTTTTTGTACAAACTGCCTATGATAACAGTATATTTTTTAAAAAATAAAACACTCAAACTGCACTCAAAATGCATGTTCCAAATTATTATGCACAGCAGAGTTTTCAACCTTTTCATTTTAATAAAGAACAAAAAATGGTCATTTTTGAAATTATAAGCATCAGCAGGTTATTACAAACTGAAAGCAAACAGTTTTCAACTCAAAACTTTATTCTAGGTGATGTTACATTTGCACATAGACCCCTTGTTCGAAAGGAGCTTCTGAACTCTCTCGGTCAGTCAGGTCTTGGATGGTTTCTGCTTCAATTGTTTTGCATGAGGACAGAATACCCTCCCAGAGCTGTTGCTTAGATGTGAAATGCCTCCCGCCATGATACACTCCTTTTGATGATGCTCCAGAGGTTCTCAATGGGGTTGAGGTCAGGGGAGCATGGGGGCCACACCATAAGTTTGTCCCCTTTTATGCCCATGGCAGCCAGAGATGCAGATGTGTTATGTGCAGCATGAGACGGTGCATTATCATGCATGAAAATGATCTTGCTGCGGAATGCACGGTTCTTCTTCTTGAACCATGGCAAGAAGTGCTGTTTGAGAAACTCAACATACACTATGGAGCTCATCTTTACCCCTTCAGAGATCCTAAAGGGGCCGACAATCTCTCTCCCCATGATTCCAGCCCAAAACATTACTTCTCCTCCACCTTGTTGGCGCCGTAGCCTTGTTTTCATGGGGTGTCCATCAACCAGCCATCCTCCACTCCATCCATCTGGACCATCGAGCGTTGCACGGCACTCATCGGTGAACAAAACAGTTTTGAAGTCAGTGTTCATGTATTGTTTGGCCCACTGGAGCCGTTTCTGCTTGTGTGCAGTGGATAGAGGAGGTCGACAGGATGGCTTACGCACAGCTGCAAACCTCTGAAGGACCCTGCATCTTGTTGATCGGGGGACGTTGGAGGCACCAGCAGCTTCAAAAACTTTTCTGCTGCTATGATAAGGCTTTTTTGCCGCTGCTCTTTTAACCTGACGTAATTGCCTGTAGGAAAGAGTCCTCAATTTTCCCTTATCAGCACGCACACGTGTGTACTGTGAATCAGCTACATACTTCTTCATTGTGCGATGATCACGATGAAGTGTCTTGGCAATGTTGATTGTAGTCATGCCTTGACCTAAACACTCCACAATTTGTTGCTTCTCAGCAGCCGACACATCCTTTTTCTTTCCCATTTTGGCAGAAAATGTAGGCTGCTTAATAATGTGGGACAGCCTTCTTAAGTAGTCTTGCCTTTCATTGGACACACCTGCCAAACTAATTAGCACAGGTGTCTGCAATTGCTTACAGTGATATAAAGAGCCCTGACACACATCACCATCAATGAGTTTAACTGACAAAAAAAATCTTACCTTATCACTCCTAAACAATTTTTGCATAATAATTTGGAACACAGTGTATTCACTTCTGCAACGTCGCAATGCAGCAGCGTCACAAAGCAGTCTTCAGTAGTGTGACAACTGCTGTGGACTAAGTTGCCATATGGCCCTAGCCTAAGAAGAAAAAACTAATGCTGCACTGTGGACACACTTTTAGTTTGAACAGAAGTTAACAAGCTCCCATTGACACTGATAAGACAAGTGAAAGCTAACATTATTATATACACACAGTGGGTACGGAAAGTATTCAGACCCCTTTAAAAAGTTTTCACTTTTTTATTGCAGCCATTTGGTAAATTCAAAAAAGTTAATTTATTTTCTCATTCATGTACACTTGCAGGATTTTAATTCATGATGTTGCAGCGCATTCTAACGGTAATATTTGAGACTGTGGTCCCAGCTCTCTTCAGGTCATTAACCAGCTCCTACCGTGTAGTTCTGGACTGATTCCTGATCCTTCTCTGAATCATCCTTACCACACGATGAGAGATCTTGCACGGAGCCCCAGACCGACGAAGACTGACAGTCATCTTGTGTGTCTTCCATTTTCTAATTGTTCGTAGGTGATCAATAAAATGTAAATTAATTATGTAAAAATGAAAATGTGATTTTCTATCTCTAAAGCCCCCGTCACACTAAGCGAGATCGCTCAAGCATCACCGATTTTGTGACGCAACAGCGACCTAGCCAGCGATCTCACTATGTGTGACACGCAGCGACGATCAGCCCCCCTGCTGGTTATCGCTGATCGTCGCTGAATGTCCTGGACCCTTTTTTTGATCGTTGGTCTCCCGCTGGCCAGCACGCATCGCTGCGTGTGACAGCGGGAGACCAACGATCAGCGAGCTGGTATCCAATGTAAATATTGCGTAACTAAGCACCGCGCGGCACCTAGTTACCCGATATTTACATTGGATACCGGCTCTCAGCGCTTTACAGCAGAAGCTGAGAGCCAGTATCCAGGTACATATCGGGGGAACTAGGTGCCGCGCGGTGCTTAGTTACCTGATATTTACATTGGATACTGGCTCTCAGCGCTCTACAGCAGGCGCTGAGAGCCGGTATCCAGGGTACATATTGGGTAACTAGGTGCCGCGTGGGGCTTAGTTACCCGCTGTTTACACTGGATACCAGCATGGTCGCTAGTTCTGATCGTTGATGAGTCTGCCTATGTGACAGCTCACAAGCGACCACAAAGCGACGCAGCAATGATCCCTGCCAGGTCCTATCGTTGTCAGGATCGCTGCTGCGTCGCTGAGTGTGACGGGACCCTTACAGTTGAAGTGTACCTACGGTAAAAATTACAGACCTCTCAGTTCTTTGTAGTTGGGATGTGCAAAATCGTCAGTGTATCAAATACGCGCGTGCGCGTGTTTTTGACAAACTATAAATTCATACTACTTTACCTGCTAGAGTGACAATAGCAAAACTAATGCCTTGAATATTATAAGCCAAGTTTAAAAAAAAAAAAAAAACAAGAAAACGGTAGCACTGATGCAGGACTTGAGTTTCCACAGAAAAGCAATAAAACATAAGTCTGAGATCACCATGCACAATACTATCCAGCTAGCTAGAGTGGGAAAACGGCTCTGCCACTGGACTCTGGAGCAATGGGCAACATGTTATCTGGAGTGACTAATCACATTGCACAATGTGGTAATCTGGTTGAAAATCCTGGGTTTGGCAGATGACAGAAGACTTTGTGCTCAAATTTCTATATACATTGCCACCTGTAAACTCTTGTGCAGGAGGAATAATCATTTAGATACCGAGTTGGGCTAAAAATCTTGATTCAAACTGTTTGCATGCGAACGTACTAGACAAAGATCCCCAACTTTGGACTCCATCTGTTAGGTATAGTAGACTATTTGCACTATTCAGTTTAAAGAGTTTTCACAAACACACACAAAAAAAGGAAAAACCTACCGTATACACGTTTGGTATCTGCGTACTCTTAAGGGTATGCCACACTAAGCGAGATCGCTAGCGAGATCGCTAACGAGATCACTACTGCGTCACTATTTATGACGCAGTAGCGATCTCGTTAGCGACTTAGCTGTGTGTGACATGTAGCAGCGATGTGGCCCCTGCTGAGATGTCGTTGATCGCTAATGAACGTTCTGAGCCGTTTTTTTGGTCGTTGGTGTCCCGCTGGTGAGCCTGAATCGCTGAGTGTGACACCCTTTATGAACGACTTCACCAGCATCGCAGGTGGGACTAGGTTTTCCCAACGACCGCAGAGGTCGTTATACAGATCGCTGATGAGATGTGTTTGGAATCACAGATCGCTGATGAGTTGTGTTTGGAATCTTAACAGCTAAGTTGCTAACGAGATCGCTACTGCATCATAAATGGTGACGCAGTAGCGATCTCGCTAGCAATCTCGCTTAGTGTGGCATACCCTTTACTGAGAATGGCATTGAGAATCACATTGCCAAGTCGGGTTTACAATATAATTAACATGGTAAGTAATAAAACAATTGTGGAATTGCATTATTTTTTTTTTGGGCAAATTTCACCGCACTCGGAATTCTGTTCGCGTTTTCCAGTACACTGAATGGTAAGATCAATGCAGTCAATTCCAGTACAGCTTGTCCAGCACAAAACAGGATGGCTCTGGGAAGAAGGAGGAGCAAAAAAGCCACTAGTATGCAATTATATTTACAGGAATGAAAACAAAACCCCTAATACAGTGATCTGAAAAGTTTAATAACTTTCCATGCTGGACAAAATTATTAAAATAACTAAAACTTTTCTTTTTTTTTTTCTTTTAAACTCATGATCCATCAAGGGCAACCAAGGGACAGTTGAGGACAGAACCAGTTCTGCACGGAACACATTTGTCAGCTTTGGCTCAAACTATTCTGGGTGCTATTGAACCGAACAGAAAAATAGTTTGAGCCATTTTCATTAACTGTATTCAAGGTACACAAAAAGGTAAAATGCATAAGAGCCGAAAGAAAGCTCTGGTTTTGAAAACCCATTTTACAAACACCATATTAGGGAAATCTGGTTCCCTGCTCATTCCTTAGCCAAGAAAGAAGAAAAGAAAGTCTCATGTTAAAGTACTTCACAAGCTTGAGAATCACAAGGTGTAATGCACTCTTTGCCCTGTGGGTAGTTTGAACCCTTGTTGACAGGGTCCCTCGATTATCATGGATACAGCCACATAGTAAGCAAGGTAAGTGACCCAAAAAAAAAAAAAACACACCACTAAAGATTTTGCTATGGATGTGCCACAGATTTTACTCTATGTAAAGAAATGATGAAATCTACTACGGTACAAGAATGCAAAGCATAAATTGACATTTAACATCCACACCACAGGTCAATTTCTGCACGCATTCCATACAGATTACTTACATAGCATGTGGATAAACTTGATAAAATCTCATTCACTTTACTGTTATTGTAATACGCTTCGGACATGAATAATCCAGATGTAAAACCTGCCCTGTGGGAACATACCCTATAGCTGATCACTGAGCGTGTGAAGTATGACACCAAAGAGATCAAGCTGAATCCCTCCGCTGCCACCAAGTGACGAAGTCGCACCACACCTGACCTCACTATTACGTCAGCGAAATCACGTGGTATGGTCACCTCACCAACATGACGTTCCGCACCACTGGGGACACTCAAAGTCAGCTTGGCACAGTTTTACACACACACCCTGTCCACACGGGTCCAAGAAGGCATGGGGAAAAAGAGGATGTGGCACCACACTTGCTCACAACCCAGACAGGCTGAGAGGTCCATTTGACAAGCACCAGTGAAACAGAGCATTGCCAGCCCCATAGGACTGCCATCAGTTCCTCATTAGATATAAGCTCGGTCCGTTAACGGTATTATATTGGGCCAGAAACCAGCCACAGTAGTACGGCAAATTAAACCGAGAAACGGATGTGTGGATTCGTGTATCAAGATAAAAGAGCAGCCCAAGGTTAAATTATATATTTAATCGCCTTAAGGGCACACTTGACAATACTATATACATGATGGTTACACATATACAAGGGTCAAAAATGGAAATAGAGATAGTGGTAGGACAAAAGATATAAGCAGAATACTGTCAATTATGGGTTGATGTTTGATCATGGGTGTGCTGGACTACAGGGGCATGGGCTGCCAGCTGTCTCCTTGGTCCCTTCTCAGCACTACTTTACACGGCCCCCACTTCCGGTGAACTACATGCATCACACAGAGAGAGACCACATGGCCGTACACTAGTCTTTATCCCTTTTGGGTCACTCCCCTCTGGGCTGAACATGAATTCTCCTCCCCTTGCCTCTACAGCTGCAAACTCCAAAACCTTTGAAAGATCACAACTCCTTTCTGGACGGTCCTCGAGCGGCTGTTCTGGCATCATCGGATCCAGCCGATCCCCTACCATGCGTTAAGCTCAAACAAAGCTTTACTGTCTTGTTTCTACTGGCTATTCTATGTTTCTTCATATCCCTGGGTGCTAGAATGGACTAAGACCCAGGTGGCCATACACCATGTTCTGGAGATCTCAAATATAACCAGTGTGTGGCCAGTTCAAACGGTAAGTTCGTATTCTCCTTATGAAAGCATATTTAACTCAGTTAGACCGCATGGTTTGGATCCACATGGCAAGCAAGCCTTTTGTTCTGTTCCGAGCTTAAGGTGCGAGATCTCTCAGTCACTCATAACCTTTAAGGCTTGTCTCCCCCTGCTGAGCTAGCTGCACACGGAACGGAAATCTTATTCTCCCATGCCACACAGGATACAAACGACTGGCATGAAATTATATCTCCAATTTTCTTCACAGGGAGCAATTTACAGTCATGGCCAAAAGTTTTGAGAATGACACAAATATTAATTTTTACAAAGTCTACTGCTTCACTTTTTCTAATGGCAATTTGCATATACTCCAGAATGTTATAAAGAGTGATCAGCTTAACAGCAATTACTTGCAAAGTCAATATTTGGCTAGAAAATGAACTTATCCCCCAAAACACATTTCAACATCATTGCAGCCCTGCCTTAAAAGGACCAGCTAACCTCTTTTCAGTGATTGCTCCATTAACACAGGTGTGGGTGTTGATGAGGACATGGCTGGAGATCAATCTGTCATGATTAAGTAAGAATGACACCACTGGACACTTTAAAAGGAGGCTGGTGCTTGGCATCATTGTTTCTCTTCTGTTAACCATGGTTATCTCTAAAGAAACACGTGCAGTTATCATTGCAATGCACAAAAATGGCCTAACAGGGAAGAGTATCGCAGCTAGAAAGATTGCACCTCAGTCAACAATCTATCGCATCATCAAGAACTTCAAGGAGAGAGGTTCCATTGTTGCCAAAAAGGCTTCAGGGCGCCCAAGAAAAACCAGCAAGCGCCAGGACCGTCTCTTAAAAGTGTTTCAGCTGCGGGATCGGGCTACCAGCAGTGCAGAGCTTGCTCAGGAATGGCAGCAGGCAGGTGTGAGTGCATCTGCACGCACTGTGAGGCGGAGAATCTTGGAGCAAGGCCTGGTCTCAAGGAGGGCAGCAAAGAAGCCACTTCTCTCCAGAAAAAACATCATGGACAGACTGATATTCTGCAAAAGGTACAGGCAGTGGACTGTTGAGGACTGGGGTAAAGTTATTTTCTCTGATGAATCCCCTTTTCGATTGTTTGGGACATCAGGAAAACGCCTCATTCGGAGAAGACAAGGTGAGCGCTACCACCAGTCTTGTCTCATGCCAACTGTTAAGCATCCTGAAACCATTCATGTGTGGGGTTGCTTCTCAGCCAAGGGAATCGGCTATCTCACAGTCTTGCCTAAAAACAAAGCCATGAATAAAGAATGGTACCAGAATGTCCTCCAAGAGCAACTTCTCCCAACCCTCCAAGAGCAGTTTGGCGATCAACAATGCCTTTTCCAGCATGATGGAGCACCTTGCCATAAAGCAAAGGTGATAACTAAATGGTTCAGGGAACAAAACAGAGATTTTGGGTCCATGGCCTGGAAACTCCCCAGATCTTAATCCCATTGAGAACTTGTGGTCAATCATCAAGAAACGGGTGGACAAACAAAAAACTAAAAATTCTGACAAAATGAAAGCATTGATTGTGCAAGAATGGACTGCTATCAGTCAGGATTTGGTCCAGAAGTTGATTGAGAGCATGCCAGGGAGATTTGCAGAGGTCCTGAAGAAGAAGGGTCAACACTGCAAATATTGACTTGCTGCATTAACTCATTCTAACTGTCAATATAAGCTTTTGTTACTCATATGTTTGCAATTATTATATTTCTGTCTGTGATAAAAACATCTGTCAAGCACACATAAAAACCAGAGGGCAGCAGATCATGTGAAAATATAATATTTGTGTCATTCTCAAAACTTTTGGCCATGACTGTACATAACAAGCTTTGTAGCACAGGCTACAAATCAGTGCAGAAACCTAGAAGACAGCTTTGTAATTCGTCAATGACTTTCTCAACTCCATACACTGCATTTGTAAATGTCAGTTGTGTCAATCCGGCTTTGGCCACACGGAGACTTTTTGGATGTGACAATTGTCACGTGACCAAAGTTCACTCTGTGCCACTGCTACATCACAGCGCTATAGAAGTGAATGTGGTTTTATTGCAAAACCTTCACTACAAACATTCAGAACCGGGTACAAAGATGCAGTGTAGGCCTAGCCTTACCCTGTGCTGCTGAATGTTAGAATATATACAGAAATAGCTAATTAAGTATAGGACAAATTATATAGAAGCTGTGGTAATAAGATCAATTCATAAATGTGGCCGACATGCTCCCATACAAGTTTGCATAGCACTAGAAAATCATTTCCAGCCTCATCCATTTAAATGGCTTGGCTAGGAAATTAAAACTGGTCTTTAAAAGGGGTAGTCAGGTCTGGAGACATTAAAGTAGAGGTCCAAAACTAACATTTATTTTAATCCTAAATGTCTATTTAATGTCATAATCTAATCTATTTTGTAATATACTTTAATTTAAAAAGTCCCTATGGTTCCCTCTGCTTTATTTTTTTCACCTACTTCCTGTTAGCCGACACTTCATTTGAGAGGTTTCCTCCATACAATGCGCACCGACAGTGGACGCTGTTGCCGGCTAGACACTTCTCAGAGACAGCGAGGGAGCGCATAGTCGCTGTGCATATTCCACACTGACAAGATCCTACTGAGCATGTGTCGGAACTGGCAACGAAAGCCTGCTCAGTAGCACAGGGACTGGCCCAGACACTGAAATGGATGTCATTGATGACACTTTGCTTCAGGGTGGAGACAGAGGCTGTGGCAATGACCTCCGTATATGCCCCCTCATGACATCTTGTTGCATCATAGCATGCATGGGGGTTCTTAAATGAAACAATCAAACAGGAAGCAGGAAAATAAATACAAATAAATAAAAACAGGTAGATAGCGAAGTGAGGAAACGATAAGGAATTTTTAAAGTATATTAGAAAAGAGATTAAAGTATGACATTAAATAAACAGACATAGGATTGAAATGTTAGGATTGGACCACCGCTTTAATAACCTATCCATAGGATAGTCCAAAGTAGAACAAAAGGGATAGCACTCACCGGTAAAATGAAAACTTTAATTTTCTTCAAACAATGGGTACAAAAAAAAAAAAAAAAAATAGTTGCTCTGTTTTTTGCACTATTGTTTGAAGAAAATAAAGTTTTTGTTTCACCAGTTTTTAAGCCTAATCGCTACACAATGCCAACACGGTTTTTAGATTTTGCTCTATCCGGAGGACAGATCCTCATCAGATTGGTGGGACTCCGGCACTGATTTGCGGTTTTAAGTTCCAGTTGTGGCCAGATGTAACCACATTCAACATAGCTGCAACGTACAGCTCCATAAAATGTATATCAGCTAATGCCGGACATTACACAACATCCTATTCAAGAGAAAGGAATAGGAGCTATTCTTCAGTACCCGGGATTGGCAGCTATATAATGACTGGAGCTGTGCATTGCGACTACCTTCAATGTCATCAGATCTGGCAGCTGAGGAAGCTTGTAACAGTTCATAACCGGAGGTGCCAGGCGGCGCCACCGATTTGATGTGGATGACTCATCCTAAAGGCACTGCCACACTTAGCGATCGCATTAGCGATCACGACAACGACTTAACCTGGCAAGATCGCTAGTGCGATCGCTATGTGATCGCTAGTTAGATTCCAAACACAACTCATCAGCGATCTGTATAACGACCTCTGCGGTCGTTGGGAAAACCTAGTCCCACCTGCGACGCTGGTGAAGTTGTTCATAAAGGGTGTCACACTCAGCGATTCAGACTCACCAGCGGGACACCAACGACCAAAAAACGGCTCAGAACGTTCATAAGCGATCAATGACATCTCAGCAGGGGCCACATCGCCGCTACATGTCACACACAGCTAAGTCGCTAACGAGATCGCTACTGCGTCATAAATGGTGACGCAGTAGGTGATCTTGGTAGCGATCTCGCTTAGTGTGGCATACCCTTAAGGATAGATCCACATCAATTTATCAGACACACCAGTTAATGGTACATTCACAAGACTTATGTAATGTTAGGGTACTGCCACACTAAGCGATCACGACAACGACGCAAGCTAACGAGATCGTTGGTGTGATCGCTTTAAGGTCGCTAGTAGCTTCCAAACAGGAGATCTCATCAACGACACATCAGCGGTCAGCGATCTGTATAACGACTTTGGCGGTCGTTAGGATTTGTCACAGCATGTACTGAGCGCAACCTTTTCCACGCCCCTCACAGATTGGTGGTCACTGTATATGTTTTATAATTATATATGTATGTTATAATTAATGTTTTGACCGCGTCATGAAAGACGACATATAGCGCTCCCTTTCATTGTTCTTGAGCGCTTCTGATTCATAGGAATTTCCAGCATCGCTCCTGCTTCCTGCTAGCCTGCTTTGCAGCTACTGCGATCCAGTCTGTGCCGCTAAAAAAAACCTAGTCCTGCCTGCGCCGCTGTCATATGCGTCACCAACGAGGTCGCTCGTCGTTCATAAAAAGGTGTCAAACACAGCGATTCAGGCTCACCAGCGGGACGCCAACGATCAAAAGACGGTCCAGAACGTTCGTGAACGATCAGCGACATCACAGCAGGGGCCACATCGCTGCTACATGTCACACACGTCGCTAACGATGTCGCTGCTGCATCATAAAATCGCTGACGCTTGAGCGATCTCGCTAGCGATCTCGCTTAGTGTGGCATACCCTTTAGGGCCGTAACGTCAGGCCAGCTGCGTATGTCTCCGAGGTAGTTAATTCAGGAGATTGGGCACCTGAAGGGCACTATCACACATTAAAGTTTAACAATGGACCGCTTTTCTTCTGTGCCATCTATTTTGTCTTATCAAAATCAATTAAATAATAACAGATGCAAAATAAACGTTTCAGTTTTTCAACAGATCTCTATAGAATGGTGAAGTCTAATCTGCAAAAAAATCTGGAGGGATAGTAGGCCAATCTCGAATATACTCGGCATGTTTCAAAAAAAAAAAAAAAAAGTGTTAACAGCTCAATTACACTGACTCCATGTGCGCTGTTTTAACCCCCTACCGACATCGAACGTACATTTACGCCAATGTCTGTCTCCCTCCCTTTGATGTGGGCTTTTGTGGCGAGCCCACATCTTTCCCGAGACATGTCAGCTGTTTTGAACAGCTGACACGTGCCCGCAATAGCCACGGGTGGAATCGCGATCCACCCGCGGCTATTAACTAGTTAAATGCCAGTCAAGCGCTGACAGCGGAATTTAAATGGCGTTTCCGGCAATCAAGCCGAAAATACGCACACCGGTGAACCACGTCACGTGATCGCGGGTCACCGGTGTCCTGGCATGACAACCCAAGGTCCCCTGGAGACCTCTATGGTTGTCAGTGCCGCCTGGCTGACAGCACCACCCAGTGTTCGGTGCTCATAGCAAGTCAGTAATTCAGCTACATAGAGGCGATCTGCTCATCATCTCTATGTAGCTGAGCTGATCGAGTTGTGCCAGCTTCTAGACTATTGAAGCATACTAAAAAAAAAAAAAAAAAAAAAAAAAATAAAAATATCTTAAACATTTATATCATCCACCCATTCCAGAAATAACGCGCCACATTAATATAAAAAAAAAAAAAAAAAAAGGATTCACCTGTTCGCTACACAGCGTAGCGACATAAAAAATTAAGTTTTATTGGTCGCCACGACATTGCATCAAAATGCAATAACGGGCGATCAAAAGATCGTATCTGCACCAAAATGGTATCATTAAAAACGTCAGCTCGGCATGCAAGAAATAAGCCCTCACCCAACCTAAGGTCTCAAAAAATGGAGACGCTACGGGTATCGGAAAATGGTGCAATTTTTTTTTTTTTTTTTTTAACAAAGTTTGGAATTTTTTTTTCACTACTTAGATAAAAAAGACACCAAAAAAGAGAAAAGGAAGTTTTACTACCATAAAAAATTTTTTATTGAAAATTATTTAAAAAAATATATTTTAAAAATACATATCATATAAAGGGGAACATCTGCTGGTGCACAGTCACTATGTAGGACAACAACCGAATGAGGCATTTCAAACACAAGGTCCTAAATGGGGATTTTTCCCTTGTGGAAAATGTATAGCATGCCCTAATATGACGAGATCGGACACTTTAATGGCAAGTGATGGTAAGAAGCAGTTCAGCATCACACAACACATAACGTGCGAATCAGTGGGTGTGGTATATTATGCCACATGTCCATGCCCAAAAATCTATATTGGGTTAACATCTAGGCCTCTGAAGATCAGAGTGAGGGAACATTTTCATGATATTTTAAAAGCAGTGGAGGAAGATGACTATGCTTCCCTCAAACCTATACCAAGACATTTTAAGATGTGCCATAACTGTGACGCCAAACTACTTAAGATCAAGGGCATTGATAAGGTGCATATCGACCTACGAGGAGGTAATTGGAGGAAAATACTAGCACAGATGGAAGCCCGCTGGATTACTAGAGTCAAATCGGTGCAACCAGCAGGGCTCAATGAAATTTTGAGTTTTGCTCCTTTTCTCTAAATTAATAATCATAGTTGCTTTGAGTGCATTGTTTCATATGTGCTTTTTAATTATTTTTCATGATTTTAATTTTGTATTTTTTGTTTTCATAGAGTTCGCATACATATCTATTGATGTTTTGATGCTGCATAATCATACTTTATTTGCACGCTATGAGGAGTCGATTGCCGATCAAGACTTGAACATAGCTCCTGGACGTATTCCTGAGTACTTGAAGATATAAGTTGAACGAAGGAGACGATTACCGTATATACTCATGTATAAGCCGACCCGTGTATAAGCCGACCCCCCTAATTTTGCCACAAAAAAACTGGGAAAACTTATTGACTCGCGTATAAGCCTAGGGTGAAAAATGATTATCCCCCCATATGATGCTCCACAGATTATGTCCCCATATGCTCCACAGATTATGCCCAATATGCTCCACAGATTATGCCCCCATATGCTCCATATTATGCCCCCATATGCTCCATATTATGCCCCATAGTCCAGATATGCCCATATGCTCATATTATGCCCCATATGTCCACACTTATGCCCCCATATGCTCCATATTATGCCCCCATATGCTCATATTATGCCCCATATGTCCACATTATGCCCCCATATGCTCCATATTATGCCCCCATATGCTCCATATTATGCCCCATTATGTTCCACAGCTTATGCCCCATATGCTCCATATATGCCCCCATACTCAGATTATGCCCCATATGTTCCACAGCTTATGCCCCATATGCTCCATATTATGCCCCAATGTTCCACAGTTTTGCCCTAGCTCCATATTATGCCCCAATGCTCAGATTATGCCCACATATGCTCCATATTATGCCCCCATATGCTCCATATTATGCCCCATATGCTGCACATTATGCCCCATAGTATAGGCCTCATATGCGCTGCTGCAAAAAAAAAAAAAATGACATTCACCTCTCGTCGCTGGGGGCCAGGTGCCGGTGTCCTGAGCAGGCGGTGACAGCGGAGAGCTATGGAGGACAGGTGCCGGTGTCACTGCTCGCTCAGGACCCCAGCACCTGAGATATTTACCTATCCCTCGGTCCACCGCAGCGCACTGCTCCCTCGGTCTGACTCCTGTGTGTGAATGATCTGGCAGGGGGCGGGGCACGCACTAACGACGTCATCGCGCCCTCTGCCTGATCATTCACACACAGAGGAGTCAGACCGAGGGAGCAGTGAGCTGCGGTGGACCGAGGGACAGGTGAATATCGCTATACTCACCCCTCCGCCGCGCGTCCCTGCAGCCTCTCCTCTTCTCCCGGCGCTCTCCGCAGCGCTTCAGTCCTGCAGCGGTCACGTGCTACCGCTCATTAAAGTCATGAATATGTGCATATTCATGACTTTAATGAGCGGTGCCATGTGACAGCTGCAGGAAGGAGCTGGAGATCGTGGGAGAAGCAGGGGGGCTGAAGACCGCGCCGGCGGAGGGGTGAGTATGATCCAACACCCCCGCTCCCCCTCCCCCGCCGACCCCCGTATATGACCCGCGTATAAACCGAGAGGGGGACTTTCAGCCCTAAAAAATGGGCTGAAAATCTTCGGCATATACGGTACATTTATGGCCACTATGGATTTATCCTATTTATACATATATTCTTTTATTTATAGTAATATGCATATTTTGCTTTGTGGTGTATTAATTTATATGCACTGGCTGATTATTGGTACATATTATTAAATTTTTTTATTTTATTTTTTATTTTTATTATTTTTATATATTTTTCATATATTTTTTAGATATTTTTATTTACCTTATATATCTTTATGCACATATAATTTTTGACACTTTATATATTATATATTGAACACTATAATTTACACATATATATATATATATATATATATATATATATACACGCACATACACACACACACACACACACACACACACATATATATATATAGATTAGATGACACTTTGCACAATATGGGTTTATCTTATTCGGACACTTATAATTTTAGATAACACTTATTGCACGATATGAATTTATCTCATTTGGGCACACATATATTATAATTCTGTGGTAAAAATTACACTTGAAATTTAAATATATGAGCACACAGATTTTTGATTTATATACTGTACGTGTTATAATAGACACGTCATTATGAGCACATATATGGTTCATGATTTATACATTGTACATGGTTATAATAGACACGTCACTATATAAAAGTCTTTTGAGAATTTTGTTTAAATGTATGTTCATTAATATATTATATGCATATTGTGGATGGATCTTTATATAATACTGGCTATATATGTATATATTTTCATAAATATGATTATATTTTGGTAATTAATGATATGCCACAATCTGTAAAGAAATGTGCTAGTGCAACTTTGCAATCTTATCGGGTATATATGGCAAATGTCTGCTAAATTATAAGGATAACATGCTTCAGTAGTCCCTTTCTCCACTTAATAATCTTAGAATCCCTCTTATGTCTTTAAAATCAATGGACAGGCATGGGCAGATGATGAAAGCGGTGCGCGCTCCTGTAGACTGCAGGCTCTGCATCCCCATGACGACGCGTCTGTACTGGCGCGGCGGCGCCCTGATCTGCTTCCTGCTCTGACGCGTCGAGCAGGGGAGTGGCTGGGCGTCACATGACGCGAACTCTTGGTGACGTAGCCCTGTGCACGTCAGCGGAAGCGCCATATTCAAACCGCTATGGCGATTCATTCTCTCCTCTATATATATAAGCACGCACTGGGAAGCAAATGCACACGCACATCCCTCTGGAAGTAGCCACGGGCGAAACGCGCGTCAGGGGTGCCACAGCCTGCACTGAGGTAGGGTAATACATGCCAGCAATATAGGCGCTATACCACACTAATAAGCATATGCCTTAAATACCTTTGCCCCTTATATATACCTCTTTTTAAGGGGATTTTTTGACTAGTTGCACTATGCACTTTCTCATGTATATGCATGAGGTTTGAACCATAGTTAATGGCAATATATGCTGTGCTGGACTGGTTGCATGAAACTAGATATGAGACCTGCAATGTGAACAACCATATATTTGCTGCACTGCATTATAGGTGGGATACCATAAATTAGGCAGCATTATCTTGATAATATATTTCATTGTGAATATCTGCAAGTATCTATATACCCTATTGAAGGCTGTTTGAGTTGCATATTCTGTTGTATAGATTTCCCCTTTATATGATATGTATTTTTAAAATATATTTTTTAAAATAATTTTCAATAAAAGAATTTTTTATGGTAGTAAAACTTCCTTTTCTCTTTTTTGGTGTATTTAAATTGGAAGTGCCGAATAACTAGGCAATTAATTATATATGATTGTATTAGATAAAAAAGAACCTACACATGTTTGGTGTGTATGAATTCACAATGACCTGGAGAATCATAATGGCAGTTCAGTTTTAGCATTTAGCGAACCTAGCAAAAAAGCAAAAAAAAAAAAAATCCAGTGTGGCATTGCACTTTTTTTGCAATTTCACTGCATTGGGAATTTTTTTTCCCTGTTTCTAGTACACGACATGATAAAACAAATGGTGTTGTTCAAAAGTACAACTCGTCCCGCAAAAAACAAGCCCTCACATGGCCATATTGACGGAAAAGTAAGAGTTATGGCTCTGGGAAGAAGGGGAGCGAAAAACGAAAACCGTAAAAAGCTCTGGGGGTTAAGGGGTTAAAAACAGACAGCACGTGGATGAGATAAAAAGTAATGTGTTAATAAAGTCACATTTTTTGTAAGACAATTTGTGAGTATTACCACTGTAAGGGCTCATACTCGCTGGCTGGAAAAAAATCGGTCCGTTTTCTGGACGGAAAAAACGGTACGATTCTAGTAAAATGTCATGCGATTTGCATGCGATTTTAAATCGCACCATGCGTTTTCCATCAGTTTTCCATCTGTATGCAATGCGATTTTAAGATGCAGCTTTACATAGAGCAGTTATCTCTATGTAAAAAGTCATGTAAAAATCACATTGTAAAAAAAAAAATGTACACAAAAAGCAAATATAAATATATATATATATATATATATATATATATATATATATATATATATATTTATTTATTCTGTGTGTGTATATGTATTGTTTATATTCTTTATTAAAGCTGTCAGTGTGATTTTACAGTATAGCCGGGATGAATTAGCGGCTATTATACTATTTAGAAGTGTATGACATATATATATATGTCATACACTTCTAAATAGTATAATAGCCGCTAATTCATCCCCGGCTATACTGTAAAATCACACTGACAGCTTTAATAAAGAATATAAACAATACATATACACACATAGAAAATATATATATATATATATATATATATATATATATATATATATATATATATATATATATATATATATATATATATGCAGCACGGTGGCTCAGTGGATAGCACTACAGCCTTGCAGCGCTGGAGTCCTGGGTTCGAATCCCACCTAGGACAACATCTGCAAGGAGTTTGTATGTTCTCCCCGTGTTTGCGTGGGTTTCCTCCGGGTACTCCGGTTTCCTCCCACACTCCAAAAACATACTGATAGGGAATCTAGATTGTGAGCCCCATCGGGGACAGTGACGATAATGTGTGCAAACTGTAAAGCGCTGCGGAATATGTTTGCGCTATAATAAAAATAAAGATTATTATATATAATATATATATATATATATATATATATATATATATATATATATAACACACACACACACGTCATTGTGACATATATATATACATATATTTATAGTTCATAGACTTCTACATACTGTAATAGCCGCTAATTCAATTGCCGGCTTTTGTGAAATCACAGAAGCCGACATGAAATGATACATTGTTTACACAGTTAACCATGTCATTTCATGTATTTTTATATATGGTTTAAACTTACAATTACATGAGTAGATGTGTGCAAAATTTCAGACATGTAGGGGTTAATTAAAGGTGTAAATTCATTGAAAAAAAATGCGTGGGCTTCCGCTGTATTTTCTCCACCAGACAGACAAAGCAAGCGAGTGGGGGCAGATAATAATAGCCTAGGGAGTGTACATTTTTTTTGTGCCCCCCCTGGCTACTAACATCTGCCCCCAGACACCCCAGAAAAGGCAAATCTCTAATTAGATTAGCCCTTTCTGGCACTTTGCCCATCTATTCCCATTGCCCTTTAGCGGTGGCGAATGGGTTAATAAGGGGTTAAAACCACCTTGCAATTGAAAGGTGACTTTAAGCCAGGTTAATAATTGAGAGCTGTCAATTAGACAACTATCAATTATTAATCCTATTGAAAGAAATAAAAAAACACACACACTTTAAGAATAAATAATTTTAATGAAATAAAAACACATTTTTTTAACCATCTTTTATTTAACTCTTAATCCCTCGAAGCCCTTGATCTCCTATAATAAAGAAAAAATAATAAAACAACATTATTCTTACCTATCCGGCGATCTGTCACGTCCCACGCTGTAATCCTTCACAAAGGGTTAACTATATTTGAGCCAAGCAGCGCAAGTAATACTGCGTGCTCAGCTGAAAGCTCCTGAATGAATGAGCTTATCTCCTGCCGACAGGAGAGGATGTGATTAATGAATGAAGCTTAATTGATTGCGTCCCACTTTCACTTTAGGTCAGGTCAGGGTGACCTGACCTGAAGTGAAAGTGGCAATAAATCAATTAAGCTCCACTAATTAATCACTTCCTCTCCTTTCGCTGGGAGAGGAACTTATTCATTCGGGGGTAACAGCTCAGCAGGCAGCATTAGCTCCCTGCTAGCTGTAACCTGTTAACCCTTTCTGATGGATTACAGCGTGGGACCTGACTGTGCATCGGATTGGTAAGAATAATTTTGCTTTTTTATTTTATTTTTATTACAGGAAATGGTTTTAGCAGGAAAATAAAATATGGTCAAAAACTGTTTGATTATTTCATTAAACTTCTTTTTTATTAAAGTGTGTGTGTTTGATTTTTCTTTCATACAATAGGATTAATAATTGATAGTTGTCTAATTGACAGCTCTCAATTATTAACCTGGCTTAAAGTCACCTTTCAATTGCAAGGTCATTTTAACCCCTTATTAACCCATTCGCCACCGCTACAGGGCAATGGGAATAGACGGGCAAAGTGCCAGAAAGGGCTAATCTAATTAGAGATTTGCCCTTTCTCGGGTGTCTGGGGCCAGATGTTAGTAGCCAGGGAGGGCACAAAAAAATGTACCCTCCCTAGGCTATTATTATATGCCCCCACTCGCTTGCTTTGTCTGTCTGGTGGAGAAAATACAGCGGGAGCCCACGCATTTTTTTCCAACGAATTTACACCTTTAATTAACCCCTACATGTCTGAAATTTTGCACACATACACTTATGTCATTGTAAGTTAAAACCATATATCAAAATACATGAAATGACATGGTTAACTGTGTGTAAACAATGTATCATTTCATGTCGGCTTCTGTGATTTCACAAAAGCCGGCAATTGAATTAGCGGCTATTACAGTATGTAGAAGTGTATGAACTATAATATATATATATGTATGTGTCACAATGACAATATATATATATATATATATATTCTATGTGTATGTATCTAGTGTTTTGTGAGCTGTCAGTGTGATTTTACAGTAGCTGGGGATGAATTGCCGGCTTTTCAAAGGAGACTGGTGCGTATAAATCGGACAGCACTCGCATGGTGCGAGTGCTGTGCGATGATTTCTCGCACCCACTGACTTGCATTGGCGATTATCATGTCAAAATCACATTAAATCGCAGCATGCTGCGATTTTTTTCTCACACCAATTTCTGATGAGAAAAAAAATCGCAAATGAGAACTCACCTATTGAATAACATTGGTCAGATTTGAATCCGATTTTTTTTCGGCTGAATATCATCCGTTTTCGGCGCCAGTGAGTATGAGCCCTAAAGATGGTTGCAGGACACCTAGTGCATAAGAGATAAACCTGGAGAATAGCTTTAGCACATAAAAGGGGTTAATCCGCCAAGACAGTTTGGGGGGAGATGGCTCCTCACCATATCTGCAGCCCAGGGTGTGGTTCACTTTGTAAATTGAGACCTGCGTCTCACACATGTCTGTGTGTACTGAGGTGTGCAGATCTCCTGGACTGAGTGCCTTTGCTAAAGGACAAAGAAGCTGAACTCTAAGCCAGGCAGGCTAACCAGCACTATTGCATGAACTTTTTGCTTTATGTTATACTTTGAGCCTGACAAGGGCTGTATTAAAGCTTTCATGGTTAGCAGTTACTGGTTAGCAAGGACTGCAATAAACCAGCCGGACGTTTAAATAGAAACGGTTCCTGTGATGCCTCACATCTCTCCCAAGCAAGTAGCATTGTTACACCATTATCATGGATGCCCTAGTGCAGGGTTCGACAAACCGGGGGATCGCAGCCGGGTGTCAGCTGATTATCACAGCTGACACCCGGCACTATGTGTCAGGAGCGGTCACGGACAGCTCCCGGCACATTAACCCCTGGCACACCGTGATCAAACATGATCACGGTGTACGGGGGGCACAGGGGAGGATCGCGCTGTTCCGAGGGTCCCTCCTCCCTGCAGGACCCCGGATACAAGATGGCGCCGGGGTCCATCCGGGTCCTGCAGGGAGGTGGCTTCCTCAGTGCCTGCTGAGAGCAGGCACTGAGAAGCCTGCAGCGATGGCAGAGCGATTGCTGGTGTGATAGAGTGCTGTGCAAACTGGCACACCAGCGATCTGGTATTATACACTGTATAATACCATGTATAATATACAGTGATGTCCACCCTGGGACACAGTAAAAAAAAAAATAAAAAGTGTTAAAAAAATCATAATAATAAAAAAAATATTCCTCCATAAATTCATTTATTCCTGTAAATAAAAAAAAAAAACAATTAAAGTACACATATTTGGTATTGCCGCGTCAGTAACGACCCCCCCTATAAAACTAGAATGTTGCCTAAAATCTACCGTATATACTCATGTATAAGCCGACCCGTGTATAAGCCGACCCCCCCAATTTTGCCACAAAAAACTGGCAAAATGTATTGACTCGCGTATAAGCCTAGGGTGAAAAATGATTATGCCCCCATATGATGCTCCACAGATTATGCCCCCCATATGCTCCGATTATGCCCATATGCTTCAGAGATTATGCCCCCATATGCTCCAGATTATGCCCCCATATGCCCAATTTATGCCCCATATGCTCCAGATTATGCCCCCATATTCCAGATTATGCCCCCATATGTTCCCATTTCCCAGAGTTATGCCCCCATATGTTCCACAGATTATGCCCCCATATGCTCCAGATTATGCCCCAATATGTTTCCACAGATTATGCCCCCATATGCTCCAGATTATGCCCCATATGTTCCACAGATTATGCCCCCATATGCTCCATATTATGCCCATGTTCCACAGTTTATGCCCCCATATGCTCCATATTATGCCCCCATATGTTCCACAGCTTATGCCCCCATATGCTCCATATTATGCCCCCATATGCTCCATATATGCCCCCTATGCTCCATATTATGCCCCATATGCTCCATATTATGCCCCCATATGCTCCATATTATGCCCCATATGCTCCATATTATGCCCCATATGCTCCATATTATGCCCCCATATGCTCCAGATTATGCCCCCATATGCTCCAGATTATGCCCCCATATGCTCCAGATTATGCCCCCATATGCTCCAGATTATGCCCCCATATGTTCCACAGATTATGCCCCCATATGCTGCACAATTATGCCCCATAGTATAGGCCTCATATGCTGCTGCAAAAAAAAAAAAAAAAATGACATACTCACCTCTCGTCGCTAGGGGCCAGGTGCCGGGGTCACCGCTCACTCAGGACCCCGGCACCTGAGATATTTACCTGTCCCGTTCCACTACTGCACGCTGCTCCCTCGGTCTGACTCCTCTGGCAGTGAATGATCTGGCAGGGGGCGCGGCGCGCACTAAGGACGTCATCGCGCCCTCTGCCTGATCATTCACAGCCAGAGGAGTCAGACGAGGACGCAGCGTGCAGCGGTGGAACGGGACAGGTAAATATCGCTATACTCACCCCTCCGCCGGCGCGTCTCTGCAGCGTCTCCTCTTCTCCCGGCGCTCTCCGCAGTGCTTCCTTCCTACAGCGGTCACATGGTACCGCTCATTAAAGTCATGAATATGTGCATATTCAGGACTTTAATTAGCGGTGCCATGTGACCGCTGCAGGAAGGAGCCGGAGGAGATCGTGGGAGAAGCAGGGGGCTGCAGAGACCGCGCCGGCGGAGGGGTGAGTATGATCTGACACCCCCACTCCCCCTCCCCCGCCGTATATGACCCGCGTATAAGCCGAGAGGGGGACTTTCAGCCCTAAAAAATGGGCTGAAAATCTCGGCTTATACACGAGTATATACAGTAATATATCAAAATATAATATTTATTATCTTTAGAAGTTAATTGTTTATAACGTTTGTAATGTTTTTTTGTTAAATTAAAAACAAAGTTTGTTAAAAAAAAAATTCTGGCTCCTAAATTTTTTGGCTGGCTCCTAGATTCTGAACAACTTTGTCGACCCCTGCCCTAGTGGCATCACATTAGGAGCACTGAACCACAGGGAGACAGCCCTAAAGTTGTAAGGTACACTCTATGCACATAACACAGTTACATAGCCACAATGGTTGGATTCTAACCCTATCTTTTATATTGTAGTGTCTAATGAGCCTGTGCAAAGGTCATTGAGAAGGGAGGGGAGCAGGGTCAGGTGTGACATGGCCTAATGTGATAGGTGAATTTTACACTATTAACTGTGGACAGAGGCGTTATCTGTCATCTTAATTCTGCCTCTGATAAGGAGCCTGCTGTAAACACTTCCTGAAACAGGATCACAAGATTACAAATGTATTTCCTTTTTTATAGCTAGACTAATTCAAAAAGAAAAAAAAAAAAAAGAATATTTTTAAGTACAAAATCTAATTTAAACAATAGGTCATTTTCTACAGATAGCCTCAATTTAAAGGTACTGCCACACTAAGCTATCCCGCTAGCGATCTCGTTAGCGTTGCATACTAATGAGATCGCTAGTGGGATTGTTTCTATATCGCTAAATGCTACCGCATTTAGCGATATAGTTAACGACGCTATCGCCGTTAGCGATCTTCTTAACGACTTTAGCGGTACAAAAGTACCGCTAAATCGCTAAGAAAAGGTGCCACACAGCGATAAGATACTTACCCAGCGGGAGCGCCAGCGATGAAATAGGGTCCGGAACGATTCCAGCGACGAGCGAGATCACAGCAGGAAGCTCGTCGCTGGAAGCTGCCGCACTGAACAATATCGCTAACGGGATCGCTAAATAGTGACGTTTTTTAGCGATCCCGTTAGCGATATTGTTTAGTGTGGCATACCCTTAAGGCAGGTGCACAGTGGCCAGCGATACCTTGCTGAAATGGCCTCAACCATGTGCATAGTGTCTGTTCACAAGTACTTTCCAAGTAATGGTTAAGACCAGCAATTACGAATGGTGTGCCATAATGGTCATTTCTGGACCATCCATATTTTGCCAGTCCTGACACCCAGTAGCACAGAAAAAAGTAGATGAGGTGAAGAAGTGGGCATGAATGAGTGATGTTATATACAGTTTATGTAAGAAATGAAACACTTGACTGTTTCTGAGTCTGACATCTTATCATGAGAGCTGAATCCATGTTCTCTTCCCTTCTGTACAGTCATGGTCAAAAGTTTTGAGAATGGCACAAATATTATATTTTCACATGATCTGCTGCCCTCTGGTTTTTATGTGTGTTTGACAGATGCTTTTATCACAGACAGAAATATAATAATTGCAAACATATGAGTAACAAAAGCTTATATTGACAGAATGAGTTAATGCAGCAAGTCAATATTTGCAGTGTTGACCCTTCTTCTTCAGGACCTCTGCAATTCTCCCTGGCATGCTCTCAATCAACTTCTGGACCAAATCCTGACTGATAGCGGTCCATTCTTGCACATTCAATGCTTTCATTTTGTCAGAATTTTTTAGGTTTTTGTTTGTCCACCCGTCTCTTGATGATTGACCACAAGTTCTCAATGGGATTAAGATCTGGGGAGTTTCCAGGCCATGGACCCAAAATCTCTATGTTTTGTTCCCTGAGCCATTTAGTTATCACCTTTGCTTTATGGCAAGGTGCTCCATCATGCTGAAAAAGGCATTGTTGATCGCCAAACTGCTCTTGGAGGGTTGGGAGAAGTTGCTCTTGGAGGACATTCTGGTACCATTCTTTATTCATGGCTGTGTTTTTAGGCAAGACTGTGAGAGCCGATTCCCTTGGCTGAGAAACAACCCCACACATGAATGGTTTCAGGATGCTTAACAGTTGGCATGAGACAAGACTGGTGGTAGCGCTCACCTTGTCTTCTCTAAATGAGGCGTTTTCCTGATGTCCCAAACAATCGAAAAGGGGATTCATCAGAGAAAATAACTTTACCCCAGTCCTCAGCAGTCCACTGCCTGTACCTTTTGCAGAATATCAGTCTGTCCATGATGTTTTTTTCTGGAGAGAAGTGGCTTCTTTGCTGCCCTCCTTGAGACCAGGCCTTGCCCCAAGAGTCTACGCCTCACAGTGCGTGCAGATGCACTCACACCTGCCTGCTGCCATTCCTGAGCAAGCTCTGCACTGCTGGTAGCCCGATCCCGCAGCTGAAACACTTTTAAGAGACGGTCCTGGCGCTTGCTGGTCTTTCTTGGGCGCCCTGAAGCCTTTTTGGCAACAATGGAACCTCTCTCCTTGAAGTTCTTGATGATGCGATAGATTGTTGACTGAGGTGCAATCTTTCTAGCTGCGATACTCTTCCCTGTTAGGCCATTTTTGTGCATTGCAATGATGACTGGCACTGCACGTGTTTCTTTAGAGATAACCATGGTTAACAGAAGAGAAACAATGATGCCAAGCACCAGCCTCCTTTTAAAGTGTCCAGTGATGTCATTCTTACTTAATCATGACAGATTGATCTCCAGCCATGTCCTCATCAACACCCACACCTGTGTTAATGGAGCAATCACTGAAAAGAGGTTAGCTGGTCCTTTTAAGGCAGGGCTGCAATGATGTTGAAATGTGTTTTGGGGATAAAGTTCATTTTCTAGCCAAATATTGACTTTGCAAGTAATTGCTGTTAAGCTGATCACTCTTTATAACATTCTGGAGTATATGCAAATTGCCATTAGAAAAAGTGAAGCAGTAGACTTTGTAAAAATTAATATTTGTGTCATTCTCAAAACTTTTGGCCATGAATGTACTGCAAACCCGTGACAAGGGTACGCTTATTTTCCAGATATTTGGGGCTCTACAAAATGGAACCAGCACCTCTTTGAGATTTATGGAACATCGTTTCAATATGAAGTACGGTAAATGTCCCAGTAAAGTAACACTTTGCCACACTGAACCAACCCTATGGGTCACAATATTGGCAATGCGTCCCTCGGACCCAAAAAGTTGTGCACCTGTTAAGTCCTATATAGAACCCTACTGTCCTTAACAAAAATAAGTGTAGAAACTTGCTTACAGTCTTTAGTACACACAACTGACCTTTAACCTTCTCCCTGAAGAATATTACCTTTTTAGAAAGTGCACATAATCCACAACAGGCTGTAGTGAGTAAACATCCCCCTTAAGTCCCGGTCACACACAGCGATCTCGCTAGCGAGATAGCTGCTGAGTCAATAGTTTTGTGACGCCAAAGCGATCTCCCCAGCGATATCGCTGTGTGTGACATTCAGCAACGATCAGCCCCCCTGCTGGGTATCGCTGATCGTCGCTGAATGTCCTGGACATTTTTTTGCTCGTTGGTCTCCCGCTGGCCAGCACGCATCGCTGAGTGTGGCAGGCAGGAGACCAGCAACCAGCTTGTAACCAAGGTACACATCGGGTTTCCATGCACCGCGCAGCGCCTGGAAACCCGATGAGTACCTTGCTTACTAGCTCCCTGCACCAGCGGGCTGGTATCCAACGTACACTGCGGGTAACTAAGCGACGTTACGCGCAGTGTCGCTGTCCTGATCGCTGCCTGTTTGGCAGCTCAGCAGCGATCATGTAGCGACACACAAGCGATCCTGACAAGTGCATATCGTTGTCGGGATCGCTGGTGTGTCGCTATGTGTGACGGGGCCTTAAGACCACATGCACAGAGAGTATTTGGTCAGTTTCTTACCTCGAGACTTGTAAGGTAAAATCAGGAGTGGGTAAAAAATCCAAGTGGTGACATGTTTCGATTCTACTTTCCCTCTGATTGTTCCACTCCTGATTACTCCTGATTTTGGCTTATAAAAACACTACGTGTGCACGTGGCCTTTGGTGGATCATTTATCCATTAAGGAACTGTATTTAAACCAATTCCCTAATGCATACACGTTCGTCGAATCGCTCCCTTCACGGTAAGCCTACAAGTTAGTGCACAAATGAGGTCCACAGCTCTCATCTGTGCCGTTGCCAGGTCCACATCACGATAGTATTGTTTGTGTCCCATTGAAGACATTTCCTTGACCCCACTCTTCTCTTCTACAGGCTGAATTTCTCTTTGAAAATAAGAGCAGCATGAATAGATCTATATTCTGAAATTGATGAAGTCCCTCGGAAAAAAAAACTTCCCGTAATAAAAATGACAGCTCAACACAAAAAAAAACAAAACACAAAACCCTGTCATACAGCTCCATTGACAGGAAAATAAAGTTACAAATCTCTGAAAATCCTGAATATTCTCAGCACTACAATATCTAAACATTATATATTGCCATAAAAAAGTTTGTTATCATTTTTCACCATTTCACTGCATTTTTTTCTCTATAACTTTTAGTCGTTCATATGGTAAAATTAATGGGGTCCATGAAAACTAGAGCTTAAAAAGTAAAAGTAAGCCCTTTAAGCTACGTCTAAAGAAAAAACATGGACGCAGGATTCTTCCTGGCATTTGGCTTTGACAAAGCTTTATTGATACAGTTATGAGTGGATTACATGCATTTTTGATGTGTTTACACAGCAGAAATGCACTAAAAACGCGTGTGTATTTTTTTTTTACATGCAGATTTTCTGCATCCGATCTATGGGAAAATCCACAAATACAACGCAAGAGAATTTGACAGGTTGTGGATTTGAAACATGCGCCACAGGTCAGTTTACACTGAAAAAAAAATAAATAAAAGCACAGTGGGCACAAGATTTCTATAAATCCCATCCACTTTGCTGGAACTGTACGACGCTGAGTTTTTGACGTGGCAACAACAGTCAACAGCTCATCGTGAACAAAGCCTAGAAGCTGTAATAATTGTGGAGGATGCTTTCCTCGTCTGTGATTATAAGCAACCTGATAACATTCTGACATACCAATGTGAAATATTAGAACGTTATCTTATTGGAGTATCCCATATAATTAGACCCAACAAAGCCTATTCCTTAGGTAGGACAGTGCACAATACGCATTTTGTATCAAAACTGCACAAGTAAAGGGTATGCCACACTAAACAGCGTCGCTAACGAGATCGCTAAAAATACGTCACTATTTAGCGATCTCGTTCGTGACGCTAACGTGTGTGGCATGTAGCAACGACGTGGCCCCTGCTGTGATCTCGCTGATCGTTCACTAGAGTTCTGGACCGTATCTAGATCGTTGGCGTCCCGCTGGTGAGCCTATATCGCTGTCTGGCACCTTTTGTGAGCGATGTGCGCTGTTTTTACATCGCAATGACCGTTAAAGTCGTTAATGAGATCGCTAACCGCTTTTAAGTCGTTAACGAGATCACTAAGTGTGGCAGCTACTAGAGACATTAAAACGATCACAAAAACGATCTCATTAGCTTGCGTCGTTATTGAGATCGCTAACGAGATCACTAAGTGTGGCAGTACCTTAAGAGTGGCTGTGCTCTCCAAAACCGGCCTTCATTTTCTAGGCTATTCTGGAAAAATTAAATATGGGCTGTGATTGCTTGTTTACAAGATGAGGCTTTAATATAGCCAAAGGAAAAGTAACTGCATATAATGAATAAGGACAAAATCAAGGAGCTAAAGCAAACTAACACGACTAAACTAGATATGCCAGCGCTGCACATGCACATTAGAACACTGTAAACATTTTAGAAAATGTTTTGTTTTTTTCTTACAAATCTTCGACATGTAAAGAAACCTCATAGCTCATCTGTATCACAGAATATCACTAAATAACTGTGCATGTAATATAAACAGATCCAACAGCTACACTCATTCTGGCCTACATCGCCCCTATACAATGTTCTTAAATTCCTTTAAATTACAGTTAATCTGCTGTACTCGCAGATAATGCTCAATAGATTGATCTGTACCATGCAACAAGGCTCTAACAGACCCCCCCAAAATGGGCTGAAAAGGAATCTTAGTAGAACCACAACCCTCACATACACAGAGCACAGGGGACGTTGTAATGCTCAGTCTGTGGGCTAGAGCCAGTGCTTACACAAACACAATGAAGCCTTCCATGGGAGGATGTCATATGAACCTGACAAACCCTCCACCAAGATGATCTCATAATCACCTGCTAACTTGTAGCAGTAAATCTAGCTCTCATTGTATGTGCAAGTCTTCGCCTGTGCCCTGCAAGGTGATCTGGTGCATTTATACACAAAGATTGGAAGACAATAGAAGTGTAAGATAATAGGTTTATAACTGGGGAATTCGGCCAGTAAGGCCGGTGTCACACTAAACGTATGGGAAATCGGTTCAAGCCTCCTTGCCGAGAGTGGCACAAGTGTTTTCAGTATGGTCATCCATGTGTAACACGTTTGCAATGCGATTTTTCTACCACCCATGTACCGTATGGCATGCATATGGCATTACATTTCTCACTTACTTTCCCCATTGAATTAAATGGCTCAATGGGCTGAAATGAGGAAAATGTGTGCGTATTTGTCGCAAGCTAGATGAATGGTCCGTGTGGTGTCAGAGTTTTTCTCACACCCATAGGCTTGCACTGGAGAGTCTCGGACGATATACGCGTACAATAGCAGCATTCTGCAATTTTAGACGCACGGCGAATACGCCTGAGAAAAATAATACAGTAACGTGAGCTGCCCATAGATTAACACTGGTCCGAGTGCTATGCGATGTTTTCTCGAATAGCACTCGGCCGTATTCTACGGTACTGTGACTCCTGCCTAAGACTAATATTTGACATTGGTCTTCGCACATATAATAGCAGTCATGATAATCAATATGCTTCATCTGATTAGAATTCTTTTTTCAGCCAGGGTTCACTAATCAGGGGGTTAAAGTGTACGTCTCTTCACAACAAGCCTTGTCAATATGTCCTACCCAAGCAGATGAACTATATTACTGTGCAGGACATTCCACTAGAATCCAGAATGGAGACTGCTTTGTAGGACATGCCACAGCCAAGTATGACAGTCATCATTTCAACATGGGCATCAAGGTTTACTCTCCATATGTGACCACCGACAACATGAAGAACTGATCACTTACAAATTCGGGAGCCGGTTACATATGAACAACTCAACACTGGGGAAACTACATTTGTGATTATTAACCCGTCTAAACAATCTGGCAATCACCAAGTAGGCTTGATCATACTACCAAATTTTCAGTCCAAATGCTGCCCGTGAAAAAAAATGGATAGCACTCAGCAAATGTTATTCAATGGAAAAGGAGCAGATGAGTGACATTTTTCACTGACCGAATCTGCAAGGGGGGGGGGAAATGCACCATGCACCAGCTTCTTCCAGAAATTGGATAAGACTCAGCCATTCAGGTTCTGGGTGTGCCAAAAAAAAACAAAAAAAAAACACTTATTGGGCAGCACATCGTTCAGCGTGAACAGACGAGAAGCTGCTGTGAAAAGTAATATTCTATAAAACACAAAGATTTTATTGAAGCTTCAAAATAGAGTACTGAATGGATTTGAAGGGTTTCCAAACTTTTATTCAACACCTGGCACAAGTGTGCTATCAAAATAATAAACAGCATTTTTTTTTTTAGTAACTGACTGCTTGTTACCCTTGATGAGAGAAACAACTCGACACCCTATAGCCATATCAGATCAAGACCTGATATCACTGTCCTTCGATCTTCTTCCTTGGAAATACTCCATCCTACTTAGCATCTTCCCTAGATTTTGAGCCTTAGGCCGGGATCACACATGCGACGAAAACATCCAACGCTCGCATGTGAAATCCCAGCTCTGGCGCCGGCACTCGGGAGTGGAGTGTGTGGCTGCATGTATTTCTATGCAGCCGCTCGCTCCACTCCTGAGTGCCGGCGCCAAAGCTGGGATTTCACATGCGAGCGTTGGATGTTTTCGTCGCATGTGTGATCCCGGCCTTAAGCCCCCGTCACACTAAAGGTACTGCCACACTAAACAATCCCGCTAGCGATCACGATAACGACGCATACTAATGCGATCGCTAGCGGGATTGTTTCTATATCGCTAAATGCGGCCACATTTAGCGATATAGTTAACGACGCTATCGCCGTTAGCGATCTTCTTAACGACTTTAGCGGTACAAAAGTACCGCTAAATCGCTAAGAAAAGGTGCCACACAGCGATAAGATACTTACCCAGCGGGAGCGCCAGCGATGAAATATGGTCCGGAACGATTCCAGCGACGAGCGAGATCACAGCAGGAAGCTCGTCGCTGGAAGCTGCCGCACTGAACAATATCGCTAACGGGTTCGCTAAATAGTGACGTTTTTTAGCGATCCCGTTAGCGATATTGTTTAGTGTGGCATACCCTTAAGCGAGATCGCTGCTGAGTTACAAGTTTCCCCAGCAGCGATCTCGCTATGTTTGACATTTACCAGCCATCAGGCCCCTGCTGTGAGATCGCTGGTCGTGTCAGAAATGCCTGGACATTTCTTTGGTCGTTGAGATCCCGCTGGGTAGCATGCATCGGTGTGTTTGACACCTTTTACCAACGATCTCGCTAGCAACTCTGTACCGAGACACATAGGAGACACATCGTTACACAGGTCGCCGATCGTTACTGCGTCCTCGTTGGGAAGATCTGACTGTTTGGCATCTCACCAGCGATCACAAAGCGACGCAGCAACGATCTCTGCCAGGTCGTATCGTTGTCGGGATCGCTGCTGCGTCGCTGAGTGTGACGGTACCCTTACCTGAAAGCTCAACGGACAAATTATACACATGGTAATATCCAACACAAGGAGGATGCATCTCTTTTGGGCAATATTCAATGCGGAGACGTGGGGATGCACTATAAGCTATGTGATCAAGTAGAAAAAAAAAATGTCAAACACTTTCAAACTGTACATACTGATTTGTTAAAAGTTAAGAAAACATACACACACACAGTAATCCAAGCTCTGAAAATAAACACTGAGGAGATAAGACAGCTGTTGAATTCATACATACAGGATCACGCCATCTAGAAATACTATTATCAATGGGGTAATAAAGTGGGATCCCATTGGCACGGGTCACTGGATCACCATCAGTCATTTTATTTTACAAATATAGGATCCCAAAACTAGAGTGTTACATATGGAAGAATCAAAAATTGTCTTCCAGGATTATTATAAAAATCTTTAGAGAGTTTTTCCTACAGACATCACAGCAATACATGCATTTCTTGACTTCCTCCCCTTATAGTATTTATCAGAAACCGAAAAAGACTATCTCGCACAGGATATATCAGAGGAAGAAGTGAGGCAAGCCATACGGTCTACTCTAAGGCTATGTGCACACGTTCGTAATTGCTGCGGAAATTTCAGCGGCAATCCCGCAACTCCCTGCCGCGGGAAATACGCATTTTATAGGTATGCGTATTCCCGCTAAAATCTAGCGTTTTGCAAGCGTAATTAGCTTGCAGAATGCTACCGTTTTCCAAGCGATCTGTAGCATCGCTTGGAAAACTGATTGACAGGTTGGTCACACTAGTCAAACATAGTGTTTGACAAGTGTGACCAACTTTTTACTATTGGTGCTGCCTATGCCACATCAATAGTAAAAAGAGATGTTAAAAATAATAAAAAATCGTGATATTCTCACCTTCCGGCGGCCCCCCGCAGCCTTCCTGGTCCTTGCGATGCTCCCGGCAACTCCCGTTCCCAGTGATGCCTGGCGACAATTATCCCAGATGACGAAGCATCACGCGAGACCACTACGTCATCTGGGGTCTTTGTCGCAAGGCATCACTGGGAACGGGAGTTGCCGGGAGCGTCGCTGAGGAGCGGGAAAGCTGCAGGGGCAGTCGGAATGTGAGAATATCACGATTTTTTATTTTAATTATTTTTTTTCTTAACAGGTATATGGTACTCAGGGCCTGGAGGAGAGTCTCCTCTGCTCCAGACCCTGGGTACCATCCGCACATGAACAGCTCACTTTGCGCATGGTGGGCATAGCCACATGCAGAAAGTAAGCAGTTCAATGCATTCCTATGGCGGCGGAATCGCCGCGATTCCGCAAAAAGAATGAACATGCTGCGTTTTTTTCCTGGAAAAAACGCAGCATGTGCACAAAGATTGCGGAATGCATTCTAATAGGATGCTTAAAGCATGCGTTTTTTAAGCGTTTTTGCAGCGGAAAACAGCTGCAAAAACGCTAAAAAATGTGAAAAATCCTGAACGTGTGCACACAGCCTAAGCAATAAAATTCCAGGGATCTATGGCCTTTTCAGTGATTATTATAAAATCCTCCCTCTCGAGGTCACCCCCTATCTTACCTGCTTATTCGTCCTCACGTTCAAACACTCATCATTCAGACAAATTTGCAGAAGCCAGGACAGTTCTCCTACCTTACCAGGTAGAGATCCCACACTTCCCCTCACACTGCTCTATAACCCTTCTGAATCAAGACTACAAACTTTTATCAAAGATCCTTGCTACTCCCCTACCTCAATTCTATCTGATATCATAAATAAATCCCAGTAAGGATTCCTCAAAAACAGGCAGACAAAAAAAAAAAAAAAAACATATTTAAAAGAAATAGCCACAGTAGTGAATGCAACAGACCACTCCAATCCTGTAACTATGTTGCACAATCTAGTTGCTGAAGAAGCATTTGACAAGGTTTTGTGGCTTTACCTTTATGCAGCCCTAATCAAATGTAATTTTGAAACCCCCATTTGTTTACAACACATTAAGGAAGAGGCGTTCACTATATGGACCATCAACAGAAGCAACACAGACCCAACTTAACCTCTTCAGAGAAATTGAACACAGCTGCCCCCTTTCACCACTCCTATTTACCGTAAGTTACTTTAACATATTAGACAAAATTCTCTCCATGATCTGGCATCATAAGTCACCAGGAGGTTAAAGTGGTGGCTTTCGCTGATTTACTCTTAGGCTATGTGCACACGTTGCGGAATTGCCATGGAAATTTCCGCGGCAATTCCGCACCTCCCTGCCGCGGGAAATCCGCATATTATAGGTATGCGTATTCCCGCTAAAAACACTAGCGTTTTGCAAGCGGAATTAGCTTGCAGAATGCTAGCGTATTACAAGCTATCTGACAGGGTGGTCACACGAGTCAAACAAGTGTTTGACTCGTGTGACCAACTTTTTACTATTGATGCCGCCTATGTCGCATCAATAGTAAAAAGATCTAATGTTAAAATAATAAAAAATAATAAATAATGATATTCTCACCTTCCGGCGTCCCTGCAGCCTTCCCGCCTCTCAGCGATGCTCCCGGCAAGTTCCGTTCCCAGGAGTCCTTTGCGGCAATCATCCCGATGACGTAGCATCTCGCGAGACCGCTACGTCATCTGGGTGATCTCGCAAAGCACTTCTGGGAACGCGATTGGCGGGAGCGTCGCTGAGAGGCGGGAAAGCTGCGGGGACGCCGGAAGGTGAGAATATCATTATTTTTTATTTTAATTATTGTTTTTACATGGATATGGTACCCAGGGCCTGGAGGAGAGTCTCCTGTCCTCCAGACCCTGGGTACCATCCGCACATGAAACGCTTACTTTCTGCATGGTGGGCACAGCCACATGCAGAAAGTAAGCGGTTCAATGCATTCCTATGGCGGCGCCGCGGTTCCGCAAAAAAGAATGAGCATGCTGCGGATTCTCCCGCGATGCGATTCCGCCGCGGAAAAACCCGCAGCATGTGCACAGCATTGCGGAATCTCATAGGCCTTAATGAGTTGTATTGTGTAAGCGGTTTTGCCGCGGTTTCGCGGCGTTTCCGCCGCGAAAAACCGCGGCAAAACCGCTAAAAAACCGCAACGTGTGCACATAGCCTTAATGGCCTCTTCCCCGAGAAAAATCAAATAAACAAATAAGCTCTTTATCGGGTTACAAGCTCCACATAGACAAACGTGAGGAACTAATTTTGAAACGTTAAGCCCTTCCGGCTTGGACACAAACACCAATGGAATAGATTTTTCTTCTTTTTGATATCGGCGAGTGGCGATTACTAGGATGGCAGCAGAGATTTATTCTTCCAACATGCAAATGTCTATAATAAAATTGGAATCAAATTTATCTACATGGCGGGAGGTTTTCTCTTACTGTTGTAGGTAGAGCAAATCTCTTAAACATGATATAAAGTAGTTTGGGAATTTCTCTTAGACCAAGGTCACACTTGCGAGAAACTCGCATCAATACCCGGCACTCACACTGAAGCGTTCAGCTGTATAGAAATATATGCAGCCACACACTCCGGTCCCAAGTGCCAGCGGCAGTGCCGGGTATTGAGGTGCGAGAATCGTGTGTGTTTCTCGCAAGTGTGAACCCGGCCTTAAGCAAGTGCTCTCAGTATCTCAGGCCCAGATACGAACGAACAATTTTCTTTACCAATGGAGAAACAAGAAATCAAAAATCTCTTTTAAAATCCTACAGAGGTCTAAACTTTACAGGTATACGCACATGAAATTTAGCCTCTTTGCTTCAAATAACTAGTGACCGGATTCACAATACTTCATATTACACTGGTCATCACAGACAAAACAGTTGTTCCCCCACTATCCCTACCCAACCTTTTACACTTGCCTTACGGAGACCTTTCATGTGGGCATGGAAGATAAAACACTTAAAAAATTAGACCCGTTATTATCTTTATACATAACCTTCGTGGGAAACCAACTTTATAGACCGTTATCCCATACAGTCTTTCACAGTTGGTACAAACAAAGCCTTCACTCCATTGGTAATCTTGTTGATCGAACCCCAAGAGCAATTCACTCACTTCAGACTCTCAGGGAAAGACACCCAGAATTACATACCCCATTTTTTGTTTACTTGCAAGAAACATTGCTTAAGGAAAAGGAATTGAACTGCCTGCCAAATCAAGGATCCAGTAGCAGCTGCAATTAAGTACCCATTACAAAGCAGCCCGAACCTAGGAGTTGTTGGTCGCATTGGGACCAGAGCCTCAAGCTCGAGAAGGGGTTGGAGTTGTTCAATTGGTATGGGCGACAGATAGCACTACACCGTTCGCCTTCATCAGCTTCCAGTAACCATGGGATGAAGAGGACGCCATGTGTGGACGCAATGGATACGATTTCGGTTCTCGTTGATTATTTGAGGAGTTACCCAGGTCAAGCCGAGGACCAGAAAAATTATCCAAAGCCATCACGTCTGGCTAATTAAGATGGGATGGAAGGTGACGACGCAGCATTTACTCTTAAAGGGAATCTGTCACCCCAATTTTGCCATATCAAGTAAAGATATGGCTGAATAGTGCGTCCCATAACAAAGCTATCTGTATTTTCCTTATATCCTGATACCCCCGTTTTCATATAAAAATACCTTTGTAAACTTCGTTTTTTGCGGTGTCAATCAGGGCGGTCAGGTCAGGAGGGCGGCGTTTTCCATGTCCTCCCCCCCCCGCTCCTCGGCATCACTTGCGTATCGCCGTCTGTGAATCCCACAGACGGCGTCCGGCTTCCCACAATTGCGCATTTCAAATTCGGCCCAGCGCATACGTAGTGTGCTTTGCCCAACAGTGGGCAAAGCATAAAATCATTACAGCGCATGCGCTACTCTTTCCTTGCCCCGGAAGTCATCCAAGGCAAGCAGTCATTTCCGGGGCAAGGAAACAGTAGCGCATGGGGACGAATTTGAAATGCGCAATTGCGCGGGAAGCCGAACGCCGTCTGTGGGATTCACAGACGGCGATACGCAAGTGATGCCGAGGAGCGGGGGGAGGGGACATGGAAAGCGCCGCCCTCCTGAACTGACCGCCCTGATTGACAGCGCCAAATACAAACTTTACTAAGGTATTTTGATATGAAACCAGGGGTATCAGGATATAAGGAAAATACAGACAGCTTTGTTAGGGGACGCACTATTCAGCCATATCTTTAATTGATATGGCAAATTTGGGGTGACAGATTCCTTTAATTAGGCCAGGCGTATTTTTCTTTGGTGAGTCAAGAGACATAGGCCATTGTTTATACGAGCCTGAATGTTGACTCTTGAATTGATATTTGAGGCAACTTATTGTGCTGCTATCTTTGGAAGACATTGACAAAGGGGAATTGAACAATCAATGTTTACTAATATGTTGATTACCCACTGTATTATGCCATGAAGTTTGTTCACCTTCAAACAGTGAAGGACAAACTATGCTGACTGATTGAATGACAGAGGACCTCATCCCAACTTCCCCCTGACCTGCAGATGATGGACCGAAGGACAGTTGTGAACTATAAAAGGGCATCTGCATTGGTTCCCACAGAGACTCTACAGAACAGCAGCCAAGACACCATGGCTCCAACCGGAGGGATACATATTTGAGACAATCTACAGGAAATCAGTTTAAGGGTCTACTGTCCCAGATGGAGGAATACAGGTTTGCTCCATTGACCATCACTGAACCCATGGACCCATTCGGAGAAGCCAGGTTGGGAAAAATCAGGTCACCTGGCCGCGTACCTCAATAAACTGTCAGCTTCCTAAGCTTGTCGTTAACTCCTCTCCGTGGGTGCCCATCAAAAGCGGGGTGCCACTGGTAAGGGTAGTCGGCCCTGGAAGCCCTGAAGTCACAGCTGCTCTTATCTTGTCGAACCAGTGAAACGGCGAGACTCTGAATGGCACAATGTGTTATTGTCTGTTGATGGTTCAATACAGTATTACCACTCTGTTTTATCCTCACCCTGTGTTGTCTGTGCCAGCGGACGAGAGCACCCACCGACCCTTGTTTCTCCAAAGCAATGATACCAACTATACGTACTTTTAAAAATTTCTTTAAATTTGGAAAAAGTGGGATGATTTAAACTGTTATTTTTTATATTAAGAACTTTAACAAAAAACATTATACAGTAACTCCATTTGTTAGTATATAGTAAAAATCATGATCGCCTCTGGGTTGGCTCCAAAGAAGCACCAAGATGGCGGTGATAAGAGCTTTGAAAAGACTCTCAGCAACTGCGGAAACTCATTGATACCATCCATGGCGCTGCAGCAGTGAGGTCGGTTATGTCTGTCCTGAACTATTTGCTCTGTCGACTATTTTAATACCATTGTCAATGACTGACAGCGGCATATGTGTAGTTAAAAAGAAGCGATCAGAGCTAGCTCCAATTGCGCCTGTTAAAGGCTGGTGCTGGCTATATAACTCTGCTAGCTTCTGTCATATCATACAGGAGTATGCTCCATACATCCAGACCTGACCTGTGAAGAAAATATGTCACAGGTTATTGAGAAGTTAACCAGCAAGTAATAACTACTGTTTAAGATCACATATAAATCTCAGTTTGCAGACTGCCTCTTCTGCCTGCTTCTCAAAAAAAAAAAAAAAAAAGACAAAAAAAAAAAATAATGGAAGAAAACACAAGTGACTCAGAAGTGCGAGATTTTCAAGCAATTCATTTCCTTACACAAATATATCAGGAAATATTCGCTAGTCAAGGTGCTTTTTTTCCTTTTTCTACCATGACTTGGGAAAAATCTTGCCCTTTTGCTAGCTGCAGTGTAACTTCAGTTAAATAAAAAAACAGTGACTCCACTACATCATCCGAATGGACTTTTTTTTCCAATCCGTTCTATTAGGTTTATTCCTGGCTTCAGTTACAGGGTTAATCGTAGACAGTTGGTGTTGCAGGCTGTTACAATAATGCACGCCAAATTAATATAAAATAATTAATAGCACATAATGTGTATCTCCGTGCATAAAGATGTGTACCAACAAAAATGCATGGCACATATCATGCACCCGATTTATAAAGCATGTCAAATTTTGGATTCATCTATATATTATATATTTAGCCCATCCTATGGCTGCTTGTATTAGTTATTGCCTATTTTTCTGTAATCTTTAAATCTGCCATACAGTTCCAGAGACAATGAACTTTTCATTTAGTGAGCCTCATATGCTACTTTTTATGGTCATCATCAAGGGGGCGCTGCTCACAGGGTAATAATGAGAGAAGCCCCAAGTCCCCCCCCCAGAGATTCCTGTGCGCCAATTCCCTTTGCAAAGGCCAAGAACATGGTGGATTTTATTTTTTAATTTTTTTTTTAAAGAATGGAGTACTCAGTGGAGTAGCAGGAATGAAATAATAGCCAACGGGACACTTATAACCTAGTGACAGGTTCTCCTTAAGAAAGTTAAATTCCTAAGTCCAAAACATATAAATAAGCTTTAAAGGGAACCCGTCATATTACACACTTAACCCCATATCTGCAGGTTAACAGCATTCTGAAACTGTGCGGCTGCTGCAAAGAGTCCCCAGCTGCTGGGATGAAATTAACTTTATTCCACCAGGCAGCCGCAGGCTTTCAGTCAGAGGCTCAATTTCAGGCACTGCTCAGTAGTAACCACGCACCAGCACAGACTGACAGCTGTTAGTACTGATGCAACACAGGCTGTCAGTCAGTGCCGGGGACCTGGTTACTGCTGCCGCTCATTATGACTGAAACCCGGAGGCTGCAGAGAGGAATAAGGTTCATTTCCTCCAGGAAGCAGGGGTCTCAGTGCAGCGGACGCATGTCTTCAGAACGCTATTAACCTGCAGATTAACCCCATACCTGCAGTTAGTAGTGTTTTTTTTCCCTTTAAAGATGACCTGACACCGCTCCTGATGCCCAAGTAGATGCTTTCCCCATACTTTTAGCAAACCTATTTCCCATGGAATAACAGTTATGCATTGTTTTCTCTCATCACTCTGTCATGCCATCCCTCTGTTATTCTAAAAAAAAAAAAAAAAAAAAAACTATGAATAAATTGACAACTGGGCGTTACCATGAAATGGGTGTGTCCCTATATGGTCTGACACTGAAATAGTCTGATTGGGCAGCGTTTGTGTGCAGAGACACATCAACAACCTGTAACACCCAGTTGTCAATTTATTCATCTGTTTCCAGTAAAAGCAACATCACAATGCCGACTTCTAAGAAGAGATGAATTAACATTATTTCATGAGGAATACAAGTATTTAGTAAAACAATTTCCGGGAGAGCTGACTGATCCTCTTTAAAGAAGGGGGGTCCAAATGCCAAACATATCGGGAAATTGTCTCCACAGCAATCATAATAAGATAAACATGGCTTGGTATAAAGGATATACTAAGTAACGCACAAGGCAGCCATCATCAGAACTAATTTTGTTAATAAGTTCAGACTTTGTGTTTTTCCTGCATTTACAATACAAGTAAATAGCAAATGTACAGTGGTTCTAAAAAAGCTTGTGATGTATAAACCTGCCAATTCCCCAGAACAGTGCCACTGACCAACCGATGGGTATTATTTCACAAAGAAGACAATGCATCAGAAGGAACCCAGAGTCACAGCCCATTCCCTCTCAGAACTGATGCATCCCAGTGGTAGGACCTCCAACTAAAAGGCTTACCAATATGTCAACGTTAGTCATTTGAAAGATCAGAAAACAAAATAGTCTACTTCCTTCTGACCTTTCAGTTGAAACAGTTTTAAAATCAGGCATGAAACACCCCAATTCCAACATATTAGGCCAGCAATGGTAACCGCCAAGCGGTGCTCCACATCCACAGTAAAGGCAAGAAGGAACTGTGAAATTCTTGGTTTCCACCAGTGCATGCATGCAACCCCCCCAGGTAGCGGCCATAGCTACTACTATGGGGCCCACCTCCACTATGACATAAGGATTACTATGGACAACAGAAGGGAAGGTGGAAAATAGAATGTGGTCCCCAAGTTTCACTATGAAGCCCATGTTTGCAGCTTTATTTCTGTACTATGGCATCATTCCAGGACTAGGACCTCATAATACTTCTATGGCACACCAATCGTTTGTAGTGATGTCACAAACCTCTGCCCCTTGTTTGGGGCACCACTCTGCCCTTGGGCAAAATGATCACTTCTTCATATTCTGGAGTGCTGAAGAAGGTCACGGTAGAATGCAGTCGTGAGACAAGTTTTGGACTGACGCCCCATGATCCCATTATGCCACCCTCGCCAACCCTCCCGAACCAGAAATATGCTGCTCATGGCGGCACGTAGCTCCCCGGCTGTATTAGCCACTTATATTATTGGGTGGCCACCAGCTGTGTAATGCCCATCTCAGCGAGGCCAGTGCCACAGATGCAAGAGTGCCACACACCACCTGAACTTCGCCAGAGGCGCTCCTTTATGTCCCATCGCCATTATGGTTAACCCTTGCGTTTATCAAGTAGAGAAATGGCCAGGACTCATCTCATGTTGGAAAAGGCAGGAAATCCTTCCCCAGACGTGTAAATATCACGCAGGGCTCCTTCCTGCAGGTGGAACTGCCTGTGTAATGAGTGATCAAGGGTCAGGACTTCACGTCTGCTTCTTGTGACCTTGTTCTGATCACTATCTCCCCGAGGGCTGCTCAGAGCTGCCGCCTGCAGGAGTCTGTGGAGGCAGGGGCACTACAAGTCCCAGCACTACACAAGGCACAGTGGAGGAAGTGCTATCCCCAGTCGGTGAGCCATTAGCGGTGATTAGGAGCGGCACTCACCCAGCAGCAGCAGTTTGAGCTCCCTCCGAGCATCCCTCTTATCCCTACGGAGCTGTCGCTCGATCTCCGCGTTAATCCTCTGGGACTCCTTCTCCTCCGCAGACAGGCAGCACCCCGCCATCGTCAGCAGCTCACAGCAATCCCTGCAGCGTCCGCTGGAAGTTCAGCTCTGCCTGCGCTCCTGCAAAAGTTCAACGAGAGGAGGGAGGGGAAGCGAACAAAGCCAGTGAATCCCTTGTTTCTTCCTTCCTTGCCCTGGGGAAGTTTGCAGTCTCACGGCAGCGGCTCCTTAGCAGGGCTCCCTCCTGCAGGCATGTGTGAGGTGGGAGCCGCGGGGTGCAGGGGAGCTAATGGCAGCTTACAAGGAGCAGATGGCCAGGAGCCCACAAACAGAAAGACACGGAGGGCTGGAGGTGGGGGAGTCAGTCAGCGCATACCCACTCCAAGCCTTCTTTTCCTGGAGTAAGGGAGAGGCGGAGAAAAAGGGCGGCACTCTCCTCAGGCTGCCTCCTCCTACCCCCACACCGGGCAGGGCGGCCTGTCCTGTCAGAGGCTGTGCTGCTGCCCCCAAACATGTCCTCTGCCAACCCTGGGGAGGACCCGGGGAGCTGTATCACCGTCAGGCCGAGCAAGCCCCATGCCCAGGACGTGTCAAATAAAGGGTATTCATCGGGGGAACAAATGGTCCCAAACATTTGTTTTTTTGTTACCTAACTTTTCTTTTTACCTCACCTTTTTCTTTTTACCTCACCTTTTCAATTTTTTACCTCACCTTTTCAAATTTTTACCTCACCTTTTTCTTTTTACCTCACCTTTTCAAATCAAGGAGTGACGATATTTCTTGGACAATACCTCACCATTTCAAATTTTTACCTCACCTTTTTCTTTTTACCTCACCTTTCTCTTTTTACCTCACGTTTCTTTTTCATCCTGTGTTATTTGTTGACCTTTTTGTGTATCATTTCCTTCAAAATGGCGACAGCGCCAGAATCATCATTTGTGGGGGTTTTATACCACTTTTCATCATGTGGTATTTGACTTTTTTGTGCTAAATTCTTCAAAATGCAGTTCATGAATTTTGTGCAGTTTTTGCGACATCTCGGCGCGTTTTGCAAAATATGGCAAAAATTAATATAAAGTTATTACGTGAGGGGGATTGAAATACATTTGCGACCGATTTTGCAACTCGTAAATGAGGAATAAGTAAAAAAAAAGTCTAGAAAACAAAAACTCCATCCACAATATCTATATCTACATCCACAATCTAAAGCCAACATAAAAAATGGCGCACATGGAAAAATTAATTTGGTGCAAAGACATAAAACAGGTGCAAATGTGATACTGAATCTGGACCTCGGTGTTTTGCACCTTTATCTTGGTAGTGCCATATTCATCTTTAAATTTGCATTTTTTTTAGTCTATTATGCGTTTTCCTGTTTTCTTTTTTATTTCTGTGTTTATCATTGTGGGCAGAGTTTAGTTTTTCCAGATATTTTCACTGGATTCATCATTTGTGAGTTTGGGAAAGCCGCAAAATTTGTTGCAAACGTTCTTTGGTCAGTTCTGGAGTGATTTTATTTACTCCATGTATTTTTGTGATATTTTGCAAAACCTACAACTTTTTGTGCTAAAAGTAACCAAACAGGTCAAAGATCAAAAAAGGCATTTTTTTATGTTGCACAAAATGAATGAAACGCGTGCGCCATTTTGAAAAGTTTGGTGCGAACAAAGTCAAGAAATAGCAGAAGACAAAAATAAAAGTGACTTGAAAAAAAAAAAATGATGAAGTCTTTGACCCTTTTTGTGATTTTTTTTTTTTTTTATTCCCTCAAATTGGTGCAAATGTTATGTAGTTTTAGACCAGACAACCCCATTTACACTGCAGCCGATAGTGAGAAACTGGTTATTGATATATCTAAACAGGCTATCAATCACCCTGCACGAGCAAAACGTTCAGTCGTTGGGTGAAATGATTTTTAACCCCTTCACTCCTGGAGCTTTTTTTGTTTTTTGCTCCCCTTCTTTCCAGAGTCATAACTTTTTTATTTTTCCGTCAATATGGCCATGTGAGGGCTTGTTTTTTGCGGGACGAGTTGTACTTTTGACCGACACCATTGGTTTTACCATGTCGTGTACTCGAAAACGGGAAAAAAATTCCAAGTGCGGTGAAATTGCAAAAAAAGTGCAATCCCACACTTGTTTTTTGCTTGGCTTTTTTGCTAGATTGACTAAATGCTAAAACTGACCTGCCAATATGATTCTCCAGGTCATTATGAGTTCATAGACACCAAACACGTCTAGGTTCTCTTATCTAAGGGGTTAAAAAAAATTCCAAAGTTTGCTAAAAAAAAAAAAATTGCGCCATTTTCCGAGACCCGTAGCGTCTCCATTTTTCGTGATCTAGGGTCGAATGAGGGCTTATTTTTTGCGCACCAAGCTGACGTTTTTAACCCCTTCACCCCCATGGGTGGTTTGCACGTTAATGACCGGGCCAATTTTTACAATTCTGACCACTGTCTCTTTATGAGGTTATAACTCTGGAACGCTTCAACGGATCTTCGCGATTCTGAGATTGTTTTCTCGTGACATATTGTACTTCATGTTAGTGGTAAAATTTCTTCGATATAACTTGCGTTTATTTTTGAAAAAAACGCAAATATGGCGAAAATTTTTAAAATTTTGCAATTTTCAAACTTTGAATTTTTATTCCCTTAAAACAGAGAAATATATCACACAAAATAGTTAAGAAATAACATTTCCCACATGTCTACTTTACATCAGCACAATTTTGGAACCAAAATTTTTTTTTGTTAGGAAGTTATAAGGGTTAAAAGTTGACCAGCGATTTCTCATTTTTACAGCAAAATTTACAAAGCCATTTTTTTTAGGGACCACCTCACATTTGAAGTCACTTTGAGGGGTCTATATGGCAGAAAATACCCAAAAGTGACACCATTCTAAAAACTGCACCCCTCAAGGTACTCAAAACCACATTCAAGAAGTTTATTAACCCTTCAGGTGCTTCACAGTAACTAACGCAACGTGGAAGGAAAAAATGAATATTTTACTTTTTAGCCACAAAAATTATCTTTTACAAACTCTTTTTTTATTTTCACAAGGGTAAAAGGAGAAAATGGACAGATAAGGTTGTTATGCAATTTCTCCTGAGTACGCCAATACCCCATATGTGGGGGAAAACCACTGTTTGGGCACACAGCAGAGCTCGTAAGGGAAGGAGCGACGTTTGACTTTTTCAAACTAAAATTGGCTGGAATTGAGATTGGATGCCATGTCGCGTTTGGAGAGCCCCTGATGCGCCTAAACAGTGGAAACCCCCCACAAGTGACACCATTTTGGAAACTAGACCCCCTAAGGTACTTATCTAGATCTGTTGTGAGCACTTTGAACCCTCAAGTGTTTCACAAAAGTTTATAAAGCCTGGGTGTGAAAAAAAAAAAAAATCAATTTTCCACAAAAATGATTTTTTAGTCCCAAATTTTTGAATTTTCCCAAGGAAATTGGACCCCAAAAGTTGTTGTCCAATTTGTCCTGAGTACGCTGATACCCCATATGTGGGGGGGGGGGAAACTGTTTGGGCGCACGGCAGGGCTTGGAAAGGAAGTAGTAACGTTTTGGAATGCAGACGTTAATGGGGGTCATGTTCCGTTTGCAGTGCCCCAGATTGGCCTAAACAGTGGAAACCCCCACAAGTGACCCCATTTTGGAAACTAGACCCCCTAAAGAACTTATCTAGATCTTTGGTGAGCACTTTGAATCCCCAAGTGCTTCACACAAGTTTATAATGCCCCGGCATGAAAATAAAAAATCCTATTTTTTTCCCACAAAAATTATCTTTTAGTCACTAATTTTTTATTTTCCCAAGGGTAACAGGAGAAATTGGACCACATAAGTTGTTGTACAATTTGTCCTGAGTACGCTGATACCCCATATGTGGGGGGAACCACTGTTTGGGCGCACGGCAGAGCTCAGAATGGAAGTAGCACCATTTGACTTTTTCCAACCAAAATTGGCTGGAATTGAGTTTGGATGCCATGTTGCATTTGGAGAGCCCCTGATGTGCCTAAACAGTGGAAACCCCCCACAAATGACCCCATTTGGGAAACTAGACCCCCTAAGGAACTTTTCTAGATGTGTGGTGAGCACTTTGAACCTCCAAGTGCTTCACACAAGTTTATAACGTAGAGCCGTAAAATTTAAAAATCATATTTTTTCCACAAAAATGATCTTTTCACTCCAATTTTTATTTTTCCAAGGGTAACAAGACTCCAAAAGTTATTGTGCAATTTGTCCTGAGTGCGCTGATACCCCATATGTGGGGGTAAACCACTGTTTGGGTGCATGGCAGAGTTTGGAAGGGAAGGAGCGCCGTCTGACTTTTTCAACGCAGAATTGGCTGGACGCCATTCGTGTTTGGAGAGCTCCTGATCTGCCTAAACAGTGGAAACCCCCATAAATGACACCATTTTGGAAACTAGACCCCTCAAGGAACTTATCTAGATGTGTGGTGAGAACTTTGAAACCCCAGGTGTTTCACTAAAGTTTATAACGTACAGTCGTAAAATAAAAAATCTTTTTTTTTTTTTACAAAAATGATTTTTTCGCCCCCAATATTTTATTTTCACAAGGGTAACAGAAGAAATTGGAACCCAAAAGTTGTTGTCCAATTTGTCCTGAGTACACTGATACCCAATATGTGGGCGAAAACTACTGTATGGGCACACGTCGGGGCTCGGAAGGGAAGTAGTGACGTTTTGGATTGCAGACTTTGATGGAATGGTCTGGGGGCGTCATGTCACATTTGGAGAGCCCCTGATGCACCTAAACAGTGGAAACCCCCACAAGTGACCCCATTTTGGCAAATAGACCCCACAAGGAACTTATCTAGATGTGTGGTGAGCACTTTGAACCCCGAAGTGCTTCACAGAAGTTTATAACGCACAGCCGTAAAAATAAAAAATCCTTTTTTTTTTTACAAAAATGATTTTTTTCGCCCCCAATATTTTATTTTCACAAGGGTAACAGGAGAAATTGGACCCCAAAAGTTGTTGTCCAATTTGTCCTGAGTACGCTGATACCCAATATGTGGGAGAAAACTACTGTATGGGCGCACGTCAGGGCTCGGAAGGGAAGTAGTGACGTTTTGGATTGCAGACTTTGATGGAATGGTCTGGGTGCGTCATGTCGCATTTGGAGAGCCCCTGATGCGCCTAAACAGTGGAAACCCCCCACAAGTGACCCCATTTTGGAAAATAGACCCCACAAGGAACTTATCTAGATGTGTGGTGAGCACTTTGAACCCCGAAGTGCTTCACAGAAGTTTATAACGCACAGCCGTAAAAATAAAAAATCTTTTTTTTTTTTTTTGCAAAAATGATTTTTTCGCCCCAATATTTTATTTTTACAAGGGTATCAGGAGAAATTGGACCCCAAAAGTTGTTGCCCAATTTGTCCTGAGTACACTGATACCCAATATGTGGGAGAAAACTACTGTATGGGTACACGTTGGGGCTCGGAAGGGAAGTAGTGACGTTTTGGATTGCAGACTTTGATGGAATGGTCTGAGGGCGTCATGTCGCATTTGGAGAGCCCCTGATGCGCCTAAACAGTGGAAATCCCCAACAAGTGACCCCATTTTGGAAAATAGACCCCACAAGGAACTTATCTAGGTGTGTGGTGAGCGCTATGAAGCCCCAAGTGCTTCACAGAAGTTTATAATGTACAGCCGTAAAAACAAAAAAATATTTTTTTTTGTACAAAAATGATATTTTCGCCCTCAGTTTTTTATTTTCCCAAGGGTAACAGAAGAAATAGGACAAATTGCACAATAACTCTTGGGGTCCAGAGTACGCTGATACCCCATATGTGGGGATAAACTACTGTTTGGACGCATGGCAGAGCTCAGAAGTGAAGGAGCACCGTTTGACTTTTTCAACGCAGAATTGGCTGGAATTGAGATCAGACGCCATGTCACATTTGGAGAGCCCCTGATGTGCCTAAACAGCGGAAACCCCCCAATTCTAACTCCAACCCTAACCCCAACACACCCCTAACCCTGGTCCCAACCCTAACCACAAACCTAACCCTAACACACCCCTAATCCCAACCCAACCCTAATCCTAACTTTAGCGCCAACCCTAACCCTAACTTTAGCCGCAACCCTAACCCTAACCTAATGGGAAAATGGAAATAAATACATTTTTTTAATTTTATTATTTTTCCCTAACTAAGGGGGTGATAAAGGGGGGTTTGATTTACTATTTATAGCGGGTTTTTATGATTGGCAGCTGTCACGCTAAAAGACGCTTTTTATTGCAAAAATAGTTTTTTGCATCGCCACATTTTGAGAGCTATAATTTTTGCATATTTTGGCCCACAGAGTCATGTGAGGTCTTATTTTTTGCGGTACGAGTTGACGTTTTTATTTGTACCATTTTTGAGCAGGTGACATTTTTTGATCGCTTTTTATTTCGATTTTTGGGAGGTTAGAATGAACAAAAATCAGCAATTCATGAATTTCTTTTGGGGGAGGCGTTTTTATTGTTCCGCGTGTGGTAAAATTGATAAAGCAGTTTTATTCTTCGGGTCAGTACGATTATGCCGATACCTCATTTATATCATTTTTTTATGTTTTGGTGCTTTTATAGAATAAAAACAATTTTATATAAAAAATAATTTTTGCATCGCTTTATTCTGCGAGCTATAACTTTTTTATTTTTTCACTGATGATGCTGTATGGCGGCTCGTTTTTTGCGGGACAAGATGACATTTTCAGCGGTACCATGTTTATTTATATCGGTCTTTTTGATCGCGCGTTATTCCACTTTTTGTTCGGCGGTATGATGATAAAGCATTGATTTTTTGCTTTTTTTTTTTTTTTTTAAGGGGTTCACTAAAGGGGTTAACTAGTGGGACAGTTTTATAGGGGGGGTCGTTACGGACACGGCGATACCAAATATGTGTACTTTTATTGTTTTGGTTTTTTTATTTACAGGAAGAGATTAATTTATTGGGGAATATTTTTTTTTTTTTTTATTTATTTTGGATTTTTTTTATAACATGTTTATTTTTATTTTTTTAACTTTTTTACTTTGTCCCAGGGTGGGACATCACTGTATTTTATCAAATCGCTGGTGTGACAGTGTGCACAGCACACTGTCACACCAGCGATCGCTCAGGCAGTGCAGCAGGCTTCTCAGTGCCTGCTCTCAGCAGGCACTGAGGAAGCCGCCTCCCTCCAGGACCCCGGTGCCATCTTGGATCCGGGTCCTGAGAGGGAGGAAGCCCTCAGAACAGCGCGATCACATCGCGCTGGTCTGAGGGTCTCAGGGGGGCGCGCAGGGAGCCCCCACCCTGCGCGATCCTCCCCTGTGCCCCCAGTACACCGCAATCATGTTTGATCGCGGTGTGCTAGGGGTTAATGTGCCGGGAGCGGTCCGTGACCGCTCCTGACACACAGTCACGGGTGTCAGCTGTGATAATCAGCTGACACCCGGCGGCGATTAGCTGCGCTCCCCTCAGGAGCGCAGCTGATCGCCTATGACGTACTATCCCGTCCATGGGCAGAATGGCACGGGTTTTATGGACGGGATAGTACGTCTAATGTCAGAGAGGGGTTAATTATACCACTTTTGTGCAAATACGTTCTTTTGATTGCCCGTTATTGCATTTTAATGCAATGTTGCGGCGACCAAAAAAACGTAATTCTGGCATTTATAATTTTTTTCTCGCTATGTCGTGTAGCGATCGGGTTAATCCTTTTTTTTATTGGTGGATCGGGCAATTCTGAACGCGGCAATACCTAATAGATGTAGGTTTGATTTTCTTTTATTGTTTAATTTTGATTGGGCGAAAGGGTGATTTGAACTTTTAGGGTTTTTTTGTTTTTTTTACTTTTAGCATGCTTCAATAGCCTGCATGGGAGGCTAGAAGCATGCACAACTCGATCAGCATTGCTATGAGCGCCGACCACCGGGCGGTGCTCATAGCAACGTGCCTGCAACAACCATAGAGGTTGTCAAGGCAACGCGACGCCGACCCCCGATCACTTGACGGGGTCGGCGATGCGCACAATTCCGGCCCGGCGGCCTGAAGCTCTAGTTAAATGCCTGCTGTCAGCTGACAATGGGATTTAATTAGTTAATAGGCGCGGGCGAATCACGATTCCGCTGGCGCCTATTGCGGGCACATGTCAGCTGTTTATAACAGCTGACATGTCGCGGCTTTGAGGTGTGCTCACCGCCGGAGCTCACTTCAAAGCAGGGGATTCTTATCGATGACGTACTATCCTGTCATCGGTAAGGAAGGTGTTAAGCTTACTCAAAAGGAGTCTGTCACCTCAAAATGACAATTAGACTTCATAAAGATTTATGAAGGGAACGTAGCCAGGCATATACAGTCAATATTTGCTGACATTTCTTTAATCCCTGACTAACGACCGCTGATACGCCTTATAACGACGGCAGTTAATGGTACTTATGCCACAGCGCCGCTTTTTAATGACACTGAGGAATAACGGTATAGCGCCACCCCAGAGTCGGAATTTCTCCGGGGTCTCGGCTACCGTGGGTAGATGAGACCCCAGAGAACATGATTCGGGTTAGTTTTTACCGACTCCGGTTTTGCGATCGCTGTTATTAACGGTATAATGGCAACCGCAAAAAAAAAAAGTCTGATTTCCCATTTAATTTCTCTCTCCTCTGATGTGATCGCACATAAGAGGAGTGAGAAATAGGGTACGCTGATCCCCACCCCCGATACATCCTTTGTCCCTGCAACCCCCCCGTGAAGTCCCCCGGGCTGCCGGCGTCTTCCTGGAGAAAATGATGGGCACATGTGCAGTGCGCTCGCCGAGATCTGCCGGCCGGCAACAATAGGACATTTTTTCTATTGGTTCATTTTGATCACTGTGATAGACCCACTGTGCACTATCAATGTCAAAAGGTAATTATACCTTTATTATTATTTTACCTTTTGACATTGATAGTGCACATTGTGTCTCTTGACACATATTTATTCTATACATGTATTTTGAGATATATAAATATATACTTGCTGCTCTATATATGCAGGGTTACTCGCTTTTTTTGTCTTCCTGAATTTTGTGGTACCTGCCTTTTTATTACTGTTTGTCTTGTCTTTTCAATAAACTTGTTTACTTTTTGTAATTGGCCTTTTGTGAAGTTTCTTTCTTTGGGATTTTCTATTTTGTTGCTTCATGGCCCTATTGAAGGGATATATTTAGGTGTTTTTAGTTTTGTTACACCAGAGATTTGATTAGGTGGTAGAGATTGTGTGATCTCAGGTGTTTTTGCTATCAGAAGAGTTGGTATTTTTTAGGGGTTTTTTTGGATTGCAGTGAGTATCCTTTCCTGTACTTTTCTGTCTAGACAGATTGGGCCCCAGCGTTTGCTCATTCTATTTTCTTTCTGTGTCCGTGCTTCTTCTTGTCTAACCGCCATTACATGTTTGGGGGCTTCCTATTTTCTTTGGGGATCTGCTCCGGGGCAGATAGCTTTCATCTTTCTGCCTTTAGGTGTAGTTATCTCTCAGGCTGTGATGAGGCGTCTAGGATCAACATAGGAACGCTCCACGACTACCTCCAGTTGTGTGGTTAGTTCAAGTTACTGCAATCCAATAGGTTCCAGCCTCTCTGGTGTATTGCCGTTTTTGCTTATTCTCCTCAGCTACCAAAACATAACAGTATCACCGGCCAAAACTGAAAATTATATGGTACTCACAGAAGGGAAAAATAGTGTGGAAAGAAAAAAAAAAGTCAGAGTTGTCAGAGATTTTTTTTGTTCCCTGTTTGTTGCATTTTTTTCCCTCTTTTTCTCTGGGTGCTGAGGAGGATTTTTTTTTCTCTCACAGTTGTCTGGCCGTGTGGATCAGCTTGCCACTGAGGTTCAGAGTATTGCTACCTATCTTGCTGGGTTGCCGGTTGTAGAACCTAGGATTCCCATGCCTGATTTGTTTTTGGGGGATCGGGCTAAATTTCTAAATTTCAAAAATAACTGTAAGTTGTTTTTTGCCTTAAAGCCTAAGTCCTCAGGGAACGCAGCACAGCAGGTTCAAATTGTCATCTCTCTCCTGCGACCCTCAGGATTGGGCTTTTTCCCTGACACCTGGGGATCCTGTTTTGAATGATGTTGATGTATTTTTTCTGGCTCTGGGGTTATTGTACGATGAGCCTAATGTCACTGATCAAGCTGAAAAGACCTTGTTGGCATTAAATCAGGGTCTTGAAGACGCTGAGTTGTACTGTCAGAAATTCCGAAAGTGGGCAGTCCTGACCAAATGGAATGATGATGCTTTGGCAGCCCTTTTTCGGAAGGGGCTGTCAGAGAATGTAAAGGATGTTATGTTGGAGTTCCCTGCTCCCTCTGGTCTCAATGATTCTATGTCATTGGCTATTCAAATTGACAGACATTTGCGTGGGCGCAGAGGTATGCGTGAGATAGTGTTGCCTTGTGAGCCAGCTTCTGAGCCCATGCAGTGTGATAGAGTGACTTCTGGGGCACAGCGTCATGAGTTTCGAAAGCGCAATGGGTTATGTTTCTACTGTGGTGACGCCTCTCATGCTATTTCAGTCTGCCCTAGGCGAGGAAGACGTTTTGCACTCTCAGTTGTCTTGGGTAGTGTTCAGACTAAATTTCTGTTGACTGTTACCCTGATTTGCTCCCTGTCCACATTTTCTGCTCAGGCTTTTGTTGATTCAGGAGCAGCTATTAACCTGATGGATTTTGACTTTGCCAAACGTTGTGGGTTTCCCATGATACCCCTGCGGAAGTCTATTCCCCTACTGGGCATTGATTCTACCCCTTTGGCGGAGAATAAACCCCAGTTTTCTACTCAGGTGATAATGAGGGTTGAACCAGATCATCAGTAGAGTTGCAAATTTCTGGAGCTGTATAATCTGCATGACATTATTGTACTAGGTTTCCCTTGGTTACAGTCTCATAATCCTGTTTTGGATTGGAAAGCTGTGTCTGTGACCAGTTGGGGCTGCCAATGTGTTAATGCCGACACTCCTGTTTTTTCTGCCTCTCCCCAGACTCAGGATGTTCCTGACTTTTTGACTGATTTTTCGGATGTATTTAGTGAAAGTAAATCTGCATCCTTGCCCCCTCACAGGAGCTATGATATGTTTATTTGGATGATATTTGATTTTTTCCAATGACTGGGACTCTCATGTGAAACATGTTCGGACTGTGTTCCAGATTTTGAGAGAGAATGCACTGTATGTGATGGGATCAAAGTGTCTTTTTGGCGTACAGAAGGTCTCATTTCTGGGATTCATTTGGTCTCCGTCTGTTATTGAAATTGACCCGTCAAGGTTCAGGCCATCTGTGATTGGGTCCAACCTACTTCATTAAAGGCTCTTCAGAGATTTTTGGGTTTTGCCAATTTTTATCGTAAATTTATTGGTAATTTCTCCGGTATTGTTAAAACATTGACTGATTTGACCAAAAAGGGTTCTGATGTGGTGAATTGGCCTCCTGAGGCAGTCTCTGCGTTTCAGGAACTTAAGCAGAGCTTCACTTCTGCTCCTGTTCTACGGCAGCCTGATGTTTCTCTACCGTTTCAGGTGGAGGTGGTTGATGCCTCTGAAATTGGGGCAGGTGCCGTTTTGTCCCAAAGAGATCCAGAGACCTCTAAGAGTAACCCTTATGCCATTACCTAAGTTGCCTTCCTCCTCCGAATTGGTGCCTTTGCTCCTTCAGCATGTGGTTCGGTTACATGGCATTCCGGAGAACATTGTGTCTAACAGAGGAGTCCAGTTTGTTTCCAGATTTTGGAGGACATTTTGTTCTAAACTTGGTGTTCAATTATCTTTCTCCTCTGCTTTTCATCCTCAGACCAATGGACAAACCGAGAGAACAAACCAGACCTTGGAGACTTATTTGAGATGTTTTGTGTCTGCTGATCAAGATGATTGGGTCTCGTTTTTGCCTTTGGCTGAGTTTGCTCTTAATAATACGGCTAGCTCTGCCACCTTGATGTCTCCATTTTTCTGCAGTTTTGGGTTTCACCCTCGATTTTCTTCGGGATAGGCGGAGGTTTCTGTCTGTCCGGGTGTTGACTCTGTTGTGGAGCGAATGCAGCAGATTTGGGACCAGGTAGTGGAGAGGTTGTCTCTCTCTCAGGAGAAGGCCCAGCGGTTTGCCAACCGGCATAGGACTGATGGTCCTCTGTTTAAAGTGGGGGACTTGGTTTGGTTGTCCTCAAGAAATATCCCTATGAGGGTTGCATCTCCAAAGTTTAAGCCTAGGTTCATTGGACCTTATAAGATCATGGAGATTCTTAATCCTGTTTGCTTCTTCCAGGGACATTTAAGATCCATAACGTGTTCCACAAGTCCTTATTGAAGAGGTTTGTCGAGCCAGTGGTTCCTATGGCTGCGCCTCCTGACCCTGTTTTGGTTGAGGGCAATCTGGAGTATGTGGTTGAGAAAATATTGTATTCTCGTTTTTCTAGACAGAAACTCCAGTATTTGGTTAAGTGGAGAGGTTATGGTCAGGAGGACAATTCTTGGGTGTTTGCTTCGGACATCCATGCTAGGAGACTGATCCGTGCCTATCACCGAGCTCATCCTGATCGGCCTGGTTGCACAAGTGAGGGTTCGGTGACCCCTCCTCAAGGGGGGGTACTGTTATGAATGTTCTAGAGACGGTTTCTGAGCAGAGTCTCCCTCTGGTGGTTACAGACAGTACTGAACCTTTCTTGTCTCAATTGTGGTTCCTGGTTCATTTGGAAGTTTGCTGAGTCTTGCCTGCATCTTTTGCTATCAGATAAGATATTTTCTGCTTTTATTTTTGTGCTTGCTTTTTGCATTGCTCCCTGCACTTCTGTGGAGGTCAGCCAGGTCCCCTCTGGGGGCTTGTGCTCCTCTCATTTTATCTGGAGCCACTGTTGTTTGTTCATTTGCTTTTTCCTGTTTTTTCAGTGGCTGCGGCTTAGTTTTGTTACACCAGAGATCTGATTAGGTGGTAGAGATCGTGTGATCTCAGGTGTTTTTGCAATCAGAAGAGTTGGTATTTTTTAGGGTTTTTTTTGGATTGCAGTGAGTATCCTTTCCTGTACTTTTCTGTCTAGACAGATTGGGCCCCAGCGTTTGCTCATTCTATTTTCTGTCTGTGTACGTGCTTCTTCTTGTCTAACCGCCATTACATGTTTGGGGGCTTCCTATTTTCTTTGGGATCTGCTCCGGGGCAGATAGCTTTCATCTTTCTGCCTTTAGGTGTAGTTATCTCTCAGGCTGTGACGAGGCGTCTAGGATCAATGTAGGAACGCTCCACGGCTACCTCTAATTGTGTGGTTAGTTCAGGTTACTGCAATCCAATAGGTTCCAGCCTCTCTGGTGTATTGCTGTTTTTGCTTATTCTCCTCAGCTACCAAAACATAACAGACTCCTCTGTCAGACACGATGTTCTCCGGAATGCCGTGCAAACGAACCATCTGCTGAAAAAACAAGGGCACCAACTCGGAAGAGGATGGCAACTTCGGCAGTGGCACAAGATGGACCATCTTGGAAAATCTATCACAGATCACCCAGATAACAGTCATTCTCTGAGACAGGGAGGTCGGAAATATAATCCATAGCGATATGGGTCCATGGCCTCCTGGAGACAGGCAGTGGCATTAATAATCCACTAGAGCGAGAGCAGGGTTTGGACCGAGAACAAGTCCCACAGGACTGCACAAAATTCCTGACATCACAAAATAAAGTAGGCCACCAAAAGGACTGACTCACCAAATCTCTGGTATCAAAGATACCGGGATGACCAGCCAACGCAGAGCAATGAATTTCAGACATTACTTTCTTCCTCAATTGATCGGGGGCATACAATTTCCCCACAGGGCATCGTTCAGGTTTATCCCCCTGAAATTCCTCCAGGGCCAGTCTCAAATCAGGTGACATAGCGGAAAGAACCACACCCTCCTTCAGAATGGCAGTAGGCTCAGTCACATCAAGATAGTCCGCAAAGAAACTCCTAGAGAGGGCATCCGCCTTAACATTCTTAGTGCCCGGAAGAAAGGAGACCACAAAATTAAAACGCGTGAAAAACAAGGCCCACCTGGCCTGTCTAGGATTCAATCGCTTGACTGATTCGAGATAGATCAGGTTCTTGTGGTCAGTGAGGACCACAACTTGATGTTTGACTCCCTCCAACCAATGTCTCCACTCTTCAAAAGCCCACATCATAGCCAATAATTCCCGATTCCCCACATCATAATTACATTCAGCTGGGGAAAATTTTCAAAAGAAGAAGGCACAAGGGTTACTCTTAGAGGTTACAGGATCCCTTTGGGACAAAACGGCTCCTGCGCCAAACTCAGAAGCATCTTTCTCCACCTGAAATGGTAGAGAAACATCAGGTTGCCGTAAAACAGGAGCAGAAGTGAATCTCCGCTTAAGCTCCTGAAACGCCGAAACTGCCTCTGGAGACCAATTCACCACATCAGAACCCTTTTTAGTCAAACCCGTCAGTGGTTTTTCACAATACCAGAGAAATTACTTATAAATTTACAGTAAAAATTAGCAAAACCCAAAAATCTCTGAAGAGCCTTCAAGGAAGTGGGTTGAACCCAATCACAAATGGCCTGAACCTTGACCGAGTCCATTTCAGTAGCGGACGGAGACATAATTAATCCCAAAAACGAAACCTTCTGTACGCCAATGAGACATTTTGATCCCTTAACATAGAAAGCATTTTCTCTCAAAATCCCGAATACCATCTGAACATGTTCCACATGAGAATCCCAGTTATTGGAAAAAATCAAAATATCGTCCAAATAAACGATCAGAAACGTATCCATAAAATCCCGAAAAATATCGTTCATGAAAGATTGGTAGACGGAAGGGGCATTAGTGAGCCCAAAAGGCATCACTAAGTACTCAAAATGTCCCTCAGGGGTATTAACCGCCCTCTTCCATTCATCACCGTGCTTAATGCGAATAAGATTATACACCCCCCTAAGGTTAAGCTTGGTAAACCAACTAGCACCTTTCACTCTGGAGAATAAATCGGAAATCAAGGGCAATGGATACTGGTATTTAACAGTGATCTTATTAAGGAGACGATAGTCAATACACGGCCTCAATGACCCATCCTTATTGGCCGCAAAGAAAAAGCCGGCACATAAAGGTGAAGAGGACGGTCTGATATGACCCTTCTCCAATGACTCTTTGATATAAGATCGCATAGCATCATGCTCAGGTACAGACAAATTGAAGAGCCGACCCTTGGGAAATTTACAATCGGCACTAACTCAATCGCTCAATCATAACTCCTGTGAGGAGGCAAGGACGCAGACTTACTCTTACTAAACACATCAGAAAAAACAGCCAAATAATCAGGGACATCCTGAGACTGGGGAGAGGTAGAAAAAACAGGAGTGTCACCACGGACACATTGACAACCCCAACTGACCACAGACACAGACTTCCAATCCAAAACAGGATTATTGGTCTGCAACCAAGGAAATCCCAGTACAATAATGTCATGTAAATTATTCAACACCAAAATTTACAGTTCTCGTGGTGGTCCGGGGCTACCCGCATTATCACCTGGGTCCAAAACTGGGGTTTACTCTCCGCCAAAGGGGTAGTATCAATACCCAGCAAAGGAATAGGAGTCTGCAGGGCACCATGGGAAACCCACAACGCTTGGCAAAGTCTAAATCCATCAGGTTCAGGGCTGCTCCTGAATCGACAAAAGCCTGAGCAGAAAATGAGGTAAAGATCAAGGTAACAGTCAAGAGAAATTTAGACTGTACATTGCCCAAAACAAATGAGCGCACAAAACTTCTTCCCCGCCTAGGGCAGACGGAAATAGTATGGGAAGCATCCCCACAATAGAAGCACAACTTATTACGCTTTGGAAATTCCCGACGCCGAGCCCCAAAAACAACCCCATCACACTGCATGGGCTCAGTGCATCGCTCGAAAGGCATCACCACCTCTCACATATTTCTACGTTCACGTAAACGTCTGTCAATTTGAATGGCTAATGACATAGAGTCGTTGAGACCAGAGGGGACAGGAAACCCCACCATAACATCTTTTTACGGTTTCTGCCAGACCCTTCCAAAAAAGAGCCGCTAGAGCGTCATTGTTCCATTTAGTAAGGACTGCCCACTTTCGGAATTTCTGACAATATAACTCTGCCGCTTCCTGACCCTGGTTCAATGCCAATAAGGTTTTCTCAGCTTGATCAATAACATTAGGTTCATCATACAACAACCCCAGAGCCTGAAAAAACGCATCAACATTAGCCAAAGCAGGATCCCCAGGTGTCAGGGAAAAGGCCCAGTCCTGAGGATCGCTGCGCAACAAGGAGATGACAATTTTAACCTGTTGCTCTGCGTTTCCCGATGACTTTGGTTTCAAGGCAAAAAACAACTTACAATTATTCTTAAAGTTAAAGAATTTAGACCGATCCCCAAAAAATAGATCAGGAATAGGAATCCTAGGTTCCACAGCAGACGACTGAATGAGACAGACAGAAATTCCCCGAACTTCAGCAGCGAGCTGCTCAACACGATGAGACAAACTGCTGAATCTCCATTGAAGAAAAAAAAATCCTCCTATGGCCCCCAGAGAAAAAATATATAAAAAATTCTGACAACTTTTTTTTTTGTTATACTATTCTTTTCTTCTAGAGTACCCTAGAATTTACAGTCAGGCCTGTGATTCTGTTATGATTTTGTAGCCGAGGAGGACAGTAGCAAAAATTGAGTAGGCAACCAGACACCCAGAGAGGTTGGTAACTAGCTTATTGCAGACCCCTAAACTGACAGCACAACTAGAAGTAGCCGTGGGATGTGCCTACGGTGACCTAGACGCCTCGACACAGCTGGAGAGTTAACTAAGCCTTAAGAGAGAAAGGGGAAAGCTAACTGCCCCGGAGTAGAGCCCAAAGGAATAGGTAGCCCCCAAACATTTATTGGCGGTGAGACAAGATGAAATACAAACACAGGCAGAAAACAGAGCAAGCAAGTGCTGGGGCCCAAACTGTCTAGATAGAACAGGACAGGAAAGAATACTGTGCAATTCAGCAAAAACTCTATGAAATACAAACACAGGCAGAAAATAGAGCAAGCAAATGCTGGGGCCCAAACTGTCTAGATAGAACAGGACAGGAAAGAATACTGTCTGCAATCCAGCAAAAACTCTAAGAAAAATTCCAACACGTCTGATATGCAAAAATACTGAGACCACACGATCTCTCCCCCGCTAGATCAGAACTCTGGTGTGAACTGGTAGCAAACCAGCAGACGCTGAAATAACAGGGAACTGAAAATACATAAACTGTCTCTGGTGTGAACAGTAGCAAAACAGCAGATACTGAGATAACAGGGAATTGAAAATACATTAACAGCCTCTGGTGTGAACTAACATAGTTATTATTATTGTTTATTATTATTATTTAAGTGTACAAACATTAAAAGTTTGAAAATTGCAAAATTTTTGCCAAATTTCTGTTTTTTTTCATAAATAAGCACAAGTTACACTACTGTGCAAAAGTTTAGGGTCACTTAGAAATTTCCTTATTTTTTAAAGAAAAGCACAGTGAAAATGAAGTTATATTCTCTCTGCAGCTGCTCATTTGAAACATTATCATTGGCATCAAACTTATCTTATGAAGTAGAACAAAGACAGACATTGGTAAAAGATTAGACTACGGAAAATGAGGAATTTCATAGAATCATAGAATCATAGAATGGTAGAGTTGGAAGGACCTCCTGGGCCATCTGGTCCAACCCCCTGCTCAAAGCAGGATTCTCTAAATCATCCCAGACAGATGTCTGTCCAGCCTCTGTTTGAAGACTTCCATTGAAGGAGAATTTACCACCTCTCTTGGCAGCCTGTTCCACTCCTTGATCACCCTAACTGTCAAAAAGTTTTTTCTAATATCTAATCTGTGTCTCCTCCCATTCAGTTTCATCCCATTGCTTCTAGTCTTTCCTTGTGCAAATGAGAATAAAGATGATCCTTCTACAATGTGACAGCCCTTGAGATATTTGTAGACAGCTATTAAGTCTCCTCTCAGTCTTCTTTTTTGCAAGCTAAACATTCCCAAATCCTGCAACCGTTCCTCATAGGACATGGTTTGCAGACCGGTCACCATTCTGGTGGCTCTTCTCTGAACTTGCTCCAGTTTGTTGATGTCTTTTTTAAAATGTGGTGCCCAAAACTGGACACAGTATTCCAGATGAGGTCTGACCAAAGAGGAGTAGAGGGCAATAATGACCTCACGTGATCTAGACTGTATGCTTCTGTTGATACATCCTAGAATTGTATTTGCCTTTTTTGCTGCTGCATCACACTGTTGACTCATGTTCAGTCTGTGATCAATTAGTATACCCAAGTCTTTTTCACATGTGCTGTTACTTAGCCCTATTCCTCCCATTTTGTATATGCTTTTTTCATTTTTATTGCCCAGATGTAGTACTTTGCATTTTTCCCTGTTAAAAACCATTCTGTTAGTTGCTGCCCACTGCTCCAGTTTATTTATATCTTTTTGAATCCTCTCTCTCTCTTTTCTAGTATTAGCTACCCCTCCTAGCTTTGTGTCATCAGCAAATTTGATCAGTTTACCCTCAATTCCTTCGTCTAAATCATTGATAAAGATGTTGAACAATACAGGGCCCAAAACAGAGCCTTGTGGTACCCCACTTGAGACATTCTTCCAACTGGATGTGCAGCCATTTACGACCACTCTTTGAGTCCGATCACTAAGCCAGTTATGAATCCACCTAACAGTTGCCTTGTCCATTCCATACTTAGTCATTTTTTCAATAAGGATTGTGTGAGATACTTTGTCAAATGCTTTGCTGAAGTCAAGATATACTATATCTACAGCATTTCCCTGATCCACCCAGTCAGTGATTCTGTCATAGAAGGAAATTAAGTTAGTCTGACATGACTTATTAGTTACAAACCCATGCTGACTCTGTTTAATCACTTCATTCTTATGCAGGTACTTACATACATGTTCTTTAATAATTTGTTCAAAGATCTTTCCTGGTATAGAAGTCAGACTCACCGGCCTGTAGTTCCCTGGGTCCACCTTCTTCCCCTTTTTGAAGATAGGAACAACATTTGCTCTTCTCCAGTCTTCTGGGACTTCACCTGTTCTCCAAGAATTTTCAAAGATTATGGACAGTGGTTCAAGAATTTCTTCTGCTATCTCCTTCAGTATTCTGGGGTGTAATTCATCTGGGCCTGGAGACTTGAATTCATTTAGGTTAGCTAAGTGTTTCCTCACTGTCTTTCTGTTTATAGATATCCTGGATTCTTCTATTCCTTTAATAGGACAGTGAAGATCAGTTGATGTTACATTTCCTTTCTGAGAGAAAACAGATGCAAAATAGGAATTTAAAAGTTCAGCCTTCTCAACATCCTTTCTTACCATTTCATCATTTTCATCCTGTAAAAATCCTATAGCATCTTTGACTTTTCTTTTACTTTTGATGTATCCCCAAAATCCTTTTTTGTTGCTTTTGACATCTCTTGCAAGCCTTAATTCATTGTCAGCTTTAGATAATCTGATTTGTGCCCTGCAGGTTCTGCAGATGGCATTATATTCTTCTTTAGATATGCCTCCCTCTTTCCATTTGATAAACATTTCTTTCTTCCTTTTTAGCATGTGTTTAAGTTCTGTGTTCATCCATCCTGGTTTCCTTAATGCTTCCCATTCTTCCCTCTTTTTGGAATTGTTGACAATTGTGCTTTGAGAATCTCATTTTTCAAGATGTCCCATCCTTCCTGGACATTTTTGTCCTTAAGGATATCCTGCCATTGGATCCCTCCAATTCTCTTTCTGAGTCCCTTAAAATCTGCCTTTCTGAAATCTAATCTTGACGTCTGAGTCTTCACAGGTCTTCCTCCTCTTGTTATCCAAAATTCTAAAATAGCATGGTCACTACCTCCTAGGGTCCAGCCACTCTTACCTCCTCAACCATTTCCTCCCTATTTATAAGGATTAGATCCAAGGTAGCAGTTCCTCTTGTTTTCTCCCCTACCTTTTGAAAGATAAAGTTGTCAGCAAGAGAGGATAAGAATTTCCTTGACCTGTTAGTTTTGCCTGAGAGCGATTCCCAACAAATGTCTGGATAGTTGAAATCTCCCATGACCACTATGTCATATTTTTTGGAGAACTTGGCCATTTGATGCATAAAGAGTTCATCCATATCTTCAGCTTGCACAGGCGGCCTGTAGTAAATGCCTACAATGGTGTCCTTTCCATTGTTCTGTCCTTGTATTCTTACCCAAACAGTTTCCACAGAACTACCAGTCTCTGAAGCATCAATCTCTGTGCAAATATACGCTTTTCTAACATACAATGCAACCCCTCCTCCTCGTTTATCAAGTCTGTTTCTTGCAAATAATTGTATCCTTCTAGCCTTGTATTCCAATCATGTGTATCGTCCCACCAAGTTTCAGTGATTCCAATGACATCATACTTCTTCTCCTGCGTTAGTAGTTCCAATTCTCCTTGTTTGTTGCCCATGCTTTGTGCATTTGTATAAAAACATTTTAGTTTGTGATTGGTTTCTCTTCCTCCAATATTTTTATTATTTAGATTGTTTTGTCTTCGTTCTTCCTTTCCACTTCTAATAGCCGAGTTCTCAATAGCATTTGTCAGGTGTATGGCTTTTTCTGGCGTTTTGCTTCCCTTCCCACATTGTTCTAGTTTAAAGCTCTCCTGATGAGTGTAGCAAGGCGACTTCCAAATACATGTTTTCCAGTCTTCGTAAGGTGCACCCCATCTCTAGCAAGTAGTCCATCGTATAGGTAATTCACTCCGTGATCCAGAAATCCAAATCCTTGCTGACGGCACCATCGACGTAGCCAGTTGTTCATCTGCAGAATCTTATTCCACCTCCTTGTTCCATGGCCATCCACTGGGAGGATGGAAGAGAAGACCACCTGCGCACCCAGTTCTTTCACTTTCTTGCCTAAGTTTTCAAAGTCACTGCAGATGGTTTCCAGGTCACTTCTTGTGGTGTCATTTGTCCCCACATGTATTAGGAGGAATGGGTAGTCATCTTTAGGTCTGAAGAGTCCTGATATCCTGTCAGACACATCTTTAATTTTTGCACCTGGAAGACAGCACATTTCTCTTGAGGTTATATCCGGTCTGCAGATAGCAGCCTCTGTTCCTCTCAACAGGGAATCCCCCACGACCACAACTCTCCGTTTCTTCTTCACAACATTTTCTTTCTCCATTCAGGAGGACTCTGAGGCTTACAAGGTTGCTCTTTGTGGGCAAAGTCTTATCCTGATGTATTTCTTCTTCATTCTCCTGTGTGAGAGCCTGGTACTGGTTCCTGAGCAGTATGGGTGCTGACTGCCTCACGATTCTCCTGCTTCTTTGGGTCACATGCTTCCATTCCTCTGCTTCTTCAGGTGCTCTTCGAATTTCTTCTCTTTCTGCACCATGAAGAGATAATTCTGCTCTGTCTAAGAACTCTTCATCTTCCTTAATGATCTTCAATGTAGATAACCTCTCTTCCAGATTCCGCAACTTTTCCTCCAACATGGACACAAGCTTGCATTTGTGGCATGTGAAATTTGGCTTTTCCACTGGTAAATCTGTGAACATGTAGCAAGAAATGCAACTCACCACATGGCTCCTGGCCTCTTCCATGCTCTTATTGTTAAAGAGATATCACAGCGGTGAAAAAAGTACCAAAATTCGCGCGCTGCCAGGCGCGCGGCTTACCGATGTCCTCCTTTCAGCTGCAACAGCCAAAACCCAGTGTTCTTGGAGCTCGCTGAGACTCTTCACTTATCCCAGAATGAACTGGGAATATGCAAATGATCTCCTCAGGACTCCCCCTGGCTTACCGATGTCCTCCTTTCAGCTGCAACAGCCAAAACCCAGTGTTCTTGGAGCTCGCGGAGACTCTTCACTTATCCCAGAATGAACTGGGAATATGCAAATGATCTCCTCAGGACTCCTCCCCTGGCTTACCGATGTCCTCCTTTCAGCTGCAACAGCCAAAACCCAGTGTTCTTGGAGCTCGCGGAGACTCTTCACTTATCCCAGAATGAACTGGGAATATGCAAATGATCTCCTCAGGACTCCTCCCCTGGCTTACCGATGTCCTCCTTTCAGCTGCAACAGCCAAAACCCAGTGTTCTTGGAGCTCGCGGAGACTCTTCACTTATCCCAGAATGAACTGGGAATATGCAAATGATCTCCTCAGGACTCCCCCCTGGCTTACCGATGTCCTCCTTTCAGCTGCAACAGCCAAAACCCAGTGTTCTTGGAGCTCGCTGAGACTCTTCACTTATCCCAGAATGAACTGGGAATATGCAAATGATCTCCTCAGGACTCCTCCCCTGGCTTACCGATGTCCTCCTTTCAGCTGCAACAGCCAAAACCCAGTGTTCTTGGAGCTCGCGGAGACTCTTCACTTATCCCAGAATGAACTGGGAATATGCAAAATGATCTCCTCAGGACTCCTCCCCTGGCTTACCGATGTCCTCCTTTCAGCTGCAACAGCCAAAACCCAGTGTTCTTGGAGCTCGCGGAGACTCTTCACTTATCCCAGAATGAACTGGGAATATGCAAATGATCTCCTCAGGACTCCTCCCCTGGCTTACCGATGTCCTCCTTTCAGCTGCAACAGCCAAAACCCAGTGTTCTTGGAGCTCGCTGAGACTCTTCACTTATCCAGAATGAACTGGGAATATGCAAATGATCTCCTCAGGACTCCTCCCCTGGCTTACCGATGTCCTCCTTTCAGCTGCAACAGCCAAAACCCAGTGTTCTTGGAGCTCGCGGAGACTCTTCACTTATCCCAGAATGAACTGGGAATATGCAAATGATCTCCTCAGGACTCCTCCCCTGGCTTACCGATGTCCTCCTTTCAGCTGCAACAGCCAAAACCCAGTGTTCTTGGAGCTCGCGGAGACTCTTCACTTATCCCAGAATGAACTGGGAATATGCAAATGATCTCCTCAGGACTCCTCCCCTGGTTTACCGATGTCCTCCTTTCAGCTGCAACAGCCAAAACCCAGTGTTTCTTGGAGCTCGCGGAGACTCTTCACTTATCCCAGAATGAACTGGGAAAATGCAAATGATCTCCTCAGGACTCCTCCCCTGGCTTTTTAACAAAAAAGAAAAAATTGTCACCTTTTTCAGACACTTGATACCCACTTGTTGGCAGCACCTAAAATACTCTATTTTTCTTATGTCCTGTTAGCGCATAAAGACTTGATATAGAACATGTATGACATGGCTGACCATGTAATATTGGCTGATCTGTGCGAATTTAACAGCTTAACCATCGTCAATTAGTTGATTGCCGTGCTGCCTGCATTTTCAGAGAGGGTTGTCCAGTTAAGGCAAGTCCTTAACATTGTGTACACAATTATTAGGCAATTTGTATTTTTGATTATTCATTTTATTACTAAACAACTACAATGCTGTCGGTTAATCCAAAAAATAAAAAACCTGAAACCTGAATATTTAAGAAAGTAAAAGTGATGTTTTATCTTTCTTAGTAGAATATCATTGTCTGCATAATTATTGTGCAATAATTAGTGTGCATAATTATCATAAAAACTAAATGAAAACATAAATTTTGCCAATCCAATTCTCAATTTTCATCTGTTAGGCTTCTTTTACATTTACCAAGTTTTTTGTGTCCCGTTTTTGCGGCCCCAATAAATTTCTATGGGCCGCAAAAATGGGTCGCTGTTACATCAGTGCCCGTACCTCAGCGAGACCCTCTGCGGGGTCCGCGTCCTCATGCTGTGGTGGTCGTACCGCAGCGAGACCTCGGGCAGGACTCCCGTCCTCTTGCTGTGGTGGCCGTACCTCAGCGAGACCACTAGCCGGGCCTTCGCTCTCAGTCTGTGGCCTGCTGTCCTGCTCCTTCCCCTGCTTCCTGGCGCACAGCCAGCACATCCCCTGGTATGAGATTAATGCCGCGCGCTCTCTCTAGGTCTCTTAAAGAAACAGTGCGCATTTTTCAAAACGTAATTAACCAGTGATTTCTTTGTGTGCACTACTTCTGGCCCCTCTGCCATAGAGAGGGCGCCGGAGCAATGAGTATCCACTCTTGCTAGTTCCGGTTCTGCTGTCTGTGCTTCTGCAGTGTTCAGCCAAGTGCTACACTTATACTGTTTGTTTCCACAGACTATCAGTTACCTATTATCTGTCCAAGATGACGTCTGTACCGTCTGTCTTAGTTCCGTCTCGTTACGCTACTCAGCCATACGAACTTCTGGACAATGCAAGGACCACTAGAGCTAGTTTCCACCTGAATATCCGGAACCCACCGGTTGCCACCAGTGCCAGCTTCTACCCGAATACCCGGAATCCGCCGGTCAGCTCCATCATATCCGTTAATACTGTTTCTCCGTCTGGCCCCCTGGGACAGCTGCCACGTCTAACTGGAGGTAGCACCTGTATCCCCCAGGCATTCCATTCTGACCCTGTTCGAGGGATTTTACTATGGGTGCCTGAAGCTCACTTGGTCACGCCCCCTTCGGAGCCCCCCGGACCATGGTCCCGAGGTTCCACTCAAAGCAATAAATGAATGTGAACGTCACCACCTGTGCCTCTACTTCCATTCGTTACAGCTGCAATAATTCCACGGAGCGCCGTATGGCCGTGAGGGCCGTACTTACAGCCGTGAATAAAGATTAAGCCTGCTCAATCTTTTTCACGGCTTACGGACACCCCATTGAAAATCAATGAGGCACAAAAACAACGGAAGCTTGTTTTTGTGGTGCACTGTCACTTCCTGTTTTGCGGAACGGCTTTTTTTCCATAGTATTGGAAACCCCAAAAACGTCGCTCCACAAGTTTTTTGCGGTCCAATATTGCGGCAGACCATGAAAATTGCGGCGATACGGCCTGCAAAAAAGGCCCGCAATAACGGGACGCAAAAAACCCGGTAAGTGTAAAAGAAGCCTTAAAGTGAGAATAATAGCCAAACAACTCAAAATGTACAAATATACATTTCTAACATTTAAAAAAAACAATATAAATAATAATAATAGCAACAATAATAAAAAAAAATAATTGAACAATAAATAAATATATAATATAATAATATGTAATCAGTTAATCAGTGACCAATATGATCACCCTTCTTCTAAATAACAGCCATAAGCCTTCCATCCATGGAGTCTCTCAGCTTCTTAATCTGTTGACGATCAACTTTTTGAGTCCCACCAACCACAGATTCCCAGACACTGTTCAGAGAGGTGTACTGTATTCCTTCAGCATACAATCTACAATCTGGTTTAGGTCAGGTGAGGAACATGACATTATTCTTTCATCTTTACGACCTTTACTGGCTAGAAAACTAGTGGAGTACTTTGATGCATGCGATGGAGCATTGTCCTGCATAAAAATGTTTTTTTTAAAATGCACAGATTTTTTCCTTTATCACTGCTTGAAAAAAGTGTCTTCTAAAAACTGGCAGTAGGTCTGGAAGTTGATTTTAGGTCCATCTTCAACCTGAAAAGATCCAACTAGCTCATCTTTAATATTAACAACCCATAGTAGTACGCCACCTCCACCTTGCTGGTGTCTATGTCTAAGTGGAGGTCTGTGCCCTTTACTGTAAGGACAAAATCGTGAGCACAACTCTTATAGTATACTGGTGCTTGAAGTCTAGGTTCCCACACCGAGAATATGTATATAAAGAAGACTAAGCACTCATCTGATGAAATGAAGAAGATATGTTTAATAGTAGTGTATCCAAAAACGTTTCGGTCATATGAGACCTTCGTCAGTAACTACATAAATGAGAAATCATGTTATTCCAACATAATGAATTATATACAGTGTAACGATAACAAAAAAAGTGTGTACCTTAGTACAGGCAGTGTCAGATAATATCCAATAACTATGTACAAAATAATATTATAATATAATATCAATAACAAGGGTCAATAATTGTACTGATAAATGCAGTGATTATATGTCTAGTAACATCGTCAATCCCAGTGTAGAAATGAAGTGAAAATAAGAAGAGAAATAGAAGTGGGGAATACTGTACCTTCACTATTAAATCTGAAAACAACAGACTCCTTAGAAATAGTGCCCGCAGAGTAATATAAACGTGGACCTGAGAACATAATGTCAGATGAGAAAGAAGATCTGACAGTATTACCACGGAATATATATACACATATATACACCACAGTGAATCACACTCGAAATATACTCACTCATGACAAGAGTTATGATAAGCTGTGGAAAATGAGATGCCACCTGTTATATAGTAATAGGTGCGGTTTAAGGTGTATACTGTCGGTAGGGCTAGTAAATACCTTTAGGCCAATGGAGGCTGTGTGTGCCTTCTTATTGCGGTATCCACCGCTAATATGGCTGGTGCTATAAGTGGGTACAGAGAAAGGAGAAACCTGTAGGACCAAAGTTACCTTTGCTAAAAAGGCAAATAATGTGCTTCGCTAATGTGGGTTAACTATACCTCAATGTGCAGCTGCGGAGATAAAGCAGTCACGTCTGGTAAATCTGGTATCCGCGGTCAGAGTGAGTGTCCAGCGAAACGCTGGGTTTTTAAAGGGAAAAGGCAGGACTAAGCCGGCGCATGTCATGTGTCATGACTAGAGTTGAGCGATACTTTCCGATATCCTAAAGTATCGGAATCGGAATGGTATCGCCGATATCACTAAAATATCGGCGATACCCGATACCGATACCGGAAGTCCCATGTAAGTCTATGGGAACAAAATATCGCAACTAAAAAAACCCCATTCTTTCCTTGTAAACACTAATATACACACATAGAATACATATATATATATATATACATGTCATTGTGACATATATATATACATATATGTATAGTTTATACACTTCTACATAGTAAAATATCCTCTGATTCAATTGCCGGGTAAAGCCGGCTTCAGTGAAAAGACAGAAGCACCCGACATGAAATGACACTTGGTGTACATAGGGTTAACCATGTCTTTTCATGTCGTTTGCTATCTGATTTGCACAAACAATTAAATCAGTCTATGTGTGCAAAATTTCACACCTGTAGGGGTTAATTAAAGGTGTAAATTCGTTGTAAAAAAAACGGACTTTTTTGCTACGAATTTACACCTTTAATTAACCCCTACAGGTGTGAAATTTTGCACACATAGTCTGATTTAATTGTTTGTGCAAATTAGATAGCAAAGGACATGAAAAGACATGGTTAACCCTATGTACACCAAGTGTCATTTCATGTCGGGTTCTGCATTTTCACAAATGCCGGCAATTGAATTAGCGGCTATTATACTATGTAGAAGTGTATGAACTACAAATATAAATATATATATATATGTGTCACAAATTCAATGACATGTATATATATATATGAGGTGTAAAATTGCTGAAAAAAAATGCATGGGCTCCCGCCCTATTTTCGCAACCAGACAGACAAAGCCAGTGAGTGGGGGCAGATAATAATAGCCCAGAGAGGGACCATTATTTTTGCCCCCCCCGGCTACTAACATCTGCCCCCAGACACCCCAGGAAAGACAAATCTATAATTAGATTCGCCCTTTCTGGCACTTTGCCCGTCTATTCCCATTGCCCTGTAGCGGTGGCGAATGGGTTAATATGGGGTTAAAGCCACCTTGCTATTGAAAGGTGACCTTAAGCCAGGTTAATAATTGAGAGCTGTCAATTAGACAACTATCAATTATTAATCCTATTGCATGAAATAAAAATAAAACACACACACTTTAATTAAAAATCATTTAATGAAATAAAGACACATGTTTTTGACCATATTTTATTTTACTGCAAAAACCATTTCCTGTAATAAAAATAAAATAAAAAAGCAAAATTATTCTTACCTATCCCATGCACAGTCAGGTCCCACGGTGTAATCCTTCAGAAAGGGTTAATGTTTACTGCAGGGACCGCAGCTAATGCTGCAGCCTCACAGTAAACCCCAAATGAATGAGTTCCTCTCCTGCCTGACAGGAGAGTAAAGGCTGGGTGTCACATAACGATACACCAGCGATCCCGACAACGATATGCACTTGTTAGGATCGCTGGTGTATCGCTACATGATCGCTGCTGAGCTGCCAAACAGGCAGCTCAGGCAGCGATCTGGGACAGCGACACTGCGGGTAACATCGCTTAAGGGCCCGTCTCACATAGCGATATCGCTACCGAGATCGCTGCTGAGTCACAAGTTTTGTGACGCAGCAGCGAGCTCACCAGCGATATCGCTGTGTGTGACATTCAGCGACGATCAGCCCCCCTGCCGGGTATCGCTGATCGTCGCAGAAATGTCAGGACCTTTTTTTGATCGCTGGTTTCCCTCTGACAGGCACGCATCGCTGCGTGTGACAGGCGGGAGACCAGCGATCCGCTGGTAACCAAGGTACACAGCGGGTTTCCAGGCACCGCGCAGCGCTTGGAAACCCGCTGTGTACCTTGGATACCAGCTCCCTGCATCAGGGCGCTGGTATCCAAGGTACACAGCGGGTTTCTAGGCACAGCCCCGCGCCTGGAAACCCGCTGTGTACCTTGGTTACCAGCGGATCGCTGGTCTCCCGCCTGTCACACGCAGCGATGCGTGCCTGTCAGCGGGAAACCAGCGATCAAAAAAAGGTCCTGACATTTCAGCGACGATCAGCGATACCCGGCAGGGGGGCTGATCGTCGCTGAATGTCACACACAGCGATATCGCTGGTGAGCTCGCTGCTGCGTCACAAAACTAGTGACTCAGCAGCGATCTCGGTAGCGATATCGCTATGTGAGACGGGCCCTTAAGTGGAAAGCTTAATTGATTGCTTTCCACTTTCACTTCAGGTCAGCCAGGGACACAATCAGTGACGTCAGAGGGAACTGATTAACAAAAATAGGGGTTCCCTTCGAAAAAAAAATGGCGTGGGGTCCCCCCTATTTTTGTTAACCAGCCAGATGAAGCAGACCGCTGAGGCCTGGATTTTCAGGCTGTTAAGGAGCCAAGATCCATGGACCTTGCCAGCCTGATAATACTAGGCCACAGCAGTCTGCATATCTTGGCTGATTAACAAAAATAGGGGATCCCCTCGAAAAAAATTGGCGTGGGGTCCCCCCTATTTTTGTTAACCAGCCAGATGAAGCAGACCGCTGAGGCCTGGATTTTCAGGCTGTTAAGGAGCCAAGATCCATGGACCTTGCCAGCCTGATAATACCAGGCCACAGCAGTCTGCATATCTTGGCTGATTAACAAAAATAGGGGATCCCCTCGAAAAAAATTGGCGTGGGGTCCCCCCTATTTTTGTTAACCAGCCAGATGAAGCAGACCGCTGAGGCCTGGTTTTTCAGGCTGGTAAGGATCCAATATCCATGGACCTTGCAAGCCTGATAATACCAGGCCACAGCAGTCTGCTTAGCTTGGCTGGTTAACAAAAATAGGGGATCCCCTCGAAAAAAAAACGGCGTGGGGATCCCCCCTATTTTTGTTAACCAGCCAAGTAAAATGCAGACTGCTGCGGCCTGGTATTAAAAGACTGTCAAGGCCCATGGATTTTGGCCCTCAACAGCCTGATAATACCAGGCTACAGCAGCCCCACATTTGGCGCATCAAAAGATGTGCCAATTGTGGCACTTTACCCGGCTCTTCCCACTTGCCCTGTAGCGGTGGCAAGCGGGGTAATAAGGGGTTAATGTCACCGTTGATTGCACGGTGACAATAAGCCCGGTTAATAATGGAGAGGTGTCAATAAGACACCGATCCATTATTAATCCCAAAGTTATTAAATGCATAAAAAAAAGACAAAGCAAGAAAAAGTATTTTAATGAAATAAAAGAGACAACACAGTTTTCATAAATTTTATTGTACTCTCATTCCTGCGACGCCATCGATCTCCTGTAAAAAAAGAAAAAAAACAAACCAACAGTATACCACCTGTCCGACGCAGTCCATAACGACAGTCCCACGACGATCCAACTCTGCTACATCGCAATGACAGGCAGAGCCTGACATCCCGGCGCAGCACAGCTGATTACCTGGTTCCCCGGCGGTGACGTCATCGGACTGACTGCTTTACGGCCGGGATTACCCAGCAGTCACTGCAGTTATCGCGAGAAACTGCATGTGACCGCCGGGGAAAGAAGATTGCGGTCATCAAGCAGTCCAGGACGTGACCGCCGGAGATCTTCTGCCAGGTAAGTGCCGCTGACTCCTGACAGACCCGACCGACGGACACTGACAGTGACAGTGACAATCCCGATTCCGGTATCCGATAAGACGAAAATATCGGAACTCGGAATCGGAATTCCGATACAGCCAATATCGGCCGATACCCGATATTTGCAGTATCGGAATGCTCAACCCTAGTCATGACCGGAAGTGACAAAGCGGAACCAGTATGGAGTTGCGTTCCAAGTGGTATAATGTTTGCGTGTCACGCAAAAAAGGATAGTTTGGATGAACCAGAGTTAAGAATAACTGCATATAGCATTAGCGATTCTGCTAATAAACTCGTGGAGAGTTTGGGAGGTATAATAGAAGATACCTAATAGAGAGCAATGGTAACTTTTGGTAATAAAATGAGGTACCGTAAATAGGTATAATAACCTGTAGGTGATGGAGGTAAAATAAGGAGGTAAGGATATGGGAAGAGGAAAGAAGCAGATACGACGTAATAGTGTGATCAAACGGCATTTTATTAGTGCAAATCTACATTTTGTCTAAGTGAATAGCACAGGTGACACATATAGCGTGGAGTAGTGATCAAAGGTGGATCCTATGTAGAATTCCGGAGTGACAATAGGGTGATATTCTGTGATAGGTCCACAAGATATTTAGTATAACGGGCTCTATAGAAGAAAGAGAATATGTTATAATCATGTCAATCAGGAAACATTAGACATAGTTGCAATAACTAATATTAGATTACATTCCGTTTCTAATATAGAATGATCACTTAATTATTATATGAAGGCAGACAGTTCATATTCTCTATTCAAACCCCTAGGACTCAATGTATCCAGAGTGTGGATCCAAAATGCCTCTCGTTTTCTTAATTGTAAGATTCTATTACCTCCTCTCCTGGACAATGGGACCTGTTCTATGACTTGGAATCTTAATTGAGAAATATTGTGACCTGTCGATGTGAAGTGATGAGGGATGGGAAGAAGAAGGTTCTTGCAACGTATTGTGGATTTATGTTTGGACACTCGGTCACGTATACTTTGAGAAGTTTCTCCAACATAAAGAAGGCCGCAAGGGCATTTAATGAGATAAATCACATGTGTGGAGTCGCATGTGAAAAAGTTTTTTATTTTGAAAACCTTACCCGAGTATGGGTGAGTGAAAGTGTCTCCTTTAATTACACTGTTACACTGTACACAGTGTAAACATGGGAAGGTACCACATTTAGGCGTTTGTAAAAATCATTGTGTGGTTGTGGATTTTGGACCAAAGTCAGCATGTACCAGAGAATCCCGCAAGTTAGATGGTCTCTTATAGCAAGGTAAAAATGGTTCCTTGAATTCTAAGACTTCGGGATGAGCTGTAGCTAGTAAATGCCAATTTTTTCTGATGGACCTATGGATGACATTTGTAGCAGGATGAAAGGTATGTACAAAAGGGATACGTTTCCCAGTCGTACTTTTATGTCTAGTAGGTGAATTTTGTGATTTGTCCAAAAGTGGCCGAGGATATCCACGTGTCTCAAATTTTTTAGCCATTTCATTGAGACGTTGTTCTTGGGTAGTAGTGTCTGTGACTATGCGTTTTACCCGTTGAAACTGAGATTTTGGTATAGCGTTCTTCATAAATGGAGGATGTGAACTCTGGTAGTGGGGAAGGCTATTTTTGTCAGTCTCTTTGATGTAGAGATCAGTGGATAAGGTACCTTCATGGTTTTTGATTACCATTGTATCTAGGAAGTTTATCCGTAAGAGGTTGTGATTCATGGTAAATTGGATGCCTGGCCATGATATATTGAGAAAATCGAAAAAAGTCAGGAGGGATTCCAATGGGCCTCCCCATATGCAAAAAATGTCGTCAATGTATCGTTTCCATGTAATAACATGTTGACGAAATAATGTATTTTTATATATAATTTTTTGTTCAAAATCGGCCATGTAGGCGTTTGCATATGGGGGTGCTGCGTTGGAGCCCATGGCGGTCCCCCGTATTTGAAGATAAAAGTCATCCTGAAAAAGGAAAAAATTGCAGGTAAGTATGACCTTAAGAAGATCAATGCAGAGATCTATTTGGTCTCTATCCATATGTGTACCACGTAGTAAATTAGCAATAGATTGTGTCCCTTCTGAGTGGGGAATCGAAGTGTAGAGATCTTTTACATCAAAGGTCACCAATATTGAATCTGGTGGTATCGTGTCTAGTTGTTTTATCAGTTTTAGAAAGGCCCCAGTGTCCAAAATAAAAGATCTAGTCTGATGTATAATTGGAGTCAAATTTTTTCGAGATAAATAGCTAGAGGTGAGAGTATGGAGTTTGTGGAGGCTACTATAGGTCTCCCCGGGGGTTTTTCAAGGTTTTTGTGTACCTTGGGTAGAATATAAAAAACTGGTATATTAGGATTTTTGTTTTGCAAGAATTCACAGGTCTTTTGGTCCAAAACCCCTAAAGAACTGTATTTATCAAGGATTGCATCAATTTTGAGACTAATATCACGAGTCGGGTTTTGTGACAAAGGTTGGTAGATAGATGTATCGTTAAGTTGACGACTAATTTCCGTCATATACAGTGACTTGTCCATCACTACAAGGGCTCCCCTTTGTCAGCTGGCTTAATGACAATAGAATTGTCCTTCTGTAAAGATGATAATGCTTTCCTTTCTTCTAATGATAAATTAGAAGGATGGAAATTTTTTCCTTTTCCTATGTCACATTTTAGGTTTTGAAAAGTATCATGAATGAAGCCAATAAAGGTTTCTACCGCATGGGAGGCTTGTGGGGGACGAAAATAACTTTTACTCCGAAGACCCAGACTCTGTGCTGAGAGTAGTTTTGGGTTACATTGAGTAATGGGTTCTGGAGTAATAGGTTTAGAGGAATAATAGGCTTTAAGTCTTATATGCCGATAAAATCTCTGCAGATCCATCTCTAAGTCAAAAGTACGGCATTTGTTAGAAGGGCAGAACGACAGCCCTTTTTGAAGCACTGAATGTTCAATATTGGTGAGAGTTCTAGATGATATATTTATCACCAAGTTGTCCGTACCTTTGAGCGGGTGGTCAGGCTCTGACCTTGTTCTTTTCTTCTGTCCCCGTCTGGTCTTCTTCTGAAGTTTCGTCCTCTCCGAGAGCCTAAAAAAGGAACCGTTGTGGAAGTAGTTGGACCTGATTCCTGGTCTGAACCAGAAGTGGAGTAGTTGGTTGACGTTTGTTGTCCATGTCTCAAGTCCCTTCTTCTGGAGCTGTTTTGCCATCTATATACTTGGTTAGAGCGATAGTCTTCCGTGTCCCTTGCGAACTTGTTGCGTTTCCTGGTCTCAGTGTCTCGTTTGTGGCGATTGATATGTTCTTGTATTTCAGTCTTAAGGGACTCAAGTTCTTCTGGTGTAGCAGTGGCTGCCAGTTGAGCTTCAATCACTTTTATACGTTCGGCACTTGAGATAATCTCCTTCTGTAAATATTCAACTGTCAGAGTAATTAGATCAAATGAGCATTTGTTAAGGATGTGTTCAAATTTCGTGCAGAAGTCGGGTGAGTCTCTAAAGAGTGTTGGACCAAAGGGACCCGGAGGCCTCTAGGGATGCGTTGTACTCTTAGATATTCAGATAAGGTTGCGCAATGGAGTTCTAAATTGATAGAGGATCTGAGTTCCCTTTCCCAACCTCTACCTCGAACCTCTTGAGGTGGGATAAGTAAGAATTCACTGGACACTTTGGATTGTGCGAGGATACTAGCGGTTTCCTCTGCGTTATATGAGAAAATATTTGTAGACATGACCCAAAAAAGTGTGCTTAGTCTTCTTTATATACATATTCTCGGTGTGGGAACCTAGACTTCAAGCACCAGTATACTATAAGAGTTGTGCTCACGATTTTGTCCTTACAGTCACTTCCTATACGTGATTGCACACTTTTTTGGGTCATGTCTACAAATATTTTCTCATATAACGCAGAGGAAAACCGCTAGTATCCTCGCACAATCCAAAGTGTCCAGTGAATTCTTACTTATCCCACCTCAAGAGGTTCGAGGTAGAGATTGGGAAAGGGAACTCAGATCCTCTATCAATTTAGAACTCCATTGCGCAACCTTATCTGAATATCTAAGAGTACAACGCATCCCTAGAGGCCTCCGGGTTCCTTTGCGTCCAACACTCTTTAGAGACTCACCCGACTTCTGCACGAAATTTGAACACATCCTTAACAAATGCTCATTTGATCTAATTACTCTGACAGTTGAATATTTACAGAAGGAGATTATCTCAAGTGCCGAACGTATAGAAGTGATTGAAGCTCAACTGGCAGCCACTGCTACACCAGAAGAACTTGGGTCCCTTAAGACTGAAATACAAGAACGTATCAATCGCCACAAACGAGACACTGAGACCAGGAAACGCAACAAGTTCGCAAGGGACACGGAAGACTATCGCTCTAACCAAGTATATAGATGGCAAAACAGCTCCAGAAGAAGGGACTTGAGACATGGACAACAAACTTCAAACGACTACTCCACTTCTGGTTCAGACCAGGAATCAGGTCCAACTACTTCCACAACGGTTCCTTTTTTAGGCTCTCGGAGAGGACGAAACTTCAGAAGAAGACCAGACGGGGACAGAAGAAAAGAACAAGGTCAGAGCCTGACCACCCGCTCAAAGGTACGGACAACTTGGTGATAAATATATCATCTAGAACTCTCACCAATATTGAACATTCAGTGCTTCAAAAAGGGCTGTCGTTCTGCCCTTCTAACAAATGCCGTACTTTTGACTTAGAGATTTATCTGCAGAGATTTTATCGGCATATAAGACTTAAAGCCTATTATTCCTCTAAACCTATTACTCCAGAACCCATTACTCAATGTAACCCAAAACTACTCTCAGCACAGAGTCTGGGTCTTCGGAGTAAAAGTTATTTTCGTCCCCCACAAGCCTCCCATGCGGTAGAAACCTTTATTGGCTTCATTCATGATACTTTTCAAAACCTAAAATGTGACATAGGAAAAGGAAAAATTTTCCATCCTTCTAATTTATCATTAGAAGAAAGGAAAGCATTATCATCTTTACAGAAGGATAATTCTATTGTCATTAAGCCAGCTGACAAAGGGGGAGCCCTTGTAGTGATGGACAAGTCACTGTATATGATGGAAATTAGACGTCAACTTAACGATACATCTATCTACCAACCTTTGTCACAAAACCCGACTCGTGATATTAGTCTCAAAATTGATGCAATCCTTGATAAATACAGTTCTTTAGGGGTTTTGGACCAAAAGACCTGTGAATTCTTGCAAAACAAAAATCCTAATATACCAGTTTTTTATATTCTACCCAAGGTACACAAAAACCTTGAAAAACCCCCGGGGAGACCTATAGTAGCCTCCACAAACTCCATACTCTCACCTCTAGCTATTTATCTCGAAAAAATTTTGACTCCAATTATACATCAGACTAGATCTTTTATTTTGGACACTGGGGCCTTTCTAAAACTGATAAAACAACTAGACACGATACCACCAGATTCAATATTGGTGACCTTTGATGTAAAAGATCTCTACACTTCGATTCCCCACTCAGAAGGGACACAATCTATTGCTAATTTACTACGTGGTACACATATGGATAGAGACCAAATAGATCTCTGCATTGATCTTCTTAAGGTCATACTTACCTGCAATTTTTTCCTTTTTCAGGATGACTTTTATCTTCAAATACGGGGGACCGCCATGGGCTCCAACGCAGCACCCCCATATGCAAACGCCTACATGGCCGATTTTGAACAAAAAATTATATATCAAAATACATTATTTCGTCAACATGTTATTACATGGAAACGATACATTGACGACATTTTTTGCATATGGGGAGGCCCATTGGAATCCCTCCTGACTTTTTTCGATTTTCTCAATATATCATGGCCAGGCATCCAATTTACCATGAATCACAACCTCTTACGGATAAACTTCCTAGATACAATGGTAATCAAAAACCATGAAGGTACCTTATCCACTGATCTCTACATCAAAGAGACTGACAAAAATAGCCTTCTCCACTACCAGAGTTCACATCCTCCATTTATGAAGAACGCTATACCAAAATCTCAGTTTCAATGGGTAAAACGCATAGTCACAGACATTACTACCCAAGAACAACGTCTCAATGAAATGGCTAAAAAATTTGAGACACGTGGATATCCTCGGCCACTTTTGGACAAATCACAAAATTCACCTACTAGACATAAAAGTACGACTGGGAAACGTATCCCTTTTGTACATACCTTTCATCCTGCTACAAATGTCATCCATAGGTCCATCAGAAAAAATTGGCATTTACTAGCTACAGCTTATCCCGAAGTCTTAGAATTCAAGGAACCATTTTTACCTTGCTATAAGAGACCATCTAACTTGTGGGATTCTCTGGTACATGCTGACTTTGGTCCAAAATCCACAACCACACAACGATTTTTACAAACGCCTAAATGTGGTACCTTCCCATGTTTACACTGTGTACAGTGTAACAGTGTAATTAAAGGAGACACTTTCACTCACCCATACTCTGGTAAGGTTTTCAAAATAAAAAACTTTTTCACATGCGACTCCACACATGTGATTTATCTCATTAAATGCCCTTGCGGCCTTCTTTATGTTGGAGAAACTTCTCAAAGTATACGTGACCGAGTGTCCAAACATAAATCCACAATACGTTGCAAGAACCTTCTTCTTCCCATCCCTCATCACTTCACATCGACAGGTCACAATATTTCTCAATTAAGATTCCAAGTCATAGAACAGGTCCCATTGTCCAGGAGAGGAGGTAATAGAATCTTACAATTAAGAAAACGAGAGGCATTTTGGATCCACACTCTGGATACATTGAGTCCTAGGGGTTTGAATAGAGAATATGAACTGTCTGCCTTCATATAATAATTAAGTGATCATTCTATATTAGAAACGGAATGTAATCTAATATTAGTTATTGCAACTATGTCTAATGTTTCCTGATTGACATGATTATAACATATTCTCTTTCTTCTATAGAGCCGGTTATACTAAATATCTTGTGGACCTATCACAGATTATCACCCTATTGTCACTCCGGAATTCTACATAGGATCCACTTTGATCACTACTCCACGCTATATGTGTCACCTGTGCTATTCACTTAGACAAAATGTAGATTTGCACTAATAAAATGCCGTTTGATCACACTATTACGTCGTATCTGCTTCTTTCTCTTCCCATATCCTTACCTCCTTATTTTACCTCCATCACCTACAGGTTATTATACCTATTTACGGTACCTCATTTTATTACCAAAAGTTACCATTGCTCTCTATTAGGTATCTTCTATTATACCTCCCAAACTCTCCACGAGTTTATTAGCAGAATCGCTAATGCTATATGCAGTTATCTTAACTCTGGTTCATCCAAACTATCCTTTTTTGTGTGACACGCAAACATTATACCACTTGGAACGCAACTCCATACTGGTTCGCTTTGTCACTTCCAGTCATGACACATGACATGCGCCGGCTTAGTCCCGCCTTTTCCCTTTAAAAACCCAGCGTTTCGCTGGACACTCACTCTGACCGCGGATACCAGATTTACCAGACGTGACTGCTTTATCTCCGCAGCTGCACATTGAGGTATAGTTAACCCACATTAGCGAAGCACATTATTTGCCGTTTTAGCAAAGGTAACTTTGGTCCTACAGGTTTCTCCTTTCTCTGTACCCACTTATAGCACCAGCCATATTAGCGGTGGATACCGCAATAAGAAGGCACACACAGCCTCCATTGGCCTAAAGGTATTTACTAGCCCTACCGACAGTATACACCTTAAACCGCACCTATTACTATATAACAGGTGGCATCTCATTTTCCACAGCTTATCATAACTCTTGTCATGAGTGAGTATATTTCGAGTGTGATTCACTGTGGTGTATATATGTGTATATATATTCCGTGGTAATACTGTCAGATCTTCTTTCTCATCTGACATTATGTTCTCAGGTCCACGTTTATATTACTCTGCGGGCACTATTTCTAAGGAGTCTGTTGTTTTCAGATTTAATAGTGAAGGTACAGTATTCCCCACTTCTATTTCTCTTCTTATTTTCACTTCATTTCTACACTGGGATTGACGATGTTACTAGACATATAATCACTGCATTTATCAGTACAATTATTGACCCTTGTTATTGATATTATATTATAATATTATTTTGTACATAGTTATTGGATATTATCTGACACTGCCTGTACTAAGGTACACACTTTTTTTGTTATCGTTACACTGTATATAATTCATTATGTTGGAATAACATGATTTCTCATTTATGTAGTTACTGACGAAGGTCTCATATGACCGAAACGTTTTTGGATACACTACTATTAAACATATCTTCTTCATTTCATCAGATGAGTGCTTAGTCTTCTTTATATCATGTGCCCTTTACTGATCCACCATGGGCCCATCCATCTGGTACAGCAAGAGTCACTCTGATCAATCCATAAAACCTTTGACAAATCTGTCTTCTTCACGCAATTCTTGGCCCAGTCTTGATGTTTCAGCTTTTTTGTCTTGTACAGTGGTGGTTCGGATCAGCCTTCCTTACTTTGGTCATGTCTCTGAGCACTGAACAGCTTGTACTTCTGGGCACTCCAGGGAGGTTGTAGTTCTGGAATGTGACAGCACTGGAGGATAATGGGTTCATGGTCTCTTCGCATTTGATTCTTCTAAAATCTTTGTCAGTTAATGTGCTTCTTTTTTTCTCAAAAGATTAATTGTTCTCAGTGAAACAAAATAATAATCTTGTAGTTTTGATACATCTTAATGGCTAACAAAAATAAAATAAATTATATTACAAAGCAAGCTTTCAAGACTGCTTTATTTCATTCATCACGCATGGCATATAAGTATCTGAACAAATACAAATATATACACAAACAGCGTTTCTGTATAGTCAACACTGTTTATGCAACCTTGTTGACTATTTGCAACAAAACTTCAGATTGTTCTGTGATTGCCCCAATATCTTAGCAACTTCAAGAGTGCTGCATACCACTATAAGACTTTTAACAATTTTTGACTTTTCAGAGTCAGTGAAATCTCTTTTTGACACATTTTGCATGAAGAAAACAAGCTGCCAAATATTTCTGCACACACTGATAAAGGGTTTTGATATCCGTAGACCACAGCCTTCCTCATCTAACAAATACACATCACATGATATGCTTAATCCAGTCAGCATTCAAATTTGTACAGCTTGGAGTTGGAAAATATGCATGAAAATGATGATATGCTCAAAATATTCACTTGCCTGATTAATTGTGCACACAGTATAAATATCAAGTGCTATCATATTCCACAGTGCTTTACATACATTATCATCACTTTCTCTATTGTGACTCAAAATCTAAATTCCCTTTCAGTATGTCTTTGGAGTGTGGGAGGAAACTGGAGGAATCCCACAGAGAACATACAAATTCCTTGCAGATGTTGTCCTTGGTGGAATTTGAACCCTGGACTCCAGTGCTGCAAAGCAACAGTGCTAACCACTGAGCCACCATGTTACAAACGCTTATCACCTTCTAATGAAGGTGTTTCTGCATATCTTTCTATCTCCTATTGATGTGGGTGAAATGGCAATGAAAGTACTGTGCAGTACTACTGGACAGTCATGTCTATGATGGGGAATTTACCTGAATATATTGGGGTAATGAATAAGAAAGGCATGCAAACACCCACCAAAATTGGAAAGTTGAACCTTGCATCTAACATTTGCAGCTGTTATTAGCTGTAGCAGTGGCATGAACAGTGTTTTAAGGCCTTGGCACAGATTTTGCTTTAGATTGAATAGGTGAATATTAAATATTCTTTAACAAGCCAACCAAGTCATGTGCATGCATAGCCATAAAGTGGACTAAGGGGCAAAGTTTGTTTAAAAGATAACAGACAGAAAAACCAGGTTTAAAGAGCAGCTCCACCCAGATAGCAATTTTTATTACACTATCTAATTCATGAGAAAGAAAGTACAACATGGTGCTGTCCCAGGTAACAAACACATTGTTACAATAAAATATTCTTAAGTTCTTTCTTAACCAGTCAGAAGATGCAGGGGAAGAGCAGGATCAGGCATTTTGAATTTAAGTGCCTGATCCTTTTGTTTTCACAAGCGATAATACGCTGGCATAGGGGTCATGCAGTTGCTTAGTTACCTCTCAACATGCCAATATCATACATACTTGGTTGAGAAGTAGGGTAAGTCAGCAGAGTTGCCACCAGGAATTTCCGGGCCCCATACTGGTAAAGCTTTTGGGCTCTGCCCAGGCTTCACCCAGCAATGCCTCCACCCCAGTGCTGCCTCCACCCCTCGAACCTTCCACAGTTCCACTGCCCACTTTTGGAAAAACTCCACTTCTGTACCACGTACTCACCAATCACACATCAACAGTTCCCATAGACCAGCATATCACATACATAGCCATCAGCTTTTGATTTGGCCAAAAGATTTTTTAAGCCTGCCACCATGACAAGGTAGACTGTTGTGAACACCTTTAATCTGGCTTCAGAGGTTGGGCTCCCTCTGGTGGTTGCTTCTGGTAATGGAGCTGCTTTGGCTAACAGAAGTCAATCACCTTACGGGGATGATTGGAGATCAGGTGCTACTGACTGGGGAGATATAAGTGAGCAGCCTTCCTATAGTGGTTGCCAGTGATTTGTATTTTTCCTGAGCCTCTTGGAAGTCTGCTGGCTCCCTGCTGTGTCCTGCATCTTTCAGATAAGTTATTTGGCTGTTTAAATCTGTGGCATTTGTTTACCTTTTGCTTTTCTCAGTTTTCTGCCTTGCTGGAGTTAGTTCAGCCAGGTTCCCTGCTGGGACCTGCGCTGGACTCTGTGTTCAGTTGCCACAGCTTATATCAGTCTTTCTGTGCTTCTAGTTCCCTGTTATTTTAGTATCTGTTGTTTGGCATCCAGTTTACACCAGAGTTCTGATTTAGCGGGGGAGGTCGTGTAGCCTCAGTATTTTTTCATATCAGACGTGTTGGAGTTTTCTTAGGGTTTTTTGCTGGATTGCAGACAGTATCCTTTTCTGTCCTGTACTATCTAGACAGTCTGGGCCCCAGCATTTGCTTACTGTATTTTCTGTCTGTGTTTGTGCTTCATCTGTCTCACCAGCAATATATGTTTGGGGGCTATCTATTCCTTTGGGGTTCTACTCCGGGGCAGTTAGCTTTCCCCTTTCTCTCTTTAGGCTTAGTTAACTCTTTGGCTGTGACGAGGCGTCTTGGGCGCCATTGGTACGTCCCACAGCTAATTCTAGTTGTGTTTTTAGTTTAGGGGTCTACAATCCGCTAAGTTACCAACCTCTCTGGGTGTCTGGTTACCTAGCCTATTTTTTCTATTCTCCTCGGTTACCGGATCATAACAGTAGACTCTCTTGGTAGGGCCTACTCTACTGTAACCTATTAAACATTTTTTTAGCATTTGTTAAAATACCCAATACTCTTTTTAGGTATATATATACAGTACAGACCAAAAGTTTGGACACACCTTCTCATTCAAAGATTTTTCTGCATTTTCATGACTATGAAAATTGTAGAATCACACTAAAGGCATCAAAACTATGAATTAACATATGTGGAATTATACATTACACTTTACAAAAAAGTGTGAAACAACTGAAAATATGTCTTATATTCTAGGTTCTTCAAAGTAGCCACCTTTTGCTTTGATTACTGCTTTGCATGCAGAAAAGGTGAACGGATGGACTCTACATGCCTGGTTCCCACCGTGAAGCATGGAGGAGTTGGTGTGATGGTGTGGGGGTGCTTTGATGGTGACACTGTTGGGGATTTATTCAAAATTGAAGCGGTGAGCGGTGCAGCTCACCCCAAACCATCTCGATTGAGTTCAGGTCTGGTGACTGTGGAGGCCAGGTCATCTGGCGTAGCACCCCAAAACTCTCCTTCTTGGTCAAATAGCCCTTACACAGCCTGGAGGTGTGTTTGGGGTCATTGTCCTGTTGAAAAATAAATGATGGTCCAACTAAACGCATGGAATAGCATGCTGCTGCACGTTGCTGTGGTAGCCATGCTGGTTCAGTATGCCTTCAATTTTGAATAAATCCCCAACATTGTCACCAGCAAAGCACCCCCACACCATCACACCTCCTCCTCCATGCTTCACGGTGGGAACCAGGCATGGAGAGTCCATCCGTTCACCTTTTCTGCGCGCAAAGCAGTAATCAAAGCAAAAGGTGGCTGCTTTGAAGAACCTAGAATATAAGACATATTTTCAGTTGTTTCACACTTTTTTGCAAAGTGTAATGTATAATTCCACATGTGTTAATTCATAGTTTTGATGCCTTCAGCGTGATTCCACAATTTTCATAGTCATGAAAATAAAGAAAAATCGTTGAATGAGAAGGTGTGTCCAAACTTTTGGTCTGTACTAGTGTTGAGCATTCCGATACTGCAAATATCGGGTATCGGCCGATATTTGCTGTATCGGAATTCCGAATCCGAGTTCCGATATTTTTGCCATATCGGATACCAGAATCGGAATGTTTCTGTCACTGTCAGTGTCCGTCGGTCGGGTCTGTCAGGAGTCAGCGGCACTTACCTGGCAGAAGATCCCCGGTGGTCACGTCCTGGACTGCTTGATGGCCGCCATCATCTTCTCCCTGGAGGTCACGTGCAGTTTCTCGCGATAACTGCACGTGCTGCCGGGTAATCGTGGCCATAAAGCAGTCCGATGACGTCACCGCCGGGGAAGCTGGTAAGCAGCTGCGCTGCGTCGGGATGTCAGGCTCTGCCTGACATTCCGATGTAGCAGAGCTGGATCGTCGTGGGACACTCGTTACTATGGACTACGTCGGACAGGTGGTATACTGTTGGTTTGTTTTTTTCCTTTTTTTACAGGAGATCGATGGCATCGCAGGAATGAGAGTGTAATAAAATTAATGAAAACTGTGTTGTCTCTTTTATTTCATTAAAATACTTTTTTCTTGCTGTGTCTTTTTTTTAAACATTTAAAAACTTTGGGATTAATAATGGATCGGTGTCTTATTGACGCCTCTCCATTATTAACCGGGCTTATTGCCACCGATCAATCAAAGGTGACATTAACCCCTTATTACCCCGCTTGCCACCGCTACAGGGCAAGTAGGAAGAGCCGGGTAAAGTGCCTCAATTGGCACATCTTTTGATGATCCAAATGTGGGGCTGCTGCAGCCTGGTATTATCAGGCTGTTGAGGGCCAAAATCCATGGGCCTTGACAGTCTTTTAATACCAGGCCGCAGCAGTCTGCATTTTACTTGGCTGGTTAACAAAAATAGGGGGATCCCCAAGCCATTTTCTTTTTGAGGGGATCCCCTATTTTTGTTAACCAGCCAAGCTAAGCAGACTGCTGTGGCCTGGTATTATCAGTCTTGCAAGATCCATGGATATTGGATCCTTACCAGCCTGAAAAAACAGGCCTCAGCAGTCTGCTTCATCTGGCTGGTTAACAAAAATAGGGGGGACCCCACGCCATTTTTTTTCGAGGGGATCCCCTATTTTTGTCAACCAGCCAAGATAAGCAGACTGCTGTGGCCTAGTATTATCAGGCTGGCAAGGTCCATGGACCTTGGCTCCTGAACAGCCTGAAAAACCAGGCATCAGTAGTCTGCTTCATCAGGCTGGTTAACAAAAATAGGGGGGACCCCACGCCATTTTTTTTTTTGAGGGGATCCCCTATTTTTGTTAATCAGTTCACTTCAGGTCAGCGGGGATTCCCTCTCACGTCACTAATGGTGTGAGGTGTCCCTGGCTGACCTGAAGTGAAAGTGGGAAGCAATCAATTATGCTAACCACTTCCTCTCCTGTCAGCCAGGAGAGAAGATTCATTCGGGGGTTTACTGTGAGGCTGCAGCATTAGCTGCGGTCCCTGCAGTAAACATTAACCCTTTCTGATGGATTACACCGTGGGACCTGACTGTGCATCGGATAGGTAAGAATAATTTTGCTTTTTTATTTTATTTATTACAGGAAATGGCTTTTGCAGTAAAATAAAAGATGGTCAAAAACTGTGTCTTTATTTCATTAAAATGATTTTTTATTAAAGTGTGTGTTTTATTTTTATTTCATGCAATAGGATTAATAATTGATAGTTGTCTAATTGACAGCTCTCAATTATTAACCTGGCTTAAGGTCACCCTTCAATAGCAAGGTGTCTTTAACCCCTTATTAACCCATTCGCCACCGCTACAGGGCAATGGGAATAGAAGGGCAAAGTGCCAGAATGGGCGAATCTAATTATAGATTTGTCTTTTCTGGGGTGTCTGGGGGCAGATGTTAGTAGCCAGGGGGGGGCAAAAATAATGGTCCCTCTCTGGGCTATTATTATCTACCCCCACTCGCTGGCTTTGTCTGTCTGGTTGAGAAAATAGGGCGGGAGCCCACGCATTTTTTTTCAACAATTTTACACCTCATATATATATATATATACATGTCATTGAATTTATGACACATATATATATTTATATTTATAGTTCATACACTTCTACACTTCTACATAGTATAATAGCCGCTAGTTCAATTGCCGGCTTTTGTGAAAATACAGAAGCCGACATGAAATGACACATGGTTTACATAGAGTTAACCATGTCATTTCAAGTTGTTTGATATATTGTTTTCACTAACAATTACATGAGTGTATGTGTGCAAAATGTCACACCTGTAGGGGTTAATTGAAGGTGTAAATTCGTAGCAAAAAAGTCCGTTTTTTTACAACGAATTTACACCTTTAATTAACCCCTACAGGTGTGAAATTTTGCACACATACACTCATGTAATTGTTTGTGAAAACCAGATATCAAACTACATGAAAAGACATGGTTAACTCTATGTAAACCATGTGTCATTTCATGTCGGGTGCTTCTGTATTTTCACAAAAGCCGGCATTACCCGGCAATTGAATCAGAGGCTATTTTACTATGTAGAAGTGTATGAACTATAAATATATGTATATATATATGTCACAATGACATGTATATATATATATATATATGTATTTTATGTGTGTATATTTAGTGTTTACAAGGAAAGAAAGGTTTTTTTTTAGTTCCGATATTTCTGTCCCATAGACTTGCATTGGATTTCTGGTATCGGAATCGGGTATCGCCGATACTTTTTGGGTATCGGCGATACCCAATCCGATCCGATACTTCTTGATATCGGGAAGTATCGCTCAACTCTAGTCTGTACTGTATACAGTACAGACCAAAAGTTTGGACACACCTTTTCATTTAAAATGGCTGACCACTAATGTTCACCATCTAACCTGACGCAACTGGAGAGGATTTGCAAGGAAGACTGGCAAAGGATCCCCAAATCCAGGTGTGAAAAACTTGTTGCATCATTCCCAAGAAGACTCATGGCTGTACTAACTCAAAAGGGTGCATCTACTCAATACTGAGCAAAGGGTCTGAATACTTATGACCATGTGATATTTCAGTTTTTATTATTTAATAAATTTGCAAAAAATTCTACATTTTTGTTTTGTTTCAGTCAAGATGGGGTGCAGAGTGTACTTAAATGAGAAAAAAATGAACTTTTTTGAATTTACCAAATGGCTGCAATGAAACAAAGAGTGAAAAATGTAAAGGGGTCTGAATACTTTCCGTACTCACTATAGATCAGTTCCCTGAGTGGTCTAGTTTCCAAAATGGTGTCAATTGGGGGGGATTTTCACTGTTTAGGAAGATCAGAGGCTCTCCAAATGCGACATGGCGTCCGCCAATTGTTCCAGCAAATTTTGCATTCAAAAAGTCAAAAGGCGCTCATACCCTTCCGAGCTCTGCCGTGCTCCCAAACAGTGATTTTCTCCCTCACATGGGGTATCGGCATGCTTAGGAGGAATTACGCAACAAATTGTGGGGTCCATTTTCTCCTGTTACCCTTGTCAAAATAAAAAATTTGGATCTGAAGTCAATTTTTTGTGAAAAAAAGTTAAATGTTAATTTTTCTTTTTTTTTCAAAAAATTACTGTGATTTACATGAAGGGTTAATAAACTTCTTGAATATGATTTTGAGCACCTTGAGGCGTGCAGTTTTTTAGAATGATGTCACTTTTTTGGTATCTTCTATCATATAGACCCATCAAAGTTATTTTAAATGTGATGTGTTCCCTAAAAACACAGTTTTGTAAATTTTGTTGAAAAAATAAAAAATCACTAGTCAAATTTTAACCCTTATAACTTCCTAACAAAATAATTTTGGTTCCAAAATTGTGCTGATGTAAAATAGACATGTAAGGAAATGTTATTTATTTACTATTTTGTGTGACATATCTCTGTGATTTAAGGGCATAAAAATTAAAAGTTGGAAAATTGTCAAATGTTCCAAATTTTCGCCAAATTTCAGTTTTTTCACTAATAAATGCAAGTCATACCAAAGAAATGTTACCACTATCATGAAGTACAATATGTTATGGAAAAAAACAATTCTCAGAATTACCAGGATCTGTTGAAGCGTTCCAGAGTTATTACCTCATAAAGGGACAGTGGTCAGAATTGTAAAAATTGGCCCGTCATTAACGTGCAAACCACCTTCGGGGGTAAAGGGGATAATCGAATGTGCTCCTATGTCTATGTTTTTTTTTTTTGTTTTTTTTTTGCTTGTATGTCGGGGAGCAGCTAAGTGAGCTGACCTTCCACCTGGACATATTCTCTTTGGTGGATGCTAAAGACCTACATGCTGATCGCCCAGTGATGGAGTTGTAGAATGTAGAATGCAAGCCCGAAAGGGCAGGTTCTCTCCCCTCTGTATCAGTCTGTCATTGTTAGTTTGTTTACTGTAAGTGATATCTGTAATTTGTATGTAACCCCTTCTCATGTACAGCACCATGGAATCAATGGCGCTATATAAATAAATATTAATAATAATAAAAATGGACTTCTATTTACGGCATTAGCAGTTGGGGATCTTAGGGTGCCAACCTCCGTGGTCAGGCAGGGACAAAACAGAGTCAGAGAAGGGTTTTTTTTCTAGTCTGAACAGGGACCTGTCAGGTGCAGGTATTTGTCTTGCTGGTGTGTACGTTACATTATGAATATGCTTTGGCAATCATAACAGTATATGCACCTAGTCTCTCCTGTAATGTACATGCCCCCAGCTCCTCCTGTGATGTATTTGTCCTGGTGTCTCCTGTGATGTATATGCCCCCAGACACTCCTGTAATGTATATGCCTTCAGCTTCTGCAATGATATATATGCCCCGACTTCTCCTGTGATGTATGTGCTCCCAGACCCTCCTGTGATGTATATGCCCCTAGCCCCTCCTCTAATGTATATGCTTTCCTGTGATGTCTATGCCCCATCCCCTCCTGTAATGTATATGCTTACAGCCTCTCCTGTTATGTATATGCCCCAGCATTTCCTGTGATGTATACTGTATGCCCCAGTGTTTCCTGTGATGTACATGCCCCATGTGATGGACGAAGTACAGGTCTCTCCCCTCCTGAAATGTGCCCCCACACTTGCATCTCCCAAGGCCATAAAAAGCCATGCAGTGTTTATCTTTAATTAAAAACCAAAAACAAGTCCTTTGAAGCTCATAACAAAGGTGTGAAATCCTCTGTAGCTACAGCAAACTGAACCCTTTTGTCTGAAGCACATGGGTACAGCAAAGCTATGAGGTATTGAATCTGGAAAATGACTTATAATAACAGAATGCAATTATTATTATTATTTATTTATATAGCGCCATTAATTCCATGGTGCTGTACATGAGAAGGGGTTACATACAAAGTTATAGATATCGTTTACAGTAAACAAATTTACAATGACAGATTGGTACAGAGGGGAGAGGACCCTGTCCTTGCGGACTTACATTCTATGGGATAATGGAGAAGAAACAGAAGGTCGGGGGTGCAGCAGCTCTGGTGGTGGTGGCGGCGAGGCGGCAGCTCGGGTGGTGGCGGCGAGGCGGAAGCTCGGGTGGTGGCGGCGAGGCGGAATGGTTATTGCAGGCTGTAGGCTTTCCTGAAGAGATGGGTTTTCAGGTTCCGTCTGAAGGATCCAAGGGTGGTGGATAATCGTACATGTTGAGGTATGGAATTCCAGAGGATGGGGGATATTTGGGAGAAATCTTGGAGGCGGTTGTGTGAGGAACGAATAAGTGTGGAGGATAGTAGGAGGTCTTGGGAGGATCGAAGATTACGTGAAGGAAGATATTGGGAGATTAGTTCAGAGATATAGGGAGGGGACAGGTTGTGGACGGCTTTGTAGGTCAGTGTTAGTAGTTTGAATTGGATTCGTTGGGGAATTGGGAGCCAGTGGAGTGATTTGCAGAGGGGAGAAACAGGGGAGTAGTGAGGGGAGAGGTGGATTAGTCGGGCAGCAGAGTTGAGGACAGACTGGAGTGGTGTAAGAGAGTTGACGGGGAGGCCACAGAGGAGGGTGTTGCAGTAATCGAGGCGGGAGATGATGAGGGCATGCACAACAGTTTTAGTAGATTGAGGGGTGAGGAAGGGATGGATTCTGGAAATGTTTTTAAGTTGGAGGCGACAGGAGGTGGCAAGAGTTTGGATGTGTGGTTTGAAGGACAGGGCAGAGTCGAGAGTTACTCCGAGGCAGCGGATTTCAGGTGCGGGAGAGATCGTGATGCCATTTACCATAATAGATAGATCGGGTAGGGAAGATACATGGAGTGGAGGAAAGATGATGAGTTCAGTTTTGTCTACATTGAGTTTTAGGAAGCGAGAGGTGAAGAAGGAGGATATGGCTGATAGACACTCCGGGATTCTGGACAGCAGAGAGGTGACATCTGGGCCAGAGAGGTAGATCTGAGTGTCGTCTGCATACAGGAAGCCATGGGACTTTATGAGTTATCCTAGGCCAAGGGTATAGATGGAAAAAGTAGGAGCCCCAGGACAGAGCCTTGAGGGACTCCAACAGAGAGAGGGCAGGATGAGGAGGTAGTGTGGGAGTGGGAGACGCTGAATGTGCGGTCGGAAAGGTAAGTGGCGATCCAGGACAGGGCAAGGTCTTTAATGCCAAGGGAAGAAAGAATCTGTAGCAGTAGGCAGTGGTCGACTGTGTCAAAGGCAGAGGACAGGTCAAGGAGGAGGAGGATGGAAACTGTCTGTTAGCTTTGGCTGTGAGTAAGTCATTAGTAATTTTGGGCAGGGCAGTTTCAGTGGAGTGTTGGGGGCGGAAGCCAGATTGGAGCCTGTCAAGGAGAGAGTTAGATGAGAGGTGGGAGGAAAGTTGAGCGTGGACATGCTGCTCAAGGAGTTTGGAAGCAAATGGGAGCAATGATATTGGACGATAGCTGGGCATAGCAGTTGGGTCAAGGTTTGTTTTTTTGAGGATGGGTGTTATGTTTCGGTAACTGAGGAGAAATAGCAAAAAATAGCAAAAGCGGTAATACACCAGAGAGGCTGGAACCTATTGGATTGCAGTAACCTGAAATCAAAGTCCAGCTCACCAGTGCAGCATACCAGGAATCGGAGCAAGGAACCCCTGTGTCAGACTTAGAACATTGCAAAAAGAGAAAATCCAGCTCAACGATGAAGTGAAGATAAAAAGAAGATAAAAAATCTGACTGATTTTTCTGATGTGTTTAGCGAAAGTAAATCTGCATCCTTGCCCCTCCATAGGAGCTATGACTGCGCTTATTGAATTAGTGCCTGGTAGTAAATTCCCTAAAGGTCGCCTTTTTAACTTGTCTGTACCTGAACATGACGCTATGCGGTCTTATATCAAGGAGTCATTGGAGAAGGGTCATATCAGACCATCCTCTTCACCCTTGGGTGCTGGTTTTTTCTTTGTGGCCAAAAAGGATGGTTCATTAAGGCCGTGTATTGATTATAGTCTCTTGAACAATATCACTGTGAAATATCAATATCCGTTACCCTTGATTTCTGACCTGTTTTCCAGGGTGAAAAGTGCTACTTGGTTTACCAAGCTTGACCTCAGGGGGGCGTATAACCTTATTAGCATTAAGCACGGGGATGAATGGAAGACGGCATTCAATATCACAGAGGGGCATTTTGAGTACCTAGTGATGCCCTTTGGGCTCACTAATGCTACTTCTGTCTTCCAGTCCTTCATGAATGACATTTTCAGGGATTTTGTGGATACATTTCTGATTGTTTATTTGGATGATATCTTGATTTTTTCCAATGACTGGAACTCTCATGTGAAACATGTTCGGACTGTGTTCCAGATTTTGAGAGAGAATGCTCTGTATGTGAAGGGATCAAAGTGTCTTTTTGGCGTACAGAGGATCTCATTTCTGGGATTCATTTTGTCCCCATCTGTTATTGAAATGGACCCGGTCAAGGTTCAGGCCATCTGTGATTGGGTCCAACCTACTTCATTAAAGGCTCTTCAGAGATTCTTGGGTTTTGCCAATTTTTATCATAAATTTATTGGTAATTTCTCTGTTATTGTTAAACCATTGACTGATTTGACCAAAAAGGGTTCTGATGTGGTGAATTGGCCTCCTGAGGCAGTCTCTGCGTTTCAGGAACTTAAGCAGAGCTTCACTTCTGCTCCTGTTCTACGGCAGCCTGATGTTTCTCTGCCATTTCAGGTGGAGGTTGATGCCTCTGAAATTGGGGCAGGTGCTGTTTTGTCCCAAAGAGATCCAGAGACCTCTAAAAGTAACCCTTGTGCCTTTTTCTCTCGAAAATTTTCTCCAACTGAACGTAATTATGACGTGGGTAATCGGGAGTTATTGGCCATGAAGTGGGCTTTTGAAGAGTGGAGACATTGGCTGGAGGGAGCCAAACATCAGGTGGTGGTCCTCACGGACCATAAGAATCTGGTTTATCTGGAATCAGCCAAGCGACCTAATCCTAGACAGGCCAGGTGGGCCTTGTTTTTCACACGTTTTAATTTTGTGCTTTCCTTTCTTCCTGGCACTAAGAATGTTAAGGCGGATGCCCTATCGAGGAGTTTCCTTGCGGACTCTCCTGAGTTATCTGATCCTGCTGTTATTTTGAAAGAGGGTGTAGTTCTTTCCGACATCTCGCCCAATTTGAGACTGGCTCTGGAAGGGTGTCAGGAGGATAAACCCGAGTGCTGCCCTATTGGGAAATTGTTTGTCCCAGACCGGTGGAAAAAGAGTGTGATGTCTGAGATTCATTGTTCCGCGTTGGCCGGTCATCCCAGAATTTTTGGTACCAGAGACTTGGTTAGTCGGTCCTTTTGGTGGCCTACCTTGTCTCGTGACGTCAGGGAATTTGTGCAGTCCTGCGGGACTTGCTCTCGCTCCAAGCCTTGCTCTCACTCTAGTGGTTTGTTGATGCCATTGCCTGTGCCCAAGAGACCATGGACCCATATCTCTATGGATTTCATTTCCGACCTCCCTGTTTCTCAGAGAATGACCGTTATTTGGGTGATTTGTGATAGGTTTTCCAAAATGATACATCTTGTGCCATTACCTAAGTTGCCTTCCTCCTCTGAATTGGTGCCTTTGTTCCTTCAGCACGTGGTTCGGTTACACGGCATTCCTGAGAACATTGTGTCTGACAAAGGAGTCCAGTTTGTTTCCAGATTTTGGAGGACTTTTTGTTCTAAACTTGGTGTTCAATTGTCTTTCTCCTCGGCTTTTCATCCTCAGACCAATGGACAAACTGAGAGAACAAACCAGACATTGGAGACTTATCTGAGATGCTTTGTGTCTGCTGATCAGGATGACTGGGTCTCTTTTTTGCCTTTGGCTGAGTTTGCTCTTAATAATAGGGCTAGCTCTGCCACTTTGATGTCTCCATTTTTCTGCAATTTTGGGTTTCACCCTCGATTTTCTTCGGGACAGACGGAGGCTTCTGTCTGTCCGGGTGTTGACTCTGTTGTGGAGCGTATGCAGCAGATTTGGGACCAGGTAGTGGAGAGGTTGTCCCTCTCTCAGGAAAGGGCCCCAGCGGTTTGCTAACCGGCATAGGACTGATGGTCCTCGGTTTGAAGTGGGGGACTTGGTCTGGTTGTCCTCAAGAAATATCCCTATGAGAGTTGCATCTCCTAAGTTTAAGCCTAGATTCATTGGACCTTATAAGATCATGGAGATTATTAATCCTGTTTCCTTTCGTTTACTTCTTCCAGGGACATTTAAGATCCATAACGTGTTCCACAAGTCCTTATTGAAGAGGTTTGTCGAGCCAGTGGTTCCTACGGCTGCGCCTTCTGACCCTGTTTTGGTTGAGGGCAATCTGGAGTATGTGGTTGAGAAAATATTGGATTCTCGTTTTTCTAGACGGAAACTCCAGTATTTGGTTAAGTGGAGAGGTTATGGTCAGGAGGACAATTCTTGGGTGTTTGCTTCGGACATCCATGCTAGGAGACTGATCCGTGCGTATCACAGAGCTCATCCTGACCGACCTAGTTGCCCAAGTGAGGGTTCGGTGACCCCTCCTCAAGGGGGGGTACTGTTGTGAATGTGTTAGAAATGAATTCTGAGTGGGAGCTCCCTCTGGTGGTTACAAACAGTACTGAACCATTCAATGAAGATTGTGAAGATTGGCGATCAGGAGTTAAGGGTATGCCACACTAAACAATATCGCTAACGGGATCGCTAAAAAACGTCACTATTTAGCGATCCCGTTAGCGATATTGTTCAGTGCGGCAGCTTCCAGCGACGAGCTTCCTGCTGTGATCTCGCTCGTCGCTGGAATCGTTCCGGACCCTATTTTCTCGTCGGCGCTCCCGCTGGGTAAGTATCTAATCGCTGTGTGGCACCTTTTCTTAGCGATTTAGCGGTACTTTTGTACCGCTAAAGTCGTTAAGAAGATCGCTAACGGCGATAGCGTCGTTAACTATATCGCTAAATGTGGCCGCATTTAGCGATACAGAAACAATCCCGCTAGCGATCTCATTAGTATGCAACGCTAACGAGATCGCTAGCGGGATAGCTAAGTGTGGCAGTACCTTTACAGATTGGTCTTATATAAGGGAGGTTCCCTCCCATCAGGGTTGCCGGTGATCAATTGTTCTTGTCTCAACTTTGGTTCCTGGTTCACTTGGAAGCTTGCTGTGTTTTGCCTGCATCTTCTGCTTACAGATAAGATTTTTTCTGCTTGTATTTTTGTGCTTGCTTTTTGCATTGTTTCCTGCACTCTTGTGGAGGTCAGCCAGGTCCCCTCCGGGGGCTTGTGCTCCTCTCAGTTTATCTGATCCTCTGTTATTTGTTCATTTGCCTTTTCCAGTTTTTTCAGTTGCTGCGGCTTAGTTTTGTTACACCAGAGAACTAATTTAGGTGGTAGAGGTCGTGTGATCTCAGGTGTTTTTGTAATTAGTAGAGATGGTACTTTTTAGGGTTTTTTGGGATTGCAGTAAGTGTCCTTCCTATCCTTTTCTTTCAACGTTTGCTTATACTATTTTCTGTCTGTCTGTGTTTCCTCTTGTCTAACCGCCATTACATGTTTGGGGGCTTCCTATGTTCTTTGGGGATCTGCTCCGGGGCAGATAGCTTTCCTCTTTCTATCTTTAGGTGTAGTTAGCTTCTCAGGCTGTGACGAGGCGTCTAGGACCAACGTAGGTACGCTCCACGGCTGCCTTTAGTTGTGGTGGTTAGTCAGGGTACTGCAATCCAGTAGATTCCAACCTCTCTGGTGTATTGCCGTTTTTGCCTGCTCTCCTCAGCTACCAAAACATAACAGATCCCCAAAAACAAATCTGGCATGGGGATCCTAGGTTCCACAACCGGCAACCCAGCAAGATAGGTAGCAATACTCCGAACCTCAGTGGCAAGCTGATCCACACGGCCAGACAACTGTGCAAACTCCATTGAGAGAGAAAAAAAAATTCCTCCTCAGCACCCAGAGAAAAGAGGGGAAAAAAATGCAACAAACAGTTTCCTTATTACTATTTTCCCCTTCTGTGAGTACCATACAATTTTCATTTTTTTGCGGCCGGTTATACTGTTATGTTTCAGTAACTGAGGAGAAATAGCAAAAAATAGCAAAAGCGGTAATACACCAGAGAAGCTGGAACCTATTGGATTGCAGTAACCTGAACTAACCACACAACTAGAAGTAGCCGTGGAGCGTTCCTACGGTGATCCTAGACGCCTCGTCACAGCCTGAGAGATAACTACCCCTAAAGGCAGAAAGATGAAAGCTATCTGCCCCGGAGCAGATCCCCAAAGAAAATAGGAAGCCCCCAAACATGTAATGGCGGTTAGACAAGAAGAAAGCACGGACACAGACAGAAAATAGAATGAGCAAACGCTGGGGCCCAATCTGTCTAGACAGAAAAGTACAGGAAAGAATTCTGACTGCAATCCAACAAAAACCCTAACAAAAATACCAACACTTCTGATTGTCAAAAAACCTGAGATCACACGATCTCATCCACCTAAATCAGATCTCTGGTGTAACAAAACGCTATTCAGCAAATAAAAAGTACCAAAGGAGCAAAGCAAAAGTGCAGACACAAACGGAGCACAATTGCAGCACCAGAACCCCAAAAGGGGACAGGCCGCAGTCCACTGCAAGCAGATTTGAAAAGGAGATGAGTAAGCTCTCTTTCAGTGATGTTGGAGAGGGAGGTTAGTAGGGAAGGGCAGATGTCTGGTATACGGAGTGGTTGGGGTGGAGGAACAGTAAAGGTTTGCCTTGTTTTGTCGATCTTATTTTTGAAGTAGGTGGCAAAGTCCTCGGCAGAGATGAGGGGAGTTGGCGTTGGCAGTGGTGGTCGGAGGAGAGAGTTGAATGTGCTGAACAATTGTTTTGGGTTGTAGGATAATGAAGATACAAGGTTTGTGAAATAGGTCTGTTTAGCAGAGGTGAGGGCTATTTTGAAGGCAAGTGTAGCTTGTTTGAAAGTAGAGAAGTCATCTGGTAGACGTGTTTTCTTCCAATGCCGCTACGCAACCCTAGATGATTGTCAAAGTTTTTTGGTGAGATTGTTGTGCCAGGGTTGCCTATTGGTTCGTCGCACTTTGCCGTGCATGAGAGGGGCGAGTCTATGGCAGATGTGAGGTGGGTGTTATAGAAAGCGGTGGCGCTGTCTGTGTTGTGGAGTGAAGATATGGAGGCCAGAGGTAGAAGAGAAACGGGAGGCGTACTGGATACATGAGCTACAGACCCTTTCACCGAAAGGTCTGAACAGGGAGTACGATTTGTACTCCTTTATTTAAGAATATCCTATTCATATATATCCGTGGGCTGTTATTTGGTATAAAATATGGAATATAAGACTTCTCTACTGTTATATTCTGCTGATACTCTCACGTTAGTTTCTACTCATGTGGGCTATCATAGTCTTATGATTTGTATGCCTTAGTAACCCTACTATATACAATGCTATTCTTGAGTATGAAATATATTTCCAGTACAATATGTACCGCACGAGCGGTTTATAAATAATCAACAACTCTGTTTTTCTCTATTACAGAGTCGTTTATATTGATTCTCTCGCCTAGAACCCACACCTTTGGATCTCCTTACCCGACTGCATTCCAGCACCCTTTATTGTTTTCTTGTTTTTTTCTTCTTTATTTTCCTATTGTAATTGTCCATCTGTAATAAATACTACTCACTTACAATATCCTTTTTTTTCCTTTTTTATCTTTATTCCTCATTCCTTAATTTATGGCATATCATTTTCGGACATATATAATGTACTTTCCCCTGTAAAACTCTTATAGGCACCATTCACAGGCGGGACCCCTAAGATGACATCCCCTGCCATGATATTTTCTGACCACTTTGTTGTTTAAACGCTAATCCAGTAAAGCATAGTAGCCCACTACTATTTATGCCCATTTAGCACAAGCGCAGTGTATTTTTCCTTAACACAGTATGTTATAGCTGATGACGAGTACCTAGATGACGCTCACTCAGCGCCAACTACAGTGAAACGTATGGTGGAACGCAGACGCCACTTCCGGTGACGTCATACGTCACCGCTCCGCCTCCTTCCCCTTTTAAGACACAGAGCAGCGCGGTCTCCACAGCTGACAAGCGGTGGACGCCGCATCAGACGGGAGAGACCTGCACCTTGGCTATTTCCAGCCCAGTAAGTACTGCCACCAATGTTTATTTTATTACTGTGTGCCTCACTAATATGGCAGTTCCTATATAGCATTTACACTGCCACCAATGTACATGTGACCAAGTAGTATGCTAATATATGCCCTCACCAATTACAATCAAGCTTTTATTCAGCATTCACACTGCCACTAATGTACATATTACTAGGCAGTATACCACCGATATATGTTATCACTAACTATAAATAGGAACTTAGTGGGTGGACATACTGCCACCAATGAGTTTATACAGAGTTGCATACCAATACAGGGTATATAGGTACATATACACTATATCATTAAATCACCATCTTATTACGGTACCTAATTCCTTTCTTATGTCATTGGATAGATACACAAATATATATATATATTAATACAGCATTACGGACTACCTGATTTAATATATCACTTTCCTTATATGTATAGAATTTAACATAGGCATTTTATTGCCATTTTAGGTCTGTTTGAGAGCCATATTGGCCCCTATATCCTACACTGGATCACATTGTGAATAAAGTGAGTTTTATGCTACATGATAAAGTAACAATCAGTGGCCTCTATATTCAAATCTATACATGATAATTCCTTTTTTATATCAGTTGATATATATAATCCAAATATGGCACATCCTTTGCCATTTTAGGTCATTCTGTGAACCATCCCGGTCATTATCTCTGGATCTCAGTAGTGACAATGTGAGTTTTTCCACACGTCAACCCCTTTCTCTTTGGTCACACATTTCCTTTTGTTATATATATATAATTATCCAGATGACTATGTTCACTAATTTCTTAATCATATACCATAGGCCCTAAATAGGGACAATCTCTCAGGAACGCATATAATAAAATTATAAGAGGATTTCTCTTCCATAAAGGTACTTAGTGTTCAGTTCTTTCACAAATGAAAATATATGATAATATATGATCTGAAATATACTTATTGATAATATAGGGCCAAATCAAACAATGCAGTTCTCTTTTTCCTCTTAGGCAAGCTGCCTTTTCATTCATACTATTCCCTCGTCACAAGCAGTCGGGTAAGTATTGGAACTCCTTCTCATTACACCTTAAGTATATTGTCTATCTGATAGAAATAGTTCACCATGAAGGATCTCCTCCTTGCAACTCTTTTCTGGATAGGTCCTTTAGACATAGGAATGTATATATAAACCTTTTTTGTTTTGTTGTGTGTTATGTTTTCATTGTTTTTTGTAATATATTGTAATATATTTTGTTGCTGTCAGATTGAGGAAGGTCCTTGTCGGACCGAAACGTTTCCATCTGTTTTTGACTGCAATAAATCTGGAATTAATCTTCTAAAAGTTGAGTGCCAAGTCTATCTATTCACGGTATTTGGTTGGGAAACCTACTTGTGCACCTTCACGGTAGTGCTACGATATATTTTCACTACATAGTTGTATCTCCGTATGCACACCGGTAGTTATGTCCACTAATACTTTTTCATATAACACTGAGGAGACCACAAATATTTTGTCAAAATTGAATCTCTCAAGTGATTTTCTGAAAGTTCCTCCTAGGGAGACAAGGGAAGGGACCTAGAGAGAGAATTACGTCATCAGATTAATTATGAACTACATTATGCTACATTATCCGAATATCTACGGATGAAGAGGATCCCTAGAGGACTGAGGGTATCACTACAACCTACTCTGTTCTGTGACTCTACTGATTTCTGTCTCAAATTTGAACAGATCTTGAATAAGTGTTCGTTCGACCTTATGACTTTGACTATTGAACACCTACAGTCAGCAATTACAAAAACTAAGGAAGAGATTACAAATATAGAGACACAATTATCTTCAATAGGAACTCCTGAGGAATTAACGACACTTAAAACCCGGATCAAATCTGTGACGGACCAGCATAGGAAGGATACAGAACATAGGAAAAGAATTAAATTCCAAAGAGACGCCGACGACTACGAGCAGGGTCGCGTTTATCGTTGGCAATTTATTAACAATTTCCGTTCATCCTATACTAGGCCCAACTACAGATCCTCCTCTGATATCTCAACTTCAGGATCTGAAACAGAACGGAGGGATCCACGTCCAGGACCGAGTCGTTTTTTAGGACAAAGGACCAGACGTCAACGAGGAAGAGGATACGGAGAGGACGGCATAAGAAGGGATACGGACCAAAGAGTGACGCGCTCACAGGTACATGCCCATTGGTGACTAATATATCATCACGCACACTCAGTGTATCGGAATATCATCTTCTTCAGAGGGGATTATCATTTTGTCCAGCGTACCGGTTAAACACCTTTAACCTTGACATGGAACTTCAAAGGTTCTACCGTAGTCTTCGGCTAAAGATTCACTTTGCCAATAAACTACCGAATGCACCGGAACTACCACGTGACAGTGGATCCCTCTCTATCACCAAGTTAGGCCTCCGTACCAAAAGTACCTACATTCCACCGCTGGGTTCCCATGCGTTAGAGGCATTTATTGAGTTTGTTGATTCTGCATCAAAACAACTAAGATATAATATGGAAAATGGGAAATTACACCTGAATCCCAATCTTAATCCACTTGACCAACAGGCCTTGCGCTCTCTACGGGAGGACAAGACAATTATTATGAAGCCAGCCGACAAGGGTGGTTCCATAGTAGTTATGAACCGATCAGACTACTTAAAAGAAATCTATCGACAACTAAACGATAATTCTGTTTATGTGAAATTACCAAGAAATCCCACTAGTGAGATTAGTGATCAGATTGATTCTGTTTTGTCGAGATTTCTTGACCTAGGGGTTATAGACACAAAAACTAAGGAATATCTTACTAAAAGAAATCCCATAACACCTGTGTTCTATACCCTACCAAAATTACACAAGAGTCTGGAAAAACCCCCAGGTAGACCTATAGTCGCGTCAACCGAATCTATCTTATCCCCTTTGTCTATCTTTTTGGAAAAGATACTTACCCCGCTGGTCCGCAAAGTATCATCCTTTATTCTGGATACAGGCGACTTTCTTAAGATGATAGGATCACTAGGCATACTAACAGAGACATCCATCTTAGTAACATTAGATGTTAAAGATCTATATACATCAATACCACATGACAAAGGGATCTCGTGCGCCAGACAATTGCTACAAACATCCAATATGCAACATGATTCGATCCAACTATGTTTGGAACTTTTGACAATTGTCCTCACTAAGAACTTCTTTCTTTTTGAGGAAACCTTTTACATGCAAATCAAGGGTACGGCCATGGGGTCCAATGTGGCCCCCCCATACGCTATCTGTTATATGGCCAATTTTGAGGAGGAGGTAGTTTACACAAACGTTCTATTCTGCACTCACTGTCGTCTATGGAAGAGATACATAGACGACATTTTCTGTATCTGGGACGGACCGATATCTACCTTAAACCAATTTTTTGCCATATTGAACGAATCATGGCCAGGCCTTACTTTTACTATGTCAGAAAGCAAAGAGAAGGTCAGTTTCCTCGATACTACCATAATTAAGGACATTAATGGAAACTTAGGCACGGATCTCTTTACCAAAGAGACGGATCGTAATAGTCTCTTACACTTCAGCAGCTTACACCCACCAGCAATAAAGAAGTCCATACCACGTTCACAATTTAAACGTGTACAGAGAATCGTATCAAACCATGATACCCTCTCTCTTCGCCAAAGTGAGATGCACGATAAATTTCTAGAACGAGGGTACCCCTCTAACCTTCTAACTGAAGCGGCGGCACCACTAATAAGATCCAACTCTCAGGTTGGCAATAGAATCCCCTTTGTTCACACATACCATCCTTATGTGGAAATTCTCCACAAGACAATTAGACAACATTGGGGACTCCTCGGCAAAGCCCATCCTGAGATACCCGAGTTTCAAAACCCTTTTCTTCCATGCTATAAGAGGGCACCTAATCTTCGTGATGATCTGGTAAGAGCAGACATAGGTGATAACAGACAAGTACAAACCCAGAGATTTTTATCTACACCCAAAACAGGCACATTCCCTTGCCTACAATGCAATCAATGTCATAATGTCATGAAAGGGAATATCATATACCATCCTCACTCTGGTAAGAGATACAATATTAAATGTTATGCTACTTGTAATTCAACCTTTGTTGTCTATCTAATCAAATGCCCATGTGGCCTCCTCTATGTGGGAGAAACCACACAGGCCATAAAAGAAAGGATCTCTAAACACAAAAGTACAATTAGGTGTAAAAATTTACTCCTCCCAATACCGTCTAATTTCATTGCCAAAGGTCACCAATCTCGCAACTGAAATTTCAAATAATAGAACAGGTCCGCACACCCAGACGAGGGGGAGACAGAGTACGCCTCCTGAAGAAACGGGAGGCGTACTGGATACATGAGCTACAGACCCTTTCACCGAAAGGTCTGAACAGGGAGTATGATTTGTACTCCTTTATTTAAGAATATCCTATTCATATATATCCGTGGGCTGTTATTTGGCATAAAATATGGAATATAAGACTTCTCTACTGTTATATTCTGCTGATACTCTCACGTTAGTTTCTACTCATGTGGGCTATCATAGTCTTATGATTTGTATGCCTTAGTAACCCTACTATATACAATGCTATTCTTGAGTATGAAATATATTTCCAGTACAATATGTACCGCACGAGCGGTTTATAAATAATCAACTAACTCTGTTTTTCTCTATTACAGAGTCGTTTATATTGATTCTCTCGCCTAGAACCCACACCTTTGGATCTCCTTACCCGACTGCATTCCAGCATCCTTTATTGTTTTCTTGTTTTTTTTCTTCTTTATTTTCCTATTGTAATTGTCCATCTGTAATAAATACTACTCACTTACAATATCCTTTTTTTTCCTTTTTTATCTTTATTCCTCATTCCTTAATTTATGGCATATCATTTTCGGACATATATAATGTACCTTCCCCTGTAAAACTCTTATAGGCACCATTCACAGGCGGGACCCCTAAGATGACATCCCCTGCCATGATATTTTCTGACCACTTTGTTGTTTAAACGCTAATCCAGTAAAGCATAGTAGCCCACTACTATTTATGCCCATTTAGCACAAGCGCAGTGTATTTTTCCTTAACACAGTATGTTATAGCTGATGACGAGTACCTAGATGATGCTCACTCAGCTCCAACTACAGTGAAACGCATGGTGGAACGCAGACGCCACTTCCGGTGACGTCATACGTCACCGCTCCGCCTCCTTCCCCTTTTAAGACACAGAGCAGCGCGGTCTCCACAGCTGACAAGCGGTGGACGCCGCATCAGACGGGACAGACCTGCGCCTTGGCTATTTCCAGCCCAGTAAGTACTGCCACCAATGTTTATTTTATTACTGTGTGCCTCACTAATATGGCAGTTCCTATATAGCATTTACACTGCCACCAATGTACATGTGACCAAGTAGTATGCTAATATATGCCCTCACCAATTACAATCAAGCTTTTATTCAGCATTCACACTGACACTAATGTACATATTACTAGGCAGTATACCACCGATATATGTTATCACTAACTATAAATAGGAACTTAGTGGGTGGACATACTGCCACCAATGAGTTTATACAGAGTTGCATACCAATACAGGGTATATAGGTACATATACACTATATCATTAAATCACCATCTTATTACGGTACCTAATTCCTTTCTTATGTCATTGGATATATACACAAATATATATATATATATATTAATACAGCATTACGGACTACCTGATTTAATATATCACTTTCCTTATATGTATAGAATTTAACATAGGCATTTTATTGCCATTTTAGGTCTGTTTGAGGCCATATTGGCCCCTATATCCTACACTGGATCACATTGTGAATAAAGTGAGTTTTATGCTACATGATAAAGTAACAATCAGTGGCCTCTATATTCAAATCTATACATGATAATTCCTTTTTTATATAAGTTGATATATATAATCCAAATATGGCACATCCTTTGCCATTTTAGGTCATTCTGTGAACCATCCCGGTCATTATCTCTGGATCTCAGTAGTGACAATGTGAGTTTTTCCACACGACCACCCCTTTCTCTTTGGTCACACATTTCCTTTTGTTATATATATATATATATAATTATCCAGATGACTATGTTCACTAATTTCTTAATCATATACCATAGGCCCTAAATAGGGACAATCTCTCAGGAACGCATATAATAAAATTATAAGAGGATTTCTCTTCCATAAAGGTACTTAGTGTTCAGTTCTTTCACAAATGAAAATATATGATAATATATGATCTGAAATATACTTATTGATAATATAGGGCCAAATCAAACAATGCAGTTCTCTTCTTCCTCTTAGGCAAGCTGCCTTTTCATTCATACTATTCCCTCGTCACAAGCAGTCGGGTAAGTATTGGAACTCCTTCTCATTACACCTTAAGTATATTGTCTATCTGATAGAAATAGTTCATCATGAAGGATCTCCTCCTTGCAACTCTTTTCTGGATAGGTCCTTTAGACATAGGAATGTATATATAAACCTTTTTTGTTTTGTTGTGTGTTATGTTTTCATTGTTTTTTGTAATATATTGTAATATATTTTGTTGCTGTCAGATTGAGGAAGGTCCTTGTCGGACCGAAACGTTTCCATCTGTTTTTGACTGCAATAAATCTGGAATTAATCTTCTAAAAGTTGAGTGCCAAGTCTATCTATTCACGGTATTTGGTTGGGAAACCTACTTGTGCACCTTCACGGTAGTGCTACGATATATTTTCACTACAAAGAGGTAGAAGAGAGTCTGAGAGTCTGTGAATGTCTAGGTGTGCGAGGTTTCTGTGAAGATGTGCTAGTGGCTTGACAGATGGGGCAGGTGAAGAGGACAGGGATGAGAAGGTGAGAAGGTGGTGGTCTGATAGGGGAAGGGGAGAGATTGTGAGATTAGATAGGGAACAGAGGTGGGTGAAGATGAGGTCTAATGTATGTCCATCTGTGTGGGTGGCTGTGGAGGACCACTGAGTAAGTCCAAAGGATGAAGTAAGTGACAGGAGTTTGGAGGCTGCTGGCTGGCGGGTGTCAATAGGGATATTAAAGTCACCCATGATGATGGTGTGGATGTCAGCAGAGAGAAAGTGGAGAAGCCAGCTGGAGAATTGGTCAATGAAGGCAGTGGCTGAGCCCGGTGGTCAGTATATGACGGCCATTTGGAGATTAGAGGGAGAGTAGATACGGACCGAGTGGACCTCAAAGGAAGGGAGGATGAGGGAGGGTGGGGGTTGGATAGGGTCGAAGGAGCACTTATTAGAAAGAAGGAAACCCATGCCCCACCATGTCTGTTGCCAGAGCGAGGAGTGTGGGTGAAGTGGAGGCCACCGTAACTCAGTGCAGCAGGGGAGGCCGTGTCATGGGGCATTAGCCAGGTCTCAGTGAGGGCCAGGAAGGAGAGGCTGCAGGAGGTAAAGAGATTGTGGGTCACGTGGAGCTTGTTGCAGATGGAGCACTCGTTCCAGAGTGCTCCAGAGAGAAAAAGCTGGGGGGTAGGGGTCAGTGGCACAGGTTTTAAGTGTGAGGGATTGCAATATTTTCTCTTACTGTGAGAAGTATAGTAGTGACGATTAGTGGGATGTATGAGGCAGGGGGGCCAGGATTGGGGGATATGTCGCCAGCAGTGAGAAGAAGCAGAGAAAGGGAAAGAAGATGGGTGAAGGAGAGTGACCGGCTTACGTTATATTTTAGTGGGAGAGGTCTGAGGTTAAGAAGCAGGTCTGCAGATGAGGCGATGTGGGGGGGTAAGAGAGAGGGGAGACAGTTATTTGGTTGGAGCTTGCAGGGGTTTGGGGATAGCGAAGGAGAATGAAGATTAGTGGAGCAAAAACGGTGAGGGCAAATGTGAGCATGGTTAAGGAGCAGGGTAAAAGAAAGGCAAGTAAAAATAGAAGACAGTGATTAGTCTTACCTTCTGACCGATTTCTGGACTATTTCTGGATATATTTCTGATGTAACACTTCAAAGATGTCACACTTAAAATGATGTCACATCTGACCAAGGCCATATCTGACCTGCTCCATTCAACTTATACCATTCAAATGTCCAAGAAATGAAGCCAGGTGTGAAGGAGAGAGGGGAGGAGAATGGAGGAGGACAGTTCACAGCAGGGAGCAATTAACAGATTGCAGTTAATGGAACATTTGCCTAGCATGAGGGATAGGTCTATGAGTGAGGATCACAGACATCAATATGTATTCAGTAAATCTGAAGTATGCAGTTAAAGCAGAAGAATAGGAGCACATAGGATTCTGGGGTGCAGTGGGTATTCTGGATAGAGAGAAGGTTCAGACGTACCAGTTAAAGCAGAAGAATAGGAGTACATAGGATTCTGGGGTGCAGTGGGTATTCTGGATAGAGAGAAGGTTCAGACGTACCAGTTAAAGCAGAAGAATAGGAGTACATAGGATTCTGGGGTGCAGTGGGTATTCTGGATAGAGAGAATGTTCAGACGTACCTGTGGATGAAAGTAGATGGATCAGGACACGACAGAATGAAGGGGAATATACCATGCGCTATCATTCTGGATATATTTCTGATGTAACACTTCAAAGATGTCACACTTAAAATGATGTCACATCTGACCAAGGCCATATCTGACCTGCTCCATTCAACTTATACCATTCCAATATCTCTGAGCCTAGCCGAGCGCATCATCAGAATCGGCATTCCTTCCTTCCCCCATACGCCAGTGCCGGCAGCCAATTGTAGCACGCTGCTATGGAGTTATAAAGCTTAGCCACCAGGCATTACATAAGGTAGGCATATTTGGACTTTATGTGCAGATAAAATCCAGCCAAACCCAGTGGCATTGCTGCCATTCCATTTAGAGCTTTGGGCGGAAAGTTGTGGACCATTCACGGTTCTGGACTGAAAATCATACTCTCAGAGATGGGAGGAGAGAGGCTACACAAGCCCAAGGGTGGGCTCAGAGTGTGGGAGGAGCAGCCAAGGAGATAAGTGTCAGCTCCTCATTTGGAGCTCAGTTTTTCTTCTGGCAGGAGGACCCGTTATCAGAGCTAGGAAAGCCTGTAACTAAGATTTTGACCTGTGATCCATCAGCGCCTCCCTGTGGTCACATGCTACATAACACAGTAATTGCAACCTATCTATACCCTATCCTTTGTACTACACTCCTGACTGCATACTTGTATATTGTTCTGTAAATATATGCTTGTATATTTCTAGTGCGCCTTTGAGGCGATTAAATATAAAATTAATCTTGGGCTGCGTTTTTATCTCGATCCATGAATCCCCACGTCTGCACGCTCGGTTGGTTATATGATACGCTACCCCGGTTGGTTTCTGACCCGATATAAGCCTGCTGTCGGATGGGGCTTATTTCAAACGAGGAACTGGTGGCAGAATACCGTATTGTTTTAGTGAGGAACTCTGGCAGTGACGACTGGGAGGTTTCTCTATATATCCCCAGCCTGGACGGTGATATATATCCCACCTCACTGGGAGCGCCTCACTAACTCTTACCTGACTGACTAGAGGCAAGTGGTGGTGCCAGAGAGCCGACCCCTGCTCGGTCCTTCTCTGCCCTCCCCTGAGGTGAGCGAAGTCGATGCCCCCTTCCCCTGTGAGATCCACCACACCTCAGCATATCTTATGTGATGTATATGCTGCAGCCCCAGTGTCTCCTATGTGATGTGTATGCTGCAGCCCCAGTGTTTCCTATGTGAACTATATACAGTAGGCTGTATCTCCTATGTGATGTATATAGAGCAATCTTGGTGTCTCCTATGTGATGTGTATACTGCAGAGTCCCCACTGCTTGAGTTCTAGAAATGTTACATGAGCAGCAATGAATTTTACACTGTGAGGAGACATCCAGTGTAATATACATCTGTGTCCAGAACTTACTGCTGCAAGTTTTTTTTTCAAAATTCATCGTAAAGACTCGCCTGCGCTCCAGATTGATGCCAATCTGGAAAAGCAGTTGTGGGTAGCAACATAGAATCATAGAATCATAGAATGGTAGAGTTGGAAGGGACCTCCTGGGTCATCTGGTCCAACCCCCTGCTCAAAGCAGGATTCACTAAATCATCCCAGGCAGATGTATGTCCAGCCTCTGTTTGAAGACTTCCATTGAAGGAGAACTCACCACCTCTCGTGGCAGCCTGTTCCACTCATTGATCACTCTAACTGTCAAAAAGTTTTTTCTAATATCTAATCTGTGTCTCCTCCCATTCAGTTTCATCCCATTGCTTCTAGTCTTTCCTTGTGCAAATGAGAATAAAGATGATCCTTCTACAATGTGACAGCCCTTGAGATATTTGTATACAGCTATTAAGTCACCTCTCAGTCTTCTTTTTGGCAAGCTAAACATTCCCAAATCCTGTAACCGTTCCTCATAGGACATGGTTTGCAGACCGAACACCATTCTGGTCGCTCTTCTCTGAACTTGCTCCAGTTTGTTGATGTTTTTTTTAAAATGTGGTGCCCAAAACTGGACACAGTATTCCAGATGAGGTCTGATCAAAGAGGAGTAGAGGGCAATAATGACCTAACGTGATCTAGACTGTATGCTTCTGTTAATACATCCCCTAATATCATTAATACCCCCTAACATCAAAGCCGCACCAAAGAGAAGCAGCTCCAGTCATTCAGGGTGAGTAACTTAAATGTTTGACCAAATAAAGCCAGAAAAATTTCAAGTCGATAATTTTGTACAGCCCCCGAGTGATGGTATAAATGTCAAAATGACCCTTGCCATAATAAAGGTTCCCGATCCCTGCCTTAGGAGAACTTAAAATTTTCCATTTAAGTGCCTGTACACCTTTAGAAAGCCTCCCTCCCTCTTTAGCGTCTGCTTACCGGGCCACAGTGTCAGGAATAGATTGCCACGCATATCTTGTGGGTGAAGAGAGCTTTAATATAGCTCCAAGGCTGTCAACAGAATGGCAGCACACGCAGCTCAGAGTTCCCTCCGCCTCTTCTGTGACAGCGGCTTATGCGATGATGTTATCGCGCTGGCACGAACGCATGCTGGACTCCGGAAGTGGAACTGCAGGGGATCGTATGAGAAGTATGAAAAGCTTTTAATTTTTTCCTTTAATTAATGAAATGAGTGTGTGTGTGTATGGGACAAATGAAGATGAATTGACACTGGGGTTGGGGTACAGCAAATGGAGATGATTTGAGACTGGCGGTGGGGGACAGTAAATGATGATGAATTGAGACTGGGTAATGGGGTACAGCAAATAAAAATGAATTGAGACTGGGGGTGGGTACAGCATTTGATGATGAATTGAGACTGGCTGACACTATACACTGTATACTATGTACAGAATTCCTGTGTATAATGCCACTTACAGTATGGTAATAATAGTATTGTTTTTCTTTTTAATGATCAGTATTTTAGTATTCAGTCACTATCTGGTGGAAATATGTGGTTCAGCCATGGTGTAGAGATATTTGTTCCCTGTATGTGGTATTATTCGGTCACTATGTGGTGGCAATTTGTGGTCTGGTCATGGTGTGATGGTATTTGTCCCTTGTATGTGGTATTATTGATCATTTAAAAAAATGTATGTAACACATTACCTTAAAAAATATATATATACAGTACAGACCAAAAGTTTGGACACACCTCATTCAAAGATTTTTCTGTATTTTCATGACTATGAAAATTGTACATTGACACTGAAAGGAATCAAAACTATGAATTAACACATGTGGAATTATATACTTTACAAAAAAGTGTGAAACAACTGAAAATATGTCTTATGTTCTAGGTTCTTCAAAGTAGCCACCTTTTGCTTTGATTACTGCTTTGCACACTCTTGGCATTCTCTTGATGAGCTTCAAGTGGTGTGTCATGCACTTCGCTTAATCAGCCAGTTTCCTAGCTCTGGTGACCCGGATGTTGTCATGACCACATCCGGTCACCATGAAAATGATCGGGATCCCGCGTCACGCCGTGGGGTTTCCAATCCAAGGGTAGAGGGGCTGTCAGCCCTCTGCCGGCTCCCGGAATGCTGTGCTCATGTTCGATCGCAGCATTTTGGGGGTTAAAGTGCCGCGAGCTGTGCGTGACCACTCCTGACACTTTAGTGTCGCGGGTCAGCTGTCAGAACAAGCTGACACCCGGCTGCAACTGTCCGCACACCACTCGTGTGCGCGGGCGATTGCGTGGACAAACTCTGTCCCTGGTCAATTAGTCTCAGGTCACATGAATGGATTAGTACGTCCGATGTCAGAAAGGGGTTAAAGTCTCTGTGTGGTTTATTACTTGATAAATCAATATGCCCAAAATAGTAACAGAAAACAGCCTTTCTGGCTCAAATGAAAACAAAAAGTCCATATAAAGTCCTTCCCAGTATGGCTCCCGCCTTCTGAGGCAACCACATGGGCTTCAGTCTGGAGGCTTCCTCCCTCCAAACAACACAGACCAAAAAAAACAGGCTGGACATTTACATCCCAGCCACACCGTTGGGGTGGAGATATAGTGAGTAGGCATCCCTCACATCTCTTACCTACTCACCTACAAACCAGCCAATAACATGGCCAATTAACTCATTTAGTACCTTGCATGCTGAAGAGAAACTTATGGGTTTCTAGATCATGGAAGAAAGCAATCTTCATGACACATATCTCCCTCTCATATACCGTGCCAGTGACCCTGTCATACATTCTCCCACTCTCCCCTATAACCTGAAATCCTGGAGTCTTAAGAACCACCTACCCACCCAGGCATTCTTACCCTTTTTCTCCCTTAACCATCTCAGTGTGGTATGATCGGACACAAGTTTGAACCTCCGGCCTAGTAGATAATACATCACTGTATCTATGCCCCATTTTATGGCTAAACACTCTTCCTCCACAATGGCATAGTTTTTCTCGCATGACGAGAGATTCCGACTCAGATACAGGAAGGGATGATCTTCCCCATTTACTTCCTGAGACAGCACGGCTCACAACCTGACTTCTGAGGCATCCGTCTGGACCACGACCTCTTTGCTGAAGTCTAGTGCACCCAGAACCGGATGTTTACACAGAGCCTGCTTCAGCTCCTGGAATGCCATATCTGTGTCAGCAGTCCATTTAATTATCGTCGACTTGGTGCCTTTAAGAAGATCCGTGAATGGTGTGGCGATTATAGCAATACTTGGGATGAACCGCCGGTAATACCCTACAATTCCAAGAAATGTACTCACTTGCTTCTTGGAAAGCGGTTGCAGCCACTTTTGAATCGCCTCCATCTTGTTTACCTGTGGCTTAATTTTGACCCTCCCGACGACATATCCTAGGTACTTGGCCTCTTCCTTCCCAATTGCACACTTTTTCATATTTTTGGTAAACCCCACATTTCTTAAAGCATCCAGAACCAACTGTACCATTGTCAGTTGACTAGCCCAGTCAGGGCTAAAGGCCACAATGTCATTGAGGTACGCCTAGGCATACTTCTTATTTGGAGCCAGGATCCGATCCATCGCCCTCTGGAAGGTGGCCAGGGCCCCCTACAGACCAAACGGCATCCTGGTATACTAAAAACACCCATCAGGCGTCGAGAAGGCTGCCTTCTCCTTGGCACTCTGGGACATCTGCCAATAGCCCTTCATCAGGTCTAGGGTTGTAATGTACCTTGCAGGTCCAAGTCTCTCAATGAGTTTGTCCACACAAGTCATCGGTATGCATCAAAACTTGAAACTTCATTCAACCTGCAGAAGTCGTTACAAAACTGCCACTCACCGTCGGGCTTTGGCACGAGGACGATGGGACTCGACCATCCACTTTTCGACTCCTCTATCACCCCGAGGTCTAGCATCCTCTTCACCTCATTTGATATAACCTCTCCGTGCTTCCGGAATTCTATAGGGCTTGAGGTTCACCCTTACATGCTCCACCACCTGCGTATGCCCTGGCAACTCCTAGAACAGGTCACGATTCCACTGCAACAGCTCCTGACACTGTTGCCTCTGGGCCGGCGTCAAAGTCTCTGTAATAGGTTACATTGTCCACTGTGACTTTGGGACTGGCTCCTGTTGTGAATGTTTTGGAAATGAATTCTGAGCAGAAGATCCCTCTGGTGGTTACAAACAGTACTGAACCATTCAATGAGGATTGGCAATCAAGATTCACAGACTGGCTTGATATAAGGGAGGTTTCCTCCCATCATGGTTGCCGGTGATCAATTGTTCTTGTCTCAACTGTGGTTCCTGGTTCACTTGGAAGCTTGCTGAGTCTTGCCTCTTCTTCTGCTTTCAGATAAGTTATTTTCTGTTTTTGTGCTTACCACTTGCATATTTCTCTGCATTTCTGTGAGGTTAGCCAGGTTTCCCCCCCCCGGGGGGCTTGGGTTCCTCTCAGTTCCTCTGGAGCCATTGTTATTTGTTCATTTGCCTTTTCCAGTTTTTTCAGTGGCTGTGGCTTAGTTTTGTTACACCAGAGAACTGATTTAGGTGGTAGAGGTCGTGTGATCTCAGGTGTTTTTGCAATCAGTAGAGTTGGTATTTTTTAGGGTTTTTTTTTGGATTGCAGTGAGTATCCTTTCTATCCTTTTCTTTCTAGGCAGATTGGGCCCCAGCGTTTGCTCATACTATTTTCTGTCTGTGTCTGTATTTCCTCTTGTCTAACCGCCATTACATGTTTGGGGGCTTCCTATGTTCTTTGGGGATCTGCTCCGGGGCAGATAGCTTTCCTCTTTCTATCTTTAGGTGTAGTTAATCTCTCAGGCTGTGACGAGGCGTCTAGGACCAACGTAGGAACGCTCCACGGCTGCCTTTAGTTGTGGTGGTTAGTCAGGGTACTGCAATTATTATTATTATTATACATTTATATAGCGCCATTTATTCCATGGCGCTTTACATATGAAAAGGGGAAAAATATAGACAGGTACAATAAACATGTGCTGGACAAGGGACACACAAGTACAGAAGGAGAGAGGACCCTGCCCGCGAGGGCTCACAGACTGCAGGGATGGGTGAGAATACACTAGGAAAGGGTAGAGCTGGTCGTACGATGGTTCAGTACATTGAGGATCATTGCAGGTTGTAGGCTTGTCAGAACAGGTGGGTCTTCAGGTTTTTCTTGAAGGTCTCTGTTGTTGGTGAAAGTCTGATGTTTTGCGGCAGGGAGTTCCAGAGTATGGGGGAAGCCCGGGAGAAGTCTTGTATGCGTTTGTGGGAAGAAGAGATGAGGGGGGAGTCGAGAAGGAGATCTTGAGAGGATCGAAGGTTGCGTGTAGGTAGGTAGCGGGAGACCATGTCACAGATGTATGGAGGAGAAAGGTTGTGGATGGCTTTGTATGTCATGGTTAAGGTTTTGAACTGGAGCCTCTGGGCAATAGGGAGCCAGTGAAGGGCCTGGCATAGGGGGGAGGCTGGGGAATAGCGGGGAGACAGGTGGATTAATCGTGCAGCAGAGTGTAGGATGGACTGGAGTGGCGCCAGAGTGCTAGAGGGGAGGCCAGACAGTAGGAGGTTGCAGTAGTCGAGGCGGGAGATGATAAGGGAGTGCACTAGTGTTTTTGTGGTTTCATGGTTGAGGAATGAGCGGATTCGGGAAATATTTTTGAGTTTGAGGCGGCAGGAGGTGGCGAGGGCTTGGATATGTGGTTTGAAAGAGAGGGCAGAGTCGATGATCACCCCAAGGCACCGAGCATGTGGGACTGGGGAAAGCGAGCAACCATTGACATTGATGGATAGGTCTGGTGAAGGGGTAGAGTGAGGTGGGGGAAAGATGATGAATTCTGTTTTGTCCATGTTCAGTTTGAGAAAGCGAGCAGAAAAGAAGGCTGAGATAGCAGACAGACACTGTGGGATTTTGGTCAGTAGGGAGGTGAGGTCAGGTCCAGATAGGTAGATCTGCGTGTCATCGGCGTAGAGGTGATACTGCAAGCCGTGGGATTCTATGAGCTGTCCCAGGCCGAAGGTGTAGATGGAGAAGAGTAGGGGTCCTAGGACTGAGCCTTGAGGAACACCGACAGACAGGGGGCGAGGTGAGGAGGTGGTGTGTGAGAGGGAGACACTAAATGTTCGGTCTGTTAGGTATGATGAGATCCAGGATAGGGCCAGGTCTGTGATGCCAAGAGATGAGAGAATCTGTAGCAGGAGGGAATGGTCCACAGTGTCGAAGGCAGAAGACAGGTCCAGGAGGAGGACAGAGTAGTGTCGCTTGCTCTTGGCGGTTAGCAGGTCGTTAGTGACTTTAGTTAGGGCAGTTTCAGTTGAGTGATGCGGTCGAAAGCTGGATTGTAACCGGTCAAAGAGGGAACAGAAGGAAAGGTGGGAGGACAGTTCAAGATATACATGCTGTTCCAGTAGTTTTGAGGCATAAGGGAGAAGAGATATCGGGCGATAGTTAGACGCAGAGGATGGGTCAAGGGAGGGCTTTTTGAGGATCGGTGTGATTGAAGCATGTTTGAAGGATGAAGGAAAGACACCATTTGTAAGTGAAAGGTTAAAGAGGTGTGTGAGAGTAGGGATGAAGACTGTGGCAAAGTTAGGGATGAGGTGGGACGGGAGTGGGTCAAGTGCGCAAGTGGTGAGGTGTGATCTTGACAGGAGAGTGGAGAGCTCATCTTCTGTCATGGTGGTGAAGCTGGTTTTGGAAGAACAGGGCTGAGTGGCTAAGAGGGGCATTGGCGGCTGCGGGCCAAAGCCTTCTCTGATAGTATCAATCTTTTGCTTAAAGAAGGAGGCAAAGTCTTCGGCAGAAATGAGAGGAGAGGGAGGAGGTGCTGTGGGATGGAGTAGAGAATTGAAAGTGTTGAAGAGCTGTTTAGGGTTGTGAGACAGGGAGGATATGAGAGATGCGAAGTAAGTTTGTTTTGCGGCAGAGAGCGTGGACTTGAAGCTGGCGAGGGACTGCTTGTATGCGTTGAGGTGCTCGGTAGAATGGGTTCTCTTCCATCTCCGCTCGGTAACCCTGGAAGCCCGTCTCAGTTCTTTGGTCAGGCCGGTCAGCCAGGGCTGCCTGTTGATTGTACGAGTTTTGCTCTGCGTGAGGGGGGCGGCCGAATCAAGTGTGGTTTTTATTGTGGTGTTATAAAATGTGGCAGCAGCATCTGTGTCATTAAGTGAGGCTATGTCTGTGAGAGGGAGGAGAGACTCAGAGAGCGATTGTAAATTGAGGTGTTTGAGATTTCTGCGAGGGTGGGTGAGTTTGTGGAGTGGGGGATGCGTACTAACAGAGGAGAGGGAAGAGAATGTCAGTAGGTTGTGGTCAGACAGGGGGAGTGGGGAGTTAGTGAGATTGGTGAGGGAACAGAGACGGGTGAAGATAAGGTCCAGCGTGTGACCGCTATAGATTCCAATAGATTCCAACCTCTCTGGTGTATTGCCGTTTTTGCCTGCTCTCCTCAGCTACCGAAACATAACAGGCTCCCAAGCATGGGATTTCCAGTGATTCCCGTTCTCGCCAGGGCTAGAGCAAGTTCACATGATAGACTTGGTGCGGCTTCCTTCGACCTGGCTGATATACCTTGTAATTCACCTCGCCCAGTTTTTCCACCACCTCATATGGGCCTTGCCACTTGGCCAGGAACTTGCTCTCTACCATGGGGATAAGCACTAACACACGGTCCCCCTGCTGGAACTGCCTCAGCCTCGCTGATCGTTTATACACCCTTGCCTGTGCCTCGTGCCTGGAGAAGATGCTCCTTCATAAATGGTATTACTTTCGCCATCCTCTCCTGCAGCTGGGCGACATGCCCTATGATGCTTCGGTGTGGCGTGACCTCAGCTTCCCAGGTTTCCTTGTCGATTTCCAGGAGCCCTTACGGGTGTCGGCCATACAGGAGCTTAAACGGCGAGAAACCAGCAGAGGCTTGAGGAACCTCTCTGATGGAGAAGAGCATAAATGGAAGCAGATAGTCCCAGTCTCGATCGTCCTTCTCAATGACCTTTTTGAGCATGGCCTTTAAGGTTTTGTTGAAGCGCTCTATTAGGTTGTCAGTTTGCAGATGGTAAACTGAGGTTCACAGCTGGGCAATCTGGAGGACCCTACACAGCTCTTCCCTTACCTTGCTCATAAAAGGGTCTGGTCTGTCAAAATCTCCTTCGGCAAGCCCTTCCTTGCAAAAATATGGACAAGTTCCTGGGCGATACTCTTGACCGAAGTGTTCCTCAGTGGTACTGCCTTAGGGTACCTGGACTCATAGTCCATGACTACTAGGATATATTGGTGCCCTCGTGCAGACTTAACTAGAGGACCTGCTAGGTCCATGGCAATTCTCTCAAATGGGACCTCTATTATGGGTAACGGGACCAGGGGACTTCGTAAGTGAGAAGAGGGAGCAAACTGTTGTCGAAACTGGTCCTGTTGGTGCTTCTGTTGCTGTTGCATCTGCTGGATAAGCAACTTACTTGTCTCTTGATGTGCCAGCTGTTGCTGCTGATGCACATTCACCAAATGCTTAATCAGGTCCTCCATCTTGTCTGTCATAGCCTGGCTTATGGCTGCCTTTAACCAGTACATGTGGTTTGTCCACCACTGCAACTTGTGTTACCAGAATGTTACCCGCTGTAGCGCCCTCAACTCTGCCTGCAGTCCCTCTCTCCCTGCAGAGATATCAGTGTACTAGCCGCCAAGGCTCCCGTCCTGCTTCTTCCGGGTCTGCTTCTGCCCCTGCTGCATGCACTCCTAGCAGGTCTCCAGTCACTGTGCTTAGAGCGCACGCACACTTCCTCTTTCTTAATGGGGCTGCGCACATTCCTCTAAATTGTACCCAGCCAATAGCTGGAGGTCTCTTACTATTTAAACTGCCTCTTCCAACATGGATATGCCTGTAAAATCCAATGGCAAAAAAACACAGCTCATACAATTCCATAAAAATACTAGACTTTATTGAAATAATAATGAGACTCAAAATAAAAAGTTGTAAAAAGACAAGGATGGCAGTGGTGAACTCGACTTAATTAGAGACACGGCCACAAAAAGGTCAAACAGTCAGGACACATGTAAATTTGAAATTAAAGTCTGCTTAGAAAAGAGCAAATGCATTGTGCTGACAGGTAGAACTCACAGGTAAAAAGTGTTACTAGTAACACAATAGTGTCCATATAAATCAACACTAAATATGTAAACATGGGTCTAAAAGAGGTTGAACCACCACAAAAATGACTAAGCAGAGCAAAGTAAAAGATAACATAAGTGCCCGACAGATTTACCTTAAAAGGACCATGGCTCCAACCACCCCAACGCGCGTTTCTTCCATGTCTCTAAATCTAGTTCACCACTGCCATCCTTGTCTTTTTACAACTTTTTATTTTGAGCTGTTGCGTGACCGTGGTCGGATTGGGTGAGGCTCCAAGTCATGCCCCTCCAGGTCTTCCTTGGACTTTATCACAGTGGTTCCACCACCCAGCCCATTATAGTTTGCACAGGCCATGTAGTCCGCTGGCTCCATGGCGTCTTCCATCTTGGACCTATACCAGGAGGTCTACTGCCAGAAGGATCAGCAGGACAAGATTCTTTCCTATCTATGGTCTGTGAATACTCGTCTCGATACACTGGCAGTGTTGGCCTCTTCTACATCCTCTCATCCTCTCACATTACCACCACGGTGACCCACCAGGCAGCCACTTATGCACCAGGTTACCGATCTCATCTGTCAGCTCCTCCACGATTTGGCGGAGATCCCACCCAGTGTCGGGGGTTCATTAACCAGTGCACATTGCACTTTGAACTCCTGGCCAGGGCCCCCTACAGACCAAACGGCATCCTGGTGTACTGAAAACACCCATCAGGCGTCGAGAAGGCTGCCTTCTCCTTGGCACTCTGGGACATCTGCCAATAGCCCTTCATCAGGTCTAGGGTTGTAATGTACTTTGCAGGTCCAAGTCTCTCAATGAGTTTGTCCACACAAGTCATCAGGTATGCATCAAAACTTGAAACTTCATTCAACCTGCAGAAGTCGTTACAAAACTGCCACTCACCGTCGGGCTTTGGCACGAGGACGATGAGATTCGACCATCCACTTTTCGACTCTTCTATCACCCTGAGGTCTAGCATCCTCTTTCACCTCATTTGATATAACCTCTCCGTGCTTCCGGAATTCTATAAGGCTTGAGGTTCACCCTTACATGTGGTTCTGTCAACATGTCATGCTCCACCACCTGCGTATGCCCTGGCAACTCCTAGAACAGGTCACGATTCCACTGCAACAGCTCCTGACACTGTTGCCTCTGGGCCGGCGTCAAAGTCTCTGTAATAGGTGACATTTCCACTGTGACTTTGGGACTGGCTCCCAGGCAAGGGATTTCCAGTGATTCCCGTTCTCGCCAGGGCTAGAGCAAGTTCACATGATAGACTTGGTGCGGCTTCCTTCGACCTGGCTGTTATACCTTGTAATTCACCTCGCCCAGTTTTTCCACCACCTCATATGGGCCTTGCCACTTGGCCAGGAACTTGCTCTCTACCATGGGGATAAGCACTAACACACGGTTCCCCTGCTGGAACTGCCTCAGCCTCGCTGATCGTTTATACACCCTTGCCTGTGCCTCGTGCCTGAAGAAGATGCTCCTTCATGAATGGTATTACTTTCGCCATCCTCTCCTGCAGCTGGGCGACATGCCCTATGATGCTTCGGTGTGGCGTGACCTCAGCTTCCCAGGTTTCCTTGTCGATTTCCAGGAGCCCTTACGGGTGTCAGCCATACAGGAGCTCGAACGGCGAGAAACCAGCAGAGGCTTGAGGAACCTCTCTGATGGAGAAGAGCATAAATGGAAGCAGATAGTCCCAGTCTCGATCGTCCTTCTCAATGACCTTTTTGAGCATGGCCTTTAAGGTTTTGTTGAAGCGCTCTATTAGGTTGTCAGTTTGCAGATGGTAAACTGAGGTTCACAGCTGGGCAATTTGGAGGACCCTACACAGCTCTTTCCTTACCTTGCTCATAAAAGGGTCTGGTCTGTCAAAATCTCCTTCAGCAAGCCCTTCCTTGCAAAAATATGGACAAGTTCCTGGGCGATACTCTTGACCGAAGAGTTCCTCAGTGGTACTGCCTTAGGGTACCTGGACTCATAGTCCATGACTACTAGGATAAATTGGTGCCCTCGTGCAGACTTAACTAGAGGACCTGCTAGGTCCATGGCAATTCTCTCAAATGGGACCTCTATTATGGGTAACGGGACCAGGGGACTTCGTAAGTGAGAAGAGGGAGCAAACTGTTGTCGAAACTGGTCCTGTTGGTGCTTCTGTTGCTGTTGCATCTGCTGGATAAGCAACTTACTTGTCTCTTGATGTGCCAGCTGTTGCTGCTGATGCACATTCAACAAATGCTTAATCAGGTCCTCCATCTTGTCTGTCATACAATAGTGTCCATATAAATCAACACTAAATATGCAAACATGGGTCTAAAAGAGGTTGAACCACCACAAAAATGACTAAGCAGAACAAAGTAAAAGATAACATAAGTGCCCGACAGATTTACCTTAAAGGACCATGGCTCCAACCACCCCAACGCGCGTTTCTTCCATGTCTCTAAATCTAGTTCACCACTGCCATCCTTGTCTTTTTACAACTTTTTATTTTGAGCTGTTGCGTGTCCGTGGTCGGATTGGGTGAGGCTCCAAGTCATGCCCCTCCAGGTCTTCCTTGGACTTTATCACAGTGGTTCCACCACCCAGCCCGTTATAGTTTGCACAGGCCATGTAGCCTGCTGGCTCCCTGGCGTCTTCTATCTTGGACCTATACCAGGAGGTCTACTGCCAGAAGGATCAGCAGGATAAGATTCTTTCCTATCTATGGTCTGTGAATACTCGTCTCGATACACTGGCAGTGTTGGCCTCTTCTACATCCTCTCATCCTCTCACATTACCACCACGGTGACCCACCAGGCAGCCACTTATGCACCAGGTTACCGACCTCATCTGTCAGCTCCTCCACGATTTGGCGGAGATCCCACCCAGTGTCGGGGGTTCATTAACCAGTGCACATTGCACTTCGAACTCCTGGCTCATCAGTTCACCTAGGACCAAGCCAAAGTGGCCATCATCATGTCACACCTATCTGGTGAGGCCCTAGCATGGCTCAATCCTCTGTGGGAAAGAGGGGATCCATTAGTGTCAAACCTACAGTCCTTCTTGGAAGCCTTTCATAAAGTCTTCAACGAACCCGGTCGCATTTCTTCTGCAGCCTCTTCTCTGCTACTGTTACGCCAAGGTAACCTTTCCTTGGGCTAGTATGCAGTCCTTTTCCATACCTTGTCTTCGAACTCACTTGGAACAATGAGGCTCTGGTAGCAACCTTCTGGGAAGGTCTCTCCAGGCGAATCAAGGACAAACTGGCAGGCCGAGAGATACCCACCTCTCTGGATGACCTGGTTTCTCTCGCAAACAGAATTGACATTAGGTTCCAGGAACGGACCAAAGAGGTGAACCGCGAGCGAAGATTGTACGCCTGGCTCCCACCTTCCAACAACCAATCGTTAAGCATGTCCCTGCTGCGACTTGTTCGCTTGAACCTATGCAGATAGACCAGATGAAGCTATCCAAGCGCCACCAAGATGTTCGTCGGGCCGAAAGGACATGCTTCTACTGCGGCAGCTCCGAAAACCTTATTCGGTCCTGCTCCAAGAGTCCGGGAAACGCCAGTGCCTAGGGACAGTAGGAGAGGCTACCCTGGGCAAGACTTCTACCTCTTCATCATTGACCCTGACTGTATCTGTCTCCTGCAGCAAAAAGACTTTTGTTGAATTGGCCCATCTGGACTCTGGCTCCAGGGTAACTTTGTTCAACAGACTGCGGTCGAGCGGTATAATATTCCGGTCCTACATCTTCCGGATCCGTTGGTGATTTTTTAAGTGGATGGAAAGCCCCTTCCCGAGACCATCCAGTTCATTACGGAGCCCGTGGATCTTCAGGTGGGGACGCTGCATTCTGAGAAGATTTCTCTACAGTACATGCACTGTCTGGTCTCTCTTATCCTCTACTTCTAGGTCTTCCATGGCTAGAAAAAAAAAACATGAACCTGTTCTGGACTAAAGGTCTGGAAAAGTGCTCCATTGGAGCTCAGGATGTCATGAAATGTGCCTCCCGTTAATCCTGTCCGGTCTCCTACTTCTCATACTTATGCTAATTTGCCCGGCCTGCCCGCGACATATTGGACGTGTGCGGACATATTCGACAAGAAGGAGGCTGAGACCTTGCCACCTCATAGGCAGTATGACTGTCAGATTGACTTCCTGCCGGGTACTTCACCTCCACGAGGCCAAATCTACCCCATGTCCACATGCCGAGACTCGCTAGGGGATTTATCCTGAATTCCTCATCTCCGGCAGGAGATGGTTTTTTCTTTGTGAAGAAAAAGGATGGCTCTCTGCAACCCTGCATTGACTACAGGGGCCTTAACCAAATCACAGTAAAAAATAAATTCCCCCTACCCCTGATCTCCAAGCTGTTTGATTACCTGAAGAGGTCCAGAGTCTTCACGAAGCTTGACCTTTGAGGGGCATACAACTAGTTTGAATTCGCCAGGGAGAAGAGTGGAAGATGACTTTCAACACCCGCGATGGCCATTACGAGTATCTCGTTATGTCGTTTGGACTCTGTAATGCTCCAGCCGTCTTACAGGAACTTGTGAACAATATCTTCCGTGACCTGCTCTACACATGTGTGGTAGTATATCTGGACGCCACTTTGGTATTCTCTCCTGATCTGCCAACACACAGGAGGGATTTCGCCAGGTTCTACTCCCAGGATCCCAAGAAGGTATGTCATGATGTGGCCCCGTCCAGATAGTCTTAAGGCTATCCAGCGGTTTCTCGGGTTTGCAAATTATTATCGCCAATTTATTTCACATTTTTCTTCCCGGACTGCTCCTATTTCTGCCCTGACTCGCAAAGGAGCCAATCCTAAGGAATGAAAAAAAGTCAGTGAAAGTAGCGGTCACTGGGGAGCACAGGGAAAGCAGTGAATGAGGTAAATTAAATTAATGAGCTGTCCAAAGCAGCTCCAGCTGTAAACCTCCAATGGAGGATAGTAACTGGGACAATGTAGAAAACGTTCAAAGGAGCGCAAAGAACACAAGGACAAGGTAGTAATTTTTTAAGCCCACAACGCGTTTCGAGGGTAAACCGTCTTCATCAGGTGGCAATTGCCAGCTGACTAGGAGGAGCTTAAACATATTATTGAGCCCTCCAAAATAATCACAGTCGCTCTGCAGGACTTAGCTCGTCTACCCTCTGGTAAGACTTACGTGGCTGAACCTGACAGGAAGTTAGTTGTTCTCTGGGGACATTCTTCTATAGTGGTGGGCCACGCCAGACAGGAGAAGACTCCTCTCTTTATCTATCGACACCATTGGTGGCAGACTCTGCGCAAAGATGTTGCCAATTTCATCTCTGCTTGTCCTTCATATGCCCAAAATAAGACTTCCAAACAGCTTCTGACCGGACGGTTGCTTCAGTTGCCTGTGCCATCTGCTCCTTTGCAGCATATCTTCATGGATTTCATCACGGATCTGCCAGTGGCGGCTGGATGTACCGTTATCTGGGTGGTAGTGGATCGTTTTTCCAAGATTCATCCCGCTATCCGGTCTTCCAACTGCGCCAGTACTGACAAAAGAATTAATTCTTCAGATTTTTCGTCTCCATGGTCTACTGCTTCACTTAGTCTCTGATAGAGGTGTCCAGTTTACCTCTCACTTCTGGAGGGCCACCTGTAAGCTACTGAATGTTAGTTTAGATTTCTCATCTTCTTACCATCCTCAGTCCAATGGCCAAGTGGAACGAGTTAATCAGATCCTGACTTATTTTCTCAGTCATTTTGTCAATGCTCATCACAGTGACTGGGTTGAACTCCTGCCTTGGGCTGAATTCTCCTACAATAATCACGTGAGCGAGTCTTTGGCCAAATCTCCATTTTTTGTGGTCTACGGTCAACACCCCAAAGTGCCGTTCCCTTTGGCTGTCACCTCTGATATTCCAGCTGCCAATTCCCTTGTCAGGAACTTTTCTGAGATCTGGAAGGACACCAAAGCGTCTTTGGTAAACTATGAATGGATGAAAAGACATGTGGATTAGAGACATCTGTTTCATCCTGGAGATAAGGTCTGGCTATCATCTAACTATATCATCCTCAAGATACCATCCTATAAATTGGGTCCTCGCTTCATTGGTCCCTTCAAGATGTTGACACGCATTAATCCAGTAGCCTACAAACTCAAACTCCCGCCCTCCTTGCAAATCCCCAATTCCTTCTATGTGTCTCTTCTCAAAACTGTTCTCCTCAGTTCTTTCTTCAAGGTTCCTTGTGCCACTCCGACTCCTGTCAGCACTGAGGACGTTTTCGAGCTAGAGAACATTTTGGCCACCAAGAAGGTAAGAGGAAAGACCTTCTTTCTTGTGGATTGGAAGCGGTTTGGTCCTGAGGAGAGGTCCTGGGAGCCCAGGGAGAACATCCATGCCCCTCTCCTCCTGGAGAAATTTCTGACAGGCTTGAAAAAGAGGGGGCATAAGGGGGGGTACTGTAGCGCCCGCACCTCTAACTGCAGTCCCTTTCTCCCTGCAGAGACATCAGCGTACTCACAGCCAAGGCTCCAGTCCTGCCCCTTCCGGGACTGCTGCTGCCTGGAGTGCACGCACTCCTAGCAGGTCTCCAGGCTCTGTGCTTAGAGCACGTGCGCACCCTTCTTCTTTCTTAAAGGGGCCATGCGTGTTCCTCTAAAGTGCTGGAGGTCTCTTTCTATTTAAACCGCCTCCTCCAACATGGAGGTGCCTGTTCAATGTTGTGAGTTTGTTCCTAATACGCTTTTCAGTTCTCAGGTCCCTGTACTTGTATCCAAGTCTGCTGCACCCGCCAATACTAACCTCAACGGCAGCAGAGCCATCTGCACCACCCGGCTCACAATGGCAGCAGCCACACAGCCAGGTCACTCACAGAGCAGAGCCAGCTGCCCTCGCCAGCGCTCACCTCAATGGCAGCAGAGCCAGCAGCATCCGCCAGTGCTCACCTCAATGGCAGGAGAGCCAGCAGCACCAGCCAGTGCTCACCTCAACGGCAGCAGAGCCAGCAGCACCCGCCAGTGCTCACCTCAATGGCAGCAGATCCTGCTGCACCTGCCAGTGCTCACCCCAACGGCAGCAGAGCCAGCTGCACTCGCTAGTGCTCACCTCAATGGCAGCAGAGCCAGCTGCACCCGCCAGTGCTCATCTCAACGACAGCAGAGCCAGCTGCACCCGCCAGTGCTCACCTCTATGGCAGCCGAGCCAGCTGCGCCTGTCAGTGCTCATTTCTCCATTAGACTGTCCTGTCTGCACCTGCAGTTCCAGTCATCTTCTCTTCCTGTCTGCATCTGTTGGACATTCCCCCGGGACATTCCAGCTGTCCGCTTCTGGGAGTCGGCCGCCATCTGCCCAGGGTCAGTCCTGGAGTAGCACCTGGATCATCTCCCTTATCTCTCCATGGACTGCGGTGTCGTTAGCTGCTGCGTTTCCGTGGTTAGATTGGGTGAGGCTCCTAGTCACGCGGTCTTCCTTGGACTTTGGCACAGTGGTTCCACCACCCAGCCTGTTACAAAATTTCAGACTATGCAAAGCTAGGATGGATAGCTAACACAAGAAAATACAGAGAAAGGATTCAGAAGGATCTAGATAAGCTTGAACAATGGGCAGTGACTAATAGAATGGTATTTATCAGGGAGAAATGCAAGATTCTACATCTGGGCAAAAAAAAACGAAAAATACATCTATAGAATGGGAGGATTACACTGTGTGCAGAATTATTAGGCAAGTTGGATTTGAGAGGATTCTTTTTATTATTAAACAACAACTATGTTCTCAATTAACACAAAAGACTCATAAATATCAAAGCTTAATGTTTTTGGAAGTTGGAGTGTTTTTTTTTTAGATTTGGCTATCTTAGGAGGATATGTATTTGTGCAGGTAACTATTACTGTGCAGAATTATTAGGCAACTTAATAAAAACCAAATATATACCTATCCCACATGTTCATTTTCACCAGGTAAACCAATATAACAACACAAAATTTAGAAATAAACATTTCTGACATTCAAAAACAAACAAAAAAAAATCAGTGACCAACATGGCCACCTTTCTTTACGATGACACTCAAAAGCCTTCCATCCATAGATTCTGTCAGTTGCTTGATCTGTTTACGATCAACATTGCATGCAGCAGCCACCACAGCCTCCCAGACACTGTTGAGGTGTAATGTTTTCCCTCCCTGTAGATCTCATATTTTATGAGGGACCACAGTGTAATGTATGTAGTACAGTTCATATAGCGTCTTGTGCTTGGGTGCGATGAAAATACATGAGACACAGGTTTGATATAGAAAGTCTTGTATTCCTTCATACAAGTTGGCAAAAATAGTCACACAGTTTGCAGACACAGAGGCAGGAGACACAGCAGGCCAGAGTAATCTAAGCTCAGCAATCACTCTCAACAACAGGTTCAGGATCTTCTCTGTTACCGTAAGTCCATGCAAACGTGGGTCTTTCAAAGAGCAGGGTTCAGAGTCCACAAGTGCTTCAGAGTTCCTCAGTAGGAATAGCTGGAGTACAGGGTCCAAGGCTTTAGGAGTCAGGTCACAGGTTCACTGCAGGCTAGATTCTGAAGCACTGATTGCTCAGCTGTGGCTGCTTAAGAAGCAAAGGAGAGAATCAGGGCGGGAACATGCAAGCTGGAAACTCCATTCTGACTGAGGGCAAGATAGCTGCAGCAAGACAGAAAGTAAAATGGCTGACGAACAAACTGAGTTTCAGGAACATGTACACAGAACCTTACATTACTCCCCCCTTAGGGACAACCTCCGGATGACCTCAGACCAGGCTTGTGTGGGTACCTCTGATGAAACTGAGGGAGCAAGCGAGGAGCATTAACGTTATTGACTGGTTCCCATGAGTTGTCCTCCACTGGGTAGCCCTGCCATTTAATCAGATATTGTAACTGATTTCTATACAACCTGGAATCTAAAATCCTTTCCACCACAAATTCTTCCTGACCATCGACTAGCACTGGGTCAGGGCAAGGAGAAGAACGTCCAGGAAACGTATTGGGTGTCGCAGCCTTTAGTAGGGATACATGAAAGACAGGGTGGATTCTCATAGTTCTGGGCAGTTGAAGACGACAAGCAACGGCACTTATAATTTTACTGATTTTATAGGGTCCAATGTACTTATGTCCCAACTTAGACGATGGAATCCTTAACTTAAGATTTCTGGTTGACAGCCAGACCAAGTCTCCTATCTTGAAAGCTGGTGCAGGTTTACGAAATTTATCTGCTGCTTTCTTGTACCTTTCCTGAGCCGAATTCCAGATTCTCCTTTAGAAGATCCATATTCTTCTGTAAAGACGTGATTCTTTCAGCCACTGCTGGTAAAGGCGTTTCTATGGGAAATCGTGGTAGAATGTTAGGATGATAACCTAGATTAGAGTAAAAAGGAGACTGCTTAGTGGAGGCACTCTGAGAGTTGTTATACGAAAACTCAGCTAATGGAAGTAGATCCACCCAATCATCCTGTAGGTGGCAGATAAAGCAGCGGAGATACTGCTCCAGGGTTTGATTGGTTCGTTCGGTCTGTCCATTAGTCTGGGGATGAAAAGCAGAAGAAAGGTTTACTTTAATGTCCAATGCTGCACAGAAATTTTGCCAAAACCTAGAAGTGAATTGCACCCCTCGATCCGAAATAACCTCATCCGGTACTCCATGTAAGCGAAACACATCTTTAATCATCAAATCTGATGTCTGTTTTGCAGTGGGTAAGCCGACACAAGGGATAAAATGAGCTGCCTTTGTTAGACGGTCAACCACCACTAGAATGGTGTTCTTCCCTTGAGAGGTTGGTAACTCCACAATGAAGTCCATAGAAATGGATCCCCACGGGCGGGACGGGGTGGGAAGAGGCTGTAACAGACCAGTTGGTGAGGAGCGAGGTGTTTTGCATCTTGCACAGACTTCACATGAAGTGACATAGTTTAAAACATCCTTCCTGCAAGTGGGCCACCAAAAGAAACGAGAAAGAAATTCCTGTGTCTTTAGAATTCCTCTATGCCCAGCTATCTTGGAATCGTGAATGAGTTGCAATACTCTCAATCTGACTGTTTCAGGAATATACAGGCGTTGTCCCTGAATCCACACACCATTCTTAAAGACAAGACTTACGTCCCTTGGGGGTTGTGCCAAAAAGGAATCCGCATGGTATGCTTCCTTGATGTCCTTAAGTAGGTCTTGATTATGAATTACTCCTAGGAATCTAGAGTCAGGAAGAATAGTCTTAGGAGGAGTAATTGGACGTGTCTCTGCTGAGTAAATCCTAGAGAGTGCATCAGCCTTTCCATTGCGCGATCCTGGTCTATAAGAAATGATAAAATTAAATTGGTTTAAGAAAAGATTCCAGCGAGCCTGGCGAGGAGTCAGGCACTTAGCCGACCTGATAAACTCAAGGTTACGATGGTCTGTCAGGACGACTATTTGCTGTGCAGCTCCCTGAAGAAGGTGTCTCCATTCTTTGAAGGCGGCAATAATGGCCAACAACTCTCTATTGCCCACATCGTAGTTCCTCTCAGCCGAAGACAACTGCTGGGAAAAGAAGGCACAGGGATGCAAGACATTCTTCTCACCTGTTCTCTGAGAGAGTATAGCTCCAACGGCACAGTCTGAAGCATCCACCTCTATTATGAAGGCAAGCTCGGGGTTGGGATGTACTAGTATAGGTGCAGTGGTAAATTTATCTTTTAGACGGGAAAATGCTTCCTGGGCTTGGGGAGTCCAGGAGAACCTAGACTCTTTCCGGGTAAGTTGGGTGATAGGTGACACTACCTCAGAGAAATTTCTAATGAAACGTCTATAGAAGTTGGCAAACCCGATGAAGCGCTGTACCTCCTTCACATTTCTAGGACTTGGCCAATCCTTGATGGCTTGGGTTTTGCTTCCATCCATACTAATTCCTTGTGTAGACAGTACATACCCCAGAAATTGAATTTCAGTCCTATGGAATTCACACTTTTCAAGTTTGATGTAAAGATGATTTTGTCTTAGACGTTCCAAGACCATTCTCACATGTCCATGATGTTCCTCTGTGGAGTTAGAAAAAATTAGAATATCATCCAAATAAATTACCACGAATGTATCTAGGAGATCCCTGAAGATGTCATTCACCAAGTGTTGGAAAGTGGCTGGGGCGGTACTCAGACCAAAAGGCATGACTAGATATTCAAAGTGTCCATAGCGTGACCTGAATGCAGTCTTCCATTCATCCCCAGGTCTAATACGGACTAAGTTATAGGCCCCACGAAGATCTAGTTTAGAGAAAATTTTGGCATGTCGCACTCTCTCCAATAACTCAGGGATTAAAGGCAATGGATAACGGTTTCTAATAGTAACCTTATTGAGTTCCCTATAGTCTACGCATGGTCTCAGAGATCCATCTTTCTTCTTTACAAAGAAGATGGGTGCACCTGCAGGAGATGAAGAGGGGCGTATGAAGCCCTTGGCTAGATTTTCGTCTATGTAATCCTTTAAAGCCTTTAGCTCGGGCCCCGCCAGGGGGTAGATCTTACCAAAAGGTATCTCTGCTCCAGGCAATAATTCAATTGGACAATCATATGGACGGTGAGGAGGAAGCTGGTCAGCGTTCTTCTTGTCACATAAATCCACATAGTCCTGGTATACAGCTGGTAGTTCAGGGACTGACATGGTTCCTTTAGGAACAGAGCAAGCTGAAACTTTTGGACTCATCTGTTTCTCTGGAAAGTGTAATTCCTTGGTCTCCCAGTTAATGGTAGGATTCTGAGCCTGCAGCCATGGTAGCCCTAGAATAATGGGAAAGTGGGGAGAAGAGATAAGCATAAAGGACAGTTTCTCTTGATGATCTTTACCCATAAGAACCTTCAAAGGCTCTGTTTCCTGATCCACTGGTCCAGAGGTCAGCAGGGAGCCATCCACAGTTTCCATCTGTACTGGAGTAGCCTTCTTCACTGAACGTATCCCCTGTTTCAGAGCAAAGGAGACATCCATAAAATTTCCACTTGCCCCTGAGTCGATCATAGCAGAGCTAGACACCCAAGCTGAGTCAACCCAGAGTTTGATGGAAAGAAAGCAATGAGAATTGTTTTTCTTACAACTCAGCTGGGACACCGCTGAGGAAACTTGAAAAATGGCAGCGTTTACACAGTCAACGTCCTCAGAGGTAACGGAGTTTAAGTCCGAGAAATCAAGATCTGTTGCTGCAGATCTCTCTGGAGCCTGAGGCTCGGACCTGACAGATCCCCTCTCGCAACACTCACAATGAATGAGTGCTGCAGTAGTCTTACGAGAACGGCTGGGGCAGTTTATAATGAAGTGCCCTGACTTACCACAATAGAAACATAGATTCTCCTTAAAACGATGTTCCTTGCGTGCATCACTAACCCGTCGTTGTAAAGAGTCTACCTGCATGGGTTCAGGTTCAGGTTCCCGTGTAATCCTACTCAAAGGTTCCTTAGCTGGAGAGGAAGGTAGGAAAAGGTTAGTGCGATTGCTTTCGAACCATCTCTCTTGCCTGCGTTCAGTCAGACGAGTATCAATACGGATGCAGTAGTTAATAAAGTCACCTAACGCAGTGGGAGGGTCGGCACGAGCAAGTTCATCCTTAATCAGTGGAGATAACCCCTTTCGAAAAATAGATTTTTTGGCGGAACTGTCCCAGGTGGTATCAAGGGCCCATCTCCTGAAATCCAAGGCATATTCAGCTACCGAGTGCTTACCTTGGCGCAAAGCTAACATGGCTGCTTCAGCTGTTGCACCTCGATTGGGGTCATCAAACACCTGCCCCATGGCTGAAATAAAAGCATCAAGGTGATTCAAACAATCATCCTCAGTCTCAATCAGAGGGTTTGCCCACATCAAAGCCTTGTTGGTAAGCAACATAATTATAGTAAGCACCTTAGATCGTTCAGTGGGAAATTGTGAAGCATGTGCAGAAAAAAAAAGATTGCATTGATTAATAAATCCCCTGAATTTCTCACGTTCACCGCCAAAACGAAAAGGGGGCAACTTGGGAATCCCAGAACTCGGGGCTACGGCAGGAGTCTGGACTCGCTCCTCTAGAACCTCAATCCTGGCTCGCAAATCCTGGGCAGTCTGTCCAAACACTTGCAAATTGTGATTAGTGAGGTCCTGTAGGCTTGAAAAACGGGTCTTTATATTCTGCAAATCTGTAAGGATATTATCAGTCACTCCGCAAAGTTCCTTTATGCGGGCCTCCATTTTCCAGATCTTTTAAGACAGGAGTACTGGAAGAAGAGGAGAGGAGAAAAAAAAAAAAAACAATAGTGTTTACCTGTGGTAACACTGCAGAGAGAAAAAAAAAATTAAGGGAACTGCTCACCTGGAATGGTTGTGAGAAGTCACAACCACTATCATCACAGAAAGTTCACCCGGACATCTGATATCCACAGTTACAGCAGACAAAAAAGAGAAAAGAAAAAAAAAAAAACAATAGTGTTTACCTGTGGTAACACTGCAGAAAAAAAAAACACTTAAGGGAATTGCTCACCTGGAATGGTTGTGAGAAGTCACAACCACTGTCATCACAGAAAGTACAACCGGACATCCGATATCCACAGTTACAGTAGACACAGCCTTTCCAGACCCAGCAGACACTAACATTTGGCTTCAGAATCTTGTAATGTATGTAGTACAGTTCATATAGCGTCTTGTGCTTGGGTGCGATGAAAATACATGAGACACAGGTTTGATATAGAAAGTCTTGTATTCCTTCATACAAGTTGGCAAAAATAGTCACACAGTTTGCAGACACAGAGGCAGGAGACACAGCAGGCCAGAGTAATCTAAGCTCAGCAATCACTCTCCACAACAGGTTCAGGATCTTCTTCTCTGTTACCGTAAGTCCATGCAAACGTGGGTCTTTCAAAGAGCAGGGTTCAGAGTCCACAAGTGCTTCAGAGTTCCTCAGTAGGAATAGCTGGAGTACAGGGTCCAAGGCTTTAGGAGTCAGGTCACAGGTTCACTGCAGGCTAGATTCTGAAGCACTGATTGCTCAGCTGTGGCTGCTTAAGAAGCAAAGGAGAGAATCAGGGCGGGAACATGCAAGCTGGAAACTCCATTCTGACTGAGGGCAAGATAGCTGCAGCAAGACAGAAAGTAAAATGGCTGACGAACAAACTGAGTTTCAGGAACATGTACACAGAACCTTACACACAGGTTCTCTATAGGGTGCAGATCAGGTGAACAAGGGGGCCATGTCATTATTTTTTCTTCTTTTAGACCTTTACTGGGCAGCCACGCTGTGGAGTATTTGGATGCATGTGATAGAGCATTGTCCTGCATGAAAATCATGTTTTTCTTGAACGATACCGACTTCTTCCTGTACCACTGCTTGAAGAAGGTGTCTTCCAGAAACTGGCAGTAGGTCTGGGAGTTGAGCTTCACTCTATCCTCAACCCGAAAAGGTCCCACAAGTTCATCTTTGATGATACCAGCCCACACCAGTACCCCACCTCCTCCTTGCTGGCGTCTGAGTCGGAGTGGAGCTCTCTGCCCTTCACTGATCCAGCCTCGGGCCCATCCATCTGGCCCATCAAGAGTCACTCTCATTTCATCAGTCCATAAAACCTTAGAAAAATCAGTCTTAAGATATTTCTTGTCCAAGTCTTGACGTTTTATCTTATGTTTCTTGTTCAAAGGTGGTCGTTTTCCAGCCTTCCTTACCTTGGCCATGTCCCTAAGTATGGCACACCTTGTGATTTTTGATACTCCAGTAACGTTGCAGCTCTGAAATATGGCAAAACTGGTGGCAAATGGCATCTTGGCAGCTTCACGCTTGATTTTCCTCAATTCATGAGCAGTTATTTTGCGCCTTTTTTATCAACACTCTTCTTGCGACCCTGTTTGCTATTTGCCATGAAACGCTTGATTGTTCGGTGATCACGCTTCAAAAGTTTGGCAATTTCAAGACTGCTGTATCCCTCTGCAAGACATCTCACAATTTTGGACTTTTCAGAGTCCGTCAAATCTCTCTTCTGACCCATTTTGCCAAAGAAAAGGAAGTTGCCTAATAATTAAGCACACCTTATATAGGGTGTTGATGTCATTAGACCACACTCCCTCCTCATTACAGAGATGCAAATCACCTGATTTACTTAATTGGCAGTTGGCTTTCAAGCCTATACAGCTTGGAGTAGGACAACATGTATAAAAAGAATGATGTGATCAAAATACTCATTTGCCTAATCTGCACAGAGTGTAGAACTAAGCAACAGCATGTGTGATAAATACTTGGGTATACTAATAGATCACATACTGCACATAAGTCAACAGCGTGATACAGCAGCAAAAAAGGCAAACACAGTTCTAGGATGTATTAAGAGAAGCATAGAGTCTAGATTATGTAAAATTATTATCCCCCTCTACTCCTTCTTTGTCAGGCCTCATCTGGAATGCTGTGTCCAGTTCTTGGCACAACATTTTATAAAAGACATTGAAAAATTGGAGCAAGTTCAGAGAAGAGATACCAGGATAGTAAGAGGACTACAAAATATGTCCTACGAGATACAGTTAAAGGATCTGGGAATGTTTAGCTTGCAAAAAAGAAGGTTAAGAGGAGATTTAATAGCTGTCTACAAATATCTTAAGGGATGTCACAGTATGGAGAGATCATCATTATTCTCATTTGCACATGGAAACACGAGAAGCAATCGAATGAAACTGAAAGGGAGAAGATACAGATTAGATATTAGAAAAACTTTTTGACAGTGAAGGGTGATCAATGAGTGGAACAGACTGCCACGAGAGGTGGTGACTTCTCATTCAATGGAAGTCTTTAAACAGAGGCTAGACAGACATCTGTCTGAGACAGTTTAGTGAATCCTGCATTGAGCAGGGGGTCGGATATGATGATCCATGAGGTCCCTTCCAACTTTAACATTCTATGATTCTATGAACCCAAGAAACAGATGGTTAGGACTTATGAACGGCCACTTCAAAACATCGGATACCTTCTTGGGGTCCTTTCTCAGGCCATTCTCGGAGATGATGTACCCCAGAAATGGAAGAAAGGTCTACTCGAAGATGCACATTTTATACTTGGCGTACAGATGTTTACAACCGGGACCGGTGCTAATGCGACCGGCCTGGCTGTAAACCACTGCAGAATGAATTAAATCATATCTGCGCAGCCTCCCTGCCTGAGTGGGGATGAACTGATTAGCGTGGGAAAGCTTCTGAACTTTTTCCCACGCTCAGGTCACCTCAGGTCAGCCGGGGACTCCATGCAGCCTCACTGACGTCAGCGGTAGTCAGTGAGGCTGCGTGGAGTCCCTGGCTAACTTTATGTAAACTCAATAGCGTGGGAAAAAGTTCAGAAACTTTCCCACGCTAATCACTTCATCTCCGGTTAGTCGGGGCGCCTGCGTAGACATGATTTCATTCATTCTGCATGGGTTTACAGCCGGGCCGGTCGCATTAGCGGTTGTAAACTAGTTAACCCCTTGTGATGGATTGCAGCGGGGGACCTGACTGACTGAACGGCGGAGAGGTATGGATATTGTTGCTTTTTTATCCTTTTTTTTTACAGGAGAACGAGTGATTCAGTTGGGATAGCAGAATAATAAATTTGGTCAAAAACTTTGTGTAATTATTTCATTAAAATAATTTTTAATTAATATGTGTGTGTCTTTTTTAACCCTTTAATACTATAGGATTGTGGAGAAACGGGGTCAGTGGGTGCTCTTGTCCGCTGGCCTGGCTGCCTTTAGAAAGACTGCATGGACCAGGGATCATACCACAGAATGCCCGCTCTATCTCCACGTGGGCAACATACTACACAGACAATGCAGGATTAGGGTAAAACAGTGTGGCAATTCTTTATTGAACCACAACGACCAGTAGCAAACAGAACAATCCCAGCAATTACTCCAACATGGTGCACATTACAGGGCCCAACCCTTCCGCTGACTCACCTGGATAATGGTAGATGTTACGTCAGAGCTCCTAGGGTCGATATACTACCTGTGATATACAAACAGAGAAGAGATATTGACAAGCGTAGGGAGATAACCGAGAACAGTCCATAGAGTCCATAGAAGGCCCAAAGCCTGTTGACACTACGTCACAGCTCCCAGAGTCGCTATTCCACCTGTGATATACACACTGAGAAGAGATAACGACAAGCGTAGTGAGGTGACAGTCCATACTGTCCGTACAAGGTCCAAAGCCAGTTGACACGAGAATCACCACCTGGCTTATCCGACCACCTCCATGGAACCAGGTGACCAGCGGGTACCAAAAACGTGGCTTTCTCCAAACATATCCATGATTCAGAGATTGTCACTGGATAAGATCTGTGTCCTTCCAACCGAAGCCGAAAACTCCTAGGTGATTCCCATAGAATCATAGATCCGAGTCCCTCGTGATGGTGCTGCCACACTTAGCGATCTCGTTAGCGATCACAATAACGACGCAAGCTAACGAGATCGTTGGTGTGATCGCTTTTAGATCGCTAGTAGCTGCCAAACAGGAGATCTCATAAACGACACATCAGCGGTCAGCGATCTCTTTAACGACTTTGGCGGTCGTTAGGATCTGTCATTAGCATGTCCTGAGCGCTTCTGATTCATAATTTCCAGCATCGCTCCTGCTCTCTGTGTCCTGCTAGCCTGCTTTGCAACTTCTGCGATCCTCTCTGTGACGCAAAAGAGAACCTACAGATATTGCGATCCACTCCGTGACGCTAAAAAACCCTAGTCCCGCCTGCGCCGCTGTCATATGCGTCACAAACGAAGTCGCTCGTCGTTCGCAAAAGGTGCCAAACACAGCGATATAGGCTCACCAGCGGGACGCCAAAGATCAAAAAACGGTCCAGAACGCTAGGGAACGATCAGCGACATCACAGCAGGGGCCACATTGTTGCTACATGCCACACACAACGACGTCGCTAACGAGATTGCTAAATAGTGACGTTTTAGCGATCTCGTTAGTGATCTCGTTAGCGATCTCGCTTAGTGTGGCATACCCTTTACACAGTATGTTAAATTAGCATATCAGCTTGCAAGATTGTCTTCTTGACCCACCAGACATAAACACTTAAATCCACAAGCCAATATACAGATAAAAAGTCAATTCTTGTCACTTTACAAAAACATGGTTGTCTGGGAAATTAAAGGGTATGCCACACTAAACAATATCGCTAACGGGATCGCTAAAAAACGTCACTATTTAGCGATCCCGTTAGCGATATTGTTCAGTGCGGCAGCTTCCAGCGACGAGCTTCCTGCTGTGATCTCGCTCGTCGCTGGAATCGTTCCGGACCCTATTTCATCGCTGGCGCTCCCGCTGGGTAAGTATCTTATCGCTGTGTGGCACCTTTTCTTAGCGATTTAGCGGTACTTTTGTACCGCTAAAGTCGTTAAGAAGATCGCTAACGGCGATAGCGTCGTTAACTATATCGCTAAATGTGGCCGCATTTAGCGATATAGAAACGATCCCGCTAGCGATCTCATTAGTATGCAACGCTAACGAGATCGCTAGCGGGATTGTTTAGTGTGGCAGTACCTTAAGATTCAATCTGGTTTCTTCACAAGGATTAATAATGGATAGTTGTCTTATTGACACCTCTCCATTATTAACCTGGATTAATGTCACCTTTCAATAGCAAGGTGACATTAACCCCTTATTAACCTGTGAGCCACCACTAAAGGCAATGGGAATAGAGAGACTAAGTGCCAGAAAAGGCACATCTAATAATAGATGTGCCTTTTCTGGGGTGGCTGGGGCCAGATGTTTGTAGCCAGGTGAGGCCCAAAAACAATGGTCCCTCTCTAGGCTACGAATATCTGTCCTCAGTCACTGGCTTTCCTTCTCTGGCGGAGAAAATACCGCGAGAGCCCAAGCATTTTTTTCAACAAACTTACCCCTTAAGTAAACACCAACGTGTCCCAAATTTTTCACATACACACCAATCTAATTATTCGTCAAAAAAAAATATAAAACAAAATGAAATGAAATGGTTTACTGTATGTAAACCATGTGTTATTTCATGTCGGGTTCTGTAATGATTTTACAGAAGCTGGCAATTGATTTAGCGGCTATTAAGCTATGTAGAACTTCATGAACTATAAATATATATATTGTGTCTCAATGACATGGCTTTTCTAAAGGACACCAGTGCGTATTTCTCACAAGTCACACATGTGGTCCGTGTGTAATCCGTATTTTTCTCGCCCCATAGACTTGCATAATAAGGCCGAGAAAAAATTGGCTGATGGGAGCTGCCCCATAGATTAACATTGGTCCGAGTGCAATGCGATTTTTTCTCGCATAGCACTCCTCCGTATTTCTCGCTAGTGTGACTCCGGCCTAATGTTTATGATCACCATAACATTTTAATCAAGAGCGTTAATATATAGTTGCCTATAAATCTGCATTTCACATCAATGAACAATATAATATAATACTCCAAATCTTTTGCAGCGACATCTGTATGAAAGCCTAGATTTATTAAATGATAATAGTATACTCAAGGGTTCCCATCCCGCAACTAACAATGCTTTCATTTTATCAGCTTCTTACAACTGTTCTGGTAAGATAAAGTTGATTTAGTGACAAGAAGGAAGCACAAAAACCCAAGCCCAGTTCCCCCTCCCTCTGGCCCTCATATAGAAAACATTCCGACACTGCTTGATTAGTATCACATACCTGGAGCTACTGGAATCAGAGGGCTTTACAGAAGGTTGAACCTGTTTAGCAAGAGCTGCACTGAAAAACATGCTATTTACCAATTAAGAACAGACAGACCTTACATATTTTGCAGTCTTTACAGTTTAGTTTTTATCTTTGAGGAATGCAAACGTGTCAGTGTGTGACATTTGTGACATTACTTACTTGCAGGCTCAGTCCAGGATATCACAATCGCTTGGTTAGTGAGAGAGGTCAAACATTTGAATGTAAGACTGACCTCTGCTGGGAGACATGAACACCCATTTTTTATTGTTCTTGTTCAGCGTCTTTCAATAGTTTTCCCTTGCTGATGACGCATTCTTCTTTCTTTTTTAGAAAGTACTATTACATTACAAGTTCAACAATGTGTTACACGGGTACAAAGCAAAAGAAATCAATAACAGCATATATTCATGACCTAAGAGTAAGATGGGTTAAACTATACTGCATGAATTTCACAGTAAACTGACCCTATCTAGTTTTAAAGAAGACCTTCCCCCAAATATTTAATGTTTAACTGGACACCCAATGCCATAGTTTCTGCAGAGCAAACTTATTTTTTTTATTATTTGTTAATTTGCCTCTTCGTAGAGGAGTTATTAGCACTCAAAGTATTTGGCACTTAGTGAGTTAACTTTTGTGAAGTCCAAGTGGGTGTTACTAGATAGTTTTCACTGTGGGTGTGTCCTTATTTCCACTGTATGATGCTGACCAATCATAAGCAGTCAGAAACACACAAAGTAAAACACTCCCCCACAATAGCTTGTTTCTCATTGTGTGAGATGTAATGATACAGCTCTGATCTCATAGTCTAACCTCCTGCCTAATTAGGAAGTGCAGGAAGATTAACCCCTTAACGACCGCCGATACGCCTTTTAACGGCGGTCATTAAGGGTACTTAAACCACAGCGCCGTTAATTACCGACGCTGTGGAAAAAGTGAATAGCTACACCCAGAGGCGCATTTTCTCCGGGGTCTCGGCTACCGGGGTAGCCGAGAACCCAGAGAACATGAATTGGGTCGGTTTTTACCGACACCGATGTTGCGATCGCCGTTATTAACACTATAACTGCGACCGCAAAAAAAAGAAAAAAGTTGTGTCATTTAATTTCTCTGTCCTCTGATGTGATCGGACATCACAGGACAGAGAAAAAGGGTCCCCGGGACCCCCATGTGGCCCCGATGTCCTGCATGTGGCCCCAGGGCCCTCCGCTGTCCCCCGGGGCCGGCGCGATGAAGAAAATGGCGGGCGCATGCTCAGTGCGCCCGCCGATATGTGCTGCTATGTGCTGGGGGGATGGGCAAATATTCTCTGGGGTCTCGGCTACCGGGGGTAGCCGAGACCCCAGAGAACATGATCCGGGTCGGTATTCACCGATCCCGGTGTTGCGATCGCGTCTATGCAAGCATAGACGCGATCGCAAAAAAAAAATAAAAAAAAATGATTTCTCTCCCCTCTGATGTGATCGCACATCAGAGGGGAGAAAATGAGGGTCCCCAGGTCCCCCGATCGCCCCCCCTATACAGTCATGGCCAAAAGTTTTGAGAATAACACAAATATTAATTTTTACAAAGTCTACTGCTTCACTTTTTCTAATGGCAATTTGCATATACTCCAGAATGTTATAAAGAGTGATCAGCTTAACAGCAATTACTTGCAAAGTCAATATTTGGCTAGAAAATGAACTTTATCCCCCAAAACACATTTCAACATCATTGCAGCCCTGCCTTAAAAGGACCAGCTAACCTCTTTTCAGTGATTGCTCCATTAACACAGGTGTGGGTGTTGATGAGGACATGGCTGGAGATCAATCTGTCATGATTAAGTAAGAATGACACCACTGGATACTTTAAAAGGAGGCTGGTGCTTGACCTCATTGTTTCTCTTCTGTTAACCATGGTTATCTCTAAAGAAACATGTGCAGTCATCATTGCAATGCACAAAAATGGCCTAACGGGGAAGAGTATCGCAGCTAGAAAGATTGCACCTCAGTCAACAATCTATCGCATCATCAAGAACTTCAAGGAGAGAGGTTCCATTGTTGCCAAAAAGGCTTCAGGGCACCCAAGAAAGACCAGCAAGCGCCAGGACCGTCTCATAAAAGTGTTTCAGCTGTGGGATCGGGCTACCAGCAGTGCAGAGCTTGCTCAGGAATGGCAGCAGGCATCTGCACGCACTGTGAGGCAGAGACTCTTGGAGCAAGGCCTGGTCTCAAGGAGGGCAGCAAAGAAGCCACTTCTCTCCAGAAAAAACATCATGGACAGACTGATATTCTGCAAAAGGTACAGGCAGTGGACTGCTGAGGACTGGGGTAAAGTTATTTTCTCTGATGAATCCCCTTTTCGATTGTTTGGGACATCAGGAAAACGCCTCATTTAGAGAAGACAAGGTGAGCGCTACCACCAGTCTTGTCTCATGCCAACTGTTAAGCATGCTGAAACCATTCATGTGTGGGGTTGTGTTATGATTCGGTAGCTGAGGAGTGCAGGCAAAAAGGCAATACACCAGAGCAGTTGGAATCTATGAGATTGCAGTACCCTGACTAACCACCACAACTAGAGGCAGCCGTGGAGCATTCCTACGTTGGTCCTAGACGCCTCGTCACAGCCTGAGAAACTAACTACACCTAAAGATAGAAATAGGAAAGCTATCAGCCCCGGAGCAGAACCCCAAAGATAATAGCAAGCCCCCAAACATGTAATGGCGGTTAGACAAGACGAAATACTGACACAGACAGAAAATAGTATGAGCAAACGTTGGGGCCCAAACTAACTAAATAGAAAAGGATAGGAAGGGTACTTACTGCAATCCCAAAAAAAAACCCTGAAAGCACCAACTCTACTAATTTCAAAAACACCTGAGATCACACGACCTCTACCACCTAAATTAGCTCTCTGGTGTAACAAAATCAAAACAGCAGCCACTGAAAAAACTGGAAAAAGCAAAAGTACAAACATCAGTGGCTGAACTAAACTGAGAGGGCAAAAGCCCCCTGAGGGGACCCAGAAGGCCCCCACAGAAGTGCAGGACAAAATGCAAAAATCAAGCACAGAAACAAAAAGAAGAAAATGTCTTATCTGTTAGAAGGAGATGCAGACACAACACAGCAGGCTACAAGGGAAACTGGAATCAAGGATTCAGACCAGAACAATTGATCACCGGCAACCCTGATGGGAAGGTGACTCCCTTACATAAGACCAGTCAGTAACACCTGATTCCCAGTCCTCACAATCTTCACTGAACAGACCAGTACCGCTTGTAACCACCAGAGGGAGCCTCTGCTCAGAACTCATCTCAAGCACAACAGTACCCCCCCCTTGAGGAGGGTCACCGAACCCTCATTTGAGCAACCAGGTCGGTTAGGATGAGTTCTATGATACGCACGGATGAGTCTCCTAGCATGGATGTCCGAAGCAAACACCCAAGAATTGTCTTCCTGACCATAACCTCTCCACTTAACCAAATACTGGAGTTTCCGTCTAGAAAAACGAGAATCTAATATTTTCTCAACCACATACTCCAGATTGCCCTCAACCAAAACAGGGTCAGGAGGCACAGCAGCAGGAACCACTGGCTCAACAAACCTCTTCAACAAGGACTTGTGGAACACGTTATGGATCTTAAATGTCCCTGGAAGAAGCAAACGAAAAGAAACAGGATTAAGAATCTCCATGATCTTATAAGGTCCAATGAACCTAGGCTTAAATTTAGGAGATGCTACTCTCATAGGAATATTTTTTGAGGACAACCAGACCAAGTCCCCTACTTTAAACCGAGGACCATCAGTCCTATGCCGGTTAGCAAACCGCTGGGCCCTCTCTTGAGAGAGGGACAACCTCTCCACTACCTGGTCCCAAATCTGTTGCATACGCTCCACAACAGAGTCAACACCCGGACAGACAGAAGCCTCCGTCTGTCCCGAAGAAAATCGAGGGTGAAACCCAGAATTACAGAAAAATGGAGACATCAAAGTGGCAGAGCTAGCCCTATTATTAAGAGCAAACTCAGCCAAAGGCAAAAAAGAAACCCAGTCATCCTGATCAGCAGACACAAAGCATCTTAGATAAGTCTCCAATGTCTGGTTTGACCATTGGTCTGAGGATGAAACGCCGAGGAGAAAGACAATTGAACACCAAGTTTAGAACAAAAGGTCCTCCAAAATCTGGAAACAAACTGGACTCCTCTATCAGACACAATGTTCTCAGGAATGCCGTGTAAATGAACCACGTGCTGAAGGAACAAAGGCACCAATTCAGAGGAGGAAGGCAACTTAGGCAATGGCACAAGATGTATCATCTTGGAAAACCTATCACAAATCACCCAGATGGCGGTCATTCTCTGAGAAACAGGAAGGTCGGAAATAAATCCATAGAGATATGGGTCCATGGTCTCTTGGGCACAGGCAATGGCATCAACAAACCACCAGAGCGAGAGCAAGGCTTGGAGCGAGAGCAAGTCCCGCAGGACTGCACAAATTCCCTGACATCACGAGACAAGGTAGGCCACCAAAAGGACCGACTAACCAAGTCTGTGGTACCAAAAATTCCGGGATGCCCAGCCAACGCGGAACAATGAATCTCAGACATCACACTCTTTTTCCACTGGTCCGGGACAAACAATTTTCCAACAGGGCAGCGCTCGGGCCTATCCTCCTGACACCCCTCCAGAGCAAGTCTCAAATTGGGTGAGATGGCGGAAAGAACTACACCCTCTTTCAAAATAACAGAAGGATCAGATAACTCAGGAAAGTCCGCAAGGAAACTCCTCGAGAGAGCATCCGCCTTAACATTCTTAGTGCCAGGAAGAAAGGAAACCACAAAATTAAAACGTGTGAAAAACAAGGCCCACCTGGCCTGTCTAGGATTGAGTCGCTTGGCAGATTCCAGATAAACCAGATTCTTATGGTCCGTAAGGACCACCACCCGATGTTTGGCTCCCTCCAGCCAATGTCTCCACTCTTCAAAAGCCCACTTCATGGCCAATAACTCCCGATTACCCACGTCATAATTACGTTCAGTAGGAGAACATTTTCGAGAGAAAAAGGCACAAGGGTTACTTTTAGAGGTCTCTGGATCTTTTTGGGACAAAACGGCACCTGCCCCAATTTCAGAGGCATCAACCTCCACCTGAAATGGCAGAGAAACATCAGGCTGCCATAGAACAGGAGCAGAAGTGAATCTCTGCTTAAGTTCCTGAAATGCAGAGACTGCCTCAGGAGGCCAATTCACCACAACAGAACCCTTTTTGGTCAAATCAGTTAATGGTTTAACAATAACCGAGAAACTACCAATAAATTTACGATAAAAATTGGCAAAACCCAAAAATCTTTGAAGAGCCTTTAATGAAGTAGGTTGGACCCAATCACAGATGGCCTGAACCTTGACCGGGTCCATTTCAATAACAGATGGGGACAAAATGAATCCTAGAAATGAGATCCTCTGTACGCCAAAAAGACACTTTGATCCCTTCACATACAGAGCATTCTCTCTCAAAATCTGGAATACAGTTCGAACATGTTTCACATGAGAGTCCCAGTCATTGGAAAAAATCAAGATATCATCCAAATAAACAATCAGAA
>JARQOD010000001.1:671964526-672021922 GCA_033576555.1 Oophaga sylvatica | reverse complement strand
TTTTAGAAGAATTGATTGGTTTTTTTTTAAAAAAAATTTTTTTAAAAATATTGAAAAAATTTTTTAATAAAAATTTTAATTTCTCAAAAAAAAATAAAAAAAAAATAAATAAAGGGTTTACGTTTAACCGTGTTTTTTTCAGTCGGTTCGTAAGTTTTTCGAACGGCAATTGTTTTTAGCGGCTATTAAGCTAGAGAACTTCATAACATAAAATAAAATATTGCTCAAGACTGGCTTTTCAAAGCCCCAGTGCGTATTTCTCAAAATCAAATTTTCCCGTGTTAATCCGAATTTTTCTCCCCCCATAACTTGCATAAAAGGGCCGAGAAAAAAATTGGCTGATGGGGCTGCCCCTAGTTTAAATTGGCCGGTGCAATGCGTTTTTCTCGCATAGCCTCCCCCCGTTTTTCTCGTAGTGTGACTCCGCTAATTTTTATGATCACCATAACTTTTAATCAAGAGCTTTAATATTATTCCTATAAACTGCATTTCACTCAAGAACTTTAAAATATAATACCCAAATCTTTGCGCGACATCTTTTTAAAAAGCCTGATTTATTAAATGAAATAATATCGGGGTTTCCCACCCGCCCCTAAAAATGCTTTCATTTTATCACTTCTTACAACTGTTCTGGTAAGATAAGTTGATTTATGCAAGAAGGAAGCAAAAAAAACCCAAGCCCAGTTCCCCCCCTCTGGCCCTCATATAGAAAAAATTCCCCACGCTTGATTAGTACACTACCTGGGGCTACTGGAAACAAGGGCTTACAAAAGGTTGAACCTGTTTTTTGCAAGAGCTGCACGAAAAACATGCTATTTACCAATTTAAAAAACAGACAGAAAACCTTTCATATTTTGCAGTTTTTTTAGTTTTTAACTTTGAGGAAGCAAACGTGTCTGTTGACATTTGTGACATTACTTACTTGCAGGCTAGTCCCGGATACAAAAAGCTTGGAGGGAAAAGGTCAAAAATTTGAATGTAAGACTGCCTCGCTGGGAGAAAAGAACACCATTTTTTATTTTCTTGTTCAGCGTTTTTCAATAGTTTTTTCCCTTTCGAGACCATTCCTTTCCTTTCTTTTTAGAAAATACTATTTTTCATAAAGTTCAACAATGTGGGTTTCCCGGTACAAAGCAAAAAAAATCATAACAGCAAAATTCTGACCTAAGAGTAAGATGGGGTTTAAAATATACGCATGAATTTCACAGTAACGACCCTATCTAGTTTAAAGAAGACCTTCCCCCAAATATTTAATGTTAATGGACCCAAATGCCATATTTCTGCAACAAACTTATTTTTTTTTTTTTGTTTTAAATTTTGCCTCTTCGTAAGGAGTTATTAGCACTCAAAGTATTTGGCACTTATGATTTAACTTTTGGAAGCCCAAAGGGGGTGTTAAAATAGTTTTCACTGTGGGGTGCCCTTATTTCCACTGTATGATGCGCCAATCATAAGCATTCGAAACACAAATAAAACATTTCCCCCCAAAATAGCTTGTTTCTCTTGGTGGAGAAATTTAAAAGCTTGATTCAAGTCAAACCCTCCTCCTAATTAGGAAGTCAGGAAGAAAACCCCTTAAAACACCGCCGATACCCCTTTTTAAACGGGGGGTTTTAAGGTACTTAAACCACAGCGCCGTTAATTCCGACGTTGGAAAAAGTGAATACTACCCCCAAAGGGGCGCATTTTTCCGGGGTTGGGCCCCGGGGGGTACCGAGAACCCAAGAAACTAAATTGGGGGGTTTTTCCCGACACCATGTTCGTCGCCGTTATTAACACTAAAACTGCGCGCAAAAAAAGAAAAAAGTTGTGTCATTTAATTTCTCTGCCTTTTATGTGATCGGACTCACGGGACAGAGAAAAAGGGTCCCCGGGACCCCTTGGCCCCGAGTCCTTTTGGGGCCCCCAGGGCCCCCCGCTGCCCCCGGGGCCGGCGCGATAAAAAAATGGCGGGCGCAGCTCAGTGCGCCCGCCGATATGTGCTCTATGTGCGGGGGGGGATGGGCAAATATTCTCTGGGGTTCGGCTCCCGGGGGTACCGAGACCCCAAGAACATGATCCGGGCGGTATTCACCGACCCCGGGTGTTCCCCATCGCGTCAAAAGCAAGCAAACCGATCGCAAAAAAAAAAAAAAAAAAAAAATGTTTTCCCTCCCTCTTTTGGATGCCATCAGAGGGGAAAAAGAGGGTCCCCAGGTCCCCCGATGCCCCCCCTATACAGTCGGGCCAAAATTTTTTGAAAAAACAAAATATTTTTTTTTAAAAAGTCTACTGCTTCACTTTTTCTAATGGCAATTTGCATATACCCAGAATTTTAAAAAGAGTGATCATTTAAACAGAAATTACTTGCAAAGTAAATTTTTTTGGGCAGAAAATGAATTTTTCCCCCCAAAACTTTTTCAACATCATTGCAGCCCTGCCTTAAAGGACCAGCAACCTTTTTTCAGTGATTGCTCCATTAACACGGGTGTGGGTGTTGATGGGAATGCTGGAGATCAATCGCATGTTTAAAGAAAGAAGAAACCCTGGATACTTTAAAAGGAGGTGGTGCTTGACCTCATTTTTTCTCTTCTGTTAACCGGGTTTCTCAAAGAAACATGTCAGTCATCATTGCAATGCCAAAAATGGCCTAAGGGGGAAATTCGCATAGAAAGTTTGCCCCAGCCCTTTCTATCCCCTCAAAGAACTTAAAGGGGGGAGGTTCCTTTTTGCCAAAAAAGGCTTCGGGGCCCCCAAAAAGACCACAAGCGCCGGGGACCTTCTCTAAAAGTTTTTCAGCTGGGGATCGTCCCAGCAGTGCAGAGCTTCTCGGAATGGCAGCGGCATCGCACGCACGGTGGGGCAGAGACTCTTGGAAAGGCCGGTCCAAAGAGGGCAGCAAAAACCATTCTCCCAGAAAAAACATCTGGACAACTGTATTTGAAAAAGGTCCCGGCATGGATGCTGGGGCGGGGGTAATTTATTTTCTCTGATGAATCCCCTTTTCGTTGTTTTTGGGCATCAGGAAACGCCTCATTTTTGAGAAGACAAAAGGGACGACCACCAGTCTTGTCTCAGCCAAATGTTAAGCTGCTGAAAACCCTTCATGTGGGGGTTGTGAAGATTCGGTAGCTGAGGGGTGCAGGGAAAAAGGCAATACACCCAAACAGTTGGAAACTATGAGTTGCAACCCTGACTACCACCACAACAAGGCACCGTGGAGCATTCCACGTTTGGGCCAGACGCCTCGTCCAGCCTGAGAAAAACTAACCTAAAGAAGAAAAAGGAAGCTATCGCCCCGACAAAACCCCCAAAAATAAAAGCAAGCCCCCAAAATGAATGGGGGTTAGAAAAAGACAAATACGACACAAAACAGAAAATAGTATAGCAAAACTTTGGGGGGGGCCCAAACAAACTAAATAAAAATTTGGATGGGAAGGTACTTATTTGCAACCCAAAAAAAAAACCCCCTAAAAGCCCCAAACCTCTACAAATTTCAAAACACCTGAGATAAACAACGCCCTTTCTACCACCTAAAAAACCCTCTCGGTGAAACAAAATCAAAACGGGCACCAAACTAAAAAAAGGGGGAAAAAACAAAAGAAAAAACCCCAAAGTGGCGAACAAAACTGAGAGGGCAAAAGCCCCCTGGGGGGGCCCCCAAAGGCCCCCACAAAAAGTGCAGGACAAAATGCAAAAAACCCAAGCACAGAACAAAAAAAAGAAAATGCCATATCTTTTAGAGAGATCAGAAAACCCAAACAAACAAACTACAAAAGGGAAAAAAAGGAAAAAAAAAGGGTTAAGAACCCAAAAAAATTTTATCACCGGCAACCCTGATGGGAAGGGACCCCCCTTACAAAACCAGTCAGTAACACCCGATTCCCCCGTCCACACAATCTTCACTGAACAGACCAGTACCGCTTGTAACCACCAAGGGACCTCTGCCCCGAAATCACCCAAGCACAAAAGTCCCCCCCCCTTGAAAGGGGGGGTCACCGAACCCCCCTTTGGGGCAACCAGGTCGGTTAGGATAGTTTTTATGATACCACGATGATCTCCCCCAGCCCTGGGTGTCCGAAGCAAAAACCCAAGAATTGTCCTTTCCCACCATAACCTCTCCACTTTTAAAACCCAAAAACTGGGGTTTCCGTCTAGAAAAAAGAGAATCAAATAAATTTTTTTTAAACCCATACCCCAGATTGCCCCCCAAAACCAAAAAAGGTCAGGAGCACAGCCAGGAACCACTGGCTCAAAAAAACCTCTTTTAACAAGGCCCTTTTGGAAAACGTTATGGATCTTAAAAAGTCCCTGTAAGGGAACAAACGAAAAAAAACAGGATTAAGAATCTCCATGATCTTTAAAAGGTCCAATGAACCCAGGCTTAAATTTAGGAGATTTCTACTCCATAGGGAAAATTTTTTGAAAGGGCAACCCGACCAATTCCCCTACTTTAAACCGAGGACCCCTCAGTCCTAGCCGGTTAGCAAACCGCTGGGGGCCCCCCTTGAGAGAGGGACAACCCCTTCCCACTACCCGGGGCCCCAAAACTTTTTCATACGCTCCACCAAAAGATTTAAAACCCCGGACAACAGAAGCCTCCTCTGTCCCCAAAAAATCGAGGGTGAAAACCCCAAAATTTCAGAAAAAATGGAGACATCAAAGTGGCAGAGCTAGCCCTATTTTAAGAGCCCAAAATCAACCAAAGGCAAAAAAGAAAAACCCCCCCATCCTGATCAGCAACACAAAGCATTTTTAATAAGTCTCCCAAGGTCGGTTTTACCAAAGGGCCCCGGGGGGGTTCATGTTTTTTGCAATCATATCTTTTTATTTAACTCATGTTCAGAAAAAGTTTTATTCTTTGTCAGGTAGGTCTTGTTGGTCAGTCAGCATCCATGACACCTTTTAAAAGGCTTAGGTGCTTTTTGGGTACGGAGTTCCGAAATGCGTTGTGGATCCAAGCAGGTTTTTCCCTCTTTCACGGGGTTTTGGTGTCTCTGGGGCTTTGAACGGCCATAAAAACTGGGATCGAGTTTTTCTCTTTTCCCAATTTTTTCCCAAACACCCAGTCCCCGGTTTTCAAGGAGGCGTAACGGCCCTGAGTTGGATCTGGCTAAAGAGAAAAATCAGAATGGGCTTAGTTTTTGCCCAAAATTCAATTACATAAGCAAAAAAGATTCATTTTGCTATTCTGCTGTGAGGGAAAAATGCCCCTAATTGGGCTGACCCAAAAAAAATTTGTATGGTGACAGTTTTTGGGTCTTGGGGTGTCCCTTCGCTAAACAGTGAAATTTTGGGTTCTCACAGGGTTTGCGTGTCTTTTTGGGCAACTTTCAGCCCCTATTTTTAAGTGTTCCGTTCGCTTTCTCCCTTCCCCGGCTCGGGGGGTGGTAAGGATGTGTAGGCCTAAATCTGACCCTACTGAACCAATCTGTTGTGAGATTTGCTGTGAATGCGGGTCCCTGATCACTCTCTATCATTCGGAACCCCGTATTGCCCCCATTTTTTTTCTAAAAGTACTTCTTTGCATAGTCTTTGTGGGGGGAAAGGGCTTTGCCATTTTAAAAAACATTTTTTTCCCACAATGGCGATTTGAACCCTTTATTTTGGCGATATCTGGATGTGGCTTCTTGCCCTCTGAACTGGTGGTGTTTTGCAATGAGGGTGGGGGGACTTTTTTTTCCACTGTCCAGGCTTGCTTTGGCAGGTCAGACAGCTGCGGGGAAATTTTGGGCTGTTGGGTGGGCCCCTAAACAAAACCGAAAAGCCCATCGATATTATTGTGTCTTGAATGTGGGGGGGGGCCCCATGTGCCTTTGGGGCCCACCATAGGGTGATACTTTGTGGGGGGCAGGGTTGGAGTCCTTGAATAGCCTTCCTTCTTCACGTGTTGTTTTTTTCGCATTCACTCTTCCCCTTTTGGGCTTTGGGCTTCAACTTTTGAGCAGTTCCCGGGGCGCTTTTTTTCAGGTTTTTGTTTCAGTCTCTGTAGTAGCCGTCCGGTCACAACCCCTCCCACTTTTCCATGTTTTTTTCCCCCTTTGGGCCCTTCTTGGCTGCCTGTCCGCCAGTTATTTCCTCACGCCACTTCGTCCAAATTTTCCATTCGCTTTTTTTTTTTCAAATTTCCCCCTTTTGGAAGTTGGGTAACAACAGGGCCCGAAGGCTCCATGAGCTTCACGGGTTTTCCCCCCTTTCTGTGATGAAGTCCCTTACAGCCCAGTGGGCCCAAAATCGTGTCTATGCCAGCGAGCACCTGTAGTTGGTGAGATGTTTGCAGTTTTGCCTTTGCCCTGGCGGCATTCGTCAGGCTATCAGTTCGCTTCCTGGGGGACAGGCAGGGGGACAGACTTTTGGGCCCCAGGGTTTCTTGATTGCGGTCACTGCCTTCCGTGTGGAACTTTTCATCATCTGCAAATCTGGAGCCTCCGTAGGGATTTAATTCTGTAAATTTTTGTTCTGAAAAGTCCATATTGTATCCCCCCTTGGGGGTGGGGGAGAGTGGCCGGGATGAGGTGTAGGCCTGGGCGGGGACTTGTGAGACAAAGGGGATAGGGGCGCCACAAAGATGTCTGGCGGTTGGGGATTATTTTGGTTGAGCTGATTGAGGATTGCCAAGTGTCATGTGGAGGAGAGTTTCCGGGCTTCAAGAGTGATGACGTCTTGTTCGAAGGTGGTGCTGCAGTTACTGCCATCGGAGGGGGTGCTCCTTTTGCCCGGATCCAAGCGGGTGAAGCAGCCTAAAATCCTGTTTTCCCCGGAAACCCTGTCGGGCTCCAATCATGACCTTTTTTCTTTCCCTCAGGTAATGGAAAAAGGGTTTCGTAGTCTTTGGCCTGGGATTTGGGGCTGAATGTGGGGTTTTTCCAATCTCCTGAATGGGGGGAAGGCTGCGTTGATGAAGGAGCGGGGGGGCATTGATGCAAGCGCACAGGGTGCATAGGACGAGGCATCAAGGGGTCCCGGGTTCTGCAATACGACACTAGACCAGGGAAGGGCCTTTCAGCTCTTCAGAGTTGTTGGGGGGGGCCATCTTTTCCCCAGTGGTCTTCCCTCATTTGCAGGTGTTCCCTCTGGTGAACAATACCGTGTCCCAGGGTTAACTTTCTTCTGAACCCCTGGGCTTTGTTCTTCCAGACCTTTCGTTGCTGTTCCTCAAGGGAAAAGGGTTTTACTGTGCAGGTATCGTGTAAAACCCAACCCAAAAGAGAAGGTATCCAGGTTGTAGAAGAGTGCCCTGCAAATTTTGCAACCCCTTACGAGGATGGACATTTTTCTTGGTGAAACTTTAAATACTTGTTTGAGCCCTTGAGGCAAAACGTCCATAGTATGCACTGGGGCGTGAAGGCGGGAGGTCATCCAGGTGGGGGGAAACACTGAAAAAGCACTGGGCCCGGTTGTCACCGTAAAAAACCCTTTCAGTATGGGATTTTGGAGCGGTGGGGGGTTCAGCACGTTGGGGTTTCAAAACCGTAGCCTCTTTCACGGCCCAGGCCTTGACCATCTGACTCAGTGGGGTTTACAGTTTTTTCTTCACTGTGGGGGAAAATGGTATTGATTTCCCATGGGCAGAGCCCTTTGGCCTTGTCCTTTCACAGGGCGGGGACCCATCTCCTGGCACAGAGCTGGCGGGAAACAACCGTCTATAGGATCCACATCAGAAGAGCGCCCAGCTGGCTTTCTCTTCTCCCCCAAGGCAGTCACTGTGTTAGCCCGCTCTGGTCACGGGGTCTTCTTGGGGAAAATGTCCCTTAACCGGCTGCTTTTTTCACCCCGACCTCAGTTGTTTCTTTTTCTCCGCTCGGTTAGGTCAGTATTTGTGCACAAGTTTTAAATGGCTTTTGCGGGTCTAGGGCCCGGGGTGAAAGGTTTATTGCAGGGGGGGACTTTCTGGTGTTGAAAAGATGAAAATCTGGGTTGAGCCGGATGTGGGGGTTGCCCTTCCCGAAACGGGGAGGGTCCTTCTTGATTGAAATCCTGGCCAATGTCAAAGTTCTGGCCGTTTCTTAGGCGATTCACTTGACCTTTAGTTGGTCAGGAAACTTGACTCGGGGTGATGGAGTGGCTTTTCTGGTACATGCCCAAACCCCTCCTGTGATGGGTCTGCAGTGTGGTTGTTTGAGGTTCCTGTTTCTTTTTGGGTCGGGGTGAAGAAGTGTCAGGACCCTCTTCCGGGAAACACTCTGGTGTTTTCGCTTCGCAGTGGTCCACCCCCAATGGTTTTGGGGTGCAGTTTTTAAACACAACAAATGGGCTGATGGGTTTTTTGGCTGAGTCCACACGCTCAGGGCTTCAAAATCGGGAAATATTGATTGACCATAAATTCCATGAGGACGCAAAAGATTCTGATGATGGGAGGTTGCGGAGTTCAAAAAGAAAAATCTGACTAGCCATCACTCTCGGTTTGGTCCCCTGGGGGGGTTTCCCCGGGGCTGACGTGCTTCCTGACCTATGGGGGGGTTCTTCATTTGTTTCTGTGTTTTTTTTTTTTTCTGGGAAAAAGTCGGTGTTTTTGCATGTTTGGAAATGACCAACCCCCCAGTTTAACAGGGACCCCCTTCTGTCCCGGGGGGACCAATCCTTTTTGCTACTGCGGCGGGGTTCCCTTTGCTATTGACGTGTATCGGCCGGGGCTCTACCAGGGGTTTTTCCTGTTTGGTTCTCTCGTCCATCACAAAAGCTGTCCCAACATCCGTCTGTGTGCGACAGGGGAAATGAGGCCCAAGTCTTGAAACCCTTTGCATATTTCTGTCATGGAACCCCTTACAGACTCTTTGGTCCGGCTGGACTTAGGCTTTTTTTTTCCCTGTCAGTCTGTTTTTTGGCCCTTTTCTCTGGCTGCTCAATTAGCTTTGGCCCCTGTTCCCAGGCATACGCTCTTTCTGGGGAAGTTTGAAGTGTTTTCAAAATTGGGCCAGAATGCATCCCCCGTTTTTTTTCCATTAGGGTCCAGAGATTTAATCCGGCTGCCATTGTTCGCTGGATTGCTGCATTTTTTGGCAAATCATGGGGGGTATCCCTGGGTCTGGAGCATATGATCCCCGGCTTGGATGAAGGGCCATAATGGGCCCTACCTTCCTGCCCTACTGGTGTTGTGTGTTTTTTTTTCCCTAGTATTCGGCAGCTGTGTGTGTTGCATCTTCATCTTCTTCGTTTTTAGAAGTGACTGGTGGCTTGGGGATACATGGCTGAAAATTTGGGCTTAAAGTTTTTTTGCTGCAGGGATTTCCCTCTTCCCCTTTCTGAGGTTTCCCCATTTGTGTCTGTAATACCTCCCCCTGTGAAGCCCCGGTGTGGGCTTGCTAGCTGTTGTGTCTGGGGGGGTACCGCAGGTTTTGTTTGGGATTTGCACTTTCTTCCCGATTAATTTGGCAATGTTTTTACTGTGCTTGGGATGCAGGGTGCCTCCTGCTGTAGCCTGAGAGAGAAAGGTGGGTGTGATAGGGGGGGTGAGGGGTGAGGAGGGAGAGAGAGAGGGGGAGAGAGGAGAGAAAGGAGCAAAACCCCCCAAAGGGGGGCAAAATTTTGGAAAAAAAAACCCCCCCAACCCGGTCAAGGGGAAAAAAAAAAAGAAAAAAAAAAACCCGAAACTTTGCCCTTTTTTTTTTTTTTTTTTTTTTTTAAAATTTTTTTTCCCTTCTTAGCCCTACAATTTTTTTTAATTTTTGGGGGTGTCTTTATATTGGAGCGAAAATCCCCCAAAACAATACCCAGAGATTAATCGGTTTCAGTCCCCCCCCCAATTTTGGCAAGGCCCCCGGGCGCCTACGTTGGTTAGAGCCCCTAAGGGAAATTCCCCCTACCCTTTGGGTTTTAAAATATTGCCCCGGAGGAACCCCAAAATAAAACAAAAAAAAGTAATGGGGTTGAAAAAAATCTGAAAGCAAAAAAAAAATTTGGGCCTTTGGGGAAATCAAAAAGAAAAAGGTAAAGGGGCTTTTCAACCCCCAAAAAAAAAATGGGGCCCAACCCCTTTTTAAAAAACCCGGAAAAGACCCTTTCCCCAAAATTAAATCCTTGGGGTTTTTCCCCGAGCCCCGCGGAAAAACAAAAAAAAATCGTGGGGGAAAAAGGGGGAAAAGTGAGGGAAGAGGAAGAAGCGGAAAAAAAAAAAAAAGAAAAAAAAAAAGAAAAATTTTTTAAAAGAGAGAGAAAAAAAGGAAAGGGAAACTGGGAAAAGGAAGACCAGAAAATTGAAGGGGGCCCCCGATTTGGGGAAGGGGCTCCCAAAAAAGCCGTCAGTAACACCTTATTCCCAGCCCTCAAAATTCTCACTGAACAACCAGTACCGGCTTGTAACCCCAAGGGACCTCTGCTCAGACTCACCCTCAGCCCATTCACAACGGGTTGTTCCAGCCAGGAATCGGCTCTCTCATCGTCTTGCCTAAAAAGCCAGCCATTGAATAAAGAATGGACCAGAATGTCCTCCAAGAGCAACTTCTCCAACCCTCCAAGAGCATTTGGCGACAACAATCCTTTTCCCAGCTGATGGGGGCACCTTCCCCATTAAGCAAGGTGATAACAAAATGGTCAGGAAAAAACTAGAAATTTGGTCCGCCTGGAAAATCCCAGATTTTAAATCCTTTGAGAACTGTGGTCAATCATAAAAGACGGGTGGACAAACAAAAACTAAAAATTGACAAATAAAAGCATTGATGTGCAAGAATGGACGCTATCGTCAGGATTTGGCCAAAAGTTGATTGAGAGCATGCCGGGGAGAATTTTCAAGTCTGAAGAAGAGTCAACATGCAAATTTTACCTTGCTGCTTACCATTCTACGCAATATAACTTTTGTTACTCATTTTTGCAATTATTTTTTTCTGTCTGTGATAAAAACATCTGTAACACACAAAAAATCAGGGGCAAGCAGATCATGTGAAATATAATATTTGTGTCATTCTAAAATTTTTGCCTGCTTTTACTTACCGGTGTCCTCCGTCCTCCCGCAGGCCCCAGGATCCCGGCGTCTTCTTCTGCAAAAAAAATGCGGGCGCATGCGCATGCGCCCCCGACTGCTTGGCGCAGATTCAAAAATTTTTTCATTCATTCTCAGAAAGTGCATTTTGATCCGGGATAAATATCCCCAGTGATCAAAATAAAAAAACAGTACATAACCCCCCATTTATCACCCCCTTAGTTAGGAACTATAAAAAAATAGAATTTATTTATTTTAAATTTTTCTGTTAGGGTTGGGTTAAAATTTGGGGTTTTAAAATTTAGGTTTAGGTTATAATTAGGGCAAAGGGTTAGCATTAGGGTTAGGGTTAAATTAGCGTTAGGGTTAAGCTGGGTTCATAATAGCGTTAGGCAGTCCGTTAGGGACTGCGTTACACCGCGTAAAAAACGCGGTGTAAGCAGTCCGTTAAACGCTGCCATTCACCCCCCATTTGAGGGCGCATCGCGACGCATGCCGTAAAGCGGCATGCTTTTGCGACGTGCCATCATTCAGGGACGGAGCCTCGGACGCGGGCTGCAGCGTCTGGGCTCCGTCACCGCTAGCGCAGATGAATCATCTGCTGATTCCTCTGCGCTAGCGGGTATAGCATAACGCGATCGCGTTATGCTATACCGTTACCAGCCCGTCAACGCTATGTGTTGAACGGGCTGGTAAAACAAAATGAACCTGGCCTTAGGGTTATAATTAGGGTTAGAATTAGGGTTAAGGTTACAATTATGGTTAGGGTTAAAATTAGGGTTAGGGCTACAATTAGAGTTAGGGTTACAATTAAGGTTAGGGTTACAATTAGGGTTGGAATTAGGGTTGGGATTTAGGTTAGGATTAGGGTTGGGATTAGGGTTAGGTGTGTGTTGGGATTAGGTTGGAGCTAGAATTGAGGGATTTCCACTATTTAGGCACATCAGGGGGTCTCCAAACACGACGTGGCGTTCAAAAAGTCAAATGGCGCTCCCTCCCTTCCGAGCCCTGCCGTGCGCCCAAACAGTGGTTTACCCCAACATACGGGGTATCAGCGTACTCAGGACAAATTGCACACCAATTTTGGGGTTCTAATTTCTCCTGTTACCCTTGGGAAAATAAAAAATAGCTGGCTAAAAAAATCATTTTTGAGAAAAAAAATGATTTTTTATTTTCACAGCTCTGCGTTTATAAATTTCTGTGAAACACTTGGGGGTTCAAAGTGCTCACCACACATCTAGATAAGTTCCTTAAGGGGTCTAGTTTCCAAAATGGGGTCACTTGTGGGGGGTTTCCACTGTTTAGACACATCAGGGGGTCTCCAAACACGACGTGGCTTTCAAAAAGTCAAATGGCGCTCCCTCCCTTCCGAGCCCTGCCGTGCGCCCAAACAGTGGTTTACCCCAACATATGGGGTATCAGCGTACTCAGGACAAATTGCACACCAATTTTGGGGTTCTAATTTCTCCTGTTACCCTTGGGAAAATAAAAAAATAGCGGGCTAAAGAATCATTTTTGAGGAAAAAAATGATTTTTTATTTTCACGGCTTTACGTTTATTAATTTCTGTGAAGCACTTGGGGGTTCAAAGTGCTCACCACACATCTAGATAAGTTCCTTAAGGGGTCTAGTTTCCAAAATGGTGTGATTTGTGGGGGATTTCAACTGTTTAGGCGTATCAGGGGCTCTCCAAACGCGACATGGCGTCCAATTTCAATTCCAGCCAATTTTGGTTTGAAACAGTCAAACGGCGCTCCTTCCCTTCCAAGCCCTGCCGTGCGCCCAAACAGTGGTTTACCCCAACATATGGGGTATCGGCATGCTCAGGACAAATTGCACAAAAACTTTTGGGGTCTTGTTACTCTTGGGAAAATAAAAATTGGGGTGAACAGATTGTTTTTGTGGAAAAAATATGATTTTTTATTTTCACGGTTCTATGTTATAAACTTCTGTGAAGCACTTGGAGGTTGAAAGTGCTCACCACACATCTAGATAAGTTCCTTAGGGGTCTAATTTCCAAAATGGGGTCACTTGTGGGGGGTTTCCACTGTTTAGACACATCAGGGCCTCTACAAACACGACATGACGTCCAGCCAATTCTGCGCTGAAAAAGTCAAACGGCGCTCCTTCCCTTCCAAGCTCTGCCTTGCACCCAAACAGTGGTTTACCCCCACATATGGGGTATCAGCATGCTCAGGACAAATTGCACAAAAACTTTTGGGTTCTTGTTACCCTTGGGAAAATAAAAATTGGGGTGAAAAGATTGTTTTTGTGGAAAAAAATATGATTTTTTATTTTCACTGTTCTATGTTATAAACTTCTGTGAAGCACTTGGAGGTTCAAAGTGCTCACCACACATCTAGATAAGTTCCTTAGGGGATCTAGTTTCCAAAATGGGGTCACTTGTGATGGGTTTCCACTGTTTAGACACATCAGGGCCTCTACAAACGCGACATGGCGTCCAGCCAATTCTGCGTTGAAAAAGTCAAATGTCGCTCCTTCCCTTGCAACCTCTGCCGTGCGCCCAAAAAGTGGTTTACCCCCACATATGGGGTATCGGCTTAATCAGGAGAAATTGCACAACAAATTTTGTGGTTCATTTTTTCTTTTAACAGTTGTGAAAATAAAAAAATAGGTTCCGAAGTAAAGTTTTTGCAAAAAAAGTTAAATGTTAATTTTTTCCTTCCACATTGCTTCAGTTCCTGTGAAGCACGTAAAGGGTTAATAAACTTCTTGAATGTGGTTTTGAGCACCTTGAGGGGTGCAGTTTTTAGAATAGTGTCACTTTTGGCTATTTTCTATCATATAGACCCCTCAAAGTGACTTCAAATGTGATGTGGTCCCTAAAATAAAAATGGTGTTGTAAAAATGAGAAATCGCTGGTCAACTTTTAACCCTTATAACTTCGTAACAAAAAAAAATTTTGGTCCCAAAATTGTGCTGATGTAAAGTAGACATGTGGGAAATGTTATTTATTAAGAAATTTGTGTGACATATCTCTCTGATTTAAGGCATAAAAATTTAAAGTTTGAAAATTGTTAAATTTTCAAAATTTTCGCCATATTGCTGTTTTTTTTCATAAATAAACACAAGTCATATCAAAGAAATTTTACCACTAACGTGAAGTACAATATGTCACGAAAAAACAATCTCAGAATCAGCGGGATTCGTTAAAGCGTTCCAGAGTTATAACCTCATAAAGTGACAGTGGTCAGAATTGTAAAAATTGGCCCTGTCATTAAGCTGCAAAATGGCTCTGCCACTAAGGGGTTAAACCCTTTCAGTTAATGCAGATATGGTGGAAGGGGCAGCACAGCTTAATTTAGTCTTTTCATATCACAAACCCCACTATCAGCTCTTTTCTTCTCCTAGCACTGTCGCTCTACTGTACTGCCCCTTTCCCCACTGCCTGTCCGGAGATGAGTTATACTTAGCTCTATTGTGCTAAGGGCAACTTGTATTCCCTTTTCTATGTCAGCTATAATAATACCAAGGGGTTACAAGATACTGTGAACAAAACAGACATAAGTGAAAAACACATCACTAGATAGGCAGTGTGAGGGGAGATGCAGTACAGCAGAACTGACAAAATTAGGAGAGGAGGAGAGCTCACAGAAGGGTTTGAAATGTGACGCATCTAAATTCATCTGCACTTTCTTACCTTGCAGGAGGTTAAGCAAGGAGTTCAGAGCTGTATTCTTCTTATTATTATTTACTTATATAGCATCATTAATTCCATGGTGCTGTACATGGGAAGGGGTTACATACAAAGTTATAGATATCGTTTACAATAAACAAATTTATGATGACAGACTTACATCTCACACACTGAGAAACCCAGGCTATTTTGGGGGTGTATTCTTTTTATGTTGTGCTGCTGCCTGCTTATGATTGGGCAACTCATACAGGAAGAAGTACACAACCACAGTGAAAACTAAACTTGGACTTAAAAAAGTTAACTCATTACATCCAAAATACTTTGATTGCTAAAATCTCTATAACAGAGAGGCAAAATAAATGAAAAATCTTTGCTCTACAGACATATTACATTGTGTGTAATGAACAATTTGGTAAAAGGTCCTCTTTAATTTCCTCCAGAATGCATAATTTAAAATTAACTCATATCAGTTTTAACTTACTTTATCTTATCAAATAGCACAATAAAATTGTCAATTGAAGGCAAGCAACAGATAAACCTCATGGACTCTATTGTGTCTAGACCTATTTGTATAGTATAACAATTGCTGTAATGGATTTGCTATGTAGGAAAATCAGCAAATTAAATATAACACACAGAAACTCATACTGTAGTGACATGCAAAAAAGGATTTTTTTTCCCCCAAAACCATTAATCCAAACCGTTGAATGAATTACAATAGCTGTAGAAATTGTTTTATCAATGGTTGCTAAACAATAGCTCCACTTGAAACCTTAACAAAAATCAACCACAACAAATTAATTTACAGTGAATTAGCACTATATAGTTTGTGAACACAAACCATCAAGAATAAATTAAAACAAAGAATAATGCATGTATGAGATGATTACAAAACCTAGTTAATTTGTAATACACTTAGGCACTGTATACAGCCTATCTGAAATTGTATACACCCAAGACATACATGTTTGCTAGAGACCTGAGAGATGTCATTCAGTGGCATCTGTTGATCATAAGGACTCATTGTAAAATATATACTCAGCAAGGTTGAATTTGCAACACCAAGAAAGAAAAGTGGTGACGATATGAAAATAACAGGATCAATGACATTTTATTTATTAATCAGCAAATGATGAAAAAATGTAAACAAAATTTTCCAAACATCTTGATTTATTCAATACTGAGTATGAGCGCCACATGCACAAATACATGCACCTACACATCTTGTCATTTCATCAATGAGGTTATTAATGTTTGACTGCCATACTGAATGCACTTGGGCATGCAAATCATCAATGCCATCTAATGACGTTCCAGATGTGCTTAATGGGAGACAAGTGGCAGAACATTCCTCACCCTCAGACAACCATTGTTATGGAAATTTAATTAGGATAAATCTATCCTGCAGTGTTTGCTGTTGCTGTTCCCAATCTTATAATTAAATGTCTTTTCTTTGAGCGTTCAGACGAAATGAGGACTGTCCACAAGTGTCAGTATAAAAGTTCGTCAAGATCAACAGTTTATTATTCATTCAAGGTTTTATACGTTTACAAAAAGGGGCTGGTTAGTCAATTAGCATACAATTAAAAGCTGCTAGGTTATTGGCTGTTTTAGTATAAGTATGATAATTATGATAAAAGGGCTGAAGTAGCAGATTTATTGTTTATTGTTCTTTGTCCTTGGTAAATAAAAGTCCCTATGAGCTATCTTCTGTAATAGCCTCCGAATGAAGGCCAGGGTCATTTTAAACAACTGATTATAGCTAGCATCAGCTTTTGCATAGATATGCTGAGCACAGGATTTTTAGCAAGAGAGATCTATCTAACTGTAAATGCATATATATGAATATACATTGAATACGTGGAATACATATATATTTCCATGACAGTCCCCCCTTAGATACCACTTGCCCTAAAAACCTGCTCCTGTCCCAAAGCGCTGCAACTCTTTTGTGCTGCCGATGGGCTGGCACATGCCTAACACATGTACCCCTCATCGATGCAGGCTTTTCGCAAATGGGCGGTCAGGAGATCTGTCCCTAGCAGGGGTTCATGTGTTTGCAATCATAGTCTCTTTATTTAACTGCATGTTCAGAAAAACGTGTGTATTCTTTGTCAGGTAGGTCATCTGTCTGGTCAGTCACAGCATCCATGACATCCTTCACGGCTTAGGTGTCTCTTCTGGTACGGGAGCTTCCTTGCAATGCGATACGTGGATCCAAGCAGGCTTTCCCTCTAGTTTCACAGAGGTTGGTGTCATCTGGGGCTCTTGAACAGGACCATCAAATCTGGGATCGAGTGTTCTCATTTCCAACTTTTTCACCAACACCCAGTCTCCTGGCTTTCAAGGAGTGCGTACCGGACACTGAGTCTGGATCTGGCAGTGAAGAGAAAAACTCGAGAATGGGCATTAGTTTTTGACCAATTCAATTACATAAGCAAACAAGATATCATTTTGCATATTCTGCTGCTGAGGGAAGAATGCACCTAACTTGGGACTAGACCCAAACAAAATTTCGTATGGTGACAGCTTTTCTGGGTCTCTGGGAGTGTGCCTTACGCTAAACAGTGCAATTAGGAGTGTCTCATGCCATGGTTTGCGTGTCTCTTGGGCAACTTTCAGCATCCTATTCTTAAGTGTTCCGTTCAGTCTTTCTACCTTCCGCTGCTCTGGGGGTGGTAAGGAGTGTGTAGGCCTAAATCTGACCCTACTGCTAACCAGATCTGTTGTGTCAGATTTGCTGTGAATGCGGGTCCCTGATCACTCTCTATCACTTCTGGAACCCCGTATCTGCACACTATTTTCTGAAAGTAGCTTCTTTGCAGTAGTCTTTGCTGGCTGGGAAGGCTTCTGTCCATCTTGAAAACACTTCTTTGACCACAATGGCGTATTTGAATCCTTCACTTGGCGATATCTGGATGTGGTCTATCTTGATCCTCTGAAGCTGGTAGAGTGGTCTTGCCAGATGAGGTGAGGGGGACTTTCTTCCACATGTCCAGGCTTGCATTTGCTGCAGGTCAGACAGCTGCTGGTGAATTTGGCTGTTAGGGTGGAGATCCCTGAAGCGAACCAGTAAGCACCAATCAGATCATTCATCTGTGTCTTCGATATGTGGGTGTGGGTCCATGTGCCCATTGGACCACCATAGGGTGCATACTTTGTGGTAGGCAGGGTTTGGAGTCCATTGTAGATAGCCTTCCTTCTTCACGTGTTGCTTTTTTCGCATTCAGCTCTTCTCCTTTTGGAGCTTGGTCTTGCAACTTCTTGAGCAGATCCCAGGACGTCTTTTTGTCAGGTTTCTTGTCTTCAGTCGTCATGTAGTAGCCGTCCGGCTCTACAACCTCTCCCACTTCTCCATGTTGTCTTCCTTTGGCCGCTTCTTTGGCTGCCATGTCCGCCATGTTATTGCCTCACGCCTCTTCTGTCCTCAGTTTTCCATTCGCTTTTTATTTTTCAAATTGCCACCATTTTGGAAGTTGGAGTACACCAAGCAGGTCCCTGAAGGCTCCATGATGCTTCACGGTTGTCCCGCTTGCTGTGATGAAGTCCCTTACAGCCCAGATGGGCCCAAAGTCGTGTGCTATGCCATGCGAGCACCTGTAGTTGGTGTAGATGTTTGCAGTCTTGCCTTCTGCCATCTGGCAGGCATTCGTCAGCGCTATCAGTTCTGCTTCCTGGGCTGACAGGCTAGGTGACAGACTTCTGGACCACAGGATTTCTTGATTGCTGGTCACTGCACTTCCTGTGTGGAAACTTCTTCATCATCTGCAAATCTGGAGCCATCCAGTAGAGGATAAATTCTGTAAATTTTTGTTCTGAAAAGTCCATATTGTATCCCCCCTTGGGAGTGGGAGTAGAGTGGCCGGGATGAGGACTGTAGGCCTGGAGACGGTGACATTGTGAGACAAAGGCGATAGAGGCGCCACAAAGATGTCTGGCGGTTGGGAGATTATTGTTGGTTGAGCTTGATTGAGGATTGCCAAGATGTCATGTGGAGTGAGAGTTTCCAGTGGCTGTCCAAGAGTGATGTCAGCAGTCTTGTTCAGGAAGGTGTGTGCTGCAGTTACTGCCATCAGGCAGGAGGGTGCTCCTCTTGCAACTGGATCCAAGCGGGCTGAGAGGCAGCCTAAAAGTCTCTGTTTTCCCCCGTGAATCCGTGTCAGGACTCCAGTATCATGACCTTCTTTCTTCCATCAGGTAGATGGAAAGGCTTCTCGTAGTCATGTAGGCCTGGTATTGGCGCTGAGACTGTGGAGTTCTTCCAATCTCCTGAATGGGTTGAAGGCTGCGTCTGATAGAAGGAGCGGGGTTGCATTGATGCAAGCGCACAGAGGCTGCATTAGGACTGAGGCATCAGGGATCCAGGTTCTGCAATACGACACTAGACCAGGGAAGGCCTGCAGCATCTTCAGAGTTGTTGGGGGAGCCATCTTCTCCACAGTGGTCTTCCAGTCATTTGACAGGTGTTCCGTCTGGTGAACAATACCGTGTCCCAGGGATGTAACTTGCTTCTGACACCACTGGACTTTGTTCTTCCAGACCTTGCGTTGCTGTTCCTCAAGGAACAGGGAATGGACTGTGCAGGTATCGATGTCAACCACACAAAAGAGAAGGTCATCCACGTGTTGTAGAAGAGTGACTCCTGCATATTCTGCAATCCAGTTGACGAGGATGGAGGACATTGTCTTGGTGAAACTTGAAGTACTTGTTCTGAGCACCTTGAGGCAACACTGTCCATATGTACTGCACTGGTGCGTGAAGGCAGGCAGGTCATCCAGGTGGAGGGGAAACACTGAAGAAGGCACTGGCCAGGTTGATCACCGTAAATACCGTTGCAGTGACTGGGACTTTTGAGAGCAGAGTGTGTGGGTTCAGCACTGTTGGGGTTTCAAATACCGTAGCCTCTTTCACGGCCTCCAGGCCTTGCACCATTCTGAACTCAGTGGGGTTTACAGTCTTTTTCTTCACTGTGGAAAGCTGGTATTGATTCCGATGGGCGAGGCAGCCCAGTTTGGCCTTGTCCTTCACTATGCGGCAGGGGACTCCCATCTCCTGGCACAGAGCTGGCGGGAAAACAAGCCGTCTACTAGGATCCACATCATGAGAGATGACGACCAGCTGGCTTTCTCGTTCTCCACCAAGGCAGTCACTGTGTTAGCACCTGCTCTGGTCACAGGGGGTCTTCTTGTTGGAATGTCTCCTTAACCGGCTGCTTTTTCTCAGCACGAGCCATCAGTTGTTTCTTTTTCTCCAGCTCGGTCTCAGGTCAGTATTTGTGCACAAGTTTGAAGTGGCCTTTTGCCGGTCTAGGGCCTGGGTGAACTGGTTGATTGCAGGGGGCACCTCCTGGTGCTTGCAAAAGATGAACCTCTGGCGTTGGAGCCGGATGTGGTGTTGCCATTCCATGAAGCGAGTAGGGTCCTTCTTGAGTTGAATATCCTGGCCAATGTCAAAGTTCTCAGGCCGTCTTCTTAGGCGAGTTCACTTAGACCTTCAGTTGGTCAGAGACATCTTGACTCTGGGTGATGGAGTGGCTTTTCTGGTACTATGTCCAGCACCTCCTGTGATGGGTCTGCAGTGTGGTTGTTTGAGGTTCCTGTTTCTTCTTGGGTCAGGGGTGAAGAAAGTGTCATGGTCCCATCTTCCTGGAACACTCTGGTCGCTTTCAGCTTCTGCAGTAGGTCCACTCCCAATAGGTTGAGGGTGCAGGTCTTTAACACAACAAACTGGGACATGATGGAGTTTTCTGGCTGAGTCCACACGCTCAGGGGCTTCATAATCTGGAAATATCTGACTTGACCATCAATTCCCATGCAGGACGCAGAAGATTCTGATAGATAGGTGAGGTTGCGGAGTTCCACAAGAAAAGATCTGACTACGCCATCCACTCTCAGGATATTGGTCCCTCTGGTGGGGTTCCCTGTGGACTTGACGTGCTCCTGACCTATGGACAGGGTTCTTCACTGCTTTCTGTGTTTTTTCTTCTTCTGGGCAAAGTCGGTGTTGTGCACTGGTTCTGGAAATGACCAAACTCGCCACAGTTGTAACACTGGACATCCCTTCTGTCCCGGCGGGACTCAATCCTTTTGCTACTGCGAGCAGGGTATCCATTGCTATTGACGTGTACTCAGGCCTGGCTACTACCAGTGGTTTCCTGATTGGTTCTCTCAGTCCATGCACAAAAGCCTGTGCCAACATCCGTCTGTGTGTCTGATCATGGGTAATGAGGCCCAAGTCTTGAAACACTTGCATCACTCTGTCATGGAACTCCTCTACAGACTCTGTCTGGTCCTGGCTCGTGACATGTAGGCTGATAGCTTGTCCTGTCAGTCTGCTTTTGGCCCATTCTCTGAGCTGCTCAATTAGCTTTGGTCCTGTCTCCCAGGCATACGCATCTAATTCTGCTGGAAGCTTGAAGTGTTCTCTCATAATTGGCCAGAATGCATCACCCGATTTTATTTCCATTACGGTCCAGAGATCAATCCAGGCTGCTGCATATGTTCGCTGGATCTGCTGCATTTTTTGGCAAAATGGCATGGGGTGTATCCCTGGGTCTGGCAGCATACTGATCACCTGGCTTGGGATGAAGGGCTCATAGGATGGTGCCTCTACCTGTCCCTGCCCTACTGGTGCTTGTGTGTTTTCTTCCCTAGTATTCGGCAGCATGTGTGATGTTGCATCTTCATCTTCTTCAGATGAGAAGTGACATGGTGTGCTTGGTGCATACACTGGCTGAAATTTGGGCTTAAAAGTTGTCTTGCTGCATGGGGATTTCCCTCTTCCTTGCTGAGGTTCCTCATTTGTGTCTGTAACTACACCTCCCCCCTGTGAAGCCCTGGCTGTGGGCTCTGCTAGCTGTTGTGTCTGGGGGCTACCTGCAGCGTTTTGTGTAGGGAGATTTGCACTTTCTTCTCCTGATATAATGGGCTGGCAATGTTTGTACTGTGCTTGGGATAGACAGGGTGCCTCCTGCTGTAGGCACTGAGAGAGAAAGAGTGGGTGTGATGAGGGAGGAGTGAGGTGTAGAGGAGGAGAGAGAGAGAGGGGAGAGAGAGGAGAGAGAAGGAGGGAGGGAGAGAAGAGTGAAAGGGGGAAGGGAGAGAAAGATGGAGGAGAGAGAGAGGAGAAAGATGGAGGGGGAGAAGTCTGAAGAAAAAGTAGAAAGGGACTGAGAGAAGAAAGAGGAGAGGGTGTCCCCCCTGTGATGCTTGAGAGGAGACCCTTGAAACAAAAATGCCATCTCCCTGTGGAGAGAGGCAGGGAGCTTTTTTCCCTGTACAAGGCTCCTTATTCAATGAGAGCAGACTACACCTGTCCCGTGTCTCCAAATGATGGACATGTGATGTGTGAGGCTCTAAATCCTGCTCTTGTGACATATCTGTGATCATTTTCTCACAGACGATTTAACACCTTTTCAATCTTATTCACATAAAAATCACTTCCTGGTCCATTCAAATAACTTGCTGTACCTTCTACACGACCACCACTGCTCTTTTATAGCAGACGGTAATCTATAAACAAACTTTCCTGTGCCTTTCAAAAAAAACAAAAAAAACCATTTCATTGTGCAGCGTAAAGTCTGCCCGTCCATTGGATTCTCACGTACTCTGACCTTCTATTCACATGCCTAGCCCTTCGATTCTCACGTACTGTGTCTATTCCAAAAACCTATTCAACAAAGGTGATTAAAAATCTGAGAACTGCTGCATTCTGGTTCTGTGTGCAAGGACACTGAAATTCTTGTCTTCGCTGAATGCCTGATGGGAGGGGTGAGTGAAGCCGCTGCGCAGTTGTTTGTGTGATCTCCCTCCGCCTGCAATTTCTTCTCTATGTTTCTGTCCTTGGTCTAAAGCACGCTAGTAGATCTTGCTGGTTGGAGAAAAGAGGAAAAGAAAACTCTAAAATAAGTTGATTAGAAAAACCTCTCTAAAATTATTTAAAAATTTACTTAAAAGAAAAACTTTAAAAACAAAAGTTAGATTTAAAAAGAAAAAAAACCCTACACAGTTTAGTAAAAAACTCTAAAAGCAAAAAAAACTGATCAAAAAGGGGAGGGAAAAAAAACAAAAAACGTATTAATAGTAAAACTCTAAAAAACAACAAGGTTGACAAGAAGAAAAAAACCCTTGTTACTAAAACAGCTAATTAAAAACAGAAAAGAGGTGGAAAAACTGATTGTAAAATGATAAAAACAAAAAGAAAAAATACTTTAAAACTTTTGTCTGGTAGCGTAGGTTTTATCCTACCGCCCTCTGGAATGTCATCTCGCTGCTGCCAGCACTTCCCCCCTCCCTTATATCTCTGCCTGCTGCGTCTACAGACACTGAAATCACGTTTCAAAAAAGGTTATCCCTCAGAATAGAAAAAAAAACTGAATACAGTTCAGTCTGAATGCCTGAGAATTTTCACGCTACAGCCTGTAGCCAAAACTAGCTCATAAAAGATCAAAACCAGGAAACAGATGTGACAACGTGATTAGCAGAGGGGGGGGGTCAAAGGGGTTTCTCGCTGCTGCAGCCAGCAGTGAATGAGATAGTGACAGAGCGCATTCTGCTCTGAATGAGATTTAAAGCGACAGTACCTGATACAGACAGGGACACGTACAAATGAAACAGACACCCGGGAGAATACGAATCCCTCTTTTGATGATCTGTGACACATACAAGCTGCTCTGGTAACTGATAACTCACCAATTGCACTGAGCACGGCAATGCTCCAGGTCTATTACTCTGAAAACCGTTCGCCCTGGCCGGTGCACCGGTCACAGTAATCTGTAATAGCCTTAATCAAAATTCTCACCATCCACGTCTGATTTGACTGGGATGGCCTCCCCCCTTGCGTGGACGATTACTGTGAGAACTTATCCAAATCAAAGCTCCTGCCCTTCACACCTGGATTTACTGGGGTGACCTCCCTCCTGTGTGTGAAGGATTACTGCAGAAACTTAACCAATTCAAAGCCCTCGCCCTTCACACCTGGATTTGACTGGGATGACCTCCCTCCTGTGTGTGAAGGATTACTGCGCGGACTTATCCAGCAATTTGGTTTTCTGCTATACAGCTCCAGAAATCAGCAAGCAAACACAGTCACAGTTCAAATTTTCTCCCGGTTCACACAAAACATGAAACACATACACAGCACAGCAGCAAACAACTTATATCCCAGGGTTTTGGATAAGGGTGTGGACTTTTTACACTACCTGGGAATGCGGTGGTGACCACACCTGACCGGCAAGAGGTGTAAGACCTGGACTGGACACAAAGGACTTTCAGGTAAGATGACAAGATTTTCTTACCTTACTTATGGAGCTGTGCAGTCTCCGTCCCGTGAGCCAAGGCCATAGCCAACATCTCTGTCTCTCCGGTCAGCAGGTCCCGTGCGTTTCATCCACTGCCCCCGTGCAGGCGCCATCTGTTATGGAAATTTAATTAGGATAAATCTATCCTGCAGTGTTTGCTGTTGCTGTTCCCAATCTTATAATTAAATGTCTTTTCTTTGAGCGCTCAGACGAAATGAGGACTGTCCACAACGGAAGTGTCAATATAACAGTTCGTCAAGACCAACAGTTTATTATTCATTCAAGGTTTTATGCGTTACCAAAAAGGGGCTGGTTAGTCAATTAGCATACAATTAAAAGCTGCTAGGTTATTGACTGTTTTAGTATAAGTATGATAATTATGATAAAAGGGCTGAAGTAGCAGATTTATTGTTTATTGTTCTTTGTCCTTGGTAAATAAAAGTCCCTATGAGCTATCTTCTGTAATAGCCTCCGAATGAAGGCCAGGGTCGTTTTAAACAACTGATTATAGCTAGCATCAGCTTTTGCATAGATATGCTGAGCACAGGATTTTTAGCAAGAGAGATCTATCTAACTGTAAATGCATATATATGAATATACATTGAATACGTGGAATACATGTATATGCATTTACAGTTAGATAGATCTCACTTGCTAAAAATCCTGTGCTCAGCATATCTATGCAAAAGCTGATAGCATGCAAAATTGTGTGTATATTTTTGTGTGTGGCAATCATACTCAATACTGAATGAATTGAGATGTTTTGAACATTTTATTTCTATTTTTTCATTATTTGCATGCCATTAACATCCTGTGATTTCCCTATTTCCACAACCTTTCATTCTTGGTGTTGAAATTTTAATGTTAAGCGGTGTGTTTGTAGAACTTTATAGTAGACTGTATTTATAAGAGAGAGTAGTCTGCTATACAGTCAAATATACATTATTTTGGCATCCATCTAGTTAAAGAGGACATTTCATCATATTTTCCATGATGAACTGGACAAACGATGTATTAATGGCTGCAGGTGGCACAAAACTTTTTTATCGCCTCTCCATTGCGGAAATATTAAATTAGAATATTTTGCATTTAATGAGTTATAGTCCTAGTGGGTGTTACTAGACAGTTTTCACTCCTCTTCTTCTCCCTGCATGGCGCTGACAAATAAGATTGAAGCAACACTCAAAGGATAGAAGAAGACACTCACACCATAGTTTAGATCAGGTTTCTGAGCGGGTGAGATACAGGATGATTCACTCTCCACTTTAACCCCTTTATTCCATCTGAAGTACTATTCCGTCCATGTGCCCTGGGACTTAATTCCCAAGGACGGAATAGTACGTCACATGCGATCAGCTGCGCTCCCAGGGGAGCGCAGCTGATCGAGGCCGAGTGTCAGCTGATTATCACAGCTGACACCCGGCACTATATGCCAGGAGCGGTCACGGACTGCTCCCAGCACATTAACTCCTTCCACACTGCGATCATCTTTCCGGCGGTACAGTGAAGCATCGCGCACGGAGGGGGCTCCCTGCGTGCTTCCCTGAGACCCTCAGAAAAGCGCGATGTATCGCGCTGTTCCAAGGGACCCTCCTCCTTGCAGGACCCCTGATCCAAGATGGCCACGGGGTCCTTCCGGGTCCTGCAGGGAGGCGGCTTCCTCAGTGCCTGCTAAGAGCAGGCTCTGAGAAAGCCTGCAGCAGTGCCTGTCACATCGCCGATCTGACAGAGTGCTGTGCACAGTGTCAGATCGGCGATCTGACCTTATACAGTGATGTCCCACCCTGGGACAAAGTAAAAAAGTTCAAAAAATAGAAATAACGTGTAAAAAAAAATTTTAAATAAAGAAAAAAAAAATATTCCCCAATAAATTCATTTCTTCATGTAAATAAAAAAAACAAACAATAAAAGTACACATATTTAGTATCGCCGCATCCGTCACGACCCGCCCTATAAACCTGTCCCACTAGTTAACCCCTTTAGTGAACCCTTAAAAAAAAAAACAAGGCAAAAAAACAATGATTTATCATCATACCGCCGAACAAAAAGTGGAATAACACGCGATCAAAAAGACGGATATAAATAAACATGGTACCGCTGAAAACGTCATCTTGTCCTGCAAAAAACGAGCTGCCATAAAGCATCATCAACGAAAAAATAAAAAAGTTATAGCTCGCAGAATAAAGCGATGCAAAAATAATTATTTTTTTATATATAATCGTTTTTATTGTATAAAAGCGCCAAAACATAAAAAAAGATATAAATGAGGTATCGCCATAATCGTACTGACCCGAAGAATAAAACTGCTTTATCAATTTTACCACACGCAGAACGGTATAAACGCCCGCCCCAAAATAAATTCATGAATTGCTGGTTTTTGTTCATTCTGCCTCCCAAGAAAAGCAAGAGCTCTAGTGTCGGCCAGAGCAGTTAGTAGACAGAATTCACCAAATCAAAATAATATAAAGCAAAGGTGAAATTAAAACATAACCTTTAATAGATTCATAAAAAACAAATAGTGTGAGTCACCCAAACTAAAATACAATAGAAGATGCTAACAATTATTTCAGTAGTGTTTAAGCTCTCCTATAGTTCTGAGAACTAAAAACAGCATCTTCATTTAGGATAAATTAAACCACTCATAGTAATCCGGTGGTAATTACCGTACCCAGGCACAACCATTTGGAGAGGATATATAATAAACCAACCTCCACAATTCATATAAGGTCACACTGGGAACACATATATTTCACACGATAATTCTTATTGTAATATTGATGAGAGAGAAAAAAGGAACGATTTCATCATATCATATGAGAAGAGAGCAAGAGCCTTTTCCAGAAACCACATATATTACACTGGATCTCTGATGCATCCAACGGGAGGACAATTCCCTGTCACTCCCTAAGGGGCTATCAATAGACTGACCCCCAAGCTCCTGCCCTAACAAGGGAAGTCCACAACTAGCCCTATAACATAATACACCCTGCACTTTCCCTAAAGAGGTGTCCCGACGCGTTTCCTCCAAGCGGTTTCATCAGGGGACTAGCTTGTATTAAAGTGCTGTAGTGCTATACTAGAGAGACATTAGGCCCTTCTACTCTCAATGCTGTCTGCAGAGAGTGAAGTGGCCAAAAAGGGGCGTTTAAATAAGATATAATAGATTACATCACTTCCCAAGGATTTGTCCAATAAATCGCTATGTTTACAATGGATACTTATTCCCGCCACCTCCGTTAAGTAAACATGATATAATTATATCGGAGATAACCATATAAGGAGTCCACTAAGAGCATTAGATATTATAATGGACAAGGGCAAAACTTATACTATTCAAACACAAAAAAATATGTATAAATGCCCGTATAAAATGTAAGTAACATTAATTAATAGATCAAATAATTGGACTAGGAAGGATCATGAAGAATGTATGTAACTCCTAAGGAATGGTGACTAAATGGGTTTTTTGGCAAAATTATTCAAATAAATGGGTCAAGAACAAAGAAAATAAAGAAAGCCAAAGAAGAATTAAATGAAACAACCATAATTAATCTGGTCATTTAGGCCCTTTGGTGAGATAGTTTCCAAATAGAAAATCCACTTGGCCTCCCTCTGCAAAATTAATTGGTCCCAGTTCCCCCCTCTGGGGGGTTTAAGTACTCTATCAATGGCCATAAATTTAATGCAGTTGATATTGCCACCATGAAGACCATGAATATGTCTTGAAATGGGAGTGTCCCTCTTGTGTGTGACATCGCCAACATGCTCTAATCCACAAGAACAGGTGGCTTTGTAAATGACCCCCTTAGTGCTGCAATTCATGAAACATTTACTGGGGTAATTTTTGCCCGTCACATTACTGACAAATGTCTTTCCAGTATCTATGTGTTGACAAGCAACACAATGCCCACATTTGTAGCAACCCATAACATTGCTATCTAGCCATGTTTGAGTTGCAGGGGCAGAAAAATGGCTATGAACTAGTCTATCATTTAGTGATCGAGCTTTCTTGTAGGTGATCAATGGATCCTCACCAAGAAAAGGCGAAATGTCACCATCCATTTGAAGGATAGACCAATGTTTTTTAATGATATTCCTCACTTGTGCATAGCCGTTGTCAAAAGTTGTGATGAATCTGAGGAGATTATTATCCGTCTCATTTCGCGTAACCGGATTCAACAATTCCGAACGGGTACGTGACTTGGCGTCACGGTATGCCTTAGTTAGAATGTGTCGGGGGTAACCTCTATCAAGGAATCTTTCCCTCAAGTCCTTGGCTTGAATTTCAAATGCCGAATTGTTGGAACAATTCCTACGGACTCTTAGATATTGCCCTTTAGGGATGCCGCTCTTAAGATGCTGTGGGTGATGGCTACTCCAATGTAATAAAGCATTGGTAGATGTAGGTTTCCTATATGTAGAGGTTACCAATTCGCCATTCTCACCCCTCTTGATGAGGATATCAAGAAACGGCAATGTTGTCTCGTGGATCACTGATGTAAAGAACAGACCAATATTATTATGATTGAGACTAGTCACAAAACTGCTGAATTCATCAATAGAACCCCTCCAAATTATAAAAATATCGTCTGTGTATCGTGTCCATATTTCAAGAGCATGACACACAGATGATTCAGCTTCCTCAAGATCACTACAAACCATAGTCTCTTCCCACCAGCCAAGGAGGAGATTTGCATAGGCCGGGGCACAGAATGGTGAGAATGGCGAATTGGTAACCTCTACATATAGGAAACCTACATCTACCAATGCTTTATTACATTGGAGTAGTATAAGTTTTGCCCTTGTCCATTATAATATCTAATGCTCTTAGTGGACTCCTTATATGGTTATCTCCGATATAATTATATCATGTTTGCGATGCATATATTATCCACCTCGCTTATTTATTTCACCAGGATCGTTATTTCTAATTGTTTTTCTGTTTGTATTAAAAGCCCACCCTCTATGACTCTGGGCGCCTCCTTGCTCACGTAGATTATTTACTGTGAGCCGACTGTATCCGCCTTCCTGAGATGACGCTGCACTGAGGACACACCCACTGTCTGTTGCCTGGTTGCGCGGCGCTCGGCGTTATACATTATAGAGGCCGGAAGTTGGCGGTCCCTTCTGAATGGTCTGTGACTTGAGAAAGTGACGTTATGTTACTTCCTGCTGCGTTCCACTGACTGTAGGATCTCTCGGCGTACGTTTCAAGGAGTGTAAGTAGCGACTTTACCATGTGGCATACATTTTACTTAACGGAGGTGGCGGGAATAAGTATCCATTGTAAACATAGCGATTTATTGGACAAATCCTTGGGAAGTGATGTAATCTATTATATCTTATTTAAACGCCCCTTTTTGGCCACTTCACTCTCTGCAGACAGCATTGAGAGTAGAAGGGCCTAATGTCTCTCTAGTATAGCACCACAGCACTTTAATACAAGCTAGTCCCCTGATGAAACCGCTTGAAGGAAACGCGTCGGGACACCTCTTTAGGGAAAGTGCAGGGCGTATTATGTTATAGGGCTAGTTGTGGACTGCCCTTGTTAGGGCAGGAGCTTGGGGGTTAGTCTATTGATAGCCCCTTAGGGAGTGACAGGGAATTGTCCTCCCGTTGGATGCATCAGAGATCCAGTGCAATATATGTGGTTTCTGGAAAAGGCTCCTGCTCTCTTCTCATATGATATGGTGAGATCGTTCCTTTTTTCTCTCTCATCAATATTACAATAAGAATTATCGTGTGATATATATGTGTTCCCAGTGTGACCTTATATGAATTGTGGAGGTTGGTTTATTATATATCCTCTCCAAATGGTTGTGCCTGGGTACGGTAATTACCACAGGATTACTATGAGTGGTTTAATTTATCCTAAATGAAGATGCTGTTTTTAGTTCTCAGAACTATAGGAGAGCTTAAACACTACTGACATAATTGTTAGCATCTTCTATTGTATTTTAGCTTGGGTGACTCACACTATTTGTTTTTTATGAATATATTAAAGGTTATGTTTTAATTTCACCTTTGCTTTATATTATTCATTCTGCCTCCCAAAAATCGTAATAAAAAGCGATCAAAAAATGTCATGTGCCCAAAAATGGTACCAATAAAAACGTCAACTCGTTCCGCAAAAAATAAGACCTGACATCACTCTGTGGGCCAAAATATGGAAAAATTTTAGCTCTCAAAATGTGGTGATGCAAAAACTATTTTTTGCAATAAAAAGCATCTTTTAGCGTGTGACAGCTGCCAAACATAAAAACCCGCTATAAATAGTAAATCAAACCCCCCTTTATCACCCCCTTAGTTAGGGAAAAATAAAAATAAAAATAATAAAATTAAAAAAATGTATTTATTTCCATTTTCCCATTAGGGTTAGAGTTGGGGCTAAAGTTAGGGTTGGGGTTGGGATTAGGGTTAGGGGTGTGTTAGGGTTAGGTTTGTGGTTAGGGTTATGATTAGGGTTGGGATTAGGGTTAAAAAAATATGTGTTGGGGTTAGGGTTGTAGTTAGAATTGGGGGGGGGTTTCCACTGTTTAGGCACATCAGGTGCTTTCCAAATGTGACATGGCGTCTGATCTTAATTCCAGCCAATTCGGCATTGAAAAAGTCAAACGTTGCTCCTTCCCTTCTGAGCTCTGCCATGCACCCAAACAGTAGTTTACCCCCACATATGGGGTATCAGCGTACTCAAGAAAAGTTGCACAATAACTGTTGGGATCCAATTTCTTCTGTTACCCTTGAAAAAATAAAAAATTGGGGGTAAAAATATCATTTTTGTAGAAAAAAAATAGATTTTTTATTTTTATGGCTCTACGTTATAAACTTCTGTGAAGCACTTGGGGGTTCAAAGTTCTCACCACACATCTAGATAAGTTCCTTATGGGGACTAGTTTCCAAAAAGGGGTCACTTGTGGGGGGTTTCCACTGTTAAGGCACATCAGGGGCTCTCCAAACGCGACATGACACCCGCAGACTATTCCATCAAAGTCTGCAATGCAAAACGTCACTACTTCCCTTCCGAGCCCCGATGTGTGCCCATACAGTAGTTTTCTCCCACATGTAGGGTATCAGCGTACTCAGGACAAATTGGACAACAACTTTTGGGGTCCAATTTCTCCTGTTACCCTTGGGAAAATAAAAAACTGGGGACTAAAACATCATGTTTGTGGAAAAAATATGATTTTTTTTATTTTCACGCCCAGGCGTTATAAACTTCTGTGAAGCACTTGAGGATTCAAAGTGCTCATCACATATCTAGATAAGTTCCTTTGGGGGTTTAGGTTCCAAAATGGGGTCACTTGTGGGGGGTTTCCACTGTTTAGGCACATCAGGGGCTCTCCAAACACGACATGACACCCACAGACCATTCCATCAAAGTCTGCATTCCTAAACGTCATTACTTCCCTTCTGAGCCCCGACGTGTGCCCATGCAGTAGTTTTCTCTCACATGTAGGGGATCAGCGTACTCAGGACATATTGGAGAACAACTTTTGGTGTCCAATTCCTCCTGTTACCCTTGGAAAAATAAAAAATTGGTGACTAAAGGATCATTTTTGTGGGAAAAAAATAGGCTTTTTATTTTCATGCCTGGGCATTATAAAGTTGTGTGAAGCACTTGGGGGTTCAAAGTGCTCACCACAGATCTAGATAAGTTCCTAAGGGGTCTAGTTTCCAAAATGGGGTACATGTGGGGTGTTTACACTGTTTAGGCACATCAGGGGCTCTGCAAACGGAACATGACACCCATCAAAGTCTGCATTCCAAAATGTCATTACTTCCTTTCTGAGCCCTGCTGTGCTCCCAAACAGTATTTTCCCCCACATATGGGGTATCAGCGTACTCAGGACAAATTGGACAACAACCTTTGGGGTCCAATTTCCTTGGGAAAAATCAAAAATTGGGGAATAAAAAATAATTTCTGTGGAAATTTTTATTTTTTTTCACACCCAGGCATTATAAACTTTAGTGAAACACTTGGGGTTGAACGTGCTCACAACAGATCTAGATAAGTTCCTTAGGAGGTCTAGTTTCCAAAATGGTGTCACTTGTTGGGAGTTTTCACTGTTTAGGCACATCAGGTGCTCTCCAAACACGACATGTGTCCAGCCAATTCTGCGTTGAAAAAGTCAAACTGCGCTCCTTCTCTTCCGAGCTCTGCCATGCACCCAAACAGTGGTTTAACCCCACATATTGGGTATCAGTGTACTCAGGACAAATTGCACAATAAGTTTTGAGGTTTTATTACCCTTGGGAAAATAAAAATTGGGGTGAAAAGATCATTTTTGTTTAAAAAATATGATTTTTTAATTTTATGGCTCTTCGTTATAAACTTCTTTGAAGCACTTGGAGGTTCAAAGTTCTCATCTCACATCTAGATAAGTTCCTTATGGGGTCTAGTTTCTGAAATGGTGTCACTTGTGGGGGTTCCCTCTGCTTAGGCACATCAGGGGTTATCCAAATGCGACATGGCGTCCAATCTCGATTCCATCCAGTTTTGGTTTGAAAAAGTCAAATAGCGCTCCTTCCCTTCCGAACTCTGCCGTGCGCCCAAACAGTGGTTCCCCCAACACATGGAGTATCAGCGTACTCAGGACAAATTGGACAACAGCTTTTATGATCCAATTTCACCTGTTACCCTTGGGAAAATAAAAAATTGGTGTTATGATTTGGTAGCTGAGGAGAGCAGGCAAAAACGGCAATACACCAGAGAGGTTGGAATCTATTGGATTGCAGTACCCTGACTAACCACCACAACTAAAGGCAGCCGTGGAGCGTTCCTACGTTGGTCCTAGACGCCTCTTCACAGCCTGAGAGATTAACTACACCTAAAGATAGAAAGAGGAAAGCTATCTGCCCCGGAGCAGATCCCCAAAGAGCATATGAAGCCCCCAAACATGTAATGGCGGTTAGACAAGAGGAAATACAGACACAGACAGAAAATAGTATGAGCTAACGTTGGGGCCCAATCTGTCTAGACAGAAAAGGATAGAAAGGATACTCACTGCAATAAAAAAACCCCTAAAAAATGCCAACGCTACTGATTGCAAAAACACCTGAGATCACACGACCTCTACCACCTAAATCAGTTCTCTGGTGTAACAAAACCAAGCCGCAGCCACTGAAAAAACTGGAAAAGGCAAATGAACAAACAACAGTGGCTCCAGCGGAACTGAGAGGAGCCCAAGCCCCCCGGGGGGGAATCTGGCTAACCTCTCAGAAATGCAGAGAAATATGCAAATGGTAAGCACAAAAACAAAAACAGAAAATATCTTATCTGAAAGCAGAAGAAGAGGCAAGACTCAGCAAGCTTCCAAGTGAATCAGGAACCACAGTTGAGACAAGAACAATTGATCACCGGCAACCATGATGGGAGGGAACCTCCCTTATATCCAGCCAGTCCGTGACTCCTGATGGCCAATCCTCATTGAATGGTTCAGTACTGTTTGTAACCACCAGAGGGAGCTTCTGCTCAGAATTCATTTCCAAAACATTAACAACAATTGGTGACTTAAATATCATTTTTGTGGGAAAAAAAATCGGATTTTTTATTTTCATGCCCGGGCATTATAAACTTGTGTGAAAGCACTTTGGGGTTCAAAGTGCTCACCACAGATCTAGATAAGTTCCTTAGGGGGTCTAGTTTCCAAAATGGGGTCACTTGTGGGGGGTTTCCACTGTTTTGGCACATCAGGGACTCTGCAAACTGAACATGACACCCATCAAAGTTTGCATTCCAAAACGTCATTACTTCCTTTCCGAGCCCTGTCGTGCGCCCAAACAGTATTTTCCCCGCACTTATGGGATATCAGCGTACTCAGGACAAATTGGAGAACAACTTTTGGGGTCCAATTTCCTTGGAAAAAATCAAAAATTGGGGACTAAAAAATAATTTTTGTGGAAATTTTTATTTTTTTTCACACCCAGGCATTATAAACTTTAGTGAAACACTTGGGAGTTCAAAGTGCTCACTACATATCTAGATAAGTTACTTAGGGGGTCTAGTTTCCAAAATGGTGTCACTTGTTGGGGGTTTCCACTGTTTAGGCACATCAGGGGCTCTCCAAACGCGACATTGTGTACAATCTCAATTCCAGCCAATTTTGGTTTGAAAAAGTCAAACGGCGCTCCTTCCCTTCCAAGCCCTGCCGTGCACCCAGACAGTGGTTCTCCCACATATAGAGTATCGGCGTACTCAGAAGAAATTGCTCAACAACTTTCTCTGTCCATTTTCTCTTTTTACCCTTGTTAAAATAAAAAAATTGTTTGCAAAAGATCATTTTTGTGACTAAAAAGTTAAATGTTCATTTTTTCCTTCCAAGTAGCTTCAGCTCCTGTGAAGCACCTGAAGGGTTAATAAACTGCATGAGTTTTGTTTTAGTACCTTGAGGGGTGCAGTTTTTAGAATGATGTCCTTTTGGGAATTTTCTGCCATATAGACCCCTCAAAATTGTTTTGTATAATTTGTTGTAAAAATGAGAAATCGCTGGTCAACTTTTAACCCTTATAACTTCGTAACAAAAAAAAATTTGGTTCCAAAATAGTGCTGATGTAAAGTAGATATTTGGGAAATGTTATTTAGTAACTATTTTGTGTGACATATTTCTCTGTTTTAAGGGAATAAAAATTCAAAGTTTAAAAATTGCAAAATTTTCCAAATTTACGCCATATTTCAGTTTTTTTCATAAATAACCGCAAAGAAATTTTACCACTATCATGCAGTACAATATGTCATGAGAAAACACACTCAGAATCGCTAAGATCCGTTGAAGCATTCAAGAGTTATAGCCTCATAAAGAGACAGTGGTCAGAATTGTAAAAATTGGAACAGTGATTAACGTGCAAACCACCCTTGGTGGTTAAGGGGTTAAAATTGCTGTAAATTTTAAAAGAGACAATCGACCATACTTAAATTTGGACTGTACATTATTTGGTTCATGAAAAGCGAGAGTGCAATGAACCTCAGCGACAATGACGAGAAACATACTCGCGCCGAGTGGTTTTGCCAACTTGTCGCTCCACTGGTCATCTCCACTATGAGATAGACTTTCTGCTCATCATGGGTAGTTTGTTTGTTGTGATTGCATTTAATTCCTGCTGAATTCCTTCTTCATTTGTTAACAATGCACAGATACAGTTTGGAGGAGTGTGTTTTCCAAAATGGGTAGAAAAAATGGATGCAGCAAAGATGACACCTGAGAAAAACATTAGTTACTTTCTCTCAGAGGACTCTGATACAGCCAAACCAGATATCTTGCTTTGCACTGAGGAGGGGCAACACTTGTCTGCAAATTGAGATTATGGTTCGGCTTTTATCATAAGTCATATGGCAAGGCTCAGTAAAGGGTAGAGTTGAGCATTCCGATACCGCAAGTATCGGGTATCGGCCGATATTCGCTGTATCGGAATTCCGATACTTAGTTCCGATATTTTTCATATATCGTATACCGGAATCGGAAGTTCCCATAATTCTTTGAGAGGCAATGTGATTTTAGTCAGCCAATGAGGAATCCTAAGAAGTGTGGGCACATCCTGTAATGCTGCGGTCATGTTAACTAATGGCATGGCTGTGATTGGATGCTGAAATGATGTCAGAATGCACTATAAAAGGCGCCGCCGCCATTTTAGCGTCACTGTGCTGTGAATTCAGTAAGGGACAGAACGCTGCTGTGCTGACTCTGAGGGACAGTTAGAGATTGCGATTTTGTGTTACTGTGCTTTAGGCAGGCTAGTTTACCAACCGCTGTGTAAAGCTTCCTTTTGCCTTGCAGTGTTGTTTTAACAGCTCTGTGCAAGATGTGTGTGTGAGAGTGCAGGTGACGCTGCAGTTTGCTCTGCATCCAACGCTGTTTGTAGGCATCTGCACGTGTCACTCACAGACTCTTTTTTTTTTCTTTAGTGTAATTCTTGCTGCTCCATTCAATTGAAATTATAGTGTGACGCGCTTCCATCCGTATACAATACATTGGTTGCAAACACTATAGAAGTACAGAAAGGAGCCTTTCAGAGATAGTGAACAGTTGTGTGCAGTGTTCACTCTAGTCTGTGAGGTTTTTTTTTTTTTGAGTGCAGATCACGCTCCAGTTAGTTCTTCAACCACTGCTGCTTGTACTCTGCTGAGCGTGTCTCACTGCCTCATCCTTGACATTTTTCTCTAATTGGTGCTGCTCCATTCTATTTAAAAAAAATCAAATCTATTAGTGTGACGTGCTTCCATCCGTATCCAATACATTGGTTGCAAACACTATACAAGTACACAAAGGAGCCTTTCAGAGATAGTGAACAGTTGTGTGCAGTGTTCACTCCAGTCTGTGAGGTTTTTTTTTTTTGAGTGCAGATCACGCTCCAGTTAGTTCTTGAACCACTGCTGCTTGTACTCTGCTGAGCGTGTCTCACTGCCTCATCCTTGACATTTTTCTCTAATTGGTGCTGCTCCATTCTATTTAAAAAAAAAAAATCTATTAGTGTGACGTGCTTCCATCCGTATCAAATACATTGGTTGCAAACAATATAGAAGTACACAAACGGGCCTTTCACAGCTACTGAACAGTTGTGTGCAGTGTTTACTGTAGTCAGAGGTTTTCATTTTTGGAGTGCAGATCCCGCTCCAGTTAGTTCTTCAACCACTGCTGCTTGTACTCTGCTGAGCGTGTCTCACTGCCTCATCCTTGACATTTTTCTCTAATTGTTGCTGCTACATTCTATTTCAAATAATTCAAATCAATTACTGTGACGTGCTTCCATCCGTATTAAATACATTGGTTGCAAACAATATAGAAGTACACAAACGGGCCTTTCACAGCTACTGAACAGTTGTGTGCAGTGTTTATTGTAGTCAGAGGTTTTCATTTTTGGAGTGCAGATCCCGCTCCAGTTAGTTCTTCAACCACTGCTGCTTGTACTCTGCTGAGCGTGTCTCACTGCCTCATCCTTGACATTTTTCTCTAATTGGTACTGCTCCATTCTATTTCAAATAACTCAAATCTATTAGTGTGATGCGCTTCCATCCGTATATAATACATTGGTTGCAAACAGCCTTTTTGTTAAGGTACAGTAATATATCGACATTGTACAGGTGTCGCTATTCAGTCTGATAACTAGATATCATTCACCTTTTCTATCAGTTGTCGTTGTTTCAGCAAAACTTTCAGGTATATATTTAGCTCTATGCACTATTGACTTTAACAAGGTAATGCATGAGTTTTGTTACCGATTCTCATTTTTACATGATGGACCTTTATGATATGGGTTGTTAAATTTGTAATTAAATATGTATTTTTTGAAATGACACAAATATAAGTAATGTTGAAGAGGACTAGTCCTACATCCATTGTTTGCACAATATTACAGGTGTACATCACGTCCCTTAATCAACAATGGATTCTTAAATTTACTTGTTTGCTTTTATTTAAAAGCCAAGAACACTGAAGGCTAACCTTCGCACTGCAGCTGTTGTCAAAGTTCAACCCACATTATGCACTTCCAACATTGCAGCATTTGAGGCATGATGTGAGTTGGATTTGTCTAAATTATGGAGTGACAAGGTTCACCATCAGTACCCTATAGCATAAGTAGGCTTTTGTGTTAGCATTTGTGTTCGACATGTGGATATCTGCAGTAATATGTCACAATTATTTTGTTACAGATTTGTGACAAAGACTAATAATTTTATGGTTTTAAAGGTGACGTTTCACTTGTTTACAGCTTAGAAATAAGGGTGTAGCCTCTTATCTATGTGTAGCAGTAGCCACTTTAACATGTCATGTTTTTTTCAACATGTGTAGCTACCTAGCAGTAATTTTTGCCGGACACACAGCAGGAGAACAGCAGGCGTTACTGAACCCCACAAACACATCAGCGATTGTTTTGATCTGTGCATCCAACACTTCAGAGCAGCAACTGCCAGTGTTGTAGCCCAGGCAGTAGAGTTCAGGTGGTAGAAAGATGAACATAACAGGAGACATGGATAACGTTGCCAACCAGTTATTTAATCTGAAACCGGACAGGCAAATTCATGTGAGATCCATGCCTTGTTCATTTTCAGAAAAGTAAGCCGGTCTACATTATCAGAGGATAGTCGCATGCTACGGTCTGTTAGTACACCACCTGCAGCACTAAAGAAGCGCTCTGATAATACACTGGCAGCAGGGCAAGCCAGCACCTCCAACGCATACTGGCTAAGCTCTGGCCATGTATCCAGCTTAGAGACCCAAAACTTGAATGGGGAAGAGCCATCTGGGAGTACACTGAGAGGCCAAGACATGTAGTCTGTCACCATCTTATGGAAACTTTGCCTCCTGCTGACTGGAGCCGTCTCGGATGGTGTAGACATTGGTGGCGCTGCCACAAAACTTCGCCACATTTGGAACATACTGGTCTTGCTGTTGTGAATGTGCTAGAAATGAATTCTGAGCAGAAGCTCCCTCTGGTGGTTACAAACAGTACTGAACTATCCAATGAAAATTGTGAAGATTGGAGATCAGGTGTTACTGACTGGTGTTATATAAGGGAGGTTCCCTCCCATCAGGGTTGACGGTGATCAATTGTTCTGGTCTCATCTTTGATTCCTGTACACTTTGTAGCTTGCTGTTTCGTGCCTGCATCTTTTTCCAACAGATAAGACATTTTCTTCTTTTATTTTTTTTTGTTTTTTTTTGGCATTTTGTCCTGCACTTCTGTGGGGGTCTGCCGGGTCCCCTTGGGGGGCTTGTGCTCCTCTCAGTTTAGTTCAGCCACTGTTGTTTGTTCATTTTCCTTTTCCACTTTTTTCTGTGGCTGCTGTTTAGTTTTTGTTACACCAGAGAACTAATTTAGGTGCTAGAGGTCGTGTCATCTCAGGTGTTTTTGTAATTAGTAGAGTTAGTACTTTTCAGGGTTTTTTGTGATTGCATAAAGTGCCCTTCCTATCCTTTTCTATTTATGAAGTTTGAGCCCCAACGTTTGCTCATACTATTTTCTGTCTGTGTCAGTATTTCTTCTTGTCTAACCGCCATTACATGTTTGGGGGCTTTCTATGTTCTTTGTGGATCTGCTCCGGGGCAGATAGCTTTCCTCTTTCTATCTTTAGGTGTAGTTAGCTTCTCAGACTGTGACGAGGCGTCTAGGACCAACGTAGGTACGCTCCACGGCTGCCTTTAGTTGTGGTGGTTAGTCAGGGTACTGCAATCCCATAGATTCCAACCTCTCTGGTGTATTGCCTTTTTTGCCTGCTCTCCTCAGCTACCAAATCATAACATCTTGCCCTGTGCAGAGGCGCTGCTTGTGCTCCCTCTTGTTGCAGAGCTGTCTCCACTGCCTCGACGCACAGAGCTGCTTTGTAAAGCAGTAGTAGCAGCAGTGCTCTCGGTTGGAATGGAGAACATTATGGATTGCACCAGTGTGTCTTGGTACTCCCGAATTTTACGCTCCCGGTTCAACGGTGTGATGAGGCTTTGTAAGTTGTCCCGGTAGCGAGGGTCTAGGAGGGTGGACACCCAATAATCAGACGTGGTGAGAATGTGGGCGATGCGGCGGTCGTTTCTCAGGCACTGCAGTATGAAATCAACCATGTGCTGCAGACTCCCAACTGGCCAAGAAACGCTGTCCCCTGCAAGAGGCGTCATCTCTGCCTGCTCTGCATCACCCCACCCTCGCTATACATACTGACTAGAGCGTTGTGTACCTCCCTCTGGAGCGATGTCTTCCTCCTCCATTGACTCCTCCTCATCCTCCTCACAAAATGAGCCCTGCCCAGCCCTTTGTGAGGAACCACGTTGCGCTGACTGTCCAGAAGGTGACGGAATTTGTGACTCCTCATCCTCCACCTCTTCCAAAACCTCATCCCTTTGTGCTTGCAATGTTTTTTGAAGCAGGCAGATAAGGGGGACAGTCAGGCTGACTAGTGCATCATCTGCACTCGCCATCCGCGTTGACTCATCAAACGCACGCAAAACGTGGCAGATGTCCTTCATAGAGTCCTTCGCCAGTCCTTACACTGGCTGCCCATTCATTATAGTATCCAATTCAAAGTACTGGTTGTCACCCACAAAGCTCTCCACAGTGCAGCACCCCCCTACATCTCCTCCCTCATTTCTATCTATCGGCCTAACCGACTGCTGCGCTCTGCAAACGACCTTCGACTAACCTCTGCACTAATCCGTACCTACCTGTGATGTATGGTGTACAGTTCATATAGCGTCTTGTGCTTGGGTGCGAGGAAAACGCATGAGACACAGGTTTGATATGGAAGGACTTGTATTACTTCATACAAGTAGGCAAAAAGAGTCACACAGTTTGCAGGTACAGAAGCAGGAGACACAGCAGGCCAGAGTAACTTTAGTTCAGCAATAAGTCTCCACAACAGGTTCAGGATCTCTTCTCTGTTACCGTAATTCCATGCAAACGTGGATTTATCAAATAGCAGGTTTCCAGAGTCCACAAGTGTTCCAAAGTTCCTCAGTAGGAAATAGCTGGAGTACAAAGTCCAAGGTTTCCAGGAGTCAGGTCACAGGCTCACTGCAGGTTTGATTCTGAAGCACTGATTGCTCAGCTGAGGCTGCTTAAGAGGCAAGAGGGAGAGAATCAGGGCGGGAACATGAAAGCTGGAAACTCCATATTGACTGAGGACAAGATAGCTGCAGCAAGACAGAAAGCAAAATGGCCGACGGAAAAACTGAGTTTCAAGAAACATGTACAAAGAACCTTACATTACTCCCCCCTTAGGGACAACCTCCGGATGACCTCAGACCAGGCTTGTCTGGGTACCTCTGATGAAACTGGCGGAGCAAGCGAGGAGCATTAACGTTATTGACTGGTTCCCATGAGTTGTCCTCCACTGGGTAGCCCTGCCATTTAATCAAATATTGTAACTGATTTCTGTACAACCTGGAATCTAGAATCCTTTCCACCACAAATTCTTCCTGACCATTGACCAGCACTGGGTCAGGGCAAGGAGAAGAACGACCAGGAAACGTATTGGGTGTTGCAGCCTTTAGTAGGGATACATGAAAGACAGGGTGGATTCTCATAGTTCTGGGCAGTTGAAGACGACAAGCAACGGCACTTATAATTTTACTGATTTTATAGGGTCCAATGTACTTATGTCCCAATTTAGATGATGGAATCCTTAACTTAAGATTTCTGGTTGACAGCCAGACCAAGTCTCCTACCTTGAAAGCTGGTGCAGGTTTACGAAATGTATCTGCTGCTTTCTTGTACCTTTCCTGAGCCAATTCCAGATTTTCCTTTAGAAGATCCATATTCTTTTGTAAAGACGTGATTCTTTCAGCCACTGCCGGCAAGGGCGTTTCTATGGGAAATCGAGGAAGAATGTTAGGATGATAACCTAAATTGGAGTAAAAAGGAGACTGCTTAGTGGAGGCGCTCTGAGAGTTGTTATAAGAGAACTCAGCCAGTGGGAGTAGATCCACCCAATCATCCTGTAGGTGGCAGATAAAGCAGCGGAGATACTGCTCCAGGGTCTGATTGGTTCGTTCTGTCTGTCCATTAGTCTGGGGATGAAAAGCAGAAGAAAGGTTTACTTTAATGTCCAATGCGGCACAGAAATTTTGCCAAAACCTTGAAGTGAATTGCACCCTCGATCCGAAATGACCTCATCCGGTACTCCATGCAAGCGAAACACATTCTTAATCATCAAATCTGATGTCTGTTTTGCAGTGGGTAAGCCGACACAGGGGATAAAATGAGCTGCCTTTGTTAAACGATCAACCACCACTAGAATGGTGTCCTTCCCTTGAGAGGTTGGTAACTCCACAATGAAGTCCATAGAAATGGATCCCCACGGGCGGGACGGGGTGGGAAGGGGTTGCAACAGACCAGTTGGTGAGGAGCGAGGTGTTTTGCATCTTGCACAGACTTCACATGAAGTGACATAGTTTAAAACGTCTTTCCTGTAAGTGGGCCACCAAAAGAAACGAGAAAGAAATTCTTGTGTCTTTAGAATTCCTCTATGCCCAGATATCTTGGAATCGTGGATGAGTTGCAATACTCTCAATCTGACTGTTTCAGGTATATACAGACGTTGTCCCTGAATCCACACACCATTCTTAAAGACAAGACTTACGTCCCTTGGGGGTTGTGCCAACAAAGAATCCGCATGGTATGCTTCCTTGATGTCTTTAAGTAGGTCTTGATTATGAATCACTCCCAGGAATCTAGAGTCAGGAAGAATAGTCTTAGGAGGAGTAAGTGGATGGGTCTCTGCTGAATGAATCCTAGAGAGTGCATCAGCCTTTCCATTGCGCGATCCTGGCCTATAAGAAATTACAAAATTAAATTGGTTTAGGAAAAGATTCCAGCGAGCTGGCGAGGAGTCAGGCACTTAGCCGACCTGATAAATTCAAGGTTACGATGGTCTGTCAGGACGACTATTTGCTGTGCAGCACCCTGAAGAAGGTGTCTCCATTCTTTGAAGGCGGCAATAATGGCCAACAATTCTCTATTGCCCACATCGTTAGTTCCTCTCAGCCGAAGACAACCGCTGGGAAAAGTAAGCACAGGGATGCAAGACATTCTTCTCACCTGTTCTCTGAGAGAGTATAGCTCCAACGGCAACGTCTGAAGCATCCACCTCTATTATGAAGGCAAGTTCGGGGTTGGGATGTACTAAGATAGGTGCGGTGGTAAATTTATCCTTTAGATGGGAAAATGCTTCCTGGGCTTGCGGGGGTCCAGGAGAACCTAGACTCTTTCCGGGTAAGTTGGGTGATAGGTGACACTACCTCAGAGAAATTCCTAATGAAACGTCTATAGAAGTTGGCAACCCGATGAAGCGCTGCACCTCCTTCACATTCCTAGGAATTGGCCAATCCTTGATGGCTTGGGTCTTGCTTCCATCCATACTAATTCCTTGCGTAGACAGTACATACCCCAGAAATTTAATCTCGGTCCTATGGAATTCACACTTTTCAAGTTTGATGTAAAGATGGTTCTGTCTTAGGCATTCTAAGACCATTCTCACATGTCCATGATGTTCCTCTGTGGAGTTAGAAAAAATTAAGATATCATCCAGATAAATCACCACAAATGTATCTAGGAGATCCCTGAAGATGTCATTCACCAAGTGTTGGAAAGTGGCTGGGGTGGTACTCAGACCAAAAGGCATGACTAGATATTCAAAGTGTCCATAGCGTGACCTGAATGCAGTCTTCCATTCATCCCCAGGTCTAATACGGACCAAGTTATAGGCCCCACGGAGATCCAGTTTAGAGAAAATTTTGGCATGCCGCACTCTCCAATAACTCAGGGATTAAAGGCAATGGATAACGGTTTCTAATAGTAACCTTATTGAGTTCCCTATAGTCTATGCAGGGTCTCAGAGATCCATTTTCTTCTTCACAAAGAAGATGGGTGCACCTGCAGGAGATGAAGAGGGGCGTATGAAGCCCTTGGCTAGATTTTCATCTATGTAGTCCTTCAAAGCCTTTAGCTCGGGCCCCGCCAGGGGGTAGATCTTACCAAAAGGTATCTCTGCTCCAGGCAGTAATTCAATTGGACAATCATATGGACGGTGAGGGGGAAGCTGGTCAGCGTTCTTCTTGTCACATAAATCCACATAGTCCTGGTATACAGCTGGTAGTTCAGGGACTGACATGGTTCCTTTAGGAACAGAGCAAGCTGAAACTTCTGGACTCATGTTTTCTCCGGAAAGTGTAATTTCTTGGTCTCCCAGTTAATCGTAGGGTTCTGAGCCTGCAGCCATGGTAGCCCTAGAATAATGGGAAAGTGGGGAGAAGAGATAAACATAAGGACAGTTTCTCCTGATGATCTTTACCCATAAGGACCCTCAAAGGCTCCGTTTCCTGATCCACTGGTCCAGAGGTCAGCAGGGAGCCATCCACAGTCTCCATCTGTACTGGAGTAGCCTTTTTCACTGAACGTATCCCTGTTTCAGAGCAAAGGAGATATCCATAAAATTTCCACTTGCCCCTGAGTCGATCATAGCAGAGCTAGACACCCAGACTGAGTCAACCCAGATTTTGATGGAAAGGAAGCAATGAGAATTGTTTTTCTTACAACTCAGCTGGGACACCGCTGAGGAAACTTGAAAAATTGCAGCGTTTACACAGTCATCGTCCCCAGAACTAACGGAGTTTAAGTCCGAGAAATCAATATCTCTTGCAGCAGATCTCTCTGGAGCCTGAGGCTCGGACATGACAGATCTCCTCTCGCAACACTCACAGTGAATGACTGCCGCAGTAGTCTTACGAGAACGGCTGGGGCAGTTTATAATGAAGTGCCCTGACTTACCACAGTAGAAACATAGATTTTCCTTTAAACGATGTTCTTTGCGTGCATCACTAACCCGTCTTTGTAAAGAGTCCACCTGCATGGGTTCAGGTTCTGGTTCCCGTGTGATCCTACTCAAAGGTTCCTTAGCTGAGGAGAGAGGTAGGAAAAGGTTAGTGCGATTATTTTCGAACCATCTCTCTTGTCTGCGTTCAGTTAGACGAGCATCAATACGGATACAGTAGTTAATAAAGTCACCTAACGCAGTGGGAGGGTCGGCACGAGCAAGTTCATCCTTAATCAGAGGAGACAACCCTTTCCGAAAAATAGATTTTTGGCAGAACTGTCCCAAGTGGTATCGAGAGCCCATCTCCTGAAATCCAAGGCATATTCAGCTACTGAGCGCTTACCTTGGCGCAAAGTTAACATGGCTGCTTCAGCTGTTGCACCTCGATTGGGGTCATCAAACACCTGCCCCATGGCTGAAATGAAAGCATCAAGATGATTCAAACATTCATCCCCAGTCTCAATCAGAGGGTTTGCCCACATCAAAGCCCTTATTGGTAAGCAACATGATTATAGTAAGCACTTTGGATCGTTCAGTGGGAAATTGTGAAGCATGTGCAGAGAAAAATAGATTGCATTGATTAATAAATCCCCTGAATTTCTCACGTTCACCGCCAAAATGAAAAGGGGGTAACTTGGGGATCCCAGAACTCGGGGTTATGGCAGGAGCCTGGACTCGTTCCTCTAGAGCACATATGTCAAAGTCAAGGCCCGCGGGCCAGATACGGCCCGCGAATTGATTATCTATGGCCCCCTGGATGATATTTAATTACTATTAGATCCGGCCCGCAGGCCACAGCCGCCTGCTGGTGTTTTGCACGCACCAACCAGGGCCGGCGTCAGCACCCGGCACACCCGGGCAAGTGCCGGGGCCCTGAGCAGGCGGGGGGGGCCCACTCGCAGTCTGGCACCCCCCCGCCCGTTAGCGGAGGAGAGCGGTGTCAGCGCCGCCACTGGGCCCCCCCCGCTTGCTCAGGGCCCCGGCATCAGCTGGCACAATACTTACCTCTCCCGTGCCTCCGCTGCCGCAGCTCCGGGCTCCAGAGGGCGCCGGCGCTTCCTCTCACAGCAGGCCGCTGAATGACGTCATCATTCAACGGCCGGCTGTGGCACAGAGCGCGCGGACGTCGGACAGGTAAGACGTGTGTGTGTATGTCTCTGTGTGTGTCTGTGTGTATGTAGCGCGGTGCTTTGTGTGTGTGTGTGTGTGTGTATAAGTATGTGAGAGATTGCTTGTGTGCTGTCTGTGTGTGATGATGGGCAGGCATTGCTGATAATGGGGAGGCATTGATGATGATGATGGGGAGAAGATGATAATGGGCAGGCATTGCTGATAATGGGGAGGCATTGATGATGATGATGGGGAGAAGATGATAATGGGCAGGCATTGCTGATAATGGGGAGGTATTGGTGATGATGGAGAGAAGATGATGATAATGGGCAGGCATTGATGATGGGGAGAAGATGATGATGGTCAGGCATTGATGATGATGGGGAGGAGATGATGATGATGGGCAGGCATTGATAATGGGGAGGCCATGATGATGATGGGGAGGCAATGATGATGATAATGGGGAGTCTTTCCACAGCGCCCTTTCCTGAGCTGTAACAGTGCAGAACGCAGTACAGCGCAGAGGAGAGCTCCATATTTTGTATGGAGCATTATATGGGGACCAGTATCCTGTATGGAGCATTATATGGGGGTGACATCCTGCATGGGGTATTATATGGGTGATGAGGGGGAGACTGTGGTGCCCATAATATTGTATGGAGGACTCTACTGTCCAGTCTGTACTGTGCGCTGTGAGGATTTGGCGGTTTTTGAGCTATTGTACAATTTACAATAGATATCACTCATGTAATGGAAGAAGAGAAGTATTTGGCATTGTACTGTACCCATATTTCTCTGCTGTATCTGTGCATCATGAATCGTGGTCTGTGTTAAAGGGGCCCACTGAGGCTCTTTCGCCCGGGGCCCATAAAAATCTGGAGCCGGCCCTGGCACCAACACTACATTTCCCACAATGCATCGGTAGCAGGGCCGGCGTTAGTCCGGCCCTCGACTTGTAGCAAATTTGTTTTTTTGGCCCTCGGTGTGTTTGACTTTGACATCCCTGCTCTAGAGCCTCAATCCTGGCTCGTAAATCCTGGGTAGTTTGTCCAAACACTTGCAAATTGTGATTAGTGAGGTCCTGTAGGCTTGCAAAACGGGTCTTTAAAGTCTGTACATCTGAAAGGATTGTATCAGTCACTCCGCAAAGCTCCTTTATGCGAGCCTCCATCTTCCAGATCTTTTAAGGCAGAAGTACTGGAGGGAGAAGAGGAAAGAAAAAAAAAAAAAAAACACAATAGTGTTTACCTGTGGTAACACTCCTGAGTAAAATTAAGGGAATGCGCTCACCTGGAATGGTTGTGAGAAGTCACAACCACTGTCATCACAGAAGGTATAAACGGACATCTGATATCCACAGTCACAGCAGACACGGCCTTCCCAGACCCAGAAGACACTAACGTTGGCTTCAGAATCTTGTGATGTATGGTGTACAGTTCATATAGCGTCTTGTGCTTGGGTGCGAGGAAAACACATGAGACACAGGTTTGATATGGAAGGACTTGTATTACTTCATACAAGTAGGCAAAAAGAGTCACACAGTTTGCAGGTACAGAAGCAGGAGACACAGCAGACCAGAGTAACTTTAAGTTCAGCAATAAGTCTCCACAACAGGTTCAGGATCTCTTCTCTGTTACCGTAATTCCATGCAAACGTGGATTTATCAAATAGCAGGTTTCCAGAGTCCACAAGTGTTCCAAAGTTCCTCAGTAGGAAATAGCTGGAGTACAAAGTCCAAGGTTTCAGGAGTCAGGTCACAGGCTCACTGCAGGTTTGATTCTGAAGCACTGATTGCTCAGCTGAGGCTGCTTAAGAGGCAAGAGGGAGAGAATCAGGGTGGGAACATGAAAGCTGGAAACTCCATATTGACTGAGGGCAAGATAGCTGCAGCAAGACAGAAAGCAAAATGGCCGACGGAAAAACTGAGTTTCAAGAAACATGTACAAAGAACCTTACACTACCACTCCCGACTACAAGACTTCTCCGTGCTGCGCAAATCCTCTGGAATGCTGTACCCCAAGAAATTAGGACTATCCGCAATTAGCATGGTTTCAGGCGCTCCCTCAAAACACATTTGTTCAGAGCGACCTATCACATTCACTAATCAAAGTCATTCTATGTGTAAGTCTGTGTGTGTAGCCCATTCACTATCTCCATCCATCCATCACTCCCTCAAAATGGCTGGACCATCATTGTAAATACACCATTGTATATAAACACCTGTACTTTGTATCTCCCCCACCTCATTGTAGATTGTAAGCTGTCACGAGCAGGGGCGGCTTATATTGCTTTAATTATTGTATTGTTAACGTTGTTACTTATGACTTGTGTTCTGAAACTGTTAAACTGTAAAGCGCTGCGGAATATGTTGGCGCTATATAAATAAAGATTATTATTATTATAGAGGCCCAGTCAGTAGTGGTGAAGTGTGAACGGCGCAAATTGCGAGTTGATTGCGCCTGATGCAGCTGATACTCCATTACTGTTGGCTGCTGCTCACACAACCGCTCCAACATATGTAACGTGTAATTCCACTTGGTGGGAGCGTCACATATGATGCGATGTTCAGGAAGGCGAAATCTGCGTTGCAGAGCTGCAATCAGCGATCTGGCCATGCTGGAACGTCGCAAGTGAGCGCACTCTAGGCGGACCTTGTGCAGCAGTGCATCAAGATCCGGATAGTCCCTCAAAAAACTCTGCACGACCAAGTTGAGCACATGTGACAGACATGGTATGTGAGTGAGGTTGCCAAGGCCCAGAGCTGCCACCAGATTTCGGCCATTGTCACACACTACCAAGCCTGGCTGGAGATTCGCTGCCAAAAACCACACGTCGCTCTCCTGCTTGATGGCATTCCAGAGCTCCTGCGCTGTGTGGCTTCGATTCCCCATGGAAATTAATTTCAGGACGGCCTGTTGACGTTTGGACACGGCTGTGCTCATATCGGTCGCAACAGGTAACCGTTCACGGGTCCATGTGGAGGTAGACCGTGACGGCTCCTGCAGCGATGATTCTGAGGAACTGGAGTAGGAGGAGGAGTCAATGTGTACAGACTTGATTCCTGCAATCCTTGGAGTTGGCAGAACACGTACAGCGCCACTCGCAAGATCAGTACCCGGCTCCACAACATTGACCCAATGGGCAGTGAGGGAAAGGTATCGTCCCTGGCCATGGGTGTTAGAACCCTCTTGTTAGGTTTTGTTTCAGTTAGCAGGTCACATGACCTTTTTTCCCTATTTAGTCTGGCTCCGCCCTTCTGGCTTTGCTTGACTTCATTGTATTATCTACTGTTAAGCTAGCCGGGTGCTTAGGTGCCTTATTCAGTCAGTTTTGCTTGATGTTAGGATCTCAAAGTATTTTGTTTTCTGTTTAATTAACCCTGCTACAATTTCTGTTAGGAGGTGTCCACCTTTTCTCCCAGTCCCTAGATCTTGTAGGGATTCCTCCCTCGCAACTATAGGTCTTCGTTCAGACTAGCTGAGGACTTTAGCGGGTCTGGTCGCAGGATTAGGTTCCCCGTTACATCGTAGGGATTCAGCTTAGTTCTATTGTAGGGACAGAATTCCCTTCTTTCCTTAGTGGTTGTAGCAGATCATAACAATGGGTACTGGTCCACGCATCGGTGGTCAGGTGGACCTTGCTACTGAGGGCGTTTAGTAGCGCATGTTTAATTTTTCCCTCAACATGCTTTTGCAGACCAGGTACGGCTTGCCTGCTGAAGCAGAACCAGCTGTGTGTGAGCTCGATGAAGAGGCTTCAACACAACCTGAAGATGTAGGTGCTGCTGTAGGTTGGCCTACATCTCCAGTGTGTCTTTGTAACTCAACTACGTGCTTTGTCCGCACATGTTTCCACATATTAGTGGTACTGAGGTTACTGACACTTTTACCTATTTTTAATTTTTGATTACACAGCTTGCATTTGACATAGCAAATATCATCTGCAAGTGTGTCAAAAAAGGACCACGCAGTGCAAGTCCTGTGAGCGCACGTTTTGACTTTTGGAAGACAACTGCTCCGAACAGGTGCCAAACTGGAGGCTACAGGCAACCGAGTCTGCAGCCTAACTCTCCCTCCTGTTTGTACCGTTGGGGCAATGTCTTCCTCTATCTTCCTTCTATCACTAACCACTTCTCTAGGCCTCTCACAGCTTTCAACCAAAGTACTGGTTCTCAGCCACAAAGCTATCCACAGTGCGGCACCCCTCTACATCTCCTCCCTCATTTCTATCTATCGGCCTAACTGACTGCTGCGCTCTGCAAATGACTTTCGACTAACCTCTGTCACTAATCCGTACCTCCCACTCCCGACTCCAAGACTTCTCCCGTGCTGCGCCAATCCTCTGGAATGCTGTACCCCAAGAAATTAGGACTATCCACAATTTGCATGGTTTCAGGCGCTCCCTCAAAACACATTTGTTCAGAGCGGCCTATCACATTCACTAATCAAAGTCATTCTATGTATTCTGTGGAAGTGTGTGTGTGTGTGTGTGTCTAGCCCATTCACTATCTCCATCCCTCACTCCCTTAAGATGGCTGGACCATCATTGTAAATGCACCATTGTATATAAACACCTATACTTTGTATCTCCCCCACCTCATTGTAGATTGTAAGCTGTCACGAGCAGGGGCGACTTATTTTGCTTAAATTATTGTATTGTTAACGTTGTTACTTATGACTTGTGTTCTGAAACTGCTAAACTGTAAAGCGCTGCGTAATATGATGGCGCTATATAAATTAATATTATTATTATTAGTATTCCTCTGAGCTGCTCCCAACACCTTCCTGTTCCTCACGCCATGTTGGGTCTTGGACCTCATCATCTCCACTACCCTCTTCCAACACCTGCTGCTGTTGGGTGGTCTGGCCAGCACCATGCTCAACAGAAACTGGCACCTGAGTCTCATCATCATCAGATGCGTTCTGCGGTGTGCTGACCATCGGCACTGTCTCACCCGCCTCTTCAGATTCAGAGAGACACAGCTGTTGCGCATCACTGCATACTCCCTCTTCTTCACATTCCAGAATGCTGCTTGGCTGGGCCCCTGTTTGCAAGCCAACAGATTCTGAGAACAGAAGCAGACACTCAGCTGGCTCCTGTACAGAACTCTGTCACTGCCTGGGCAATTTGGCAGTCGGTGAAGAGACAGATGGTTGCTCAACAGTGCTGTGGTCCTGAGAGGAGGTGGAAGCAATTGAAGTCGATGCATTAGCTGACATCCAACCAACAACGGCTTCAATTTGTTCTTCCCGCAGCAGGGGGTACGCCGACCTCCTACAAAAGAGCGCATAAAGGAACGTTCACGGGGAAAACTGGTGGATGCTGTGTCACTGGGGCGGCAACAGCCACACAATCCCCACATCCTCTACCTGCTGAAACTCCACGGCCACGACCACGTGCCTTACACTGTTATGATTTGGTAGCTGAGGAGTGCAGTTAAAAAAAGGCAATACACCAGAGCAGTTGGAAACTATGAGATTGCAGTACCCTGACTAACCACCACAACTAGAGGCAGCCGTGGAGTGTTCCTACGTTGGTCCTAGACGCCTCGTCACAGCCTGAGAAACTAACTACACCTAAAGATAGATATAGGAAAGCTATCTGCCCCGGAGCAGAACCCCAAAGACAATAGAAAGCCGCCAAACATGTAATGGCGGTTAGACAAGATGAAATACTGACACAGAAAGAAAATAGTATGAGCAAACGCTGGGGCCCAAACTAACTAAATAGAAAAGGACAGGAAGGGTACTTACTGCAATCCCAGAAAACCCTGAAAAGCACCAACACCACTAATTTCAAAAACACCTGAGATCACACGACCTCTACCACCTAAATTAGTTCTCTGGTGTAACAAAATCAAAACAGCAGCCACTGAAAAAACTGGAAAAAGCAAAAGTACATACATAAGTGGCTGAACTAAACTGAGAGGGCAAAAGCCCCCGGAGGGGACCCTGAAGGCCCCCACAGAAGTGCAGGACAAAAATGCAAAAATATAGCACAAAAACAAAAAGAAGAAAATGTCTTATCTGTTAGCAGGAGATGCAGACACGACACAGCAGGCTACAAGGGAAACAGGAATGAAGGATTCAGACCAGAACAATTGATCACCGGCAACCCTGATGGGAAGGTGACTCCCTTATATAAGACCAGTCAGTAACACCTGATTCCCAGTCCTCACAATCTTTACTGGACAGACCAGCACCGCTTGTAACCACCAGAGGAAGCCTCTGCTCAGAACTCATCTCAAACCCATTCACAACAGTACCCCCCCCTTGAGGAGGGGTCACCGAACCCTCACCTGAGCAACCAGGCCGGTCAGGATGAGTTCTATGATACGCACGGATAAGTCTCCTAGCATGGATGTCCGAAGCAAACACCCAAGAATTGTCTTCCTGACCATAACCTCTCCATTTAACCAAATACTGGAGTTTCCGTCTAGAAAAACGAGAATCTAATATTTTCTCAACCACATACTCCAGATTGCCCTCAACCAAAACAGGGTCAGGAGGCACAGCAGCAGGAACCACTGACTCAACAAACCTCTTCAACAAGGACTTGTGGAACACGTTATGGATCTTAAATGTCCCTGGAAGAAGCAAACGAAAAGAAACAGGATTAATAATCTCCATGATCTTATAAGGTCCAATGAACCTAGGCTTAAATTTAGGAGATGCCACTCTCATAGGAATATTCTTTGAGGACAACCAGACCAAGTCCCCCACTTTAAACCGAGGACCATCAGTCCTATGCCGGTTAGCAAACCGCTGGGCCTTCTCCTGAGAGAGGGACAACCTCTCCACTACCTGGTCCCAAATCTGTTGCATACGCTCCACAACAGAGTCAACACCTGAACAGACAGAAGCCTCCGTCTGTCCTGAAGAAAATCGAGGGTGAAACCCAGAATTACAGAAAAACGGAGACATCAAAGTGGCAGAGCTAGCCCTATTATTAAGAGCAAACAAAGCCAAAGGCAAAAAAGAGACCCAGTCATCCTGATCAGCAGACACAAAGCATCTTAGATAAGTCTCCAATGTCTGGTTTGTTCTCTCAGTTTGACCATTGGTCTGAGGATGAAATGCCGAGGAGAAAGACAATTGAACACCCAGTTTAGAACAAAAAGTCCTCCAAAATCTGGAAACAAACTGGACTCCTCTGTCAGACACAATGTTCTCAGGAATGCCGTGTAAACGAACCACGTGCTGAAGGAACAACGGCACCAATTCAGAGGAGGAAGGCAACTTAGGTAATGGCACAAGATGTATCATTTTGGAAAACCTATCACAAATTACCCAGATGGTGGTCATTCTCTGAGAAACAGGAAGGTCGGAAATGAAATCCATAGAGATATGGGTCCATGGTCTCTTGGGCACAAGCAATGGCATCAGCAAACCACTAGAGCGAGAGCAAGGCTTGGAGCGAGAGCAAGTCCCGCAGGACTGCACAAATTCCCTGACATCACGAGACAAGGTAGGCCACCAAAAGACCGACTAACCAAGTCTCTGGTACCAAAAATTCCGGGATGCCCAGCCAATGCGGAACAATGAATCTCAGACATCACACTCTTTTTCCACTGATCCGGGACAAACAATTTTCCAACCGGGCAGCGCTCGGGCCTATCCTCCTGACACCCCTCCAGAGCAAGTCTCAAATTGGGCGAGATGGCGGAAAGAACTACACCCTCTTTCAAAATAACAGAAGGATCAGATAACTCAGGAGAGTCTGCAAGGAAGCTCCTCGAGAGGGCATCCGCCTTAACATTCTTAGTGCCAGGAAGAAAGGAAACCACAAAATTAAAACGTGTGAAAAACAAGGCCCACCTGGCCTGTCTAGGATTGAGTCGCTTGGCAGATTCCAGATAGACCAGATTCTTATGGTCCGTAAGGACCACCACCTGATGTTTGGCTCCCTCCAGCCAATGTCTCCACTCTTCAAAAGCCCACTTCATGGCCAATAACTCCCGATTACCCACGTCATAATTACGTTCAGTAGGAGAAAATTTTCGTGAGAAAAAGGCACAAGGGTTACTTTTAGAGGTCTCTGGATCTTTTTGGGACAAAACGGCACCTGCCCCAATTTCAGAGGCATCAACCTCCACCTGAAATGGCAGAGAAACATCAGGCTGCCGTAGAACAGGAGCAGAAGTGAATCTCTGCTTAAGTTCCTGAAATGCAGAGACTGCCTCAGGAGGCCAATTCACCACATCAGAACCCTTTCTGGTCAAATCAGTTAATGGTTTAACAATAACCGAGAAATTACCAATAAATTTACGATAAAAATTGGCAAAACCCAAAAATCTCTGAAGAGCCTTTAATGAAGTAGGTTGGACCCAATCACAGATGGCCTGAACCTTGACCGGGTCCATTTCAACAACAGATGGGGACAAAATGAATCCCAGAAATGAGATCCTCTGTACGCCAAAAAGACACTTTGATCCCTTCACATACAGAGCATTCTCTCTCAAAATCTGGAATACAGTTCGAACATGTTTCACATGAGAGTCCCAGTCATTAGAAAAAATCAAGATATCATCCAAATAAACAATCAGAAATTTGTCCACAAAATCCCTGAAAATGTCATTCATGAAGGACTGGAAGACGGAAGGAGCATTAATGAGCCCAAAGGGCATCACCAGGTACTCAAAATGCCCTTCAGGGGTATTGAATGCCGTCTTCCATTCATCCCCGTGCTTAATGCGAATAAGGTTATAAGCCCCCCTGAGGTCAAGCTTGGTAAACCAAGTAGCGTTTTTCACCCTGGAAAACAGGTCAGAAATCAAGGGTAACGGGTATTGATATTTCACAGTAATATTGTTCAAGAGACGATAATCAATACACGGCCTCAATGAACCATCCTTTTTGGCCACAAAGAAAAAACCGGCACCTAAGGGTGAAGAGGATGGTCTGATATGACCCTTCTCCAATGATTCCTTGATATAAGACCGCATAGCGTCATGTTCAGGTACAGACAAGTTAAAAAGGCGACCCTTAGGGAATTTACTACCCGGCACTAATTCAATAGCGCAGTCATAGCTCCTATGGGGAGGCAAGGATGCAGATTTACTTTCGCTAAACACATCAGAAAAATCAATCAAAAAGTAGGAACATCCTGAGCCTGGGGTGAGGCAGAAAAAACAGGAGTGTTGGTATTAACACATTGGCAGCCCCAACTGGTTACAGACACAGATTTCCAATCCAAAACAGGATTATGAGACTGTAACCAAGGGAAACCCAGCACGATAATGTCATGCAGATTATACAGAACCAAAAATTTGCAGCACTCCTGGTGATCAGGTTCAACCCTCATTATCACCTGAGTAGAAAACTGGGGTTTATTCTCAGCCAAAGGGGTAGAATCGATCCCCAGTAGGGGAATAGACTTCTGTAGGGGTATCAAGGGAAACCCACAACGTCTAGCAAAATCATAATCCATCAGGTTAATAGCTGCTCCAGAATCAACGAAAGTCTGAGCAGAAAATGAGGACAGAGAGCATATCAGAGTGACAGTTAATAAAAACTTAGTCTGAACACTACCCAAGACAACTGAGCGTGCAAAACGTCTTCCCCGCTTAGGGCAGACTGAAATAGCATGAGAGGCATCACCACAGTAGAAACATAACCCATTGCGCTTTCGAAACTCATGACGCTGTGCCCCAGACACCACTCTATCACACTGCATGGGTTCAGAAGCTGGTTCACAAGGCAACACCATTCCACGCATACTTCTCCGCTCACGCAAACGTCTGTCAATTTGAATCGCTAATGACATAGAATCATTGAGACCAGAGGGGACAGGGAATCCCACCATAACATCCTTTACATTATCTGACAGTCCCTTCCGGAAAAGGGCTGCCAAAGCGTCGTCATTCCATTTGGTCAGGACTGCCCACCTACGGAATCTCTGACAGTATAACTCAGCGTCATCAAGCCCCTGATTTAATGCCAACAAGGCTTTTTCAGCTTGATCAGTGACATTAGGCTCATCGTACAATAACCCCAAAGCCTGAAAAAATGCATCAACATCACTCAAAACAGGATCCCCAGGTGTCAGGGAAAAAGCCCAATCCTGAGGATCGCCGCGCAGGAGAGAGATGATAATTTGAACCTGCTGCGCTGCGTTCCCTGAGGACTTAGATTTTAAGGCAAAAAACAATTTACAATTATTTTTGAAATTCTGAAACTTAGCTCGATCCCCTAAAAACAAATCTGGCATGGGAATCCTAGGTTCCACAACAGGCAACCTAGCAAGATAGGTAGCAATACTCTGAACCTCAGTGGCAAGCTGATCCACACGGCCAGACAACTGTGCAAACTCCATTGAGAGAAAAGATCCTCCCCAGCACCCAGAGATACAGAGGGAAAAAAAAAAATGCAACAAACAGAAAAATATCTCTGACAACTCTGACAACCTTTTTTTTTTTTCTTTCACAATATTTTTCCCTTCTGTGAGTACCACACAATTTTCAGTTTAGGCCGGTGATACTGTTATGATTTGGTAGCTGAGGAGTGCAGGTAAAAAAAGGCAATACACCAGAGCAGTTGGAAACTATGAGATTGCAGTACCCTGACTAACCACCACAACTAGAGGCAGCCGTGGAGCGTTCCTACGTTGGTCCTAGACGCCTCGTCACAGCCTGAGAAACTAACTACACCTAAAGATAGATATAGGAAAGCTATCTGCCCCGGAGCAGAACCCCAAAGACAATAGAAAGCCCCCAAACATGTAATGGCGGTTAGACAAGATGAAATACTGACACAGAAAGAAAATAGTATGAGCAAAAGCTGGGACCCAAACTAACTAAATAGAAAAGGACAGGAAGGGTACTTACTGCAATCCCAGAAAACCCTGAAAAGCACCAACACCACTAATTTCAAAAACACCTGAGATCACACGACCTCTACCACCTAAATTAGTTCTCTGGTGTAACAAAATCAAAACAGCAGCCACTGAAAAAACTGGAAAAAGCAAAAGTACATACATAAGTGGCTGAACTAAACTGAGAGGCAAAAGCCCCCGGAGGGACCCTGAAGGCCCCACAGAAGTGCAGGACAAAAATGCAAAATAAACACAAAAACAAAAAGAAGAAAATGTCTTATCTGTTAGCAGGAGATGCAGACACGACACAGCAGGCTACAAGGGAAACAGGAATGAAGATTCAGAAACCCGAACAATTGATCACCGGCAACCCTGATGGGAAGGTGACTCCCTTATATAAGACCAGTCAGTAACACCTGATTCCCAGTCCTCACAATCTTCACTGGACAGACCAGCACCGTTGTAACCACCAAGGAAGCCCCTGCTCAGAACTCATCTCAAACCCATTCACAACATTACTCCCTGCCTTCTTCATCTTGGTAATTGATAAAGAAAGTCTGAAAAGTTTATAAGGCCTTTAAATGTGGTTATTCCGCAAAGACGCAGTGAACACTGCACACAACGTTCACTACCCAATGGTCACAGCAGGAAGGCAGTCTGTGCGTCCAAACAAAGGCGCCAAGCATACATGCACGTACCCTGTTTATAAAGCTATATAAAAAAAAAATTTTTTGTAGTAGTGACGCACACCCTTTTTTGAGGACAGTATTACAAAGGCCATTCACCATCTGTGGCTATGCAGTCTCATCTATATATACCTTATCTATCCGTTGTCATGCTTGCAAGTCCCAGTCAGGCATAAATAGCAATTTGCACTATGCACTTTTTAAAGGTTTTGTTTGTTAATAAAATGATTATTGGCACATATTATGAGTATTACATGATGGAAATTGTATAATTTTATAAACTGTTTAGTGACTTATTCAGCAAATGTAACATTTTATTAAAGTCACAGATAACTTGTAATGCTGATGATGTTTTGAAGTCAGACATTCATTGTCTATACAATAAAAATGGTGTAAAACTGTTACTTATCCATCATTAATGGATTCAAGATTGTACTTGTATGCTTTTATGTACAACCTATAGCAGATTCCTTAACTAATTTATTTTGTGGTTTGCATTGCGTTAAACATGTTATTTTATGCGTTTATGTTTGTCAATTCTTTATTTATCTCGATATTTTTTAACTGAAATCATCATCTTATGGTAGTAAAGCTTTTCTTTCTCTTTTTTTGGAGTATAGAAATTTTAAAAATTTACACTAAAAAA
>JARQOD010000001.1:671934076-671964426 GCA_033576555.1 Oophaga sylvatica | reverse complement strand
GGAGGGGGTTCTTCTTTGTGCAGAAGAAGAATGGAGAATTACGTCCGTGCAGTGATTATAGGGTTCTCAACGCTATCACCGTGAAAAATAAGTATCCTTTGCCTCTAAACTCTGAGCTCTTTGACAGGCTTCGGGGAGCAAGCGTATTTACTAAGCTAGAACTGCGGGGTGCGTATAACCTGATTCACATCCGTGAGGGGGACAAATGGAAGACGGCATTTAACACCAGGGATGGGCATTACAAATATCTGGTAATGCCCTTTGGGCTCTGTAATGCCCCAGCTGTCTTCCAAGACTTTGTGAACGACATCTTCCGGGATATGTTGACCACCTCGGTGGTAGTCTATCTGGATGACATTCTCATCTTTTCTCCAGATATGGCCTCCCACCGGAGAGATGTCTGCAAGGTCTTCGACCTCTTGCGAGCAAATTCCCTATATGCGAAGTTGGAGAAGTGCATGTTTGAGCAGGAGTCTCTACCTTTCCTGGGCTATATCATCTCCGCCCAGGGATTGGCTATGGATCCTGCCAAACTACAGGCTGTAATGGATTGGCAAGAACCCCACTCCCTTAAAGCGGTGCAGTGCTTTATGGGGTTCATTGACTACTATCGCCAATTCATTCCCCACTTCTCTACTTTGGTAGCTCCCTTGGTAGCCCTCACCAAGAAGGGAGCTAATCCCAAGTTGTGGTCAGAGGAGGACACCAAGGCGTTCTCCTCCATCAAGTCGCATTTCGCCAGTGCTCCCATCTTACAACGCCCCAATGTCGATAAACCGTTTATTTTAGAGGTGATGCATCTTCTGTTGGTGCTGGAGCAGTCCGTTTTCAAAAGGATGCCCAGGGTCGGAAGCATCCCTGCTTCTTTTTTCCAAGACCTTTACACCAGCAGAGATTAATTATTCCATCGGGGACAGGGAGTTACTGGCTATGAAGTTGGCCTTCTCCGAGTGGAGACATCTTCTGGAGGGGGCTCGCATCCCCTTCCAAGTATTCATGGACCACAAGAGCTTGGTGTATTTGTAGACAGCCCAGCGGCTAAATTCCTGTCAGACCAGATGGTCCTTGTTCTTCTCCCGGTTCCATTTCACTCTCTATTTCCTCTCCGGTGAGAAGAACATTCGCGCCGACTCTCTATCTCGCTCCGTGGTGTCCTCTGAGGAGGTAGAGGAGGAGCCTGGGCTTATTGTTCCCACAGAGAGCCTAAGAACGGTGGCTCCGGTTTCGCTTGAGTCTGTGCCTCCTGGTAAGACTTTTGTACCCACCAATTTGCGACCGGAAGTACTCTCTTGGGCACATTCGTCCAGGGTGGGTGGACATTTTGGGACAAAAAGGACTTCTGAGTTGCTGGCGAGGACATACTGGTGGCCGCAGTTGGCCCGTGACGTCAGGGAGTATGTTCAAGCGTGCGTCTCCTGCGCCAAGAATAAATCCCCTCGACAACGGTTGGCTGGGCTACTTTTCCCTTTGCCGTGGCAGACAGGCCCTGGGAGATTGTCGGGATGGATTTTGTGGTGGGCTTACCCATGTCTCGGGGCTGCACCATCATCTGGGTGATAACCGACCACTTCTCTAAAATGGTGCACTTGGTGCCGTTACCACGGTTACCGTCTGCACGTGCCTTGGCAGCATTATTCATTAGGCATATTTTCCGCCTACACGGTATGCCAGACAAAATTGTCAGTGATCGAGGTCCCTAGTTTGCGTCTCGGTTCTGGTACTCAGCATTGAGTTGAATCTCTCCTCTGCATACCATCCCGAGACGAATGGGTTGGTAGAGAGGGCCAACCAGACCTTGGTCACATACTTGCGAAATTTTGTCTCTGCCAGGCAGGATGACTGGGCATCCTTGCTACCGTGGGCTGAGTTCACTCTAAATAATTCTGTGGCTGACTCCACCGGACAGACCCCATTCCTCCTGAACTACGGTCAGCATCCGCGGGTACCAGTGCCCATGCCCGTGTCTTCCGCCGATTCCAGGGTGGCAGACTGGGCTGTGGAGGCACGGGACATTTGGGACCGCACCCAGGATGCCATTCAGGCCTCCAAAGAGAGGATGAGGTCTTCGGCCGATGCCCATCGGCGCCCCGCTCCTACATTTGCTCCGGGTGACCTAGTGTGGCTCTCTGCCCAAAACATCAGGCTATGTGTAGAGTCCACCAAGTTGGCACCTTGCTTTTTGGGTCCCTTTATAGTCCTTGAGCAGGTGAACCCGGTGGTTTGCCGCCTAGCCCTTCCGCCTCGCCTTGGTATCACCGACACCTTTCACGTGTCCCTCCTGAAACCTGTGGCCATTTCCTGGTTTTCCGAGTCATCTGCCGTCACGTCGGGTTCATCTACCAACGATCATGAGGTGAACGCCATTGTTGGGTGCAAGGTGGTACGAGGTAAAATATTTTATTTGGGGGGTTATGGGCCTGAGGAAAGGTCCTGGGAGCCTGCCGAGCTTGTTCATGCTCCGCAGCTCATCGCTGCCTTTGAGCGCAGCGAGGCCCAAAGAAGGGGGGCCCTAGGAGGGGGGGTAATGTTAGGGTTCGAGTTCCCACTCCTGCACAAGGGGAATCTTGATCTGTTCCTGCTGCGGTCCCCCATCAGTCTCCGGCCGCAGTGGTTCCTGCTCAGCAGAGACGTCGGTCCCAGCGTCTTGCCTGGCCCAGTACTGTGCAGAGACTTGCTGCTGCAACCAGTGTTGGAGCAAGCAGATTTGGGACTAAGTCCTTTGTTGCTTCATCTGAGCATGCCCAGGGCAAGATCTCCCATTGGAGATCAGGGGTCACATGCTCAGATACAGCTGCCACTCATATTGGTCCTTCAGGAAGGTCCTGTAGCTGTTGATGTTCTGAAGCAGCTTCCCATTGGTCCTTCCTGGAAGGTCTTTTTCTCATGGCTGCTATAAAAGGCTGTCCTTACCGCACGGCCGTGCGCTAGTATCAACAGTTATATGATTTGCGCCAGTATGGTCATGCATGTGTGTGGTTAGGGCGGCTGAAATACGCCATTACAATAGCGACCTAATCAGTGAGGAGCTTGGTATGCTAGCTGGTCAGGGTCGGTGTCTTAGATGCCTTAGATTACGGGCATAACCGGTGAGGAGTTTGATTGCCGTATTCAGGGCCTGGCATTCAGACACCATAGATTGCGGATGACTCCCGCGAGGACATTAGCGCATGATCACTTTCTATGTTCACTTAGCAGTCAACAGGGTTCACTTTCAACGCAACTCTAGCGTGTTTACTTTGCGACTCAGTGGTGTTAACTGAGTTCGCACACATCGCCATATAGCGCTGCGGCACTCCTTCTAGCGGCTCTGTGGAATAACAGAGTTCGCACATATTGCCACAGCGCCTTACGGCGTTTATTTTGGCGACTCTGCGGGATAACCGAGTTCGCTTCTTGCGCCATCTTACTAGCAGCAGGCTCCACCTGCACGGTGGACCCCGGGCTGTGAACGCACCTCTCTACATCTTATATTTGGTGCGTTCCGCAGACCCTAACACAGAGTTCCTGTTTTCTATCACCATGTACCACTGAGTGAGTTGAACCACCACAATATATATATATAGATATATATAGATATATATAATATATCTATATATATCTATATATACAGCTCTGGCAAAAATTAAGAGATCACTGAACAGTTTTATAAAAATCAGCTTCTCTACATGTCTGACAGCCATTCCATTCCAGTGTCAGTTTAATTCCAAACAGAGTACACCTCATTCTACTTAATGTGCTTCAAATTAGGTGATCACCTGAACCAAATCTTATTTAACGAAGAAAAGCATAAAAAACACTGCTGTGGTGTTCACAATCCTTTTGCAATAGGGCAAGCTGGATGGCAAAACAAGTGCTAGTAATATCCCAAAAGTAATAGGAATGAAAAAATACCTTTTAACCATGCCAAAGGAGTTAAGAAGTCTTGAGTGAGGATAAGAAGGGCTCAATTCTGGCTTTACTAGCAGAGGGATACAATGAGCGTCATGTTGTCTCCATCCTTAAAATTTCTAAGACGGGAATCCATTACAACAAGGTCAAGCAGCAGACATTGGGGTCAGTAAAGCTACAGACCGGCAGAGGGCGAAAACGACTCTCCACTGACCGTGATGACCGTCATCTTCTTCGAATGTCACTCAGCAACCGCAGGATGACATCAAGTTACCTGCAATAGGAATGGAAAATGGCAGCTGGGGTGAAGTGCATGGCAAGAACAGTTCGTAACAGGTTCCTAGAGGCAGGGCTCAAGTCATGTAGAGCTAGAAAAAAGCCTTTCATCAATGAGAAGCAAAGGATAGCCATGCTGAAGTTTGCCAAAGGCCATAAGGATTGGACCATAGAGAACTGGAGTAAGGTAATCTTCTCTGATGAGTCTAATTTTCAGCTTTGCCAAACACCTGGTCATCTAATGGTTAGACGGAGACCTAGAGAGGCATACAAGCCACAGTGTTTTGCACCCACTGTGAAATGTGGAGGAGGATTGGTGATGTACTGGGGATGCTTCAGCAAGGCTGGAATTGGGCAGGTTAATCTTTGCGAAGGATGTATTAATCAAGCCGCATACAAGGTTATCCTGGAAAAACAGTTGATTCCTTCTGCTCAGGCAATGTTCCCCAACTCTGGGGACTGTTTTTTCCAGCAGGACAATGCGCCATGCCACACAGCTAGGTCAATCAATGTGTGAATGAAGGACCACCACATCAATTCCCTGTCATGGCCAGCTCAAGCTCCAGACCTGAACCCGTTGAAAATCTCTGGAATATAATCAAGAGGAAGATGGATAGTCACAAGCCATCAAACAAACTGCTTAAATTTTTGTACCAGAAGTGGCATAAGGTCATCCAAAAGCAGTGTGAAATACTGGTTGAAAGCATGCCAAGACGTATGAAAGCTGTGATTAAAAATCATGGTTATTCCACAAAATATTGATTTCTGAACTCTTCCTGAGTTAAAACATTAGTATTGTTGTTTCTAAATGATTATGAACTTGTTTTCTTATTTTAGGTCTGCAAGTGTAAGGGGTTGAAGGTTTTACCCCTTTAAGCTCCCTATACTGCTAATGTATGTACATATGCATGTATATTTCGTTGCTATGTAATTTCATTATAATGCTGTGTTTAATATGTGTATATCAGGCTATTTTGTATATGTACCTCCTAGTAGAACATAATAATGTTAGTGGGCCACTAGATGGGGCACTGAAGTGTGTATGGGACACTAAAGGGTTTAGTGATAATGTAGATAGTTAACATAGTAGGGATTACTTACCGTTTATACTCATGTATAAGCTGAGATTTTCAGAACATTTTTTTGTGCTGAAAATGCCCCCTCGGCTTATACACTAGTCATTTTTCAGAAACCAGCACCCTCCTGTGCAATCACTGAACGTCCCCTGCAATCCTCTGTTGTCCCGGCTTCCTGCAGCTCTCCTGTGCTGAGCGGTCACATGGTACCACTCATTAAGGTCATGAAATATGGACTCCACTCCCATGCCAAAGGAGTTGAGAAGTCTTGAGTGAGGAAGCGGGATGGGGGAGGACGGGGGAAGCACTTAGCAGGACGTGGGGAGCAAAAGAGCAGGAATGGGGAGCACATAGGAGCACGGAGCAATACGGGGGAGCACAGAGCAGGATGGGGAGCACAGAGGAGCACGGAGCAGGATGGGGGAGCACAGAGCAGGATTGGGGGGCACGAAGTAGGACGGGGAGAGCACAGAGCAGGATGGGGGAGCATAGAGGAGCAGGACGGTGGAGCACTGAGGAGGACAGGGGAGGACAAGGAGCTGAGCCATACATAGAAGGATGGGACGGGGAGCCGAGCCATGCATACTGGGAGGGGGGAGAGCACACAGAGCAGGCCATGGATGAGGGGACAATGTACACCTGGCTTATCCTTGAGTTAATAAGCTTACTGTGAGGCAGTGACCGGGATCGTTTACGAGGGACATTATATTTCCCCCAGAATGTGTACAGAGACCTATTAAAGCCATTGGAGTGCATTGCAGTCACACACACAGCTGCGGCTGCAATGCAGGAATGAAGGTGAGCAATGACCTAGTCAGACTACCTGGCTAAGGCAGATTAAGTAAAATCCGGCAGGGCCTTCATTTCTTGGAGGAGGTCACAGGAGGCAGTGGGGCGGCCTCCTCCCTCCAACCCGGGTTTTCCAGTGGCTTTTGCCACAGGTCTTTAAAACTCCTGCACTAAGGATTAGTGTTGTTCTATGTTTGGACCCTGCTAGGAGCATAGCAGGAAAGCTCCACAGGATTGTGTGTAGCTGAACCCACGCCTGGGACGGCTCTGCACCTGTCAGGCTCTGTTCGGCCGGCGCGGCCGTTGTCCCCGGCAACCATTGTTTATGGACTGATGTTACCCGGCTGCGTACCGGAGGACTTTTCTGTTTAACCCGTGAGTTGCTGAATAAAAGCTGTTTAATTTGGACTTGCTTGGGTCACTGCCTCAGTTACTGCACGGTGTGAACACCGCCGCCTTACAACTTGGTGGAGAATGTGGGCATTGTGACTGAGGTATACCCCCACCGGCAGCTTCATGACCCCAATCCGGCCGGCCACTTTTCAGCCTCACCCCGTGGACAAAATGGAGGAGCTGGTAAAGCAGCTGGTAATTACACAACAGCAGCAGCTGCAGTCTCAGCGACAACAGCAGGAGCAGTACCTGAGTCTCCAGCGGCAACAGCAGGAGCGGGAGCAACAGCACAATGAGCAACAGCAGCTATTGTACCAGCAGCAGCAAAAAACAAACGAACTGCTGCTGCAACAGATTTCTGCACTGCGGGAGACCTCGACGGCACCAGCCCCTGAACGTCGCGAGGCCCGAGACAGGGTTCGCTCAGCGTTGAGGAAGATGGGACCGGAGGATGACGTGGAAGCTTTCCTGACAGTTTATGAGCGCGCAGCGGAGCGGGAAAACCTACCCGCCGGCCAGTGGGCAGAAGTAGTAGCTCCGTTTCTGGTCAGCGATGCACAAAAGGCCTACTTCGATCTCAGTCAGGAGGACACCCAGGACTACCAGAGGCTCAAAGGTGAGATCCTTGCCCGACTGGGGGTTAATACATACGTGAGGGCTCAGCGTGTATTTTCATGGGCCTATGTGGAGACACGACCCGCGCGGTCTCAGGCTTATGACCTCCTGCAGCTGGTAAAGAAGTGGCTCCAGCCAGAGACTTTGTCTCCAGCCCAGATGGTGGAGAGGGTGGTGGTTGACCGCCTGGTAAGGACTCTGCCAGCTGCTATCCAACGTTGGGTGGGGCAAGGCGACTCCGGCACACTCGACCAGGTAGTCAGTTTGATCGAGCGCTACTCGGCCACTCAAGACTTTATTCTAGACTCCGCCCCCTCTCGGCTGTCACGCCGATCCCTGCCAACCCAGGAATCGGGAAAGGGGTCGCGTCCCTCTGCTGGGGACAGTCAGTACCGTACCCGTGCTGAAGGTGAACCCCGGAGTGAGAGTGGCAGGAGACTGGTTCCCTCCCAAACTGTCATAAGACCTAACAGTACCTCCACCCTTAGGTGCTGGCGGTGTCAGGGGCCGGGACATGTGATGGCTAATTGTCCCCTGACTACGGAACCCATGGACTGCGGATATAGCCGCCAGGGTCTCAATGTATGCCCAGACCGTCTGCACAGCAATCCTCGACCCCAGGACAGTGAACTCCAACTATGCCAGGTACTGGTTAATTGGTACCCTACGGAGGCTCTCCTGGACTCAGGGAGCCTCGTGACTCTGGTACATGGGTCACTGGTGGCAGGAGACAACCCCAGCGGACGGCAGGTCGGGGTTGTATGTATCCATGGGGACCTCCGAGAGTATCCAACTACGGAGGTAGTTTTGTCCACGCCATGTGGAGACATAAAACATGTGGTGGGAGTGGTAAAAAATCTTCCCTATGGGTCTGTGTTGGGAAGAGACTTGCCCCTGTTCTGGACTCTGTGGAAAAACAAAATCCATTCTCCCCTGGTAAAATGTATTACAGATGCTGTACCCGACGAACCTGCCATAGGGGTGTCCCACATAGGGATAGAGTGTGACCCCGATAGGTTTCCCTTAGAGGTGCTGGCAGGAGAGGTGGAGGAGACCGCATCGATTCCCGAGCTGGAAGTGTCCAGGACCACGTTTGGGACAGCTCAGCTACAAGATCCCACCCTGACTCAGGCGCGGGAAAGGGTGCTAGAGGTAAACGGTGTAGCCCAACAGCCCAATGCAGATACGGTATTTCCACGCATGGTAGTCAGTGGTGAGTTGCTTTATAGGATAGATAAAATCAGGGACGAGGTTGTGGAACAGTTGGTAGCACCTCAGTCGTATCGTCGGGTGATTCTAGATTTGGCACACTCACACTTGCTGGGTGGCCACTTAGGGGAAAAAAAACTCTAGAACGTATCTTGCAGCGGTTCTTTTGGCCTGGAGTTTACGCAGAGGTCAAAAGGTACTGCGAATCCTGCCCCGAATGTCAGTTGACCTCACCCACTGCAAGTTTCCGTAGTCCATTAGTACCCCTGCCAGTAATAGAGGTACCTTTTGAACGGATTGCAATGGATTTGGTAGGGCCCATAGTAAAATCCGCCAGTGGCCACCAACACATACTGGTGGTCGTTGACTATGCCACCCGGTACCCGGAGGCTATACCACTACGCCACACCTCGGCAAAACTTATTGACCGAGAACTGTTTGCCATGTTCTGTCGCCTGGGACTACCTAAGGAGATCCTGACGGATCAGGGGACCCCCTTTATGTCCAAGGTTACAAGAGAACTGTGCAAACTGCTAAAAATTAAACAATTGCGCACCTCGGTGTACCACCCTCAAACCGACGGGTTAGTAGAACGGTTCAATAGAACCCTCAAGTCCATGTTAAAAAAGGTGATTTCTAAGGATGGAAGGGATTGGGACATGTTGCTACCCTATTTGATGTTCACTGTCCGTGAGGTACACCAGGCTTCCACAGGGTTCTCTCCCTTTGAGTTATTGTACGGCAGACACCCTAGGGGTCTGTTGGACGTAGCCAAAGAGACATGGGAACAAGAGCCGACTCCACATAAGAGTATAATTGAACACGTGGCTAGTATGCAGGACCAGATCGCGGCGGTCATGCCCATCGTGAAAGAACATCTGTTAGATGCCCAGGCCACCCAGAGGCGCACATATAATAAAAGAGCCAGAGTCAGGTCTTTTAACAAGGGCGATCGGGTATTAGTACTGGTACCCACAGCCGAGAGTAAGCTCATGGCCAAGTGGCAAGGGCCATATGAGATTCGAGAAAAGGTGGGGGAGGTAAATTACCGGGTGTATCAGCCCGGAAGGAGGAAACCTGAGCAGATTTACCATGTAAACCTGCTAAAGCCTTGGAAAGATCGAGAGTGTTTAGTTACAGACATCACCCCGGGCATATCACCAGAGAGTTCTCTACCTTCAGCCAGGGAAGCATCCAAGGGGGAGGTCAGGATAAGTGATGCCCTCACTAAACAGCAGCGACGGGAGGCTCGCTCCCTGGTGCAAAACAATACCGACGTGTTCTCAGAGCTACCAGGTAGGACTACGGTTATCCAAAATGACATTGTCACCGAACCTGGGGTAAGGGTGCGAATAAGACCGTACCGGGTACCCGAAGCCCGGAGGCAAGCCATCACGGCTGAGGTAAAAAAATGCTTCAGTTAGGCGTCATAGAGGAATCACGGAGTGAGTGGGCTAGCCCCATTGTACTGATTACAAAGCCAGACGGATCATTACGCTTCTGTAATGATTTCCGGAAATTGAATGAAGTGTCAAAGTTCGACCTTTATCCAATGCCCGGGTGGACGAGCTGATTGAGAGACTGGGGCAGGCCCAGTACTTTACCAGCTCGATCTCACCAAGGGTTACTGGCAGGTACCTCTCACAGATTCGGCGAAGGAAAAGACCGCCTTCGTAACTCCGGAGGGTCTATTTCACTATGTGGTCTTACCTTTTGGGTTACATGGGGCCCCGGCTACATTTCAGAGATTGATGGACATAGTGCTCAAGCCTCATCAGGAATACGCGTCCGCGTATCTAGATGATATCATCATATTTAGCACGACTGGCAAACGCACCTAACACACGTACAAGCGGTGCTGGATTCTCTCAGAGCCGCGGGGTTAACGGCAAACCCCAAAAAATGTGCGATAGGGCTGGAGGAAGCTCGATATTTGGGGTATGTGATAGGCCGAGGAGCTATCAAGCCCCAAATCAATAAAGTTGAGGCCATAAAAAACTGGCCTAAACCATCGAGTACAAAACAGGTGAGGGCGTTCCTTGGCATCCTTGGGTATTACCGCCGGTTTATACCTAATTTTACCGGGCGAACGACGGCCCTGACCGATCTCTTGAAAGGAAAAAAAAGGGTAATGGTTCGGTGGAACCCTCAGGCAGAAGAAGCCTTTCAGTCCATGAAGTTGGCTCTGTGTGGACAGCCGGTCCTCATCAGCCCCAACTTCAATGAAACCTTCATTGTACAGACAGATGCCTCGGAGGTAGGACTAGGGCGGTGTTGTCACAAAAAGTGAATGGTGAAGAGCACTCGGTCACCTACTTGAGTAGAAAACTTGTCCCGGCAGAGAAAAACTATAGCGTGGTAGAGAAGGAGTGTTTGGCTATTAAGTGGGCCTTGGAATCACTACGTTATTATTTACTCGGGCGTCAGTTCCGCTTGGTGACGGACCACTCACCCTTGGTATGGATGAGGAATGCCAAGGAGAGGAATGCGCGAGTCACCAGGTGGTTCCTGTCACTGCAAAATTTCAGTTTCTCTGTAGAACATCGCCCTTGGAAGTTGCAAGCAAACGCGGATGCCCTGTCCCGGGCACCCTGTATGGTGGCAAATGTTCAACCCCACAAGTTTGAACAGAGGGGGGGGATATGTGAGGCAGTGACCGGGATCGTTTACGAGGGACGTTATATTTCCCCCAGAATGTGTACAGAGACCTATTAAAGCCATTGGAGTGCATTGCAGTCACACACACAGCTGCGGCTGCAATGCAGAAATGAAGGTGAGCAATGACCTAGTCAGACTACCTGGCTAAGGCAGGTTAAGTAAAATCCGGCAGGGCCTTCATTTCTTGGAGGAGGTCACAGGAGGCAGTGGGGCGGCCTCCTCCCTCCAACCCGGGTTTTCCAGTGGCTTTTGCCACAGGTCTTTAAAACTCCTGCACTAAGGATTAGTGTTGTTCTATGTTTGGACCCTGCTAGGAGCATAGCAGGAAAGCTCCACAGGATTGTGTGTAGCTGAACCCACGCCTGGGACGGCTCTGCACCTGTCAGGCTCTGTTCGGCCCGGCGCGGCCGTTGTCCCGGCAACCATTGTTTATGAACTGATGTTACCAGGCTGCGTACCGGAGGACTTTTCTGTTTAACCCGTGAATTGCTGAATAAAAGCTGTTTAATTTGGACTTGCTTGGGTCACTGCCTCAGTTACTGCACGGTGTGAACACCGCCGCCTTACATTACCCAGTTTACCGTGGCAAAATTAGGGGCCTTCGGCTTATACTCGGGTCGGCTTATACTCGAGTATATACGGTAGTTTAAGGGAAGGGAGCTTCCTGGTTAGAGTCAGTGGGGGCTAGGGCGCCCATAGAGCTCGGGTGGCCTCTGGCCCGGGCAAGTTAGCAGCTACTTGCTATTGCGCATGCGCTGACTTTGTGACGTGGTACTTCACGTGATATGACGTCAGATGACGCTGGCGGTCACATGATCTGCCGGGCGTTTTATAATAGTTCCTTAACGCTGACCTAGTGACGTGGTACGTCACGTGATATAACATCAGATGACGCTGGCGGTCACATTATATGCCTGGCGTTCTATGATGGTGACAGCTAGACATGTGCTTCTGTTTATGCTGGAGAGGGGCGTGAGTTATATGAGCGGTTTATGTGAGTATGCTATGAGACATTGCAGCTGATGGGTGGAATGCCCTGACGCAGAGATGACAGGCATTCGCCCATTGGCTAAGATGCGTGTCTAAGTATGATGAGATACGATTGGAACATTTGTTCTGTGGGGCTATTAGGTAGCTGATCATCTATTGGTGAACACATTTTTGTTTATTGTTTACGTGGGGTGATTTACTTAGTATCATTATTATATTATAAGTGATGTATTCATTATCTTTGATGTATTCATTTTTGGATCTGTGATCACTGTTTTAACATGATGTTTTTGTATATTGTGATTTATATATCTGTTTGATTACTGGGCGGTTCCTGGATGGTGATTGGCTTCTCCATATCATTTAAGGACGCCATTATGCTCTGTATGTTGTACTTGAAAAAGGCCACAAAATGGCCGAAACGTTGTAATCTTTGGTGGCTGAATAAAGGATTTGTTACATTTCTACCCGGATTGGATGCTGTTCCTTTTCCTCTTTTGATTCTTCTGTTCAATTGGATCCTTGAACTTTTGAACGTGCATCCCTGATACTCCCGTGTGCTGTCAGCTGCTGTTTTGTTGAGGCGTCTAGGATCAACGTAGGAACGCTCCACAACTACCTCTAGTTGTGTGGTTAGTTCAGGTTACTGCAATCCAATAGGTTCCAGCCTCTCTGATGTATTGCCTTTTTTGTTTTTTCTCCTCAGCTACCTAAACATAACAGTATCACCGGCCAAAACTGAAAATTATATGGTACTCACAGAAGGGAAAAATAGTGTGGAAAGAAAAAAAAAGTTGTCAGAGTTGTCAGAGATTTTTTTTTTCTGTTTGTTGCATTTTTTCCCTCTTTTTCTCTGGGTGCTAAGAAGGATTTTTTTTTCTCTCAATGGAGTTTGCACAGTTGTCTGGCCGTGTGGATCAGCTTGCCACTGAGGTTCGGAGTATTGCTACCTATCTTGCTAGGTTGCCGGTTGTGGAACCTAGGATTCCCATGCCAGATTTGTTTTTGGGGGATTGGGCTAAATTTCTGAATTTCAAAAATAACTGTAAGTTGTTTTTTGCCTTAAAACCTAATTCCTCGGGGAGCGCAGCACAGCAGGTTCAAATTGTCATCTCTCTCCTGCACAGCGACCCTCAGGATTGGGCTTTTTCCCTGACACCTGGGGATCCTGTTTTGAATGATATTGATGTATTTTTTCTGGCACTGGGGTTATTGTACGATGAACCTAATGTCACTGATCAAGCTGAAAAAACCTTGTTGGCATTAAATCAGGGTCTTGAAAACGCTGAGTTGTACAGTCAGAAATTCCAAAAGTGGGCAGTCCTGACCAAATGAAATGATGATGCTTTGGCAGCCCTTTTTTGGAAGGGGCTGTCAGAGAATGTAAAGGATGTTATGGTGGGATACCCTGTCTCTTCTGGTCTCAATGATTCTATGTCATTGGCTATTCAAATTGACAGACGTTTGCGTGAGCGCAGAGGTATGCATGAGATGGTGTTGCCTTGTGAGCCAGCTCCTGGGCCCATGTAATGTGATGGAGTGACTTCTGGGGCTCAGCGTCATGAGTTTCGAAAGCGCAATGGGTTATGTTTCTACTGTGGTGACGCCTCTCATGCTCTTTCCGTCTGCCCTAAGCGGGGAAGACGTTTTGCACGCTCAGTTGTCTTGGGTAGTGTTCAGACTAAATTTCTGTTGACTGTTACCGTGATTTGCTCCCTGTCCACATTTTCTGCTCAGGCTTTTGTTAATTCAGGAGCAGCTATTAACCTGATGGATTTTGACTTTGCCAAACATTGTGGGTTTCCCTTGATACCCCTGCAGAAGTCTATTCCCCTACTGGGCATTGATTCTACCTCATTGGCGGAGAATAAACCCCAGTTTTCTACTCAGGTGATAATGAGGGTTGAACCAGATCATCAGGAGAGTTGCAAATTTCTGGTGCTGCATAATCTGCATGACATTATTGTACTAGGTTTCCCTTGGTTACAGTCTCATAATCCTGTTTTGGATTGGAAATCTGTGTCTGTGACCAGTTGGGGCTGCCAATGTGTTAATACTGACACTCCTGTTTTTTCTGCCTCTCCCCAGTCTCAGGATGTTCCTGACTTTTTGACTGATTTTTCGGATGTATTTAGTGAAAGTAAATCTGCATCCTTGCCCCCTCACAGGAGCTATGATTGCGCTAATGAATTAGTGCCTGGTGGTAAATTTCCTAAAGGTCGCCTTTTTAACTTGTCTGTACCTGAACACGAGGCTATGCGATCTTATATCAAGGAGTCATTGGAGAAGGGTCATATCAGACCATCTTCTTCACCCTTGGGCGCCGGTTTTTTCTTTGTGGCCAAAAAGGATTGTTCATTGAGGCCGTGTATTGATTATCGTCTCTTGAATAAGATCACTGTGAAGTATCAATATCCGTTACCCTTGATTTCTGACCTGTTTTCCAGAGTGAAAAGTGCTAGTTGGTTTACCAAGCTTGACCTCAGGGGGGCGTATAACCTTATTCGCATTAAGCACGGGGATGAATGGAAGACGGCGTTTAATACCCCAGAGGGGCATTTTGAGTACCTAGTGATGCCCTTTGGGCTCACTAATGCTCCTTCTGTCTTCCAATCCTTCATGAATGATATTTTCAGGGATTTTGTGGATAAATTTCTGATTGCATATTTGGATGATATCTTGATTTTTTCCAATGACTGAGACTCTCATGTGAAACATGTTCGGACTGTGTTCTAGATTTTGAGAGAGAATGCACTGTATGTGAAGAGATCAAAGTGTCTTTTTGGCGTACAGAAGGTCTCTTTTCTGGTATTCATTTTGTCTCCATCTGTTATTGAAATGGACCCGGTCAAGGTTCAGGCCATCTGTGATTGGGTCCAACCTACTTCATTAAAGGCTCTTCAGAGATTTTTGGGTTTTGCCAATTTTTATCGTAAATTTATTGGTAATTTCTCCAGTATTGTTAAACCATTGACTTATTTGACCAAAAATGGTTCTGATGTGGTAAATTGGCCTCCTGAGGCAGTTTCTGCGTTTCAGGAACTTAAGCAGAGATTCACTTCTGCTCCTGTTCTACAGCAGCCTGATGTTTCTCTACCGTTTCAGGTGGAGGTTGATGCCTCTGAAATTGGGGCAGGTGCCGTTTTGTCCCAAAGAGATCCAGAGACCTCCAAGAGTAACCCTTGTGCCTTTTTCTCTCGAAAATTTTCTCCAACTGAACGTAATTATGACGTGGGTAATCGGGAGTTATTGGCCATGAAGTGGGCCTTTGAAGAGTGGAAACATTGGCTGGAAGGAGCCAAACATCAGGTGGTGGTCCTTACGGACCATAAGAATCTGGTTTATCTCGAATCAGCCAAGCGACTTAATCCTAGACAGGCCAGGTGGGCCTTGTTTTTCACACGTTTTAATTTTGTGGTTTCTTTTCTTCCTGGCACTAAGAATATTAAGGCGGATGCCCTCTCGAGGAGTTTCTTTGCGGACTCTCCTGAGTTATCTGATCCTGCTGTTATTTTGAAAGAGGGTGTAGTACTTTCTGCCATCTCGCCCAATTTGAGACTGGCTCTGGAAGGGTGTCAGGAGGATAAACCTGAGCGTTGCCCTATTGGGAAATTGTTTGTCCCAGACCAGTGGAAGAAGAGTGTGATGTCTGAGATTCATTGTTCCGCGTTGGCTGGTCATCCCAGGATTTTTGGTACCAGAGTCTTGGTGAGTCGGTCCTTTTGGTGGCCTACTTTTTCTCTTGATGTCAGGGAATTTGTGCAGTCCTGTGGGACTTGCTCTCGTTCCAAGCCTTACTCTCGCAAGGTTTGTTAATGCCATTACCTGTGCCCAAGAGGCCATGGACCCATATCTCTATGGATTTTATTTCCGACCTCCCTGTTTCTCAGAAAATGACCGTTATCTGGGTAATCTGTGATAGGTTTTCCAAGATGATACATCTTGTGCCATTACCTAAGTTACCTTCCTCCTCCGAATTGGTGCCTTTGTTCCTTCAGCACGTGGTTCGGTTACATGGCATTCCGGAGAACATTGTGTCTGACAGAGTAGTCCAGTTTGTTTCCAGATTTTGGAGGACATTTTGTTCTTAACTTGGTGTTCAATTATCTTTCTCCTCTGCATTTCATCCTCAGACCAATGGACAAACCGAGAGAACTAACCAGACCTTGGAGACTTATTTGAAATGTTTTGTGTCTGCTGATCAAGATGACTGGGTCTCTTTTTTGCCTTTGGCTGAGTTTGCTCTTAATAATAGGGCTAGCTCTGCCATCTTGATGTCTCCATTTTTCTGCAATTTTGGGTTTCACCCTCGATTTTCTTCGGGACAGGCGGAGGCTTCTGTCTGTCCGAGTGTTGACTCTGTTGTGGAGCGTATGCAGCAGATTTGGGACCAGTTGTGGAGAGGTTGTCTCTTTCTCAGGAGAAGGCCCAATGGTTTGCCAACCGGCATAGGACTGATGGTCCTCGGTTTAAAGTGGGGGACTTGGTTTGGTTGTCCTCAAGAAATATCCCTATGAGGGTTGCATCTCCAAAGTTTAAGCCTAGGTTCCCTTTTCACCTTATAAGATCATGGAGATTCTTAATCCTGTTTCCTTCTGTTTGCTTCTTCCAGGGACATGTAAGATCCATAACGTGTTCCACAAGTTCTTATTGAAGAGGTTTGTTGAGCCAGTGGTTCCTACTACTGTGTCTCCTGACCCTGTTTTGGTTGAGGGCAATCTGGAGTATGTGGTTGAGAAAATATTGGATTCTCGTTTTTCTAGACAGAAACTCCAGTATTTGGTTAAGTGAGAGGTATGGTCAGGAGGACAATTCTTGGGTGTTTGCTTCGGACATCCATGCTAGGAGACTGATCCGTGCCTATCACCGAGCTCATCCTGATCTGTTATGAATGTGCTAGAGATGGTTTCTGAGCAGAGGCTCCCTCTGGTGGTTACAGACAGTACTGAACCTTTCAGCGAGGAGTGGCAATCTGGAATCACGGACTGGTCTGATATAAGGGAGGTTCCCTCCCATGATGGTTGCCGGTGATCAATTGTTCTTGTCTCAATTGTGGTTCCTGGTTCATTTGGAAGTTTGCTGGAGTCTTGCCTGCATCTCCTGCTTTCAGATAAGATATTTTTTGCTTTTCTTTTTGTGCTTGCTTTTGGCATTGTTTTCTGCACTTTTGTGGAGGTCAGCCAGGTCCCCTCCTGGGGCCTGAGCTCCTCACAGTTTTTCTGCAGCCACTGTTATTTGCTCATTTGCTTTTTCCTGTTTTTTCAGCGGCTGTGGCTTGGTTTTTGTTCACACTGAGATCTGATTTAGTGGGTGGCGAGATCGTGTGACCTCAGTATTTTTGTAATCAGAATTGTTGGATTTTTGTAGGGTTTTCTGGGTTGCAGAAAGTAATCTCTCCTGTCCTATCCTATTTAGTCAGCTTGTGGCCCCTACGTTTGCTCAGTCTATTTTCTGCCTGTGTTTGTGTTTTCATCTTGTCTAACCGCCATTATATGTTTGGGGGCTTCCTATTTTCTTTGGGGATCTGCTCCGGGGCAGATAGCTTTCATCTTTCTGCCTTTAGGTGTATTTATCTCTCAGGCTGTGACGAGGCGTCTAGGATCAACGTAGGAACACTCCATGGCTACCTCTAGTTGTGTCGTTAGTTTAGAAATCTGCAACCCATTAGTTACCAACATCTCAGGTGTTCGGCTGCCCTGCTGTGGTTCCTGTCCTCCTCAGCTACGAAACATAACACTGATCGGCCTGGTTGCACAAGTGAGGGTTCGGTGACCCCTCCTCAAGGGGGGGTACTGCTATGAATGTGCTAGAGATGGTTTCTGAGCAGAGACTCCCTCTGGTGGTTACAGACAGTACTGAACTTTACAGCGAGGAATGGCAATCTGGGTTCACTGACTGGACTGATATAAGAGAGGTTCCCTCCCATGATGGTCGCCGGTCATCAATTGTTCTTGTCTCAATTGTGGTTCCTGGTTCATTTGGAAGTTTCCTGTAGTCTTGCATGCATCTGCTGCTTTAAGATAAGATATTTTGGCTTTTCTTTTTGTGCTTGCTTTTTGCATAATTTTCTGCACTTTTGTGGAGGTCAGCCGGGTCCCCTCCTGGGGCCTGTGCTCCTCTCAGTTTATCTGTAGCCACTGTTATTTGTTCATTTGCTTTTTCCTGTTTTTTCAGTGGCTGCGGCTTAGTTTTGTTACACCAGAGATCTGATTTAGGTGGTGGAGATCGTGTGATCTCAGGTGTTTTTGCAATCAGAAGAATTGGTATTTTTTAGGGTTTTTGTTGGATTGCAGTCAGAATTCCTTCCTGTACTTTTCTGTCTAGACAGATTGGGCCCCAGCATTTGCTCATTCTATTTTCTGTCTGTGTCCATGCTTCTTCTTGTCTAACCACCATTACATGTTTGGGGGCTTCCTATTTTCTTTGGGGATCTGCTCCGGGGCAGATAGCTTTCATCTTTCTGCCTTTAGGTGTAGTTATCTCTCAGGCTGTGACGAGGCGTCTAGGATCAACATAGGAACGCTCCACGGCTACCTCTAGTTGTGTGGTTAGTTCAGGTTACTGCAATTCAATAGGTTCCAGCCTCTCTGGTGTATTGCCGTTTTTGTTTTTTCTCCTCAGCTTCCTAAACATAACACGCTACCAGGAGACAGGCCAGTACACCAGGAGATGTGGAGGGGGCCGTAGGAGGGCAACAACCCAGCAGCAGAACACCAGGATTTGCAAATTCGCCACTGGTGCCCTATGCTCTTCACAGATGAAAGCAGGTTCACACTGAGCACATGTGACAGACGTGACAGAGTCTGGAGACGCTGTGGAGACCGATCAGCTGCCTGCAACATCCTTCAGCATGACTGATTTGTCAGTGGGTCAGTAATGGTGTGGAGTGGCATTTTTTTATGAGGGCCACACAGCCCTCCATGTGCTCGTCAGAGGTAGCCTGACTGCCATTAGGTTCCGAGATGAGATCCTCAGACCCCTTGTGAGACCATATACTAGTGCCGTTGGCCCTGGGTTCCTTCTAATGCAGGAAAATGCCAGACCTCATGTGGCTGGAGTGTGTAAGCAGTTCCTGCAAGATGAAGGCATTGAAGCTATGGACTGGCCCAGCAGTTCCCCAGACCTAAATCCAACTGAGCACATCTGGGACATCATGTCTTGCTCCATCCACCAATGTCACATTGCATCACAGACTGTCCAGGAGTTGGAGGATGCTTTAGTCCAGGTCTGGGAGGAGATCCCTCAGGAGACCACCCACTGCCTCATTAGGAGCATTCCCAGGCGTTGTAGGGAGGTTATACAGGCACAGGCGGGGTCATGCAGACATGTGGAGGCCACACACACTACTGAGCATCATTTTGACTTGTTTTAAGGACATTACATTCCACTTTAATTTTGTGGGTGACTCCAAATCCAGGCCTCCATTGTTTAATAAATTTGATTTCAATTGATGATTTTTATGTGATTTTGTTGTCAACACATTCAACTTTGTACAGAACAAAGTATTCAGCGAGAATATTTAATTCGTTCAGATCTAGGATGTCTTATTTGAGTGTTCCCTTTATTTTTTTGAGCAGTGTACATATATACACAGTGGGTACTGAAAAAAGAAAACCTGAAATATCACATGGTCATAAGTATTCAGACCCTTTGCTCAGACACTCATATTTAAATCACATGCTGTCAATGTCCTTGTGATCCTCCTTGAAATGGTTCTATTCCTTCATTGGAGTCCAGCTGTGTTTAATTTAACTGATAGGACTTGATTTTTAAAGGCACACACCTGTCTATATAAGACCTCACAGCTTACAGTGCATGTCAGACCAAATGAGAATCATGAGGTGAAAGGAACTGGCCAAGGAGCACAGAGGCAAAATTGTGGCAAGTCACTCATCTTGCCAAGGTTACAAAAGAATTTCTGCAGTACTCAAGTTTCCTATGAGCACAATGGCCTCCATAATCCTTAAATGGAAGAGGTTTGAGATCACCTGAAGTCTTGCTAAATCTAGCTGTCCAGCCAAACTGAGCAATCGTTGGAGAAGAGCCATGTGAGAGAGTTAAAGAAGAACCCCAAATGGCTGAGCGCCACAGATGCAGTAGGGAGATGGGAGAACGTTCAACAAAGTCAACTATCACTGCAGGCCTCTACTCAGTGCCAGACATATGAAAGCTCGTAGAGTTTGCTAAAAAAAAAAAAAAAAAAAAAAAAGACGAACTCCCAGACTATGAGAACTAAGATTCTCTGGTTTGAAGAGACGAAGATAGAACTTTTTGGTGATAATTCTTTGCGGTATGTGTGGAGAAAACCAGGCACTGCGCCTCACCTGCCCAATACAATCCCAACAGTGAAACATGGTGGTGTCAGTATAATGCTATGGGGGTGTCCTGCAGGGACAGGACGACTAGTTGCAATTGATGGAAACATGAATGCGGTCAAGTACAGAGATATCCTGGATGAAAACCTCTTCCAGAGTGCTCTGGACCTGAGACTTGGCTGAAGGTTCACCTTCCAACAAGATAATGACCCTAAGCACACAGCTAAAATAACAGAGTGACTTTCAGAACAACTCTGTGACCATTCTTGACTGGCCCAGCCAGAGACCTGACCTAAACCCAATTAAGCATCTCTGGAGAGACCTGAAATGGCTGTCCACCAACATTCACCATCCAACCTGACGGAACAGGAGAGGATTAGCAAGGAAGAATGGCAGAGGATCCCCAAATCCAGATGTGAAAAACTTGTTGCATCATTCCCAAGAAAACTCAGGAGCTCTGTATATAGGGTCAGTGTACAGGTAATGCAGTGATCACCAGTGACATTATACACAGGAGCTCTTTATATAGTGTCAGTGTACAGGTAATACAGTGATCACCAGTGACATTATATACAGGAGCTCTGTATATAGTGTCAGTGTACAGATAATACAGTTATCGCCGGGGATATTATACATAGGAGCTCTGTATATAGTGCCAGTGTACAGGTAATACAGTGATCACCCGTGACATTATACACATGAGCTCTGCATAAAGTGTCAGTGTACAGGTAATACAGTGATCACCAGTGACATTATACACAGGAGCTCTTTATATAGTATACAGTATATAGTGTCACTGTACAGGTAACACACTGACTTAACGGTGATGTCGCTAGTTGAAGTCCTTCATCTTGGCTTTTCATCTTCATCCAGCGCACACCACCATCACTTCTTCCAGTCAGGACTCGTCTCTACAGAAAATAACACAGTTATCTAGAGTACATTCCCCAATTTTTCTCCAACCTCTACACTACGCCAGATGAAGAAAAAAAGCGACCGTGCCGCCCTGCACAGTAAGAGGACATCGCTTCCCCCACACTGAAAACAGTATCCTCAAAAATAATATTCTTTAATTAGCCTCTACAGTAATAATATCCCATGTTCTGGACCCCACGTGTCCTCCCATTCTGCCTCATGTCTCTCTATATTGCCCTCATAGTCATCCATAATAGTATAATGTACCCCACAGTCATATATAGCGGTGTAATGCACCCCACATATTAGTATAATGTACCCCATAGTTATATAAAGTATAATGCACACACATAGTAGTATAATGCACCCACATAGCAGTATAATGCACTCCCATAGTACTGTAATTCATCCCCATAGCAGTATAATGCACCCTATAGTACTACAATGCAGCAGCCCCATAGGGGTATAATGCAGCAGCCCCATAGGAGTATAATGCAGCAGCCCCATAGGAGTATAATGCAGCAGCCCCATAGCAGTTTAATGCACCCATAGCATAATAGCCCCATAGTATAATGCACCCATAGTGTAATGCAGAAGCCCCATAGTAGAATGCATCCATAGTAGTATAATGCACCCCATAGTATAATGTAACAGCCCCATAGCAGTATAATGCACCCCATATTATAATGCAGCAGCTCCATAGCAGTATAATTCACCCATAGTATAATGCGCCCCCATAGCAGTATAATGCACTCCATAGTATAATGCAGCAGCCCCTTAGCAGTATAATGCACCCATAGTATAATTTAGCAGTCCCTTAGTATAATGCAGCAGCCCCATAGCAGTATAATGCACCCATAGTATAATGCAGCAACCCCATAGTATAATGCACATATAGGAGTAAAATACAGCAGCCCCATAGAATACAGTAATGCAGCAGCCCCATAGTAGTATAATGCACCCATAGTATAATTCAGCAGCCCCATAGTATAATGCAGCAGCCCCATTACAGTATAATGCACCAATAGTATAATGCAGCAGCCCCATAGTATAATCCAGCAGCTCCATAGCAGTATAATGAACCCATAGTTTAATGCAGCAGCCCCATAGTATAATGCAGCAGCCCCATAATACAGTGCACCCCATAGTATAATGTATCCCCTTTCCCTTCTCAATGGTAGTATAATATGCACCCCAATACCAGTATAATATGCCCCCCATACCAGTATAATATGCCCCATACTGTGGTGCGGCTTTGCAAAAAAAAAAAGTTTTTCCTTACCTGGCTGACTTCCAGCGATGTCCTCACCTATGATTCGGCTGAGACACGCAGCATAGTTCTGGCATATGACAGTGACATCATACTTTGGCGTCGGGCGTGCTGATGTCAGCTGCCAGCCTGTGATTGGCTGGCGACTGTTAACTGTTGCCATGCAGGAGGAATCTCCTGACCGGCAACAGATTTTAACTGATTGTGCGTTGGAGGACGCGCGGTCAGTTACTGAAGCGGCAGGATCTTGCTGCTGCCGGCCCGGTGAGCAGAGGACAGGGGGCTCGCTTCAGGCCTCCTCTGCTCATCGGGCCCCATACGCCAGTAAGGGCAGCAATGCCCTGATGGCAGCCCTAGTTGGCATTGGCAATCCTTATCCTCCCCTGTTTTCTTATTGGCCAGTTGGGACATTTAAACCTAGATGCACTGTTATGATTTGGTAGCTGAGGAGAGCAGGCAAAAAGGAAATACACCAGAGCAGTTGGAAACTATGAGATTGCAGTACCCTGACTAACCACCACAACTAGAGGCAGCCGTGGAGTGTTCCTACGTTGGTCCTAGACGCCTCGTCACAGCCTGAGAAACTAACTACACCTAAAGATAGAAAGAGGAAAGCTATCTGCCCCGGAGCAGATCCCCAAAGAACATAGAAAGCCCCAAACATGTAATGGCGGTTAGACAAGAAGAAATACTGACACAGACAGAAAATAATATGAGCAAACGTTCGGGCCCAAATGTCAGGATCCCGTCTGGGTTGGAGCCGATGTTACTGCAAACACTAGGGGAAGCAGAGGCAGGTAGCGTAGTCAGAAGGCAGGCCGAGGTCGGTACACAGGAAAGGCAGTGTTTGTAGCAGGGAAGCAGGCAAATAACGTAGTCAGGTGGCAGCCGGAGGTCGGTACACAGGAAAGGCAGTTCGGTAGCAGAGGAGCAGGCAGATAACGTAGTCAGGTGGCAGCAGGAGGTCGGTACACAGGAGAGCAGTGTTTGTAGCAGCAGGAACAGCAGGAGAAAGAGCTTGACTAAAGGCTGGAAGCACAATAATCTCGCAATGACACACCCACAGGGCCAGGTTTATATAGGGTGTGTAATTGGCAATCAGAGGCCCAATCAAGAGAGCACTAGGTGTAGCCAATCAGGAAGAACAGTCAATGGTATCTGGGTTCAGCAAGGAACTTTGCAGTCAGCAGAATAGCTCAGATGGTAGAGCTGCTGGCCAGTGGACAAGAGGTACTGAGTTCGACTCCTGACACCAAACTTACTAAATAGAAAAGGATAGGAAGGGCACTTACTGCAATCCCAAAAAACACTGAAAAGCACCAACTCTACTAATTTCAAAAACACCTGAGATCACATGACCTCTACCACCTAAATTAGTTCTCTGGTGTAACCAAAAACAAAACAGCAGCCACTGAGAAAACTGGAAAAAGCAAATGTACAAACATCAATGGCTGAACTGAACTGAGAGGCAAAAGCCCCCAGAGGGGACCCTGAAGGCCCCCACATAAGTGCAGGACAAAATGCACAAAAACAAAAAGAAGAAAAGGTCTTATCTGTTAGCAGGAGATTCAGACACAACACAGCAGGCTTCAAAGGAAACAGGAATCAAGGATTGAGAGCAGAACAATTGATCACCGGCAACCCTGATGGGAAGGTGACTCCCTTATATAAGACCAGTCAGTAACACCTGATTCCCACTCCTCACAATCTTCACTGGACAGTCCAGTACCGTTTGTAACCACCAGAGGGAGCTTCTGCTCAGAACTCATTTCCAGCCTATTCACAACAATGCCCCCTGCCCTGACACGCCTTCCGAAGTAGCAGAGCAAAATGCGCATCAGGCAGAGGGAACACAATGGTGTGCAGTGCGGTTCACATTGTCAGGTAATAGTGACACTATACTAAGCTTCCCACTGACATGGATTAAGATTTTTTCTAGTATTAACCCCTTAACATCCTTTGATGGACATAGTCTGTCATGGCAGGATGTCAATTCCCGTACCATGATGGGCATACGTTTAAACTGTCACTGTGTGTAAACACACAGTGATAGCTCCGTGCCGACAGCTGTCACAGACAGCTAAGAGGCACGGGAAGAGGTGCAGGGACCCATGCCATCGGTCCCTGCACCCAGATCGCTGTGATCGGGTAGTCAGTCTGACTGAACAATCACAGCATGACCACGAAGGAGATGCTGACATATCAACACTTCCTGCTCGATCAGTGGAGCAGCTCAGCACTGCCAGTGGCTGACCTTCTGCACTAACAGCCAGGAGCGGTGTCCGCTCCGCCTCTGGCCGTTACCCCCTAATTGCTGCGATCAACCGCAATTGAGGCGTTCAGGAGGGAGGCAGAGGGATGGGAGCTCCCTCTGTCTTCAGATCGGCATCCCCGCGACATCATCGTGGGGCCCGATTGTTGCCATGGTGAACAGGGGTCGTCATGATGACCCCTGGGTCATCAAGCTACGGAAATCCTCTGAGACCATGCTCACAGCATGGTGTCGGAAGCTTTGAGTATAGATATAATGCACTGCAATGCTAGTGCATTGCAATGTGTTATACCTGCAATCAAAGTAAAAAAAAGTGAAAGTCCCATTAAGGGACTAGGTAAAAAAGAAAACTTTTTTAAAAAAATACGTAAAAATAAAATAATAATAATAAAAATCCACTAATAAATGCACATTTTTATGTAAAAAATAAATAAATAAAAAATTACACGTTTGGTATCACCGCGTCCGGATCTATAAAAGTGTCACACTAGTTAACCCCTTCAGTGAACGCTGCAAAAAAAACACAAAAAAAGTAGCAAATTCTACTTTATCATCATACCACTTGGAAAAAGTGGAATAAAATGCTATCAAAAAAACAAATGGTAATAAAAATAGTATCATTAAAAGCGACATCTTGTCCTGAAAAAGTCAAGTCACCATACAGCTCCATCAGCATGGTGACCGGAGGTGGTCATGACAACATCCGGGTCACCAGAGCTAGGAAACTTGCTGATCAAGCACAGTGCATGATCAGCAACTTTCCCTGTCAGTGTAGAGCTGACAGTTTGTGCAGTATGCTGCTGCATCCCAATGCTGTAGAAGCGATCAGCTTACAAAATATGATAGTCCCATAGTGGAACAAAGAAAAAAAGGAAAAAAAAAGTTAAATAATTTTTTCTAAATAATTGTAAAAATATTTTTAAAAAATGCTAAAAAATAATAATTAAAAAATTGAATAAAACGGGGATCAAAAAGACAGACATAAATAAACATGGTACTGCTGAAAACGTCATCTTGTCCCGCAAAAAACAAGCTGCCATACAGCTCTATCAGCAAAAAGTTATTGCTCTCAGAATAAAGAGATGCAACAATAATTATTTTTTCTATAAAATAGTCTTTATTGTGTGAAAGTGCCAAAACTTAAAAAAAGATATAAATTTGGCATCGCTGTAATCGTACTGACCTGAAGAATAAAACTGCCTTATAAATTTTACCACACGCCGAATGGAGAAAAAAACAAACATAAAAAACAATTCCTGAACTGCTGGTTTTTGTTCATTCTGCCTCCAGAAATATCAGAATAGAAAGCGATCAAAAAGTGTCATGTGCCCGAAAATGGTACCAATAAAAACATTAGCTTGTCCCACAAAAAACAAGACCTCACATGACTCTGTGGGCTGAAATATGGAAAAATTATAACTCTCAAAATATGGCGATGCAAAAACTTTTTCTTGCAATAAAAGCGTCTTTTAGTGTGTGACAGATGCTAAACATAAAAAAAGGATATAAATCTGGTATCGCTGTAATCGTGCCGACCCAAAGAATAAAGTTGCCTAATCACTTATACTGCACGAAGAATGGAGTAAAAAATAAATGAAACAACCTGCTGTGGATTTGTTCATTCTGCCTCCCAAAAGATCGCAGTAAGGCTTGCCGCACATTTATCCTGTGTTCTACCCTGAGCGTTTGCATCTGGGTTTCCATGTAAATCTGTGAAATACGTGATTCAGACAGAACAACCTGCGGAAGATTCCCTATAATGAGGCAGATGGAGGCACTGTGAACACCATAGGACCTGTGATCCGGCTGTATCCACCTTTTTTGGCGTACATAAAAATGCAATCCACCACAGTTTTGTGCACCTCTGAAAGGAAGGACGATACTGAACAGAGGCCAGACGGAGTTCAGAGAAACTCTGCTACCTCATTATAGTTCTATCACAAGCGGACTTACATAACACGTAGTCCTAAGAATCGAACCAAAAAAAATAAAAACATTATATTTTAAGATCATTAAAATATTAAAGATAAAAAATAAAGAAACAAGAAGTGACCAGTAGGGGGGCCCTCTAAATGGCATATAAGATCACATAGCAAAAGTGGTAAATATGAAGCTCCAAAATAACAAATAGAAATAAATCTCCATATAAAATAAATGTTAATTAATCTTTGTTAGGTAAATACAGTGAACAATTTCAAAATAAATTCTTTGGAGCAGAAAAATAGACCTAGCCCTAGTAGCCGTCAATATAAGAAAACCCCTATATGTATAGACGCCCCCGGAAGAAGCTAAGGTGAAATGTGCATTGAGGCTAGGGGTGGTCTCTTGGTCGACTTTGACTCTAGCACTGGTCTCTGTCTCGTTGCATTACAGGTAAAATTCCTTTAATTAACTATCTTGTCACCAGTTACCTGGAACTCCTTTTTTATCAAAACTATTGTACAGTTTATTCTTGGAATATACGGTATTCTCACTGCATCCCTTATGTGGTATTGATGCAGCATGACTTTATACATATAGGGGTTTTCTTATATTGACAGCTACTAGGGCTAGGTCTATTTTTCTGCTCTAAAGAATTTATTTTGAAATTGTTCACTGTATTTACCTAAGATTAATTAACATTTATTTTATACGGAGATTTATTTCTCTTTGATATTTTGGAGCTTCATATTTACCACTGTTGCTATGTGATCTTATATGTCGTTTAGAAGGCCCCCCTACTGGACACCTCTTGTTTCTTTATTGTTTGTCTTTAAATATTTAATGATCTTAAATAAAGTATGTTTTTATTATTTATGGTTCGCTTCTTAGGACTACGTGTCATCTGTTGTCATAGATGGACAACTACGGTAAAAACAGCAGGGATCATAAAATGGTGGTGGTGGGCGCGGCAGGACAGAACCATGGCAGACCAAAATAAAATTCATAGATGGACAACTACGGTCAGGGCCGGCGTCAGCACCTGGCATACCCAGGCAAGTGCCGGGGCCCTGAGCAGGCGAGGGGGCCCACTCGCCGTCAGGTACCCCGGCACCCGTCAGCAGAGGAGAGCGGTGCCAGCGCCGCCACTGGGCCCCCCGCTTGCTCAGGGCCCCGGCAGCAGCCGGCCCAATACTCACCTCTCCCCGTGCCTCCGCAGGGCACCCGCGCTTCCTCTCACAGCAGCGCCGCTGAATGACGTCATCATTCAGCGGCTGGCTGTGGCAGAGAGAGCACGGACGCCGGACAGGTGAGATGTGAGGTGCGTGTATGTGTCTGTGTGTGTGTGTGTCTGTATGTGTGTGTCTGTGTGTGTGTCTGTCTGTGTGTATCAGTGTGTGTGTATATAGTGCGATGCTTTGTGTGTATGTGAGCGAGTGCTGCGGTGCTGTCTGTGTGTGGTGCTGTATGTGTGATTGTGGTGGGGGGAGGCAGTGATGGTGGTGAGGAGCCGGAGGCAATGATGATGATGGGGAGGCAATGATGATGGGGAGGCAATGATGATGATGATGGGGAGGCGATGATGATGGGGAGATAATGATGATGATAATGGGGAGGCAATGATGATTATGATGGGGAGGCAATGATGATGATGGGGAGGCAATGATAATGATGATGGGAAGTCTTTCCACAGCGCCCTTTCCTGAGCCGTAACAACACAGAACGCAGCACAGTGCAGAGGAGAGCTCCATATTTGTATGGAGCATTATATGGGGACCAGTATCCTGTATGGAGCATTATTTGGGGTCCAATATTCTTTATGGAGCATTATATTTGGCCCATAATACTGTATGGAGGACTATGTGGTGCCCATAATATTGTATGGAGGACTGTACTGTCCAGTCTGTACTGTGCGCTGTGAGGATTTGGCGGTTTCTCAGCTGTACAATTTACAATAGATATCACTGATGTAATGGAAGAAGAGAAGTGTTTGGCATTGCACTATACCCATATTTCTCTGCAGCATCTGTGCATCATGAATCGTGGTCTGTGTTAAAGGGGCCCACTGAGACTCTTTTGCCCGGGGCCCATAAAAACCTGGAGCCGGCCCTGACTACGGTAAAAACAGCAGGGATCATAAAATGATGGTGGTGTGCGCGGCAGGTCAAAACAATGGCAGACCTAAATAAAAGTCATAGATGGACAACTACGGTAAAAACAGCAGGGATCAAAAAATGGTGGTGGTGGGCGTGGCAGGACAAAACAATGGCAGACCAAAAAAAATTCATAGATGGACAACTATGGTAAAAACAGCAGGGATTATAAAATGGTGGTGGTTGGCGTGGCAGGACTGAACAATGGCAGACCAAAATAAAATTCATAGACGGTAAAAACAGCAGGGATCATAAAATGGTGGTGGTGGGCGCGGCACGACAAAACAATGGCAGACCAAAATAAAAATCATACATGGACAACTACGGTCAGGGCCGGCGTCAGCACCCAGCATACCCAGGCAAGTGCTGGGGCCCTGAGCAGGCGAGGGGGCCCACTCGCCGTCGGGCACCCCGGCGCCCGTCAGCAGAGGAGAGTGGTGCCAGCGCCGCCACTGGGCCCCCCCGCTTGCTCAGGGCCCCGGCAGCAGCCGGCGCAATACTCACCTCTCCCCGTGCCTCCGCAGGGCACCCGCGCTTCCTCTCACAGCAGCGCCGCTGAATGACATCATCATTCAGCGGCCAGCTGTGGCAGAGAGAGCGCGGACGCCGGACAGGTGAGATGTGAGGTGCGTGTATGTGTCTGTGTGTGTGTCTGTGTGTGTGTGTCTGTCTGTGTGTATCAGTGTGTGTGTATGTAGTGCGGTGCTTTGTGTGTATGTGAACGAGTGCTGCGGTGCTGTCTGTGTGTGGTGCTGTATGTGTGATGGTTGTGGGGGAGGCAGTGATGGTGGTGAGGAGCCGGAGGCAATGATGATGATGATGATGGGGAGGCGATGATGATGGGGAGGAGATGTGATGTTGACCCAATGATGATGATGATGGGGAGGCGATGATGATGGGGAGGTAATGATGATGATGATGGGGAGGTGATGATGATGGGAGGAGATGATGATGGGGAGGCAATGATGATGATGATGGGGAGGAAATGATGATTATGATGGGGAGGCAATGATGATGATGGGGAGGCAAAACAATGGCAGACCAAAAAAATTCATAGATGGACAACTACGGTAAAAACAGCAGGGATCAGAAAATGGTGGTGGTGGACACGGCAGTACAAAACAATGGCAGACCTAAATGAAAGTCATAGATGGACAACTATGGTAAAAACAGCAGGGATCATAAAATGGTGGTGGTGGGCGCGGCACGACAAAACAATGGCAGACCAAAAAAAAAAAAAAAATAAGATGGACGACAACGGTTAACAACAGCTGGGATCTTAAAATGGATCTTTAAAATTAAATGTGACAAAAAAAAACAGTACCTACCTTACAAGACATTTTTGGGATCCTGAAAAAATGAATCCGCGGGAAACGCAATAGAGGCACAGACTGGATCGCAGTAGCTGCAAAGCAGAAGGCTAGCAGGACGCAGTATGGAACGATGCTGGAAATTCGAATGAACCGCTTCCGCTCGAGAACAATGGAAGGGAGCGCTAATACATCGTCTTTTATGACGCGGTCGTCCAATCACAAAGCGAGAGAGCTGTGACATAAACAGTCATGACATACAGTGACCACCAATCTGTGCTGAGGGGCGTGGAAAAGGTTG
>JARQOD010000001.1:671889087-671933976 GCA_033576555.1 Oophaga sylvatica | reverse complement strand
TATGGCCCTTGCCACTTGGCCATGAGCTTACTCTCGGCTGTGGGTACCAGTACTAATACCCGATCGCCCTTGTTAAAAGACCTGACTCTGGCTCTTTTATTATATGTGCGCCTCTGGGTGGCCTGGCATCTAACAGATGTTCTTTCACGATGGGCATGACCGCCGCGATCTGGTCCTGCATACTAGCCACGTGTTCAATTATACTCTTATGTGGAGTCGGCTCTTGTTCCCATGTCTCTTTGGCTACGTCCAACAGACCCCTAGGGTGTCTGCCGTACAATAACTCAAAGGGAGAGAACCCTGTGGAAGCCTGGTGTACCTCACGGACAGTGAACATCAAATAGGGTAGCAACATGTCCCAATCCCTTCCATCCTTAGAAATCACCTTTTTTAACATGGACTTGAGGGTTCTATTGAACCGTTCTACTAACCCGTCGGTTTGAGGGTGGTACACCGAGGTGCGCAATTGTTTAATTTTTAGCAGTTTGCACAGTTCTCTTGTAACCTTGGACATAAAGGGGGTCCCCTGATCCGTCAGGATCTCCTTAGGTAGTCCCAGGCGACAGAACATGGCAAACAGTTCTCGGTCAATAAGTTTTGCCGAGTGTTGGCGTAGTGGTATAGCCTCCGGGTACCGGGTGGCATAGTCAACGACCACCAGTATGTGTTGGTGGCCACTGGCGGATTTTACTATGGGCCCTACCAAATCCATTGCAATCCGTTCAAAAGGTACCTCTATTACTGGCAGGGGTACTAATGGACTACGGAAACTTGCAGTGGGTGAGGTCAACTGACATTCGGGGCAGGATTCGCAGTACCTTTTGACCTCTGCGTAAACTCCAGGCCAAAAGAACCGCTGCAAGATACGTTCTAGAGTTTTTTTTCCCCTAAGTGGCCACCCAGCAAGTGTGAGTGTGCCAAATCTAGAATCACCCGACGATACGACTGAGGTGCTACCAACTGTTCCACAACCTCGTCCCTGATTTTATCTATCCTATAAAGCAACTCACCACTGACTACCATGCGTGGAAATACCGTATCTGCATTGGGCTGTTGGGCTACACCGTTTACCTCTAGCACCCTTTCCCGCGCCTGAGTCAGGGTGGGATCTTGTAGCTGAGCTGTCCCAAACGTGGTCCTGGACACTTCCAGCTCGGGAATCGATGCGGTCTCCTCCACCTCTCCTGCCAGCACCTCTAAGGGAAACCTATCGGGGTCACACTCTATCCCTATGTGGGACACCCCTATGGCAGGTTCGTCGGGTACAGCATCTGTAATACATTTTACCAGGGGAGAATGGATTTTGTTTTTCCACAGAGTCCAGAACAGGGGCAAGTTTCTCCCAACACAGACCCATAGGGAAGATTTTTTACCACTCCCACCACATGTTTTATGTCTCCACATGGCGTGGACAAAACTACCTCCGTAGTTGGATACTCTCGGAGGTCCCCATGGATACATACAACCCCGACCTGCCGTCCGCTGGGGTTGTCTCCTGCCACCAGTGACCCATGTACCAGAGTCACGAGGCTCCCTGAGTCCAGGAGAGCCTCCGTAGGGTACCAATTAACCAGTACCTGGCATAGTTGGAGTTCACTGTCCTGGGGGTCGAGGATTGCTGTGCAGACGGTCTGGGCATACATTGAGACCGGCGGCTATATCCGCAGTCCATGGGTTCCGTAGTCAGGGGACAATTAGCCATCACATGTCCCGGCCCCTGACACCGCCAGCACCTAAGGGTGGAGGTACTGTTAGGTCTTATGACAGTTTGGGAGGGAACCAGTCTCCTGCCACTCTCACTCCGGGGTTCACCTTCAGCACGGGTACGGTACTGACTGTCCCCAGCAGAGGGACGCGACCCCTTTCCCGATTCCTGGGTTGGCAGGGATCGGCGTGACAGCCGAGAGGGGGCGGAGTCTAGAATAAAGTCTTGAGTGGCCGAGTAGCGCTCGATCAAACTGACTACCTGGTCGAGTGTGCCGGAGTCGCCTTGCCCCACCCAACGTTGGATAGCAGCTGGCAGAGTCCTTACCAGGCGGTCAACCACCACCCTCTCCACCATCTGGGCTGGAGACAAAGTCTCTGGCTGGAGCCACTTCTTTACCAGCTGCAGGAGGTCATAAGCCTGAGACCGCGCGGGTCGTGTCTCCACATAGGCCCATGAAAATACACGCTGAGCCCTCACGTATGTATTAACCCCCAGTCGGGCAAGGATCTCACCTTTGAGCCTCTGGTAGTCCTGGGTGTCCTCCTGACTGAGATCGAAGTAGGCCTTTTGTGCATCGCTGACCAGAAACGGAGCTACTACTTCTGCCCACTGGCCGGCGGGTAGGTTTTCCCGCTCCGCTGCGCCTCATAAACTGTCAGGAAAGCTTCCACGTCATCCTCCGGTCCCATCTTCCTCAACGCTGAGCGAACCCTGTCTCGGGCCTCGCGACGTTCAGGGGCTGGTGCCGTCGAGGTCTCCCGCAGTGCAGAAATCTGTTGCAGCAGCAGTTCGTTTGTTTTTTGCTGCTGCTGGTACAATAGCTGCTGTTGCTCATTGTGCTGTTGCTCCCGCTCCTGCTGTTGCCGCTGGAGACTCAGGTACTGCTCCTGCTGTTGTCGCTGAGACTGCAGCTGCTGCTGTTGTGTAATTACCAGCTGCTTTACCAGCTCCTCCATTTTGTCCACGGGGTGAGGCTGAAAAGTGGCCGGCCGGATTGGGGTCATGAAGCTGCCGGTGGGGGTATACCTCAGTCACAATGCCCACATTCTCCACCAAGTTGTAAGGCGGCGGTGTTCACACCGTGCAGTAACTGAGGCAGTGACCCAAGCAAGTCCAAATTAAACAGCTTTTATTCAGCAACTCACGGGTTAAACAGAAAAGTCCTCCGGTACGCAGCCGGGTAACATCAGTCCATAAACAATGGTTGCCGGGGACAACGGCCGCGCCTGGCCGAACAGAGCCTGACAGGTGCAGAGCCGTCCCAGGCGTGGGTTCAGCTACACACAATCCTGTGGAGCTTTCCTGCTATGCTCCTAGCAGGGTCCAAACATAGAACAACACTAATCCTTAGTGCAGGAGTTTTAAAGACCTGTGGCAAAAGCCACTGGAAAACCCGGGTTGGAGGGAGGAGGCCGCCCCACTGCCTCCTGTGACCTCCTCCAAGAAATGAAGGCCCTGCCGGATTTTACTTAATCTGCCTTAGCCAGGTAGTCTGACTAGGTCATTGCTCACCTTCATTCCTGCATTGCAGCCGCAGCTGTGTGTGTGACTGCAATGCACTCCAATGGCTTTAATAGGTCTCTGTACACATTCTGGGGGAAATATAATGTCCCTCGTAAACGATCCCGGTCACTGCCTCACAGTAAGCTTATTAACTCAAGGATAAGCCAGGTGTACATTGTCCCCTCATCCATGGCCTGCTCTGTGTGCTCTCCCCCCTCCCAGTATGCATGGCTCGGCTCCCCGTCCCATCCTTCTATGTATGGCTCAGCTCCTTGTCCTCCCCTGTCCTCCTCAGTGCTCCACCGTCCTGCTCCTCTATGCTCCCCCATCCTGCTCTGTGCTCTCCCCGTCCTACTTCGTGCCCCCCAATCCTGCTCTGTGCTCCCCCATCCTGCTCCGTGCTCCTCTGTGCTCCCCATCCTGCTCTGTGCTCCCCCGTATTGCTCCGTGCTCCTATGTGCTCCCCATCTGCTCTTGTTGCTCCCCACGTCCTGCTAAGTGCTTCCCCCGTCCTCCCCCATCCCGCTTCCTCACTCAAGACTTCTCAACTCCTTTGGCATGGGAGTGGAGTCCATATTTCATGACCTTAATGAGTGGTACCATGTGACCGCTCAGCACAGGAGAGCTGCAGGAAGCCGGGACAACAGAGGATTGCAGGGGACGTTCAGTGATTGCACAGGAGGGTGCTGGTTTCTGAAAAATGACTAGTGTATAAGCCGAGGGGGCATTTTCAGCACAAAAAAATGTTCTGAAAATCTCAGCTTATACATGAGTATAAACGGTAAGTAATCCCTACTATGTTAACTATCTACATTATCACTAAACCCTTTAGTGTCCCATACACACTTCAGTGCCCCATCTAGTGGCCCACTAACATTATTATGTTCTACTAGGAGGTACATATACAAAATAGCCTGATATACACATATTAAACACAGCATTATAATGAAATTACATAGCAACGAAATATACATGATTATGTACATACATTAGCAGTATAGGGAGCTTAAAGGGGTAAAACCTTCAACCCCTTACACTTGCAGACCTAAAATAAGAAAACAAGTTCATAATCATTTAGAAACAACAATACTAATGTTTTAACTCAGGAAGAGTTCAGAAATCAATATTTTGTGGAATAACCATGATTTTTAATCACAGCTTTCATACGTCTTGGCATGCTTTCAACCAGTATTTCACACTGCTTTTGGATGACCTTATGCCACTTCTGGTACAAAAATTTAAGCAGTTTGTTTGATGGCTTGTGACTATCCATCTTCCTCTTGATTATATTCCAGAGATTTTCAACGGGGTTCAGGTCTGGAGCTTGAGCTGGCCATGACAGGGAATTGATGTGGTGGTCCTTCATTCACACATTGATTGACCTAGCTGTGTGGCATGGCGCATTGTCCTGCTGGAAAAAACAGTCCCCAGAGTTGGGGAACATTGCCTGAGCAGAAGGAATCAACTGTTTTTCCAGGATAACCTTGTATGCGGCTTGATTAATACATCCTTCGCAAAGATTAACCTGCCCAATTCCAGCCTTGCTGAAGCATCCCCAGTACATCACCAATCCTCCTCCACATTTCACAGTGGGTGCAAAACACTGTGGCTTGTATGCCTCTCTAGGTCTCCGTCTAACCATTAGATGACCAGGTGTTTGGCAAAGCTGAAAATTAGACTCATCAGAGAAGATTACCTTACTCCAGTTCTCTATGGTCCAATCCTTATGGCCTTTGGCAAACTTCAGCATGGCTATCCTTTGCTTCTCATTGATGAAAGGCTTTTTTCTAGCTCTACATGACTTGAGCCCTGCCTCTAGGAACCTGTTACGAACTGTTCTTGCCATGCACTTCACCCCAGCTGCCATTTTCCATTCCTATTGCAGGTAACTTGATGTCATCCTGCGGTTGCTGAGTGACATTCGAAGAAGATGACGGTCATCACGGTCAGTGGAGAGTCGTTTTCGCCCTCTGCCGGTCTGTAGCTTTACTGACCCCAATGTCTGCTGCTTGACCTTGTTGTAATGGATTCCCGTCTTAGAAATTTTAAGGATGGAGACAACATGACGCTCATTGTATCCCTCTGCTAGTAAAGCCAGAATTGAGCCCTTCTTATCCTCACTCAAGACTTCTTAACTCCTTTGGCATGGTTAAAAGGTATTTTTTCATTCCTATTACTTTTGGGATATTACTAGCACTTGTTTTGCCATCCAGCTTGCCCTATTGCAAAAGGATTGTGAACACCACAGCAGTGTTTTTTATGCTTTTCTTCGTTAAATAAGATTTGGTTCAGGTGATCACCTAATTTGAAGCACATTAAGTAGAATGAGGTGTACTCTGTTTGGAATTAAACTGACACTGGAATGGAATGGCTGTCAGACATGTAGAGAAGCTGATTTTTATAAAACTGTTCAGTGATCTCTTAATTTTTGCCAGAGCTGTATATATAGATATATATAGATATATATATATATCTATATATATCTATATATATATATTGTGGTGGTTCAACTCACTCAGTGGTACATGGTGATAGAAAACAGGAACTCTGTGTTAGGGTCTGCGGAACGCACCAAATATAAGATGTAGAGAGGTGCGTTCACAGCCCGGGGTCCACCGTGCAGGTGGAGCCTGCTGCTAGTAAGATGGCGCAAGAAGCGAACTCGGTTATCCCGCAGAGTCGCCAAAATAAACGCCGTAAGGCGCTGTGGCAATATGTGCGAACTCTGTTATTCCACAGAGCCGCTAGAAGGAGTGCCGCAGCGCTATATGGCGATGTGTGCGAACTCAGTTAACACCACTGAGTCGCAAAGTAAACACGCTAGAGTTGCGTTGAAAGTGAACCCTGTTGACTGCTAAGTGAACATAGAAAGTGATCATGCGCTAATGTCCTCGCGGGAGTCATCCGCAATCTATGGTGTCTGAATGCCAGGCCCTGAATACGGCAATCAAACTCCTCACCGGTTATGCCCGTAATCTAAGGCATCTAAGACACCGACCCTGACCAGCTAGCATACCAAGCTCCTCACTGATTAGGTCGCTATTGTAATGGCGTATTTCAGCCGCCCTAACCACACACATGCATGACCATACTGGCGCAAATCATATAACGTTGATACTAGCGCACGGCCGTGCGTAAGGACAGCCTTTTATAGCAGCCATGAGAAAAAGACCTTCCAGGAAGGACCAATGGGAAGCTGCTTCAGAACATCAACAGCTACAGGACCTTCCTGAAGGACCAATATGAGTGGCAGCTGTATCTGAGCATGTGACCCCTGATCTCCAATGGGAGATCTTGCCCTGGGCATGCTCAGATGAAGCAACAAAGGACTTAGTCCCAAATCTGCTTGCTCCAACACTGGTTGCAGCAGCAAGTCTCTGCACAGTACTGGGCCAGGCAAGACGCTGGGACCGACGTCTCTGCTGAGCAGGAACCACTGCGGCCGGAGACTGATGGGGGACCGCAGCAGGAACAGATCAAGATTCCCCTTGTGCAGGAGTGGGAACTCGAACCCTAACATTACCCCCCCTCCTAGGGCCCCCCTTCTTTGGGCCTCGCTGCGCTCAAAGGCAGCGATGAGCTGCGGAGCATGAACAGCTCGGCAGGCTCCCAGGACCTTTCCTCAGGCCCATAACCCCCCAAATAAAATATTTTACCTCGTACCACCTTGCACCCAACAATGGCGTTCACCTCATGATCGTTGGTAGATGAACCCGACGTGACGGCAGATGACTCGGAAAACCAGGAAATGGCCACAGGTTTCAGGAGGGACACGTGAAAGGTGTCGGTGATACCAAGGCGAGGCGGAAGGGCTAGGCGGCAAACCACCGGGTTCACCTGCTCAAGGACTATAAAGGGACCCAAAAAGCGAGGTGCCAACTTGGTGGACTCTACACATAGCCTGATGTTTTGGGCAGAGAGCCACACTAGGTCACCCGGAGCAAATGTAGGAGCGGGGCGCCGATGGGCATCGGCCGAAGACCTCATCCTCTCTTTGGAGGCCTGAATGGCATCCTGGGTGCGGTCCCAAATGTCCCGTGCCTCCACAGCCCAGTCTGCCACCCTGGAATCGGCGGAAGACACGGGCATGGGCACTGGTACCCGCGGATGCTGACCGTAGTTCAGGAGGAATGGGGTCTGTCCGGTGGAGTCAGCCACAGAATTATTTAGAGTGAACTCAGCCCACGGTAGCAAGGATGCCCAGTCATCCTGCCTGGCAGAGACAAAATTTCGCAAGTATGTGACCAAGGTCTGGTTGGCCCTCTCTACCAACCCATTCGTCTCGGGATGGTATGCAGAGGAGAGATTCAACTCAATGCTGAGTACCAGAACCGAGACGCAAACTAGGGACCTCGATCACTGACAATTTTGTCTGGCATACCGTGTAGGCGGAAAATATGCCTAATGAATAATGCTGCCAAGGCACGTGCAGACGGTAACCGTGGTAACGGCACCAAGTGCACCATTTTAGAGAAGTGGTCGGTTATCACCCAGATGATGGTGCAGCCCCGAGACATGGGTAAGCCCACCACAAAATCCATCCCGACCATCTCCCAGGGCCTGTCTGCCACGGCAAAGGGAAAAGTAGCCCAGCCAACCGTTGTCGAGGGGATTTATTCTTGGCGCAGGAGACGCACGCTTGAACATACTCCCTGACGTCACGGGCCAACTGCGGCCACCAGTATGTCCTCGCCAGCAACTCAGAAGTCCTTTTTGTCCCAAAATGTCCACCCACCCTGGACGAATGTGCCCAAGAGAGTACTTCCGGTCGCAAATTGGTGGGTACAAAAGTCTTACCAGGAGGCACAGACTCAAGCGAAACCGGAGCCACCGTTCTTAGGCTCTCTGTGGGAACAATAAGCCCAGGCTCCTCCTCTACCTCCTCAGAGGACACCACGGAGCGAGATAGAGAGTCGGCGCGAATGTTCTTCTCACCGGAGAGGAAATAGAGAGTGAAATGGAACCGGGAGAAGAACAAGGACCATCTGGTCTGACAGGAATTTAGCCGCTGGGCTGTCTACAAATACACCAAGCTCTTGTGGTCCATGAATACTTGGAAGGGGATGCGAGCCCCCTCCAGAAGATGTCTCCACTCGGAGAAGGCCAACTTCATAGCCAGTAACTCCCTGTCCCCGATGGAATAATTATCTCTGCTGGTGTAAAGGTCTTGGAAAAAAAGAAGCAGGGATGCTTCCGACCCTGGGCATCCTTTTGAAAACGGACTGCTCCAGCACCAACAGAAGATGCATCCACCTCTAAAATAAACGGTTTATCGACATTGGGGCGTTGTAAGATGGGAGCACTGGCGAAATGCGACTTGATGGAGGAGAACGCCTTGGTGTCCTCCTCTGACCACAACTTGGGATTAGCTCCCTTCTTGGTGAGGGCTACCAAGGGAGCTACCAAAGTAGAGAAGTGGGGAATGAATTGGCGATAGTAGTCAATGAACCCCATAAAGCACTGCACCGCTTTAAGGGAGTGGGGTTCTTGCCAATCCATTACAGCCTGTAGTTTGGCAGGATCCATAGCCAATCCCTGGGCGGAGATGATATAGCCCAGGAAAGGTAGAGACTCCTGCTCAAACATGCACTTCTCCAACTTCGCATATAGGGAATTTGCTCGCAAGAGGTCGAAGACCTTGCAGACATCTCTCCGGTGGGAGGCCATATCTGGAGAAAAGATGAGAATGTCATCCAGATAGACTACCACCGAGGTGGTCAACATATCCCGGAAGATGTCGTTCACAAAGTCTTGGAAGACAGCTGGGGCATTACAGAGCCCAAAGGGCATTACCAGATATTTGTAATGCCCATCCCTGGTGTTAAATGCCGTCTTCCATTTGTCCCCCTCACGGATGTGAATCAGGTTATATGCACCCCGCAGTTCTAGCTTAGTAAATACGCTTGCTCCCCGAAGCCTGTCAAAGAGCTCAGAGTTTAGAGGCAAAGGATACTTATTTTTCACGGTGATAGCGTTGAGAACCCTATAATCACTGCACGGACGTAATTCTCCATTCTTCTTCTGCACAAAGAAGAACCCCGCTCCCGCTGGTGACACCGACTTCCTAATGAATCCCCTTGCCAAGTTCTCCTGAATATATTGGGATATGGCCTCTGTCTCAGGAAGAGAGAGGGGATAAACCCTTCCTCTAGGAGGCTCAGCTCCAGGCAAGAGGTCGATAGGACAGTCAAAGGGGCGATGAGGCAGAAGAGTCTCCGCAGCCTTCTTCGAGAAAATGTTGGCATAGGACCAATAGACCTTGGGAAGAGGAGAGAGGTCTATGGGTATCTCATTGGTGGTGACCTGCACGCTGTCCCTAATGCATCTGCCTTTACATAAATTACCCCAACCCAGAATTCTCCCTGAAGACCACTCAATATGGGGAGAGTGGTGGCGGAGCCAGGGTAATCCCAACAAAACCTCATCTATACCCTCAGGGAGGATAAAAAATGATATATTCTCCTGATGGGAAGTAGACATAGACAAGGTGAGTGGGACAGACTGATGGGTGATTTGTGTGGGCAGAATTGCTCCATTCAACACCCGTACCGACACTGGTTCAGCCAGCAACACCAAAGGCATGGTGTGGCGAGAAGCAAAGGAGGATGACATAAAATTCCCATCTGCACCAGAATCCACACACAGCTTGACGGGTAGGGTTGTAGAACCGTGGGTAATTATCCCTTGAGGAGCACTTTAGGGGCAAAACTCATGGCGTCCAGTGACCCTGTTCCTACGGTTACTGGGCGCGACCATTTATTCAGCCGCTGTGGACATCGGTTGGCAAAATGTCCCTGCTGCTGGCAAATTTAACAAATCGGGGATGGACGAGTGACCCGAGATTTAGATCCCGCAGGAGCAACCTCCTGAAGGTTGGGCGCCTGAACAGGTGACTCCAGAGGGGTGGTGAAGGTAGGAGCCAACCGAACCCTCTGCCTACACTGGGCATGTTCCAGCCTCCGCTCGTGGAAACGGAGGTCGACGCGGGTGGAAGTAGCGATAAGCTTCTCCAGTGTGACAGGAATCTCCTTGGTAGCCAAGGCATCTTTCACATGACCCGCCAGTCCTCTCCAGAACACGGGAATGAGGACTTTATCTGGCCACTCTAATTCCGAGGACAGAGTCCGAAATTGGACAGCAAAATGGCTGACCAAAGCCGAACCCTGGGTACTTGCCAGCAGTTGGAGCGCCGTATCGTGGGTGACCTGAGGTCCTAGAAAAACCTTTTTCAGAGACTCCAGAAAACTTGAAGTGCTCTGCACCATACGGTCGTCGCGCTCCCACAGCGGCGTTGCCCACTCCAACGCTCTGCCCGACAGAAGAGCTATCACAAAGCCCACTTGTGCCCGATCCGTGGGGAAACGTGCAGCCAGAAGCTCGAGGTGTATGGAGCACTGACTCACGAATCCCCGACATTGCTTGCTGTCACCAGAAAACTTGTCTGGAAGCGGGAGGTGGGACAATGTAGGGACAGAGGTGGCAGAGGACAAACTGGCTGCAGCTACGCTAGCAGCCTGAACAGCGACTGCGGTAACATCCACAGCTGAGGTTGTGCGCTCAAGAGCCGCCAACCTACCCTCCAGCTGCTGGATGTACAGCTGTAAACGCTGTTCATCCGCCATTTTACTAGCCAGACCCTGGCGCTAGTATTATGTTAGGGTCTGCGGAACGCACCAAATATAAGATGTAGAGAGGTGCGTTAGCAGCCTGGGGCCACCGTGCAGGCGGAGCCTGCTGCTAGTAAGATGGCTCAAGAAGCAAACTCTGTTATCCCGCAGAGTCGCCAAAATAAATGCCGTAAGGCGCTGTGGCAATATGTGCGAACTCTGTTATTCCACAGAGCCGCTAGAAGGAGTGCCGCAGCGCAATATGGCGATGTGTGCGAACTCAGTTAACACCACTGAGTCGCAAAGTAAACACGTTAGGGCACTGTCTAGCGTTGAAAGTGAACCCTGTTGCATCACAGAGCCGCTGAGACAAACCTCTGTGTCCTGTTAGGCACCCAGGAACACAGTTGAATGCTAAACGAACATAGAAAGTGATCATGCGCTAATGTCCACGTGGGAGTCACCCGCAATCTATGGCGTCTGAATGCCAGGCCCTGAATACGGCAATCAAACTCCTCACCGGTTATGCCGGTAATCTAAGGCATCTAAGACACCGGACCTGACCAGCTAGCATACCAAGCTCCTCACCGATTAGGTCGGTATTGTAATGGCGTATTTCAGCCACCCTAACCACACACACGCATGACCATACTGGCGCAAAGCATATAACGGTTGATACTAGCGCACGGCCGTGCAGTAAGGACAGCCTTTTATAGCAGCCATGAGAAAAAGACCTTCCAGGAGGGACCAATGGGAAGCTGCTTCAGAACATCAACAGCTACAGGACCTTCCTGAAGGACCAATATGAGTGGCAGCTGTATCTGAGCATGTGACCCCTGATCTCCAATGGGAGATCTTGCCCTGGGCATGCTCAGATGAAGCAACAAAGGACTCAGTCCCAAATCTGCCTGCTCCAACACTGGTTGCAGCAGCAAGTCTCTGCACAGTACTGGGCCGGGCAAGACGCTGGGACCGACGTCTCTGCTGAGCAGGAACCACTGCGGCCGGAGACGGATGGGGGACCGTAGCTGGAAAAAGTCGAGATTCCCCTTGTGCAGGAGTGGGAACTCGAACCCTAACTCACTATCTCTATAAATCTTCTGTTGGTTTATTAGACATGTGGTATAAACCAACATGAAGGGAAAAATAAATACAGCCCCCTGGGGCAAACCAGGAAAGCAAAGAAAACAAAATGCTGCAGCACACTCTATATAATTGCGGGAAGTGACACAGGTTCAGTCTTTCCTCCTCAGGACACAAACCACTGGAGATCATTTCTCCAGCCTTGCTGAACAAAAACTGCCTCTGGAGTCCAGCTATTTAAGCTCCAGACCACACCCTGGGGTGGAGATAAGGTAGACATCCTCCCACTCGTTCTATGGATATCCACATAAAAGCCATTCCATTATACAAATTAATTAACCCCTCACCACACATAGTGTGATGGAGGAAAAACTCTGGGTTTTATATCACTGACGCCATTAAGCATAATGAGATTCCTCTCCCCTCCAGCACTTTACCAGTGACTTTGTCCCAATATATATACAGCTATGCTCAAAAGTTTACATACCCCGGTAGAATTTTTGCTTTCTTGGCCTTCTTTCAGAGAATATGAATGATAACACCAAAGCTTTTTCTCCACTCATGGTTAGTGGTTGGGTGAAGCCATTTATTGTCAAACTACTGTTTTCTCTTTTTAAACCATAATGACAACACAAAACATCCAAATAACCCTGATCAAAAGTTTACATACCCTGGTGATTTTGGCCTGATAACATGCACAGAAGTTGACACAAATGGGTTTGACTGGCTGCTAAAGGTAACATCCTCACTTGTGACCTGTTTGCTTGTAATCAGTGTGTGTGCATAAAAAGCTGAGTGAGTTTCTGGGATCCAGACAGACTCCTGCATCTTTCACCCAGCCACTGACATTTCTGGATTGTGAGTCATGGGGAAAGCAAAAGAACTGTCAACGGATCTATGGCAAAAGGTAGTTGAACTAATAAAACAGGAAAGGGATACAAAAAGACATCCAAGGAATTGATAATGCCAGTCAGCAGTGATCAAACTGTTATTAACAAATGGAAAACCAGGGGCCCTGCAAAAACAAAACCACGGTCAGGTAGACCAACAAAAGTTTCATCCACAACTGGTAGGAAAATTGTTCGGGATGCAAAGAAAAACCCACAAATAACATCAGCTGAAATACTGGACTCTCTGAAAACTAGTCATGTGGCTGTTTCCAGATGCACAATAAGGAGGCACTTGAAGAAAAATGGGCTGCATGGTCGAGTCGCCAGAAGAAAGCCATTTCTGCACAAATGCCACAAAGTATCTTGCCTACAATACACAAAACAGCACAGAGACAACCCTCAAAACTTCTGGAAATGTTACATTTGGAGAGAGGTAAACAAGGCCTATGATGAAAGGAACACCATTACTACTGTAAAGCATGGGGGTGGGTCGCTGATGTTTAGGGCTGTGTGAGCTACAAAGGCACAGTAAACTTGGTCAAAGTTGAAGGAAAGATGAATGCAGCAGGTTATCAGCAAATACTACTGCGCATGGGACATACTTGGACGTTCCAACATGACAACTATCCAAAACACAAAGCCAAGTCAACCTGTCATTGGCAGAACAAAGTGAAGGTTCTGGAGTGGCCATCTCAGTCTCCTCACCTCAATATCATTGAGCCACTCTGGGGAGATCTCTAGCGTGCAGTTCATGCTAGACAGCCCAGTAATTTACAGGAACTGGAGGCTTTTTGCCAAGAAGAGTGGGCAGCTTTACCATCTGAGTAAATAAAGAACCTAATCTACAACTACCACAAAAGACTTCAAGATGTCATTGATGTTAGAGGGGGCAATACAAAGTATTAAGAAATGGCGTATGTAAACTTTTTATCAGGGTCATTTGGATGTTTTACGTTGTCATTATGTTTTAAAAAGAGAAAACTGAGTAGTTTGGCAATAAATGGCTTCACCCAACCACTAAAGCCAAGAAAGTAAAAATTCTGCCAGGGTATGTAAACTTTTGAGCACAACTGTATATATATATATATATATATTATATATATATATATATATATATATATATACTAAACTTATTCAAATTTTGATCCACCCCGGTTAACTGTTGCCTAGGCAGTTGACATCCGTTGCCTACTAGCAAATAGTGGCCTGATTGTCCTCCTGGCACCACTTTTCACTCCTTGGTTACCAGCCCTGCCCTCTACTACATTAGGCATTTGGCCAGTCAATTAGGGGCGCATAGTAAAGAAATGAGATAGCAACTACGTTTATCTACTGATATATTCAAACCACTGGTACAAATGAAAATGAAGAGTTCAATCTTGCTAGAAATTTTCATCATGTAGATATACACAGATGTAGTAAACAAAAATCTTGTAAAATCTACAAAAAACAATATTTGCTTCATATAACAGTGTACACAGTAGTGAATTTGGATTTCTTTAAGGACATTTGTATGCGAGGACTGTATGCGTCATTTGGCTTGGCATCACTTTCAATGAGAAAATAAAAAACATATTCAGTGTGTATGTTTGCAGAGTGCAGTTTCCTGGATTTTTATAGAACAAGGATCACAAGACAAGAGAAGCTGCTTTATTCCTCCCAATTTCACTCTAAGCAAAACAGTCATTTGGCATCTTTAAGAATCTTTACCACATCATTGAAGATAGTATTACAGAAAAGGATGTCCAGAAAGGACCCCAAATAATACATTCATTCACTAGACTGAGCAAGTTATGGGCCCTTTTCAAAGAGAAAACAGTAATTACTAATAATGATTTAATTGTAAAGGATTTTCTCACCATGAAATTATAAAAATAAGCCTCCATATAAAAGGGGTTTTCCATCAAATCTTGTATGTAATGTGACGTACTTGGGGGTCCAGGGGTAACCACCCTGCACAGGTATGGTACTCAGGGACTAGCACACAACGTGGTAAAACGAAACAGCAACATTTTTTTCTAAATCCTGCAGCATTATGAAGAATAAAAAATTAATTTCATATTAACAATGCACAGCAGAATTGTCATGTACTATTATGCTGGAGACACACTAGCGATTTAAATATCGGTCTGATTTTGATGCAGGAGAGTTGGACAAGTGTAATGCAAATGTCATGCGAGTGTCATGCGTTTTTTTGTGCGACTACAATCTGATTTTTCACACATAGCATCCGATTTACATTTGAATGCAGTGCAATTGCTATCAGACTGCAATGCGATTTTAACATTTCTTGGGGGGTCTAGTTTCCAAAATGGGGTCACTTGTGGGGGTTTACACTGTTTAGGCACATCAGGGGCTCTGCAAACGTAACAAGATGCCCGCAGACCATTCCATGAAGTCGGCATTTCAAAGCGTCACTACATCCCTTCTGAGCCCTGAAGTGTGCCCAAACAGTGGTTCCCCCCCACATATTGGGTACCAGCGTACTCAGGACAAACTGGAAAACAACTTTTGGGGTCCAATTTCTCCTATAACCATTGTGAAAATAAAAAATAGGGGGCTAAAAAAATCATTTTTTGAGAAAAAAAAAGGATTTTTTATTTTCTGGCTCTGCGTTATAAACTTCTGTGAAGCACCTGGAGGTTCAAATTGCTCACTGTGCATCTAGATAAGTTCCTTAGGGGGTTTAGTTTCCAAAATGGGGTCATTTGTGGGGGAGCTCCAAAGTTAGACACACAGGGGCTCTCCAAACAAGACATGGTGTCCGCTAACGATTAGGGCTAATTTTCCATTAAAAAAGTCAAATGGCGCTCCTTCCCTTCTGAGCCCAGCCGTGCGCCCAAACAGTGGTTCCCCCCACATATGGGGTATTGGTGTACTCAGGACAAATTGCACAACAACTTTTGTGGTCCAATTTCTCCTGTTACCCTTGTGAAAATAAAAAATAGCGGGCTAAAAAATCATTTTTGAGGAAAAAATTTTTTTTTTTATTTTCACTGCTCTGCGTTATAAACTTCTGTGAAGCACTTGGGGGTTCAGAGTGCTCACAACACATCTAGATAAGTTCCATAAGGGGTCTAGTTTCCAAAATGTGGTCACATGTGGTTTTTCACTGTTTAGGCACACAGGGGCTCTCCAAACGCGTCATGGTGTCCGCTAACGATTGGAGCTAATTTTCCATTCAAAAAGTCAAATGGCGCTCCTTCCCTTCTGGGCCCTGCCGTGCACCCAAACAGTGGTTTATGACCACATATGAGGTATCTGTGTACTCAGGATAAATTGCCCAACAAATTTTATTATCCATTTTATCCTGTTGCCCATTTGAAAATTAAAAAACTGAGGCTAAAAGAAAATTTTTGTGAAAAAAAAGTACTTTCTTTTTTTTACGGCTCAATTTGTGAAGCACCTGGGGGTTCAAAGTGCTCACTATGCATCTAGATAAGTTCCTTGGGGGGTCTAGTTTCCAAAATGTGGTCACTTGTGGGGAAGCTCCAATGTTTAAGCACACAGAGGCTTTCCAAATGCGACATGGCAACCGCTAAATATTCCAGCATATTTTCTATTCAAAAGTCAAATGGCGCTCCTTCCCTTCTCAGCCCTGCCGTGCGCCCAAACAGTGGTTTATGACCACATATGAGGTATCGGTGTGCTCAGGAGAAATTGCCCAACAAATTTTATATCCATTTTATCATGTTGCCCATGTGAAAATGAAAAAAAAAACTGAGGCTAAATGAAAATTTTTGTGAAAAAAAAGTACTTTCTTTTTTTTACGGATCAATTTGTGAAGCACCTGGGGGTTCAAAGTGCTCAATATGTATCTAGATAAGGTCCTTGGGGGGTCTAGTTTCCAAAATGGTGTCACTTATGGGGGAGCTCCAATGTTTAGGCACACAGGGACTCTCCAAATGCGACATGGCAACCGCTAAATATTCCAGCATATTTTCCATTCAAAAAGTCAAATGGCTCTCCTTCCCTTCTGAGCCCTGCCGTGCGCCCAAACAGTGGTTTATGACCACATATGAGGTATCTGTGTACTCAGGAGAAATTGCCCAACAAATTTTAAGATCCATTTTATCCTGTTGTCCATGTAAAAATGAAAAAATTGATGCTAAAAGGAAATTTTTGTTGGAAAAACTAAAATGTCCATTTTTTCCTTCCACATTGCTTTAGTTCCTGTGAAGCACCTGAAGGGTTAATAATCTTCTTGAATGTAGTTTTGAGTAGCTTGAGGGGTGCAGTTTTTACAGTGGTGTCTTTTTTGGGTATTTTCTGCCATATAGACCCCTCAAAGTGACTTCAAATGTGAGGTGGTCCTTAAAAAAATGGCTTTGTAAATTTTGTTGCAAAAATGAGAAATCGCTGGTCAACTTTTAACCCTTATAACTTCCTAACAAAAAAAAAATTTTGTTTCCAAAATTGTGCTGATGTAAAGTAGACATGTGGGAAATGTTGTTTATTATCTATCTTGTGTCACATAACTCTCTGGTTTAAGAGAATAAAAATTAAAAATTTGAAAATTGCGAAATTTTCTAAATTTTCGCTCAAATTTCCATTTTTTTCATAAATGCAAAAATTATCGACCTAAATTCCACTATCATGAAGCCCAATATGTCACGAAAAAACAATATCAGAATAGCTAGGATCCATTGAAGCGTTCCTGAGTTATTACCTCATAAAGGGACACTGGTCAGAATTGAAAAAAATGGCAAGGTCTTTAAGGTTAAAATAGGCTGGGTCATGAAGGGGTTAAAGTAATGATGGCCACTCGTTTTTCTTTACTTAGCTGCTTTTTTCTTGCCATAATACACATTATAAGGCTGGAGTCACACACAACCACAAAAAATCGGTCCATTTTAGACGGTCGACAATCGGATCAAAATAAAACATCACACATCCTTCTGGCATCCGATTTTCCTTCAAAGATGCGATTTAATCGCATGTGTGTGTACCTTGTAACATCCGATTTTCATCCGACTTGCAAGATTTTCTCGCAGGCTTGCAAAACTGACATATAATGGATCCAAAAGAATAGTATTTAAATGCCAAAAGAAAGAATAGATATATACACATAGAGCACATATATATATATATATACATGTCATTGTGACATGTATATATACATATATTTATAGTTCTTACACTTCTACATACTGTTATAGCCGCTAATTCAATTGCCGGCTTCAGTGAAATCACAGAAGCCGACATGAAATGATACATTGTTTCCACACATTTAACCATGTAATTTCATGTATTTTTATATATGTTTGAAACATACAATTACATGAGTATATGTGTGCTAAATTTCAGACATGTAGGGGTTAATTAAAGGTGTAAATTCGTTGAAAAAAAATGCGTGGGCTCCCGCTGTATTTTCTCCACCAGACAGACAAAGCAAGCGAGTGGGGGCAGATAATAATAGCCTAGGGAGGGTACTTTTTTTTGTGCCCCCCTGGCTACTAACATCTGCCCCAGACACCCCAGAAAGGGCAAATCTCTAATTAGATTCGCCCTTTCTGGCACTTTGCCCGTCTATTCCCATTGCCCTGTAGCGGTGGCGAATGGGTTAATAATCTGGCGTTAATGTCACCTTAGTATTGAAAGGTAACCTTAAGGCAGGTTAATAATTGATAGCTGTCAATTAGACAACTATCAATTATTAATCCTATTGTATGAAAGAAAAATCAAACACACACAGTTTAATAAAAAATAAGTTTAATGAAATAATCACACAGTTTTTGACCATATTTTATTTTCCTGCTAAAACCATTTCCTGTAATAAAAATAAAATAAAAAAGCAAAATTATACTTACCAATCCGATGTACAGTCAGGTCCCACGGTGTAATCCATCAGAAAGGGTTAACAGGTTACAGGTCGCAGAGAGCTAATAATGCTGTCTCAGACCTGTATTCCCCTGAATGAATAAGTTCCTCTCCCAGCGAAAGTAGAGGAATAGATTCATGAATGGAGCTTAATTGATTTATTGGCAATTTAACTTTAGTGACCTGACCTAAAGGGAAAGTGGACACAATCAATTAAGCTTCATTCATGAAACACATCCTCTCCTGTCGCCAGGAGAGGAACTTATTCATTCAGGAGCTTTGAGCTGAGCACGCAGGATTACTTGCACTGCTTGGCTCAAAGCTAGTTAACCCTTTGTGAAGGATTACATCGTGGGACGTGACAGATCAGCGGAATAGGTAAGAATAATGTTGTTTTATTTTTTTTTCTTTATTTTAGGAGATCAATGGCTTCGCACGGATTAAGTGTAAAATAAAATATGGTCAAAAACTGTGTGATTATTTAATTAAACTTATTTTTTATTAAACTGTGTGTGTTTGATTTTTATTTCATACAATAGGATTAATAATTGATAGTTGTCTAATTGACAGCTATCAATTATTAACCTGCCTTAAGGTCACCTTTCAATACTAAGGTGACATTAACGCCAGATTATTAACCCATTCGCCACCGCTACAGGGCAATGGGAATAGACGGGCAAAGTGCCAGAAAGGGCAAATCTAATTAGAGATTTGCCCTTTCTGGGGTGTCTGGGGGCAGATGTTAGTAGCCAGGGGGGGCACAAAAAAAATGTACCCTCCCTAGGCTATTATTATCTGCCCCCACTCGCTTGCTTTGTCTGTCTGGTGGAGAAAATACAGCGGGAGCCCACGCATTTTTTTTCAACGAATTTACACCTTTAATTAACCCCTACATGTCTGAAATTTAGCACACATATACTCATGTAATTGTATGTTTCAAACATATATAAAAATACATGAAATTACATGGTTAAATGTGTGGAAACAATGTATCATTTCATGTCGGCTTCTGTGATTTCACAAAACCGGCAATTGAATTAGCGGCTATAACAGTATGTAGAAGTCTAGGAACTATAAATATATGTATATATACATGTCACAATGACATGTATATATATATATATATGTGTTCTATGTGTATATATCTATTCTTTCTAGTCTTTATTAAAGCTGTCAGTGTGATTTTACAGTATAGCCGGGGATGAATTGCCGGCTTTTCTAAAGGACACCGATGCGATTTCATCGCAAGTCACACAGTGTGGTCCGTTTGTAATCCGATTTTTCATCGCTCCCATAGACTTGCATTGGCGATTGTCGACCGACAATCGGTGACAATCGCAGCATGCTGCGATTGTACACGGACGTTTAAAACGGACCACAAAAAATCGGATACTGGGAGCTGCTCCATAGATTAACATAGGTCCGACTGCAATGCGATTTTTCATCGCATTGCAGTCGTCCGATTCTGTCGCCAGTGTGACGCCGGCCTCACAGTCTATTCAGTAGAACTATCAGCTGTGTATCCACCAGACTTCTGCACAACACAACTGATGGTCCCAACCCCATTTATAAGGCAAGAAATCACACTTACTAAACCTAACAGGGCACACCTGTGAAGTGAAAACCATTTCCATTGACTACCTCTTGAAGCTCATCAAGAGAATGCCAAGAGTGTGCAAAGGAGTAATCAAAGCAAAAGGTGGCTACTTTGAAGAACCTTGAATATAAGACATATTTTCAGTTGTTTCACACTTTTTTGTTAAGTCTATAATTCCCCATGTGTTAATTCATAGTTTTGATGCCTTCAGTGTGAATGTACAATTTTCATTGTCATGAAAATACAGAAAAATCTTTGAATGAGAAAGTGTGTCCAAACTTTTGGTCCGTACTGTATATACACATCATTGACAAATACAATTAGTATGGTGTGTATGCACTTTACTGTATATGTATTTAATTAATAATTGCTGACTTCTTAAAAAAAAAATGGCGTGGGCTCCCGCACAATTTTCTGAGCCAGAGAGGGAAAGCCAGCGACTGGGGGCTGATGTTTATAGCTTAGGAAGGGATAATACCCATGGATCTTCCCAGGTTATTAATATCAACCCGCAGCTGTATATTTAGCCTTTACTGGCTATTAAAATAGGGAGACTCCCACCAAAAAAATGACGTTGGGTCCCCCCATAAATTATAGCCAGAAAAGGCTATGCAGACAGCTGTGGGCTGATATTCATAGCCTAGGAAGGGACCATGGATATTGGACCCCCTGGCTACAAACACCAACTCACAGCCGCCCCAGAAATGGCGCATCTCTAAGATGCGCCAATTTCCTCACTTAGCCTATCTCTCCCACTGCCCTGTAGCGGGGGCAATAGGGGATTGATGTGACTTTTTTTGTAAGGTCAGATCAATCCCAGCTTATTAATGGAGATGTGTCAATAAGACACCTATCCATAACTAATCCTATTAACGGCTATTCTCCTATCTATCTGTCTATGAAATATAAAGCCATATATACACCATGTTCCAAATTATTATGCAAATTGGTTTTAAGTGTCACAGCGTTTTTTTTTTTTTTTTTTTGTAAATGAAACCCATTGATGGTATTGTGTCTCAGGGTTCGTTGAACCACTGAAATCAATCTCAGATACCTGTGATAATTAGTTTGCCATGTGAGCCCAATAAAAGGAAAACTGGATGTTCCACACTATTAAGCAGGCCAGAGTTTTCAAGTAGCATGGGAAAGAAAAAGGATCTCTCTGCTGCTGAAAAGCATCAAATAGTGCAATGCCTTGGTCTAGGGATGAAAACATTAGATATTTCCCAAAAACTTAAGCGTGATCATCGTACTGTTAAGAGATTTATGGCTGATTCTGAGCACAGACGTGTTCGTGCTGATAAAGGCAGAATGAGGAAGGTTTCTGCCAGCAAGTTCATCGGATTAAGAGAGCAGCTGCTAAAAAGCCATTACAAACCAGCAAACAGATATTTGAAGCTGCTGGTGCCTCTGCAGTCCCTCGAACCTCAAGGTGTAGAATCCTTCAAAGGCTTGCTGTGGTGCATAAACCTACTATTCAGCCACCCCTAAACTGTACTCACAAGCAGAAAAGGTTGCAGTGAGCCCAGACATACATGAAGACTAATTTTCAAACAGTCTTGTTTACTGATGAGAGTCGAGCAACCCTGGATGTTCCAGATGGATGGAGTAGTGGATGGCTGGTGGATGGCCACCATGTCCCAACAAGGCTGCGATGTCAGCAAGGAGGTGGAGTCATGTTTTGGGCCGGAATCATGGGGAAACAGCTGGTAGGGCCCTTTAAGGTTCCTGAAGGTGTGAAAATGACCTCTGCAAAGTATATAGAGTTTCTGACTGACAACTTTCTTCCATGGTATAAAAAGCAGAAATGTGCCTTCAGGAGCAAATTAATCTTCATGCATGACAATGCACCATCTCATGCTGCAAAGAATACCTCTGAGTTATTGGCTGCTATGGGCATAAAAGGAGATAAACTCATGGTGTGGCCACCATTTTCCCCTGACCTCAACCCTAGAGAGAACCTTTGGAGTATCATCAAGCAAAAGATCTATGAGGGTGGGAGGCAGTTCACATCAAAACAGCAGCTCTGGGAGGCTATTCCGACTTCATGCAAAGAAATATAAGCAGAAACTCTCCAAAACCTCACAAGTTCAATGGATGCAAGAATTGTGAAGGCGATATCAAAGAAGGGTTCCTATGTTAACATGTAACTTGGCCTGTTAGGATGTTTTGGAGTTAAATAACTTTTTTGTTCAGTGAATGTGACCTCCTAATGCTGCAAATTCCACAAATGAGCATTTTCAGTTCTTTAACCCCTTAGTGACAGAGCCATTTTGCAGCTTAATGACCGGGCCAATTTTTACAATTCTGACCACTGTCACTTTATGAGGTTATAACTCTGGAACGCTTTAACGAATCCCGCTGATTCTGAGATTGTTTTTTCGTGACATATTGTACTTCACGTTACTGGTAAAATTTCTTTGATATGACTTGTGTTTATTTATGAAAAAAACGGAAATATGGCGAAAATTTTGAAAATTTAACAATTTTCAAACTTTAAATTTTTATGCCCTTAAATCAGAGAGATATGTCACACAAATTTCTTAATAAATAACATTGCCCACATGTCTACTTTACATCAGCACAATTTTGGGAACAAAATTTTTTATTTTTACAAAGTTATAAGGGTTAAAAGTTGACCAGCGATTTCTCATTTTTACAACACCATTTTGTTTTTAGGGACCACATCACATTTGAAGTCACTTTGAGGGGTCTATATGATAAAGAATACCCAAAAGTGACACCATTCTAAAAACTGCACCCCTCAAGGTGCTCAAAACCACATTCAAAAGTTTATTAACCCTTTACGTGCTTCACAGGAACTGAAGCAATGTGGAAGGAAAAAATTAACATTTAACTTTTTTTGCAAAAACTTTACTTCGGAACCTATTTTTTTTATTTTCACAAGTGTTAAAAGAAAAAATGAACCACAAAATTTGTTGTGCAATTTCTCCTGAATAAGCCGATACCCCATATGTGGGGGTAAACCACTTTTTGGGCGCACGGCAGAGGTCGCAAGGGAAGGAGCGACATTTGACTTTTTCAACGCAGAATTGGCTGGACGCCATGTCGCGTTTGTAGAGGCCCTGATGTGTCTAAACAGTGGAAACCCATCACAAGTGACCCCATTTGGAAACTAGACCCCCTAAGGAACTTATCTAGATGTGTGGTGAGCACTTTGAACCTCCAAGTGCTTCACAGAAGTTAATAACATAGAACAGTGAAAATAAAAAATCATATTTTTTCCACAAAAACAATCTTTTCACCCCAATTTTTATTTTTCCAAGGGTAACAAGACCCCAAAAGTTTTTGTGCAATTTGTCCTGAGCATGCTGATACCCCATATGTGGGGGTAAACCACTGTTTGGGTGCATGGCAGAGCTTGGAAGGGAAGGAGCGCCGTTTGACTTTTTCAGCGCAGAATTGGCTGGACGTCATGTCGTGTTTGTAGAGGCCCTGATGTGTCTAAACAGTGGAAACCCCCCACAAGTGACCCCATTTTGGAAATTAGACCCCCTAAGGAACTTATCTAGATCTGTGGTGAGCACTTTGAACCTCCAAGTGCTTCACAGAAGTTTATAACATAGAGCCGTGAAAATAAAAAAATCATATTTTTTCCACAAAAACGATCTGTTCACCCCAATTTTTATTTTTCCAAGGGTAACAAGACCCCAAAAGTTTTTGTGCAATTTGTCCTGAGCATGCTGATACCCCATATGTGGGGGTAAACCACTGTTTGGGTGCATGGCAGAGCTTGGAAGGGAAGGAGCGCCGTTTGACTTTTTCAACTCAGAATTGGCTGGACGCCATGTCGCGTTTGTAGAGGCCCTAATGTGTCTAAACAGTGGAAACCCCCCACAAGTGACACCATTTTGGAAACTAGAACCCCTAAGGAACTTATATAGATGTGTGGTGAGCACTTTGAACCCCCAAGTGCTTCACAGAAATTTATAACTCCCGGGCATGAAATAAAAAGTCATATTTTTTCCACAAACCTGATCGTTTAGTCCCCAATTTTTTATTTTTCCAAGGGTAACAGGAGAAATTAGACCACAAAAGTTGTTGTCCAATTTGTCCTGAGTACGCTGATACCCATATGTGGGGTGGGACCACTGTTTGGGCGCACGGCAGGGCTTGGAAGGGAAGGAGCGCCGTTTGACTTTTTCAAACCAAAATTGGCTGGAATTGAAATTGGACGCCATGTCGCGTTTGGAGAGCCCCTGATACGCCTAAACAGTCGAAACCCCCCACAAATCACACCATTTTGGAAACTAGACCCCTTAAGGAACTTATCTAGATGTGTGGTGAGCACTTTGAACCCCCAGGTGCTTCACAGAAATTAATAAACGTAGAGCCGTGAAAATAAAAAATCATTTTTTTCCTCAAAAATTATTCTTTAGCCCGCTATTTTTTTTATTTTCCCAAGGGTAACAGGAGAAATTGGACCCAAAAAGTTGTTGTGCAATTTTTCCTGTGTACGCTGATACCCCATATGTGGGGTGAAACCACTGTTTGGGCGCATGGGAGTGCTTGGAAGGGAAGGAGCGCCATTTTGTAATGCAGACTTTGATGGAATGTTCTGCAGGCGTCATGTTGTGTTTGCAGAGCCCTTGATGTACCTAAACAGTAGAAACCCCCTGCAAGTGACACCATTTTGGAAACTAGACCCCTTAAGGAGCTTATCTAGATGTGTGGTGAGCACTTTGAACCCCCAAGTGCTTCACAGAAATTTATAAACGCAGAGCCGTGAAAATGAAAAATCTTTTTTTTTCTCAAAAATGATTTTATTAGCCAGCTATTTTTTATTTTCCCAAGGGTAACCGGAGAAATTAGAACCCCAAAATTGGTGTGCAATTTGTCCTGAGTACGCTGATACCCCATATGTTTGGGGTAAACCACTGTTTGGGCGCACGGCAGGGCTCGGAAGGGAGGGAGCGCCATTTGACTTTTTGAACGCCACGTTGTGTTTGGAGACCCCCTGATGTGCCTAAATAGTGGAAATCAATTCTAGCTCCAACCCTAATCCCAACACACCCCTAACCCTAATCCCAACCGTAATCGTAACCTAAATCCCAACCCTAATTCCAACCCTAATTGTAACCCTAACCTTAATTATAACCCTAACTCTAATTGTAACCCTAACCCTAATTGTAACCCTAACCCTAATTATAACCCTAACCCTAAGGCTGGGTTCATTTTGCGTTTTACCAGCCCGTTCAACACATAGCGTTGACGGGCTGGTAACGGTATAGCATAACGTGATCGCGTTATGCTATACCCGCTAGCGCAGAGGAATCAGCAGATGATTCATCTGCGCTAGCGGTGACGGAGCCCAGACGCTGCAGCCCGCGTCCGAGGCTCCGTCACTGAATGATGGCACGTCGCAAACGCATGCCGCTTTACGGCATGCGTCGCGATGCGCCCTCAAATGGGGGTGAATGGCAGCGTTAACGGACTGCGTTACACCGCGTTATACCGCGGTGTAGCGCAGTCCGTCTAACGGACTGCCATAACGCAGTATGAACCCAGCTTAACCCTAACGCTAATTATAACCCTAACCCTAATGCTAACCCTAACCCTAATGCTAACCCTAACCCTAATTATAACCCTAACCCTAATTATAACCCTAACCCTAACAGAAAAATGAAAATAAATATAATTTCTATTTTTTATTATATGTCCCTAACTAAAGGGGTGATAAATGGGGGGGTTATGTACTGTTTTTTTTATTTTGATCACGTGATAGTTTATCACAGTGATCAAAATGCACTTTCTGGAGAATGAATGAAACTTTTTTTGAATCTGCCGCCAAGCAGATCGGCGGGCGCACTGCGCATGCGCCCGCCATTTTTTTTTTGCAGGAAGAAGACGCCGGGATCCTGGGGCCTGCGGGAGGACGGAGGACACCGGTAAGTATACGGGGGGGCGATCGGGGGACCGGGGGACCCTCATTTTCTCCCCTCTGATGTGCGATCACATCAGAGGGGAGAGAAATCATTTTTTTTTTTTTTTTTTTTTTTGCGATCGCGGCTATGCTTGCATAGATGCGATCGCAACACCGGGATCGGTGAATACCCCCGGTAGCCGAGACCCCAGAGAATATTTGCCCATCCCCCCACCAGCACAGCGGAACATAGCGGCGGGCGCACTGAGCATGCGCCCGCCATTTTCTTCATCGCGCCGGCACCGGGGGACAACGGAGGGCCCGGGGGCCACATGGACTGGATCGGGGGCTACATGGGGGTCCTGGGGACCCTTTTTCTCTGTCCCCTGATGTCCGATGACATCAGGGGACAGAGAAATTAAATGGCACATCAGATTTTTTTGTTGTTGTTGCGGTCGCCGTTATAGGGTTAATAACGGCGATCGCAACATCGGTGTCGGTAAAAACCGACCCGATTCATGTTCTCTGGGTCTCGGCTACCCCCGGTAGCCGAGACCCCGGAGAAAATGCGCCTCTGGGGGGCGCTATTCACTTTTTCCACAGCGCCGTTAATTAACGGCGCTGTGGTTTAAGTACCCTTAATGACCGCCGTTAAAAGGCGTATCGGCGGTCGTTAAGGGGTTAAAACATATCAAATGTTCAGAAATTCTACTGTGCCTAATAATTTGGAAAAGTGCATTTTGAGTTTTTATTCATTTTGGAGATTATACTGTTATCATTGGGAGGTTTCTTCAATAAAATTCGATGTATACTCTAACGGGTGATGACTTTTATTAGACTGACTGTCATTTGCACCGACCACTTAGGAAAATCAGAGAAAAATATCATTTGCATAATAATTTGGAACATGGTGTATATATGTCTGTCACTGATTATATATATATATATATATATATATATACATACATATATATATGTATGTATATATATATATATATATACACACTGTGTTCCAAATTATTATGCAAATAATATTTTCTCAGATTTTCCCAAATTACCTATATGAATTGCAGTCATTGTAATTTTCCAGTCAAATACTATTAGAGTAGAATTGAAAGGTTTTTGTACAAACTGCCTATGATAACAGTATATTTTTAAAAAAATAAAACACTCAAACTGCACTCAAAATGCATGTTCCAAATTATTATGCACAGCAGAGTTTTCAACCTTTTCATTTTAATAAAGAACAAAAAAATGGTCATTTTTGAATTTATAAGCATTAGCAAGTTATTACAAACTGAAATCAAACAGTTTTCAACTCAAAACTTTATTCTAGGTGATGTTACATTTGCACATAGGACCCCTTGTTCGAAAGGAGCTTCTGAACTCTTTCGTCCATTGAATTTGTCAGGTTTTGGATGGTTTCTGCTTCAATTGTTTTGCATGAGGACAGAATACTTACCAAGAGCTGATGCTTAGATGTGAACTGCCTCCCGCCATCATAGACGCTCCTTTTGATGATGCTCCAGAGGTTCTCAATGGGATTGAGGTCAGGGGAGCATGGGGGCCACACCATAAGTTTGTCCCCTTTTATGCCCATAGCAGCCAGAGATGCAGATGTGTTATGTACAGCATGAGACGGTGCATTATCATGCATGAAAATGATCTTGCTGCGGAATGCACGGTTCTCCTTCTTGAACCATGGCAGGAAGTGCTGTTTGAGAAACTCAACATACACTATGGAGTTCATCTTTACCCCTTCAGGGATCCTAAAGGAGCCGACAATCTCTCTCCCCATGATTCCAGCCCAAAACATTACTCCACCTCCTCCTTGTTGGCGCCGTAGCTGTGTTTGCATGGGGTGTCCATCAACCAGCCATCCTCCACTCCATCCATCTGGACCATCGAGCGCTGCACGGCACTCATTGGTGAACAAAACAGTTTTGAAGTCAGTCTTCATGTATTGTTTGGCCCACTGGAGCCGTTTCTGCTTGTGTGCAGTGGATAGAGGAGGTCGACAGGATGCCTTACACACAGCTGCAAATCTCTGAAGGACCCTGCATCTTGTTGTTCGGGGGACGTTGGAGGCACCAGCAGCTTCAAAAACTTGTCTGCTGCTATGACAAGGCTTTTTTGCCGCTGCTCTTTTAACCTGACGTAATTGCCTATAGGAAAGAGTCCTCAATTTTCCCTTATCAGCACGCACACGTGTGTACTGTGAATCAGCTACATACTTCTTGATTGTGCGATGATCACGATGAAGTGTCTTGGCAATGTTGATTGTAGTCATGCCTTGACCTAAACACTCCACAATTTGTTGCTTCTCAGCAGCCGACACATCCTTTTTTTTCCCACTTTGGCAGAAAATGTAGGCTGCTTAATAATGTGGGACAGCCTTCTTAAGTAGTCTTGCCTTTCATTGGACACACCTGCCAACTAATTAGCACAGGTGTCTGCAATTGCTTACAGGGATATAAAGAGCCCTGACACACATCACCATCAATGAGTTTAACTGACAAAAAAAATCTTACCTTATCACTCCTAAACAATTTTTGCATAATAATTTTGAAACACAGTGTATATATATATATATATATATATATATATATATACATATATATATGATATATATATATATATATATATATATACAGTCATGGCCAAAAGTTTTGAGAATGACACAAATATTAATTTTTACAAAGTCTACTGCTTCACTTTTTCTAATGGCAATTTGCATATACTCCAGAATGTTATAAAGAGTGATCAGCTTAACAGCAATTACTTGCAAAGTCAATATTTGGCTAGAAAATGAACTTTATCCCCCAAAACACATTTCAACATCATTGCAGCCCTGCCTCAAAAGGACCAGCTAACCTCTTTTCAGTGATTGCTCCATTAACACAGGTGTGGGTGTTGATGAGGACATGGCTGGAGATCAATCTGTCATGATTAAGTAAGAATGACACCACTGGACCTTTAAAAGGAGGCTGGTGCTTGGTATCATTGTTTCTCTTCTGTTAACCATGGTTATCTCTAAAGAAACACGTGAAGTAATCATTGCAATGCACAAAAATGGTCTAACAGGGAAGAGTATCGCAGCTAGAAAGATTGCACCTCAGTCAACAATCTATCGCATCATCAAGAACTTCAAGGAGAGAGGTTCCATTGTTGCCAAAAAGGCTTCAAGGCGCCCAAGAAAGACCAGCAAGCGCCAGGACCGTCTCTTAAAAGTGTTTCAGCTGCGGGATCAGGCTACCAGCAGTGCAGAGCTTGCTCAGGAATGGCAGCAGGCAGGTGTGAGTGCATCTGCACGCACTGTGAGGCGGAGACTCTTGGAGCAAGGCCTGGTCTCAAGGAGGGCAGCAAAGAAGCCACTTCTCTCCAGAAAAACATCATGGACAGACTGATATTCTGCAAAGGGTACAGGCAGTGGACTGCTGAGGACTGGGGTAAAGTTATTTTCTCTGATGAATCCCCTTTTCGATTGTTTGGGACATCAGGAAAACGCCTCATTCGGAGAAGACAAGGTGAGCGCTACCACCAGTCTTGTCTCATGCCAACTGTTAAGCATCCTGAAACCATTCATGTGTGGGGTTGCTTCTCAGCCAAGGGAATCAGCTCTCTCACAGTCTTGCCTAAAAACACAGCCATGAATAAAGAATGGTACCAGAATGTCCTCCAAGAGCAACTTCTCCCAACCCTCCAAGAGCAGTTTGGCGATCAACAATGCCTTTTCCAGCATGATGGAGCACCTTGCCATAAAGCAAAGGTGATAACTAAATGGCTCAGGGATAGAGTTGAGCGATACTTTCCGATATCCAAAAGTATCGGAATCGGAATGGTATCGCCGATACACAAAAAATATCGGCGATACCCGATACCGATACCGGAAGTCCCATGTAAGTCTATGGGAACAAAATATCGAAATAAAAAAAACCCCATTCTTGCCTTGTAGGTTAATTGTACATGAAGGAAAACAACAAAGAGTAATGTAGAATGTATTGGGGGAGGTTGAGGAGACATTAAAGGCATAGATGTTTAACCCAATCCAATGGAATAGCATTAATTTTTTTTTTTTAGGAAATACGTTCGGATTGACGAAGAAATTCACAATGTTGTTAACCTTTTTTCTATTTTGTCAAATATGTCTGTTTCATAACTTCCATGGTCTTCACCTTTTTAACTTTTCACACACTTTCTCCTTCATAATCTTCAGCAGCATCATCTTTCTCATCAAATTATTCTTCATCTTCACCTTCTTAATCTTCTAAAACTTCTTGCTATTCATCTTTTTGTTAACATTACTTATATTGTTCTTATTAAACAGTTATTATTCTTCATATTCTACTTCTTCATCTTCTTCCTATTCATCCTTTTCATCAAATTCTTATTTGTGACAGACATTCCTGTACTTGTAATCTGTAAAACTCTGAATTTTCATCCTTCCGTTCTTGCTGTCACGAAAGATTTTAATTACAACAGTATTTGTCCGCGTTCAGTTTAGCCTGCAGCAGCATCAGGCATTTTCCAGGGGCACCACGAGGAGGAACGGACTCACCCCCATACACTGCTTAGTCTTCTTCTGCTTAGAATTTAGAGCATATATTTTGCTCTTCATTTTGGTCTTATACTTAATGTTCTTCTGCTTTTTGATCTTCTGCTTATTGTTCTTCTGTCTCTTGTTCTGTATCTTGTAGTTTGTCTTAACCTTCTTTGTCCTGTTGGTGATGGTACAAAAGCCAATGGAAGTAACGAGGACCAGCTGACTGTGCTGGAACCCGGAGGGTCAGCAGAAGGAAAAGAGCCAATGGCACAACCGAGGACCAGCTGACGTTACTGGGACACGGTTACTAAGCAGGAGGTACCTGTGCTCCAAAGCACTACCAAGGACCAGCAGACGTTGCTGGAACTCGGATACCGACATGGAGGCACCTAGGCCAAAGGCACTGCGGAGAACCAGCTGACGGTACTGGAACCCGGATGGGTAGCAGAAGGTACAAGAGCCAATGAAAGTAACGAGGACCAGCTGACTGTGCTGGAACCCGGAGGGTCAGCAGAAGGAAAAGAGCCAATGGCACAACCGAGGACCAGCTGACGTTACTGGGACACGGTTACTAAGCAGGAGGTACCTGTGCTCCAAAGCACTACCAAGGACCAGCAGACGTTGCTGGAACTCGGATACCGACATGGAGGCACCTAGGCCAAAGGCACTGCGGAGAACCAGCTGACGGTACTGGAACCCGGATGGGTAGCAGAAGGTACAAGAGCCAATGAAAGTAATGAGGACCAGCTGACTGTGCTGGAACCCGGAGGGTCAGCAGAAGGAAAAGAGCCAATGGCACAACCGAGGACCAGCTGACGTTACTGGGACACGGTTACTAAGCAGGAGGTACCTGTGCTCCAAAGCACTACCAAGGACCAGCAGACGTTGCTGGAACTCGGATACCGACATGGAGGCACCTAGGCCAAAGGCACTGCGGAGAACCAGCTGACGGTACTGGAACCCGGATGGGTAGCAGAAGGTACAAGAGCCAATGAAAGTAACGAGGACCAGCTGACTGTGCTGGAACCCGGAGGGTCAGCAGAAGGAAAAGAGCCAATGGCACAACCGAGGACCAGCTGACGTTACTGGGACACGGTTACTAAGCAGGAGGTACCTGTGCTCCAAAGCACTACCAAGGACCAGCAGACGTTGCTGGAACTCGGATACCGACATGGAGGCACCTAGGCCAAAGGCACTGCGGAGAACCAGCTGATGGTACTGGAACCCGGATGGGTAGCAGAAGGTACAAGAGCCAATGAAAGTAACGAGGACCAGCTGACTGTGCTGGAACCCGGAGGGTCAGCAGAAGGAAAAGAGCCAATGGCACAACCGAGGACCAGCTGACGTTACTGGGACACGGTTACTAAGCAGGAGGTACCTGTGCTCCAAAGCACTACCAAGGACCAGCAGACGTTGCTGGAACTCGGATACCGACATGGAGGCACCTAGGCCAAAGGCACTGCGGAGAACCAGCTGACGGTACTGGAACCCGGATGGGTAGCAGAAGGTACAAGAGCCAATGAAAGTAACGAGGACCAGCTGACTGTGCTGGAACCCGGAGGGTCAGCAGAAGGAAAAGAGCCAATGGCACAACCGAGGACCAGCTGACGTTACTGGGACACGGTTACTAAGCAGGAGGTACCTGTGCTCCAAAGCACTACCAAGGACCAGCAGACGTTGCTGGAACTCGGATACCGACATGGAGGCACCTAGGCCAAAGGCACTGCGGAGAACCAGCTGACGGTACTGGAACCCGGATGGGTAGCAGAAGGTACCCATGGAAATTAAAGTTGAGGCAGCAGGACTGTTTGCCGTTCACACAGCAGGGGAACAGCTGACATTACTGAACCCCAGTAACACGGGAGCAAGTGTAGACTGTGCTAACAGCACTTCCGAGAAACAACTGGCGGTGTTGGAGCCCAGGGATGAGAAGAGAACAGGGTGGAGGCAGCAGGACTTTTTGCCGTTCACACAGCAGGGGAACAGCTGACATTACTGAACCCCAGTAACACGGGAGCAAGTGTAGACTGTGCTAACAGCACTTCCAAGCAACAACTGGCGGTGTTGGAGCCCAGGGTCAAGGAGGATGTTTAAATACTAGATCAAGTATTTTCCTTGTTACGTGTCAATTAAAAATGTCTATACTCCAAACAAGAGAAATATAACCTTTAGTACCATAAGATGATGATTTTACTTTAAAAAATATATGTAAATTAATAATTGACAAACATAAACGCATACATTAACATGTTGAAAAGCAATGCAAACCACAATAAAAATCGGTTAAATAATCTGCTATACGGTTTTAAATAAAAGCATACAAGTACATATCAGAATCCATTAATGATGGATAAGTAACAGTATGTACACCATTTTCATTTGCTGAATAATATCACTAAAAAGTTTTTAAAAATATCTAAAATTTCCATCATGTAATACTGATAATATGTGCCAATCATTTATATTAACAAAAAAAACCTTTAAAAAGTGCATAGTGAAAACAGCTATTTATGCCTGACTGTGGACTTGCAAGCATGACAACGGATAGATAAGGTATATATAGATGAGACTGCATAGCCACAGATGGTGAATGGCCATGTAATACTGTACCTCAATAAAGTGTGCGTTACTACTACATCCTTTTTTTTATATAGCTTTATAAAAGGGTACGTGCATGTATGCTTGCGCCTTTGTTTGGACGCACAGACTGGCTTCCTGCTGTGACGCGTTGGGTATTGGAGCGTCTGTGCGTCTTATGACGCAGACTAACATTCACGGTGCGCATCGTTCATCATCGCAAGCGTACCGACAACACAAAGGCGTTGTCATGACTGCTTTACTCAGTAAACATGCACCTATGATGAAACATACACGCATGTGCCCTATTACATAACAAGCTACAAGAAAAATGCGTGTGAGGTGTGACACAGCTGTTTTGTTAAGGTACAGTATTATATCGACATTGTACAGGTGTCGCTATTCAGTCTGATAAATAGATATCATTCACCTATTCTATCAGTTGTCGTTCTTTCAGCACCACTTACAGGTATATATTTTGCTATTGTGACTATGCACTATTGACTTTACCAAGGTAATGCATGATTTTTGTTAGCGATTATCATGTTTACATGAAGGACCTTTATGATATGGGCTGTTAACTTTCTAATCAAATATGTATTTTTTAAAATGACACAAATATAAGTAATGTTGAAGAGGACTATTCCTACATGCATTGTTTGCACAATATTACAGGTGTACATCACGTCCCTTAATCAACATTGGATATTATATTTACTTGTATGCTTTTATTTCAAAGGCAAGAACACTGAAGTATAACCTTCGCACTGCAGCAGTTGTCAAAGTTCAACCCACATTATGCACTTCCAACATTGCAGTATTTGAGTCATCATGATGTGAGTTGGATTTGTCTAAGCTATGGAGTGACAAGGTTGACCATCAGTATCCTATAGCATAAGTAGGCTTTTGTGTTTGCATTTGTTTTCGACATGTGCATATCTGTAATAATATGTCACAATTATTTTGTTACAGATTTATGACAAAGACAAATCATTTTATGGTTTGAAAGTTGACGTTTCAAATGTTTACAGCTTAGAAATCATGGTGTTGCCTCATATCTATGTGTAGCACTAGACACTTTGAGATGTCATGTTTTTTCACCATGATTAGGTAGCTAGCAGTAATTTTTGCCAGACACACAGCAGGGGAACAGCAGGCGTTACTGAACCCCACAAACACATCAGCGATTGTTTTCATCTGTGCATCTAACACTTCTGAGCAGCAACTGGCGCTGTTGAAGCCCAGGGTCAAGGAGGGTGTAGGCAGAGGCCTAGTATGAGACGTTTGAAGTTGAAGTTGTAGTTAGCAGCAGTAATTTTTGCCAGACACACAGCAGGGGAACAGCAGGCGTTACTGAACCCCACAAACACATCAGCGATTGTTTTCATCTGTGCATCTAACACTTCTGAGCAGCAACTGGCGCTGTTGAAGCCCAGGGTCAAGGAGGGTGTAGGCACAAAATATTGAGTTATTGCCTTGTTACGTGGCCATTGCAAATGTATGTACTTCAAACAAGAATAAATGAACTTTTACTACAACAATAAAATGATAAATTTCAATTACAAGAATAGAAAAATATTTATACTTGACAGTCCTCTGTGGTTGATAACGTTTAATGGCTAACTGAAAATATGGTAACAAATTCAAAGCTTTCGAGACTACTCAGGTGTCTTCATCAGGCTAAGAGTAAAGCCAAAAATGAAGAATCACATATTTCTACACACAACAAGACACAGGAATAGCTAAGACAAGTGAGGGAGGGACAAGTGAGGGGAGACCGGCAACAAAAAGGAGAACAAGGATGAATTATCAGCGCCACACAATCACAGATAAATTAATGAATTTACCTGTGGCAAAAGACTTTTGTATGCCCGGTCATAGCATCATGGATATGGAATTACTGGTATTAAAATATAACTTCAAATATGAGAAACGTACAAAGGTTTCAGAATATAAGCTCATCATGACCTTTGACACTGTTAGTGATGGAATGAATAGATCACATGGATTTATGTCATTCTATATCAATTAAGGAATCTGCGTCTATGCCCTTCCAGGGTCATGAAAACCCAAAAAAATACGCCAATGAGAGGGCAATCAAACTTTCTATCCTTATCTAGGAACTGTTCCAATATTTATGTTCATCCCTGTGAGATAATGACAGTTCTGATACACGTCACTTACTTGTCTTACCTATTGCACTATTCCTGTGTCCTGTTGTGTATAGAAATATGTGATGCTTAATTTTTTTAGTTAGTCTTTCCCTGATGAAGAGACGTGAGTAGCCTTGAAAGCTTGCAATTTGTTTCCATCTTTTCAGTTATCCATTAAAAGGTATCAACCACTGCTGACTCTGAAGTCTAAATATTTTTCTATCTACTGGCTAACACGGTACAAAGATACACATGTTTTCTAATTTCAAGAATGAAAAATAAAGAAAATACAAATATAAATGCATATATGCACATGCCAAAAATAAAAGGAACAACACAACACCCAAAAAATTGGTAACAAAATATAGTGTTGTAAATTTAAGAATAAAAGTCCATTTTTTTTTTTATGAATAATGCTTAAGGAACGCTATGTTAAACCATAACATAGTGAAGACAATGGATTTTGTAATAGTCACTCATCATCATCATCGCAAATTTTATGTGACAGTCACAGACATTTCAATTATTTAAGTTCATAAAATCGTAACTTTCTATAGCATGTATGACATGTCCAGCATGGACTCATCAATGTGATTGATGACACAATAATGTACAATAAAAAATAACCATTTAAAAAAACATTAGGCATTGTTTGTCACAATTTAAGTGTGTGCCTGCAAGTGTAGGTGAAACAAAGGCTACGGATAGCAAAGGTATATTCTATGTCTGTATCAGACAGTGGACAGCCTCTGATGGGTAATGCCGATGTTATACTGTACGTCAATAAAGTCTGCGGCTGAAATCATGCATTTTTTGCTTGTAGAGTGTTGAAGAGGGTAAAAGAATGTCTGGTTGCGCAAAGCTTTATCCGTCAACACTACCTTCCTACTGTCACGCGTAGGGTAGGGTAGCGTGTGGCAATTAGCTGACTATCAAATGTGAGGTTAGGCTGCGTTATTGCGCACTAGGGACGCAAAAAAAAATACAGCACTAATAATTTAATGTGTAATACTCCACCTATGACAAACAAAAAAATTACGTTCCCTCTTTAACAATGTACAAGACTAACAAGCCTAATGGTTGACGCTGACTTAATTGAGATACAGTATTACATCAACTTGTCCATGAGTAACTATGCACTGTGATACCTATATACCAGTATTAATTTATATCTCTTGTGGTTGTTTCAACAGCACTTGCAGGTATAACTACCTATTGTCAGTATGCATGATGCACTTTCTAGATGTAATAATTTATTATTGGACATTATTACCATGTTTACATGCTGGCCATTTCATATATGGTGTTTGAAGTTACAGTTGGCATCAGTATGTGTATTTTATAATGTCTGTCATAAATAAAACTCGTGATGATGATGATGAGGATTTAATGATTCGTACATCCATTGACTGCATTATCTTACAGGTACAGATAAAGTTCCTTAAAAAGCATTAATTCATAAGTCTGAAATGTACTTTTATGCATTAATTTCAAAATGTGAAGAGTAGACTATGTTTTATTTTTTGTTACCATTTCTAATAGACATGTGCAGATATGCGCTGTGATGACAAATTATTATTTGTCCATATTTGTCATAAAAATTTATCATTCTAGGCCTGCAAAACTTCACAATTCATGTTTTCAGCATAACAAGCAGGGTGACGGCTCTTCCCTATTTGGAGCATGTTGGTCATGTGTTTTTCTGTCCATGTGTCGGGAACAGGAGACTTCTTGCCGTTGACACAGCAGGGGAACAGCTGGCGTTACTGAACCCCACTAACAGTAGAGCTTGTGTTTTGTTCTGTGGACACGACACTTCTGAGCAGCAACTGGCAGTGTTGGAGCCCAGGGAGTAGAGTTCAGGTGGTAGAAAGATGAACATAACAGGAGACATGGATAACGTTGCGAACCAGTTATTTAATCTGAAAACGGACAGACAAATTCTGGCGAGATCCATGCCTTGTTCATTTTCAGAAAAGTAAGCCGGTCTACATTATCGGAGGATAGTCGCATGCGACGGTCTGTTAGTACACCACCTGCAGCACTAAAGACGCGCTCCGATAATACACTGGCAGCAGGGCAAGCCAGCACCTCCAATGCATACTGGCTAAGCTCTGGCCATGTATCCAGCTTAGAGACCCAAAACTTGAATGGGGAAGAGCCATCTGGGAGTACACTGAGAGGCAAAGCCAAGTAGTCTGTCACCATCTGACGGATACGTTGCCTCCCGCTGACTGGAGCCCTCTCGGATGGTGTAGACATTTGTGGCGCTGCCACAAAACTTTGCCACATTTTTAACATACTGGTCTTTCCCTGTGCAGAGGCACTGCGTGTGCTCCCTCTTGTTGCAGAGCTCTCTACACTGCCTCGACGCACAGAGCTGCTTTGTAAAGCAGTAGCAGCAGCAGTGCTCTCGGCCGTAAGGTAGAACATTAGGGATTGCACCAGTGTGTCTTGGTACTCCCGCATTTTACGCTCCCGGTTCAACGGTGTGATGAGGCTTTTGACGTTGTCCCGGTAGCGAGGGTCTAGGAGGGTGTACACCCAATAATCAGACGTCGTGAGAATGTGGGCGATGCGGCGGTCGTTTCTTAGGCACTGCAGCATGAAATCAACCATGTGCTGCAGACTCCCAACTGGCAAAGAAACGCTGTCCTCTGCAAGAGGCGTTATCTCTGCCTGCTCTGCATCACCCCACCCTCGCTCTACATACTGACTAGAGCGTTGTGTACCTCCCTCTGGAGCGATGTCTTCCTCCTCCATTGACTCCTCCTCCTCATCCTCCTCACAAAGTGAGCCCTGCCCAGCCCTTTGTGAGGAACCACGTTGCGCTGACTTTCCAGAAGGTGATGGAATTTGTGACTCCTCATCCTCCACCTCTTCCAAAACCTCATCCCTTATTGCTTGCAGTGTTTTTTGAAGCAGGCAGATAAGGGGGACAGTCAGGCTGACTAGTGCATCATCTGCACTCGCCATCCGCGTTGACTCATCAAACGCACGCAAAACGTGGCACATGTCCTTCATAGTGGCCACACTCATTAATGGTGAAGTGTGGACGGCGCAAATTGCGTGTTGATTGCGCCTGATGCAGCTGATACTCCATAACTGCTGGCTGCTGCTCACACAACCGCTCCAACATATGTAACGTTGAATTCCACCTGGTTGATACGTCACATATGATGCGATGTTCAGGAAGGCGCAATCTGCGTTGCAGAGCTGCAATGCGCGATCTGGCCATGCTGGAACGTCGCAAGTGAGCGCACTCTAGGCGGACCTTGTGCAGCAGTGCATCAAGATCCGGATAGTCCCTGAAAAAACTCTGCACGACCAAGTTGAGCACATGTGCCAGACATGGTATGTGAGTGAGGTTGCCAAGGCCCAGAGCTGCCACCAGATTTCGGCCATTGTCACACACTACCAAGCCTGGGTGGAGATTCGCTGGCAAAAACCACACGTCGCTCTCCTGCTTGATGGCATTCCAGACCTCCTGCGCTGTGTGGCTTCGATTCCCCATGGGAATTAATTTCAGAACGGCCTGTTGCCGTTTGGCCACGGCTGTGCTCATATCGGTCGCATCAGGTAAGCGTCCACGGGTCCATGTGGAGGTAGACCGTGACGGCTCCTGCAGCGATGATTCTGAGGAACTGGAGTAGGAGGAGGAGTCAATGTGGACAGACTTGATTCCGGCAATCCTTGGAGTTGGCAGAACACGTACAGCGCCACTCGCAAGATCTGTACCCGGCTCCACAACATTCACCCAATGGGCAGTGAGTGAAAGGTATCGTCCCTGGCCATGGGTACTGGTCCACGCATCGGTGGTCAGGTGGACCTTGCTACTGACGGCGTTTAGTAGCGCATGTTTAATTTTTGCCTCAACATGCTTTTGCAGACCAGGGACGGCTTGCCTGCTGAAATAAAATCGGCTGGGCACATTGTATTGTGGGACTGCCAATGCCATTAATTCACGGAAACTGTCAGTCTCCACCAGCCTGAATGACAGCATTTCAAGGGACAGGAGTTTTGCAATGCCAGCATTCAGAGCCTGTGCTCGTGGATGGTTTGCCGAGTATGGCCGTCTTTTATCCCATGCCTGTGCTACCGATGGCTGTTTTGTGGCCTGGGTGTGTGAGGATGACAGGGAACTTGCAGCTGTGGGTGGAATAACACTGTGTCTCTGGACAACAGTGACAGAGGTTCTTCCATGGCGATCCTTTGAGGAAGCCGAACCAGCTGTGTGTGAACTGGAGGAAGAGGCTCCAACACGAGCTGAAGATGTAGGTGCTGCTGTAGGTTGGCCTACATCTCCAGTGTGTCTTTGTAACTCAACAAAGTGCTTTGACCGCACATGTTTCCACATATTTGTTGTATTAAGGTTACTGACACTTTTACCTCTTTTAATTTTTTGATTACACAGCTTGCATTTGACATAGCAAATATCATCTGCAACTGTATCAAAAAAGGACCACGCAGAGCAAGTCCTGGGAGCGCCCGGTTTGGCTGTTGGAAGAGAACTGCTCCGAACGGGTGCCAAACTGGAGGCTACAGGCAAGCGAGTCTGCAGCCTACCTCTCCCTACTGTTTGGACCGTTGGTGCAATCTCTTCCTCAGAGCTGCTCCCACCACCTTCCTGTTCCTCACGCCATGTTGGGTCTTGGACCTCATCATCTCCACCACTACCCTCTTCCAACACCTGCTGTTGTTGGGTGGTCTGGCCAGCACCATGCTCAACAGAAACTGGCAACTGAGTCTCATCATCATCAGATGCGTTCTGCGGTGTGCTGACCATCGGCACTGGCTCACCCGCCTCTTCAGATTCAGAGAGACACAGCTGTTGCGCATCACTGCATACTGCCTCTTCTTCACATTCCAGAATGCTGCTTGGCTGGGCCCCTGTTTCCAAGCCAACAGATTCTGAGAACAGAAGCAGAGACTCAGCTGGCTCCTGTACAGAGCTCTCTGACTGCCTGGGCAATTTGGCAGGCGGTGAAGAGACTGATGGTTGTTCAACAGTGCTGTGGTCCTGAGAGGAGGTGGAAGCTATTGAAGTCGATGCATTGGCTGCCATCCAACCAACAACGGCTTCAATTTGTTCTTCACGCAGCAGGGGGGTACGCTGAGCTCCTACAAAAGTGCGCATAAAGGAACGCTCACGGGGAAAACTGGTGGATGCTGTGTCACTGGGTGCGGCAGCAGCCACAGAATCCCCACGTCCTCTCCCTGCTGCAAATCCACGGCTTCGACCACGACCACGTGCCTTACTCACTGACTTCTTCATCTTGGTAGATTGATAAAGAAAGTCAGAAAAGTTAAGGCCTAAGTGTGGTTATTCCTCACAGACTACAGTGAACCCTGCAGACAACTGTTCAGTATCTGTGAAAGGCCCCTTTGTGTACTTCTATAGTGTTTGCAACCAATGTATTGTATACGGATGGAAGCGCGTCACACTAATAGATTAGATTTTTTTCCACTAAAATGGAGCAGCACCAATTAGAGAAAAATGTGAAGGATGAGGCAGTGACACACGCTCAGCAGACTACAACCGGCAGTGGTTGAAGAACAAACTGGAGCGTAATCTGCACTCACAAAATGAAAAGCTCACAGACTACAGTGAACACTGAAACACAACTGTTCTGTAGCTGTTAAAGGCCCCTTTGTGTACTTCTATAGTGTTTGCAACCAATGTATTGTATACGGATGGAAGCGCGTCACACTAATAGATTAGATTTTTTTCCACTAAAATGGAGCAGCACCAATTAGAGAAAAATGTGAAGGATGAGGCAGTGACACACGCTCAGCAGACTACAACCGGCAGTGGTTGAAGAACAAACTGGAGCGTAATCTGCACTCACAAAATGAAAAGCTCACAGACTACAGTGAACACTGAAACACAACTGTTCTGTAGCTGTTAAAGGCCCCTTTGTGTACTTCTATAGTGTTTGCAACCAATGTATTGTATACGGATGGAAGCGCGTCACACTAATAGATTAGATTTTTTTCCACTAAAATGGAGCAGCACCAATTAGAGAAAAATGTGAAGGATGAGGCAGTGACACACGCTCAGCAGACTACAACCGGCAGTGGTTGAAGAACAAACTGGAGCGTAATCTGCACTCACAAAATGAAAAGCTCACAGACTACAGTGAACACTGAAACACAACTGTTCTGTAGCTGTTAAAGGCCCCTTTGTGTACTTCTATAGTGTTTGCAACCAATGTATTGTATACGGATGGAAGCGCGTCACACTAATAGATTAGATTTTTTTCCACTAAAATGGAGCAGCACCAATTAGAGAAAAATGTGAAGGATGAGGCAGTGACACACGCTCAGCAGACTACAACCAGCAGTGGTTGAAGAACTAACTGGAGCGTGATCTGCACTCAAAAAATCAAAACCTCACAGACTGCAGTGAACACTGAAACACAACTATTCACTATCTGTGAAAAGCTCCTTTCTGTACTTCTATAGTGTTTGCAACCAATGTATTGTATACGGATGGAAGCACGTCACACTAATAGATTTGATTTTTTTCTAATATAATGGAGCTGCACCAATTCCACTAAATAAAATAAAAAAAAAAAAGAGTCAGTGACACGTGCAGATGCCTACAAACAGCGGTGGATGCAGAGCAAACTGCAGCGTCACCTGCACTGTCACACACACACCTTGCACAGAGCTGTTAAAACAACACTGGCAAAATGAAGCTTTACACAGCGGTTGGTAAACTAGCCTGCCTCAAGCACAGTAGTACACAAAATCGCAATATCTAACTGTCCCTCAGAGTCAGCACAGCAGCGTTCTGTCCCTTACTGAGTTCACAGCACAGTGACGCTAAAATGGCTGCGGCGCCTTTTATAGTGCATTCTGACATCATTTCAGCAGCCAATCACAGCCATGCCATTAGTTAAGATGACCGCAGCATTACAGGATGTGCCCACACTTCGTAGGATTCCTCATTGGCTGACTAAAATCACATTGCCTCTCAAAGAATTATGGGAACTTCCGATTCCGGTATACGATATTGAAAAAGTATCGGAATTAAGTATCGGAATTCCGATAATGCGAATATCGGCCGATACCCGATACTTGCGGTATCGGAATGCTCAACACTACTCAGGGAACAAAACATAGAGATTTTGGGTCCATGGCCTGGAAACTCCCCAGATCTTAATCCCATTGAGAACTTGTGGTCAATCATCAAGAGACGGGTGGACAAACAAAAACCTAAAAATTCTGACAAAATAAAAGCATTGATTGTGCAAGAATGGACTGCTATCAGTCAGGATTTGGTCCAGAAGTTGATTGAGAGCATGCCAGGGAGAATTGCAGAGGTCCTGAAGAAGAAGGGTCAACACTGCAAATATTGACTTGCTGCATTAACTCATTCTAACTGTCAATATAAGCTTTTGTTACTCATATGTTTGCAATTATATTTCTTTCTGTGATAAAAACATTTGTCAAACACACATAAAAACCAGAGGGCAGCAGATCATGTGAAAATATATATTTGGGTCATTCTCAAAACTTTTGGCCATGACTGTATACACACACACCTATTCTATGTGTATATATGTAATTTATCTTTTCTATTGTAACCTGTCAGTGTGTTTTTACAGTAGCCGCACATGAAATGCGGGCTGTTCAAAGGACACCGGTGCGTAAAAATCGCGCAGCACTCGCATGGTACGATTGCTGTGCGAGTGCTGTGCGATTTTTTTATCGCACCCATTGTCTTCTATTGTGGGATGCAATCCATTTTCTGATTACGATCGCAGCATGCTGCGATTTTTTTCCAGCCCGATCGTGATCCGATCCGAGCTGGAAAAAAATCACAGATGAGCACACAATCATTGAATAACATTGAAAAACTAGGTCTGAGCTGAAAAAGTAAGTTGATGTGTATGCAAAATGTAAATGGATATTAACACATGACCATTACACAGAGAAAACAAAAAAACAAGAAACAAATATCCTAAAATAAAATAAAAAATATATTGCAAAAAATGCATGAAGGTAGTAATAATAATAAGGGTATCTGGTAAACATAATTTTGATCAAAAGAATGTACAAGCCATCCCGCCACGTCAAGGCAACCCTTTGTGGGACAGTACTAACTCTTGTATTAAAAACCTTTCCACCTGTCAAGTGACAAATGTGAACAAGGACAGAGAGACTGAACCCACCAGTAAAAGCATAGGCCAGACAGGATGGATTTCTCAGCTCAGAAGCAGGGCGGTCACACCCTTATATGCACAAGATGCGCTAAGAATTAAATGAAAAACTAGGTCTGAGCTGAAAAAGTAAGTTGATGTGTATGCAAAATGTAAATGCATATTAACACATGACCTTTACACATCATAGTTCTTAGCGCATCTTGTGCATATAAGGGTGGGACCGCCCTGCTTCAGAGCTGAGAAATCTATCCTATCTGGCCTATGCTTTTACTGGTGGGTTCAGTCTCTCTGTCCTTGTTCACATTTGTCACTTGACAGGTGGAAAGGTTTTTAATACAAGAGTTAGGACTGTCCCACAAAGGGTTGCCTTGACGTGGCGGGATGGCTTGTACATTCTTTTGATCAAAATTATGTTTACCAAATACCCTTATTATTATTACTACCTTCATGCATTTTTTGCAATATATTTTTTATTTTATTTTATTTTAGGATATTTGTTTCTTGTTTTTTGTTTTCATTGGATAACATCGGTCTCGATTCAATCCGATCTTTTATCGGATTGAATTTGTCCGATTTCATCGCAAGTGGGCATGAGCCCTAAGGCTACGTTCGTTCCTACCATGAGTATTTGGTGAGTTTTTGATGTTACAGATTTTCTGTTGCATTTATGAATCTATTACGTAAATTAGGTTACTTATGTTTTTTTATTGCCCTTCTGAGTGCATTTTTTATATATGTTTTTATTGTGTTTTTAACTCTAAGGCCGGGATCACACATGCAACGAAATCATCCGATGCTCGCATGTGAAATCCCAGCTCTGGCGCCTGCACTCGGGAGTGGAGTGCGCGGCTGTATGTATTTATATGCAGCCGCTCGCTAGAAGCAGGGGCGGTCACACCTTTATTATTAAAATGCACAAAGATGCCAATAAGAACTAAATGAAAAAAAAACTAGGTCTGAGTGAAAAAAAAAGTAAAAGTTGATGTGTATGCTAAGTGTATAACAATGAATATTAAACACATGACCATTACCACAGAGGAGGAGGGGGAGACGAAAACAAAACGACAAGAAAATGAATTCAGGGAAATAAGCTTCTGAGCTGTGAAATTCCATTCCTGTATGGCCTATGATTGTACTGGTGGGTTCTAGTCTCTCTTCCTTGTCTAAAGATTTGGCACTTGACAAGTTGGAAAGGTTTTTAATTTACCCAAGAGGTTTTGGACTGTCCCACAAAAGGGGTTGCCTTGACGTGGCGCCAAGGCTTGGTTGTAATTCATTTTGATCAAAATTTTATGTTCCAAATACCTTATTATTATACTTCCTTCATGCCTATTTTTTGGCTATATATTTTTT
>JARQOD010000001.1:671853264-671888987 GCA_033576555.1 Oophaga sylvatica | reverse complement strand
GCTGTCTTATTTTTTGCGTCCCAAGGGCAGAATAAGTCTGCGTAACGTTACATTTTACAGACACTCATATAATAGACACACGCTACCCTAACCGTGACACAAGGAAGGTATTGTTGCCGGATAAAGCCGCCATTTTAGCGTCACTGTGCTGTTAATTCTGTTTGGGACAGAACGCTGCTCTGCTGACTCTGAGGGACAGTTAGAGATTGCGATTTTGTGTACTGTGCTTTAGGCAGGCTACTTTACCAACCGCTGTGTACATCTTCCTTTTGCCTTGCAGTGTTTTTTTCACAGGTCTGCAAGGTGTGTGTGTGAGTGCAGGTGACGCGCTGCAGTTTGCTCGGCATACAACGCTGTATGTAGGCATCTGCACATGTCACTCTCACACTCTTTTTTTTTTTTTTCTTTAGTGTAATTCTTGCTGCTCAATTCAATTGAAATTATAGTGTGACGTGCTTCCATCCGTATCCAATACATTGGTTGAAAACACTGTAGAAGTACACAAAAAGCCCTTTCACAGCTAAGAGTTGTGTTCACTGTAGTCTGAGATTTTAATTTATTCAATTTTGATCACGCTCAAGTTACTTCTTCAAGCAATGCTGCTTGTACTCTGCTGAGAGTGTCTTACTGCCTCATCCTTGTCATTTTTCTCTAATTGGTGTACATGTACATCAAAGTAGTCTTCATTTTGATCGAAATCCAAGCAGGTACCCGGACACTGTATGGCTGCTTTTATACGGTGGACTGGCTCCAACATTCAATAACACTTAAGATGCAATCGGGCACCTTGTCAAGGCCCAATCCTCTTCTCCCTCTGATATAATAATAATAATAATAATCTTTATTTATATAGTGCCAACATATTCCGCAGCGCTTTACACTTTAACAGTTTCAAAACACAAGTCATAGGTAACAACGTTAACAATACAATAATTAAAGTAAAATAAGCCGACCCTGCTCGTGAGAGCTTACAATCTACAATGAGGTGGGGGAGATACAAAGTACAGGTGTGTATATATAATGGTGCATTTCCAATGATGGTCCAGCCATCTTGAGGGAGTGAGGCATGGATGGAGATAGTGAATGGGCTCCACATACACACTTAAACATAGAACGACTTTGGTTATTGAATGTGATAGGCCACTCTGAACAAATGTGTTTTGAGGGAGCGCCTGAAACCAGGCAAATTGTGGATAGTCCTAATTTCTTGTGGTAGAGCATTCAAGAGGATTTGCGCAGCGCGGGAGAAGTCTTGTAGTCGGGAGTGGGAGGTACCGATTACTGCAGAGGTTAGTCGAAAGTCATTTGCAGAGCGCAGCAGGCGGTTAGGCCGATAGATAGAAATGAGGGAGGAGATGTAGGGGGGTACTGCACTGTGGAGAGCTTTGTGGGTGAGAACCAGTACTTTGAATTGGATCCTATAATGAATGTGCAGCCAGTGTAAGGACTGGCGAAGAGCGGACGCGTCCGAGTACCGATTAGCCAGATGGATGACCCTGGCTGCTGCATTAAGGATGGACTGGAGAGGGGATAGTCGAGTAATGGGGAGGCCAAGTAATAGAGCATTGCAGTAGTCCAGGCGGGAGTGGATCAATGCTACAGTGAGGGTTTTTGTTGTTTCCATGGTGAGAAAAGGGCGGATTCTAGAGATGTTCTTTAGGTGTGTAGACGGCAAATATCTAACAAACAGGTCATGCTGGAGAGACTTGCACCTACTGCCACTCAGGGTCTTCAGCTCCTTTGTGAGAAACTAATGTTTGGCCAGCCAGTATATCAAATAAAGTTCATGAGAAATGGGAACTGTGGTTGGCTTCACTTTTGGTACTGGCTGGGTGCTAATACCAAACCATGGTGTGGCATTCAATGGATATTCCTGGCTGGTTGGAGACAAGCTCATTCCCACAGAAAAGTACCTGAAAGCTAAGGAGATGGTGGCCTCTCTCAACATGAAGGAGTTTGCTCGTTGTCTAGGAGACCGAACACCCCTGCTGTGTACCTTGTCAACGTTGTGTTGAAGCTTGCAAGGATTAAGAGGTTACAGTGGTAAGTCTGGTTTTTACTAAAGATCCTGCTGTGTATTATAGTTTTTATGTTTTAAAAAAAATTTATCTTAGGAATGTTAAATAAATTTGTTATTTTTTTGGTTAAATACAATGTATGTTATGAATGTTAAATAATTTTTTTTTGGTTTTTTATAAAATAAAATGTATGTTATGAATGTTAAATAACTTTTTTTTTTTTTTTCAGGTATTTGATCTACCGTAGCTATTGCTGATCGTTGACTCTACACCCCTCTCCCCAGAATGTTACTTGGGTTATGGGGAGAAAATCACCGCTATTCCAGACTGATTTCATGTTAATGTGTCTGGCTCTTACACAGCACACAGCACTTGATGTTAGTTTATCTTTTTCCTAAATTATTTGTTACACTGCCCTTCTCACATTTTATTTTCACTTTTTTTTTTAAGCACAAGTTTTTTTACACTTCCTTGTTCTGTAAGTAGGCTTAATGGTTAAATGTTTTATACTAGATGTAAATATGTAACATGTAAATTTTAGATTAAGATTTTGCAAATTATTAGGTCCACACCATCAGGCTCTTTCGTCCCCTCTCCCTCAGAGTAGCGGTAATATATCGGACCCCAGGCTCGCCCACACAGTTCCTTGACCACTTCTCTGCCTGGCTGCCGCACTTTCATGTCCTCAGAAGTACCAACCCTTATCCTTGGAGACTTCAACATCCCCATTAACAGCCCTACTTCCACACTCAAAACACATTTGTTCAGAGCGGCCTATCACATTCACTAATCAAAGTCATTCTATGTGTAACGTTGTGTGTGTGTAGCCCATTCACTATCTCCATCCATCCCTCACTCCCTGAAAATGGCTGGACCATCATTGTAAATACACCATTGTATATAAACAACTGTACTTTGGAGCTCCCCCTCCTCATTGTAGATTGTAAGGTCTCACGAGCAGGGGCGGCTTATATTGCTTTAATTATTGTATTGTTAACGTTGTCACTTATGACTTGTGTTATGAAACTGTTAAACTGTACAGCGCTGCGGAATCTGTTGGCGCTATATAAATAAAGATTATTATAGTAGAGGCCCACTCAGTAGTGGTGAAGTGAACGGCGCAAATTGCGAGTTGATTGCGACTGATGCAGCTGATACTCCATTACTGCTGGCTGCTGCTCACACAACCGCTCCAACATATGTAACGTGGAATTCCACCTGGTGGGTACGTCACATATGATGCGATGTTCAGGAAGGCAAAATCTGCGTTGCAGAGCTGCAATGCGCGATCTGGCCATGGTGGAACGTCGCAAGTAGCGCACTGTAGGCGGACCTTGTGCAGCAGTGAATCAAGATCCGGATAGTCCCTCAAAAAACTGTGGACGACAAAGTTTAGCACATGTGCCAGACATGGTATGTGAGTGACGTTGCCTAGGCCCAGACCTGCCACCAGATTTCGGCCATTGTCACACACTACCAAGCCTGGCTGGAGATTCGCTGGCAAAATACACATGTCGCTCTCTTGCTTTATGGCATTCCAGAGCTCCAGCGCTGTGTGGCTTTGATTCCCCATGGAAATTAATTTCAGGACGGCCTGTTGACGTTTGGCCACGTCTGTGCTCATATCGGTCAACAGGCTCGCTGTCTGGGTGTTATGTTTGACACCAATCTCTCCTTCACCTCCCATATACAATCTGTTGCCCGCTATTGCCGCCTACACCTAAAGAACATCTCTCCCGAATCCAAGACTTCTCCCGCACTGCGCCAATACTGTGGAATGCTGTACCCCAAGAAATTAGAACTATCCACAATTTGCATGTTATTGGGCGCTCACTCAAAACACATTTCTTCAAGGTTTTCCCTCTCCTAGTGTATCCTCACCCATCCCTGTAGACTCTGAGCCCTTGCGGGCAGGGTCCTCTCTCCTTCTGTACTTGTGTGTGCCTTGTATTGCTCATGTTTACTGTACTTGTCTATACTTGCCCCTCTTCACATGTAAAGCGCCATGGAATAAATGGCGCTATAAAAATCTATAATAATAATAGCGGCCTATCGCCTTCACTAATCAAAGTCATTCTATGTGTAAGTGTGTGTGTAGCCCATTCACTATCTCCATCCATCCCTCACTCCCTCAAAATGGCTGGGCCATCATTCTAAATACACCATTGTATATAAACACCTGTACTTTGTATCTGTCAAGTATAGTGTACAGTTCCTATAGCGTCTTGTGCTTGGGTGCGAGGAAAACACAGGAGACATAGGTTGAAATGAAATGACTTGTATTACTTCATACAAGCATGCTGAAAAGTTCACACAGTTTGCAGGAACAGCGACAGGAGACACAGCAGGCCAGAGTAACTTCAAGCACTACAATAAATCTCCAAAGCAGGTTCAGGATCTCTTCTCTGTACCGTAATTCCTCTGCAAACATGGATTCACCAAACAGCAGGTTTCCAGAGTCCAAAAGTGTTCCAAGGTTCCTCAGTAGGGAATAGCTGGAGTACAAGTCCAAGGCTTCCAGGAGTCAGGTCACAGACTGACTGAGGCTTGATTCAGGAGCACTGATTGTTCAGCTGAGGCTGCTTAAGAAGGAAGAGGGAAGAATCAGGGCGGAACATGAAAACTGGAAACTCCATATTAACTGAGGGCAAGAGCTGCAGAAAGACAGAAAGCAAAATGGCCGACGGAAAACTGAGTTTCAAGGAACATGTCAACAGAGACAAAGAACCTTACATTACTCCCCCCTTAGGGAAACCTCCGGATGACCTCAGACCAGGCTTGTCAGGGTACCTCTGATGAAACTGGCGGAGCAGGCGAGGAGCATTTACATTATTGACTGGTTCCCATGAGTTGTCCTCCACTGGGTAGCCCTGCCATTTAATCAAATATTGCAACTGATTTCTGTACAACCTGGAATCTAGAATCCTTTCCACCATAAATTCTTCCTGACCATCGACCAGCACTGGGTCAGGGCAAGGAGAAGAACGTCCAGGAAACGTATTGGGTGTTGCAGCCTTTAGTAGGGATACATGAAAGACAGGGTGGATTCTCATAGTTCTGGGTAGTTGAAGACGACAAGCAACAGCACTTATAATCTTATTGATCTTATAAGGTCCAATGTACTTATGTCCCAATTTAGACGATGGAATCTTTAATTTAAGATTTCTGGTTGACAGCCAGACCAAATCTCCTACCTTGAAAGCTGGTGCAGGTTTACGAAATTTATCTGCTGCTTTCTTGTACCTTTCCTGAGCCAATTCTAGATTTTCCTTTAGAAGATCCATATTCTTTTTTAAAGAAGTGATTCTTTCAGCCACTACCGGCAAGGGCGTATCTATGGGAAATCGAGGAAGAATGTTAGGATGATAACCTAGATTGGAGTAAAAAGGAGACTGCTTAGTGGAGGCGCTCTGAGAGTTGTTATAAGAGAACTCAGCCAGTGGAAGTAGATCCACCCAATCATCCTGTAGGTGGCAGATAAAACAGCGGAGATACTGCTCCAGGGTCTGATTGGTTCGTTCTGTCTGTCCATTAGTCTGGGGATGAAAAGCAGAAGAAAGGTTTACTTTAATGTCCAATGCTGCACAGAAATTTTGCCAAAACCTTGAAGTGAATTGCACCCCTCGATCCGAAATGACCTCATCCGGTACTCCATGTAAGCGAAACACATTCTTAATCATCAAGTCTGATGTCTGTTTTGCAGTGGGTAAGCCGACACAAGGATAAAATGAGCTGCCTTTGTTAGACGGTCAACCACCACTAGAATGGTGTTCTTCCCTTGAGAGGTTGGTAACTCCACAATGAAGTCCATAGAAATGGATCCCCATGGGCGGGACGGGGTGGGAAGAGGTTGCAACAGACCAGTTGGTGAGGAGCGAGGTGTTTTGCATCTTGCACAGACTTCACATGAAGTGACATAGTTTAAGACATCTTTCCTGTAAGTGGGCCACCAAAAGAAACGAGAAAGAAATTCTTGTGTCTTTAGAATTCCCCTATGCCCGGCTATCTTGGAATCGTGGATGAGTTGCAATACTCTCAATCTGACTGTTTCAGGTATATACAGACGTTGTCCCTGAATCCACACACCATTCTTAAAGACAAGACTTACGTCCCTTGGGGGTTGAGCCAACAAAGAATCCGCATGGTATGCTTCCTTGATGTCCTTAAGTAGGTCTTGATTATGAATCACTCCCAGGAATCTAGAGTCAGGAAGAATAGTCTTAGGAGGAGTAAGTGGACGTGTCTCTGCTGAATGAATCCTAGAGAGTGCATCAGCCTTTCCATTGCGCGATCCTGGTCTATAAGAAATGACAAAATTAAATTGGTTTAGGAAAAGATTCCAGCGAGCCTGGCGAGGAGTCAGGCACTTAGCCGACCTGATAAATTCAAGGTTACGATGGTCTGTCAGGACGATTATTTGCTGTGCAGCTCCCTGAAGAAGGTGTCTCCATTCCTTGAAGGCGGCAATAATGGCCAACAATTCTCTATTGCCCACATCGTAGTTCCTCTCAGCCGAAGACAACTGCTGGGAAAAGAAGGCACAGGGATGCAAGACATTCTTCTCACCTGTTCTCTGAGAGAGTATAGCTCCAACGGCACAGTCTGAAGCATCCACCTCTATTATGAAGGCAAGCTCGGGGTTGGGATGTACTAAGATAGGTGCGGTGGTAAATTTATCCTTTAAACAGGAAAATGCTTCCTGAGCTTGCGGGGTCCAGGAGAACCTAGACTGTTTCCGGGTAAGTTGGGTGATAGGTGACACTACCTCAGAAAAATTCTTAATGAAACGTCTATAGAAGTTGGCAAACCCGATGAAACGCTGCACCTCCTTCACATTTCTAGGAATTGGCCAATCCTTGATGGCTTGGGTCTTGCTTCCATCCATACTAATCCCTTGCGTAGATAGTACATACCCCAGAAATTGAATTTCGGTCCTATGGAATTCACATTTTTCAAGTTTGATGTAGAGATGGTTTTGTCTTAGGCGTTCTAAGACCATTCTCACATGTCCATGATGTTCCTCTGTGGAGTTAGAAAAAATTAGAATATCATCCAGATAAATCACCACAAATGTATCTAGGAGATCCCTGAAGATATAATTCACGAAGTGTTGGAAAGTGGCTGGGGCGGTACTCAGACCAAAAGGCATAACTAGATATTCAAAGTGTCCATAGCGTGACCTGAAAGCAGTCTTCCATTCATCCCCAGGTCTGATACGGACCAAGTTATAGGCCCCCACGGAGATCCAGTTTAGAGAAAATTTTGGCATGCCGCACTCTCTCCAACAACTCAGGGATTAAAGGCAATGGATAACGGTTTCTAATAGTAACCTTATTGAGTTCCCTATAGTCTATGCAGGGTCTCAGAGATCCATCTTTCTTCTTCACAAAGAAGATGGGTGCACCTGCGGGAGATAAAGAGGGGCGTATGAAGCCCTTGGCTAAATTTTCATCTATATAATCCTTCAAAGCTTTTAGCTCGGGCCCCGCTAGGGGGTAGATCTTACCAAAAGGTATCTCGGCTCCGGGTAATAATTCAATTGGACAATCATATGGACGGTGAGGAGGAAGCTGATCAGCGTTCTTCTTGTCACATAAATCGTCATAGTCCTGGTATACAGCTGGTAGTTCAGGGACTGACATGGTTCCTTTAGGAACAGAGCAAGCTGAAACTCCTTGACTCATCTGTTTCTCCGGAAAGTGTAATTCCTTGGTCTCCCAGTTAATCGTAGGATTCTGCGCCTGCAGCCATGGTAGCCCTAGAATGATGGGAAAGTGGGGAGAAGAGATAAGCAAAAAAGACATTTTCTCCTGATGATCTTTACCCATAAGGACCCTCAAAGGCTCTGTTTCTTGATCCACTGGTCCAGAAGTCAGTAGAGAGCCATCCACAGTCTCCATCTGTACTGGAGTAGCCTTCTTCACTGAACGTATCCCCTGTTTCAGAGCAAAGGAGATATCCATAAAATTTCCACTTGCTCCTGAGTCGATCATAGCAGAGCTAGACACCCAGACTGAGTCAACCCAGAGTTTGATGGAAAGGAAGCAATGAGAATTGTTTCTTTTACAACTCAGCTGGGACACCGCTGAGGAAACTTGAAAAATTGCAGCGTTTATACCGTCATCGTCCCCAGAACTAACAGAGTTTAAGTCCGAGAAATCAAGATCTCTTGCAGCAGATCTCTCTGGAGCCTGAGGCTCGGACATGACAGAGCTCCTCTCGCAACACTCACAGTGAATGACTGCTGCAGTAGTCTTACGAGAACGGCTGGGGCAGTTTATAATGAAGTGCCCTGACTTACCACAGTAGAAACATAGATTTTCCTTTATACGATGTTCTTTGCGTGCATCACTAACCCGTCTTTGTAAAGAGTCCACCTGCATGGGTTCAGGTTCTGGTTCCCTTGTGATCCTACTCAAAGGTTCCTTAGCTGAGGAGGGAGGTAGTAAAAGGTTAGTGCGATTATTTTCGAACCATCTCTCTTGTCTGCGTTCAGTCAGACGAGCATCAATACGGATACAATGGTTAATAAAGTCACCTAACGCAGTGGGAGGGTCGGCACGAGCAAGTTCATCCTTAATCAGTGGAGACAACCCTTTCCGAAAAATAGATTTTTTTAGCGGAAGTGTCCCAAGTGGTATCAAGAGCCCATCTCCTGAAATCCAGGGCATATTCGGCTACTGAACGCTTACCTTGGCGCAAAGTTAACATGGCTGCTTCAGCTGTTGCACCTCGATTGGGGTCATCAAACACCTGCCCCATGGCTGAAATAAAAGCATCAAGGTGATTCAAAGAATCATCCTCAGTCTCAATCAGAGGGTTTGCCCACATCAAAGCCTTATTGGTAAGCAACATGATTATAGTAAGCACTTTGGATTGTTCAGTGGGAAATTGTGAAGCATGTGCAGAGAAAAATAAATTGCATTGATTAATAAATCCCCTGAATTTCTCACGTTCACCGCCAAAACGAAAAGGAGGTAATTTGGGGATCCCAGAACTTGGGGTTATGGCAGGAGCCTGGCTCGTTCCTCTAGAGCCTCAATCCTGGCTCGTAATTCCTGGGTAGTCTGTCCAAACACTTGCAAATTATGATTAGTGAGGTCCTGTAGGCTTGCAAAACGGGTTTTTAAAGTCTGTACATCTGAAAGGATTGTATCAGTCACTCCGCAAAGTTCCTTTATGCGGGCCTCCATCTTCCAGATCTTTTAAGGCAGAGGTGCTGGAAGGAGAAGAGGAAAGGAAAAAAAAAAAAACAAAAAAAAACAATAGTGTTTACCTGTGGTAACACTCCAGAGTAAAATTTTAAGGGAATGCGCTCACCTGGAATGGTTGTGAGAAGTCACAACCACTGTCATCACATAAGGTATTAAACGGACATCTGATATCCACAGTCACAGCAGACTCGGCTTTCCCAGACCCAGCAGACACTAAACATTGGCTCCTGAATCTTGTCAAGTATAGTGTACAGTTCCTATAGCGTCTTGTGCTTGGGTGCGAGGAAAACACAGGAGACATAGGTTGAAATGAAATGACTTGTATTACTTCATACAAGCATGCTGAAAAGTTCACACAGTTTGCAGGAACAGCGACAGGAGACACAGCAGGCCAGAGTAACTTCAAGCACTACAATAAATCTCCAAAGCAGGTTCAGGATCTCTTCTCTGTACCGTAATTCCTATGCAAACATGGATTCACCAAACAGCAGGTTTCCAGAGTCCAAAAGTGTTCCAAGGTTCCTCAGTAGGGAATAGCTGGAGTACAAGTCCAAGGCTTCAGGAGTCAGGTCACAGACTGACTGAGGCTTGATTCAGGAGCACTGATTGTTCAGCTGAGGCTGCTTAAGAAGGAAGAGGGAAGAATCAGGACAGGAACATGAAAACTGGAAACTCCATATTAACTGAGGGCAAGAGCTGCAGAAAGACAGAAAGCAAAATGGCCGACGGAAAACTGAGTTTCAAGGAACATGTCAACAGAGACAAAGAACCTTACAGTATCTCCCCCACATATTTGTAAATTGTAAGCTCTCACGAGCGTGTGCGGATTATATTGCTTTCATTATTGTATTGGTAACGTTGTTACTTATGACTTGTGTTCGGAAACTGTTAAACTGTAAAGCGCTGCGTAATCTGTTGGCGCTATATAACTAAAGATTCTTATTAAGCGTTCACGGGTCCATGTGGAGGTAGACCGTGACGGCTCCTGCAACGATGTTTCTGAGGAACTGGAGAAAGAGGAGTCAATGTGTACAGACTTGATTCCCGCAATCCTTGTAGTTGCCTGAACACGTACAGCGCCACTCGCAAGATCTGTACCCGGCTCCACAACATTGACCCAATGGGCAGTAAGGGAAAGGTATCGTCCCTGGCCATGGGTACTGGTCCACGCAGCGGTGGTCAGGTGGACATTGCTACTGACGGAGTTTAGTAGCGCATGTTTAATTTTAACCTCAACAACATGGTTTTGCAGACCAGGGACGGCTTGCCTGCTGAAATAAAATCAGCTTGGCACATTGTATTGTGGGACTGCCAATGCCATTAAGTTCCGTAAACTGTCAGTCTCCACCAGCCTGAATGACAGCATTTCAAGGACAGGAGTTTTGCAATGCCAGCATTCAGAGCCTGTGGTCGTGGATGGTTTGCCGAGATTGGGCCTACACCCGATACGCCACAACCTGACACCCACAGATAAACAAGCCATAAAATCTCTGAAAGATAACCCCAACATTATTATTAAACAAGCAGATAAGGGGGGTGCTATCGTTATTATGAATAAGACCCAATCTATTGCCGAAATTCATAGACAACTGTCAGTTAACCTAACCTACTAAATTGTGACCCTACATTTTACATCTGTCAAAAAATTGATCGTATCCTGACAAAACATCTTTAATTGATCACCATAGACTGTAAGACTATGACATTCCTTAATATTCAATACCCCATCACCCCTGTTTTCTACACACTCACAAAAATCAACAAAAAACTACATTATCCACCCGCATACCCTAGAGGGATAATTCTCCGTGTTCTACAGTATCACCCAAATGTTTAACATGTTGCCTAATTCCTATGTATATATATTCTTCACCCTATGTATATATTGTATATATTATACATTGTCATTGACTGTAAATTTTTCTATCTCTTCCAGCGACTATTTGATAAAGGCCACTGCGTTGCCCAAAACGTCAGTCAGTCGTCTCATAGCTATTTTCTTTTTTCACATCAAGTGTGCAATAAAAATTTCAAATTTAACCATGACATATGCAGTTAAACTTGTGCTGTGATTCTCTATAGACTGTACATCTTCAGTGTGTCTTTGTAACTCAACTACGTGTTTTCTACGCACTATTTTAGACATATTTGTGGTATTGAGGTTACTGACACTTTACCTCTTTTTACTTTTTGATTACACAGCTTGCATTTGACATAGCAAATATCATCTGCAAGTGTGTTAAAAAAGGACCACGCAGTGCAAGTCCTGGGAGCGTCCGTTTAGACTTTTGGAAGAGAAATCCGAACAGGTGCCAAAATGGAGGCTACAGGCAACAGAGTATGCAGCCTAACTCTCCCTCCTGTTTGTACCGTTGGGGCAATTGCTTCCTCAGAGCTGCTACCACCACCTTCCTGTTCCTCACGCCATGTTGGGTCTTGGACCTCATCATCTCCACTAACCTCTTACAACACCTGCTGCTGTTGGGTGGTCTGGCCACCACCATGCTCAACAGAAACTGGCACCTGAGTCTCATCATCATCAGATGCGTTCTGCGGTGTGCTGACCATCGGCACTGTCTCACCCGCCTCTTCAGATTCAGAGAGACACAGCTGTTGCGCATCACTGCATACTCCCTCTTCTTCACATTCCAGAATGCTGCTTGGCTGTGCCCCTGTTTGCAAACCAACAGATTCTGAGAACAGAAGCAGAGACTCAGCTGGCTCCTGTACAGAACTCTCTGACTGACTGGGCAATTTGGCAGGCGGTGAAGAGACAGATGGTTGATCAACAGTGCTGTGTTACTGAGAGGAGGTGGAAGCAATTGAAGTCGATGCATTGGACCCTGGGCTCCAACACCGCCAGTTGTTGCCTGTAAGTGCTGTTAGCACAGTCAACACTTGCTCCTGTGTTACTGGGGTTGAGTAATGGCAGCTGTTCCCCTGCTGTGTGTACGACAAAAAGTCATGCTGCCTCCACCCTGTACTCCTCTCATCCCTGGGCTCCAACACCGCCAGTTGTTGCTCGTAAGTAATTGGCACGGGTACTGACTCATGCCTACCCTGTTTACAGCACCACAGCTGTTTCCTGGCAGTGTCAACGTAAATTAGCCTCCAATAAGTTGTCCTGTCATGTTGCATTCCGGTTATCCGACTCTATGGTGCCTGCAGTTTAGGTGATTCCTATGTGTGCTGTGGGATATGTAAATAAAGGCTCTTTCCGTTGTGAAAATAGGACAAGCACCCACTCTAGGACTGTGTGATTTGGTAACTGCAGACGGCTTGCGGCCTGTCAACTTACATTTTCATGGGTGCCTTATGGTACCCGTCCGAGTTCCAGTACCGTTAGCTGGTTCTCCACAGTGCCTTTGGCCTAGGTGCCTCCATCTCGGCATCCGAGTTCCAGCAACGTCTGCTGGTCCTTGGTAGTGCTTTGGAGCACAGGTACCTCCTGCTTAGTAACCGTGTCCCAGTAACGTCAGCTGGTCCTCGGTTGTGCCATTGGCTCTTTTCCTTCTGCTGCCCTTCCGGGTTCCAGCACAGTCAGCTGGTCCTTGTTACTTGCATTGGCTCTTGTACCTTCTGCTACCCGTCCGGGTTCCAGTACCGTCAACTGGTTCTCCGCAGTGCCTCTGGCCTAGGTGCCTCCATCTCGGTATCCGAGTTCCAGCAACATCTGCTGGTCCTTGGTAGTGCTTTGGAGCACAGGTACCTCCTGCTTAGTAACCGTGTCCCAGTAACGTCAGCTGGTCCTCGGTTGTGCCATTGGCTCTTTTCCTTCTGCTGCCCCTCCGGGTTCCAGCACAGTCAGCTGGTCCTCGTTACTTGCATTGGCTCTTGTACCTTCTGCTACCCGTCCGGGTTCCAGTACCGTCAACTGGTTCTCCGCAGTGCCTTTGGCCTAGGTGCCTCCATCTCGGTATCCGAGTTCCAGCAACGTCTGCTGGTCCTTGGTAGTGCTTTGGAGCACAGGTACCTCCTGCTTAGTAACCGTGTCCCAGTAACGTCAGCTGGTCCTCGGTTATGCCATTGGCTCTTTTCCTTCTGCTGCCCCTCCGGGTTCCAGCACAGTCAGCTGGGCCTCGTTACTTGCATTGGCTCTTGTACCTTCTGCTACCCGTCCGGGTTCCAGTACCGTCAACTGGTTCTCCGCAGTGCCTTTGGCCTAGGTGCCTCCATCTCGGTATCCGAGTTCCAGTGCTGGTCCTTGGTAGTGCTTTGGAGCACAGGTACCTCCTGCTTAGTAACCGTGTCCCAGTAACGTCAGCTGGTCCTCGGTTGTGCCATTGGCTCTTTTCCTTCTGCTGCCCCTCCGGGTTCCAGCACAGTCAGCTGGTCCTCGTTACTTGCATTGGCTCTTGTACCTTATGCTACCCGTCCGGGTTCCAGTAACGTCAACTGGTTCTCGGAAGTTAGACGACCCTAAAGACCACCCCGAAGAAGATGACGACCCCAAGGACGACGAGCATCAAGCCAACCAGCCTGAACACCATCACAAAGAAGAAATATAAGATTACCCAGAAGAAGATCACCAACAGGAAAAAGAAGGTTACGACAAACTACAAGATACAGAACAAGAGACAGAAGAACAATAAGCAGAAGATCAAAAAGCAGAAGAACATGAAGTATAAGATCAAAATGAAGAGCAAAATATATGCTCTAAATTATAAGCATAAGAAGACTAAGCAGTGTATGGGGGTGAGTCCGTTCCTCCTCGTGGTGCCCCTGGAAAATGCCTGCTGCTGCAGGCTAAACTGAACACGGACAAATACTGTTGTAATTTAAATCTTTTGTGACAGCAAGAACGGAAGGATGAAAAATTCATACTTTGACAGATTACAAGTACAGGAATCTGTCACAAATAAGAATATGATGAAGAAGATGAAGAGGAAGAATATGAAGATGTAGAATATGAAGAAGAATAATAGTTTAATAAGAACAATATGAGTAATGTTAACAAAAAGATGAATAACAAGAAGTTTACGAAGAAGATAAAGAAGGTGAAGATGAAGAATAATTTGATGACAAAGATGATGCTGCTGAAGATTATGAAGGAGAAAGTGTGTCAAAAGTTAAAAAGGTGAAGAGCATGGAAGTTGTGAAACATACATATTTGCCAAAATAGAAAAAAAGGTTAACAACATAGTCAATTTCTTCGTCAATCCAAACGTATTTCCAAAAAAAAAATATTAATGCTATTCCATTGGATTGGGTTAAACATCTATGCCTTTAATGTCTCCTCAACCTCCCCCAATACATTCTACATTACTCTTTGTTGTTTTCCTTCATGTACAATTAACCAACAAGGCAAGAATGGGTTTTTTTTAATTCCGATATTTTGTTCCCATAGACTTACATTGGATTTCCGGTATCGGTATCGGGTATCGCCGATATTTTTTGGGTATCGGCGATACCATTCCGATTCCGATACTTTTGGATATCGGAAAGTATCGCTCAACTCTATATGGGGCATAATCTGTGGATCTTATGGGGCATAATCTGTGGAACATATGGGGCATAATCTGTGGAGCATATGGGGCATAATCTGTGGAGCATATGGGGCATAATCTGTGGAACCTATGGGGCATAATCTGTGGAACCTATAGGGCATAATCTGTGGAGCATATGGGGCATAATCTGTGGAGCATATGGGGCATAATCTGTGGAACATATGGGGCATAATCTGTGGAACATATGGGGCATAATCTGTGGAGCTTATGGGGCATAATCTGTGGAACATATGGGGCATAATCTGTGGAGCATATGGGGCATAATCTGTGGAGCATATGGGGCATAATCTGTGGAACCTATGGGGCATAATCTGTGGAGCATATGGGGCCTAATCTGTTTAACATATGGGGCATAATCTGTGGAGCATATGGGGCATAATCTGTGGAGCATATGGGGCATAATCTGCGGAGCATATGGGGCATAATCTATGGAGCATATGGGGCATAATCGATGGAGCAACTTATGGGGGAATAATCTGTGGAGCACCATATGGGGGCATAATTTATGGAGCATGTTATAGGGCCATTATTAACCTTTGTGCAGCATTATATGGGGTGTATTTTGTATGGAGCATCTTATGGGGCCCATCATGGACTGTATGGAGCATTATATGGGGCTCCTGATTCAGTATGGATATTCAAAAACATTTAACCTACTGATGTCTCAATTTTACTTTTATTGGTATCCATTTTTATTTTTGTAATTTACCAGTAGCTGCTGCATTTTCCACCCTAGGCTTATACGCGAGTCAATAAGTTTTCCCAGTTTTTTGTGGCAAAATTAGGGGGGTCGGCTTATGCACGGGTCGGCTTATACATGAGTATATACGGTATCCTAAAATTGAGGATGGATCAGGGATATGAACAAAATTGTAGGGATTCCACTTGCTTTGGCAGCAGTTAACCCTTTAAGGACCGAGCCACTTTGTACGTTAATGACTAAGCCTCATTTTTTAAATCTGACTTTATTAGGTAATAACTCTAGAACGCTTCAATGGATACCACTAGTTCTGCGATAGTTTTCTTGTGACATATTGTGGTAAAATTTGTTCGATATAACTTTATTTGTGAAAATCAACCAACCACGTAGTGAGATCAACTCACTCAATATTAGCAAAACATATAAGGATATTCACTGCAAACAATATTAAACCTACTCACAAAAGTGAATAAATCATAAAAGTCAAAGGTATAAAGACTTTAAAATAGCTTTATTCATATCAAACAAATTTAAAATCAAAGGAGAACCAGCAAAAGCTTAGACATAATAAATACCATAGAATAAGGAGATAATACAGAAAATATATAGGGGCGATGATTAAATAAAATAGTCATACATAATCCTAGAATAATCTATAAGAAGTGCAATAATAATACAGACATAAAGTCTGAAATAAAGTGCATAGGTAATAAAGCAAGGATTATAAATACCCGTAATCAATGGCTCATTAAATCTCCAGCTCCAACACAGGTTTCACTTATTGTGGCTTTCTCAAGGAGTCGATATAACTTTATTTATGAAAATATCAGAATATCAAATTTTTTATTTTTATGCCCTTAACGACCAAGCCATTTTGTAGGTTAAAGACCAGGCCAATTTTTATAATTCTGACCACTGTCACTTTATGTGCTTATAACTCTGGAACGCTTCAACGGATCTTGGCGATTCTGAGAATGTTTTCTCGTGACATATTGTACTTCATGGTAGTGGTAAAATTTCTTCAATATAACTTGCGTTTATTTATGAAAAAAATGGAAATATGGCAAAAATTTTGAAAATTTTGCAATTTTCAAACTTTTAATTTTTATGCCATTAAATCAGAGATATATGTCAAAAAAAATAGTTAATAAATAACATTTCTCACATATCTACTTTACATCAGCACAATTTTGGAACCAAAATTTTTTTTTGTTAGGAAGTTATAAGTGTTAAAAGTTGACCAGCAATTTCTAATTTTTCCAACAAAATTTACAAAACCATTTTTTTTAGGGACCACCTCACATTTGAAGTGAATTTGAGTGGTCAATATGACAGAAAATACCCAAAAGTGACACCATTCTAAAAACTGCACCCCTCAAGTGTTCAAAGCCACATTCAAGAAGTTTATTAACCCTTTATGTACTTCACAAGAATTGAAGCAATGTGGAAGGAAAAAATGAACATTTAACTTTTTTTCCCAAAATTTTTCTTTTGACACAATTTATTTAAATGTTGTCAAGGGTATCAGTAGAAAATGAACCACAATATTTGTTGTACAATTTCTCCTGAGTACACCGATACCCCATGTGTGGGGGTAAACCACTATTTGGGCGCATGGCAGAGCTCGGAAGGGAAGCAGCGCCATTTGACTTTTTTGGCTGGAATTGAGATTGGACGCCATGTCGCATTTAGAGAATCCCTGATGTGCCTAAACAGTGGAAACCCCCCACAAGTGACCCCATTTTGGAAACTAGACCCCCCAAGGAACTTATCTAAATGTGTTGTGAGAGCTTTGAATCCCCAAGGGTTTCACAGAAGGTTATAACGTAGAGCCGTAAAATTAAAAAATCATATTTTTTTCCACAAAACTGATCTTTTCATCCCAATTTTTATTTTCCAAAGAATAAAAGGACCCCAAAAGTTATTGTGCAATTAGTCCTGAGTACGCTGATACCCGATATGTGGAGGTAAACCACTATTTGGGCGCATGGCAGAGCTCGGAAGGGAAGTAGCGCCATTTGACTTTTTTGGCTGGAATTGAGATTGGACGCCATGTCGCATTTGGAGAGTCCCTGTGTGCCTAAACAGTGGAAACCCGTCACAAGTGACCCCATTTTGGAAACTAGACCCCCCAAGGAACTTATCTAGATGTGTGGTGAGAGCTTTGAACCCCCAAGGGCTTCACAGAAGGTTATAACGTAGAGCCGTAAAATTAAAAAATCATATCTTTTCCACAAAAATGATCTTTCCACCCCCAATTTTTATTTTACAAAGGGTAACAGGACCCCAAAAGTTATTTTGCAATTTGTCCTGAGTACGCTGATACCCCATATGTGGGGGTAAACCACTATTTTGACGCATGGCAGAGCTCGGAAGGGAAGGAGCGCCTTTTTCAAATGCAGACTTTGATGAAATGGTCTGCGGGTGTCATGTCACGTTTGGAGAGCCCCTGATGTGCCTAAACAGTAGAAACCCCCCACAAGTGACTCCATTTTGGAAACTAGACCCCCCCAAGGAACTTATCTAGATTGTGGTGAGCACTTTGAACCCCCAAGTGCTTCACAGAAGTTTATAACGTAGAGCCGTGAAAATAAAAAAATCATATTTTTTTCCACAAAAAATAATGTTTTTACCCCCAATTTTTTTTAAGGGTAACAGGAGAAATAGGACCCCAAAAGCTATTGTGCAATTTGTCCTGAGTACGCTGATACCCCATATGTGGGGGGGAACCACTATTTTGACGCATGGCAGAGCTCGGAAGGGAAGGAGCACCGTTTTTAAATGCAGACTTTGATGGAATGGTCTGCGGGTGTCATGTCGTGCTTGGAGAGCTCCTGATGTGCCTAAACAGTAGAAACCCCCCATAAGTGACCCTATTTTGCAAACTAGACCCCCCCAAGGAACTTATCTAGATGTGTGGTCAGCACTTTGAACCCCAAGGGCTTCACAAAAGTTTATAACGTAGAGCCGTGAAAATAAAAAAATCATATTTTTTTCCACAAAAATGACCTTTTTGCCCCCAAATTTTTATTTTTATAAGGGTAACAGAGAAATAGGACCCCAAAAGTTGATGTGCATTTTGTCCTGAGTACGCTGATACCCCATATGTGGGGGGGAACCACTGTGATCGCCTTACTGCGATCTTTGGGAGGCAGAATGAACAAATCCACAAAAGGTGAAGAATTGGTTTTCTTTTTTACGCCGTTCCTCGTGCGGTATTAGTGATTAGGCGACTTTATTCCTCGGATCGGTGCGATTACAGCGATACCAGATTTACACCCTTTTTTCATGTTTAGCTTCTGTCACACTCTAAAAGACGCTTTTTTTTGGAATAATTTTTTGTAAGAAATGTTTGCATCGCTGTATTTTGAGAGCTATAATTTTTCCATATTTCGTCCGACATAGTTATCTGTGGGCTTATTTTTTGCGGGACAAGCTGACATTTTTATTGGTACCATATTTGGGCACATAACGTTTTTTGATCGCTTCCTATTCCGATTTTTGTGGAAGCAGACTGAACAAAAACCAGCAATTCAGGAATTGTTTTTTTTTTTTTTTTCCTCCGTTGCGCGTGTGGTAAAATTGATGAAGCAGCTTTATTCTTCGGGTCAATACGATTACAGCGATACCTCATTTATATATTTTTTTTATGTTTTGGCGTTTTTTACACAATAAAAAATTTTATAGAAAAAATAATTATTTTTGCATCAGTTTATTCCGTGAGCTATAACTTTTTTATTTTTTCGCTGATGATGCTGTATCGTGGCTTGTTTTTTGCGGGACAAGATGACGTTTTCAACGGTACCGTGATTATTTATATCCCACTTTTTGATCGCGTGTTATTGCAGTTTTTCCAAGCGGTATGATGATACCGCTTGGAAAAAGTATAATTTACTACTTTTTTGTGTTTTTTTTACGGCTTTCACTGAAGGGGTTAACTAGGGTTACGCTTTTATAGATGGGATTTTTATGGATGCGGCGATACCAAACGTGTATTTTTTTTGTTTTTTGTTTTTTTTATTACATAAAAATGTGTATTTTTAGGGGATTTTTTTAAATTATTTTTTAATGTTTTTTTACAATTTTTTTTAAAAAATGCTTTTTTTAACTTGTCCCTTTATGGGACTTCACTTTTTTACTTTTTATTGAAGTTACAATGCATTGCAATGCTACAGCATTGCAATGCATTGTACCTATAGTGAAAGCTGCTGTGACCATGATCACAGCAGCTTTCCATAGCTAGATGACCCGGAGGTTGTCATGACAACCCCCGGGTCATCAAGGCAGAGATCGGGCCCTGCAAATATATTGCAGGGCGCCGATCTGAGGCAGAGGGAGCTCCCGCCCTCTGCCTCCCCCCGAGCGCTGCGATCGCGCTCGATCGCAGCAGTCAGGGGGTTAACAGCCAGGGGCGGTGGGGGCGCCGCTCCTGGCTGTCAGTGCAAGAAGCTTGGCCACTGCAGCGCCAAGCTCCTGTCGCGATCGCTGCTGTGTTTGGTCAGTCAGATTGACTGACCAATCACAGCGCTTTAGGTGCGGGGACCGACGGCAAAGTTCCCCGCACCGCTTGCCGTGCCTGTCAGCTGTCTGTGACAGCTGTCGGCACTGAACTACCACTGCGTGTTTACACGCAGTGGTAGTTCAAAGGCATGACGTGCACAGTCCGTCAAGGTGCCAAAACTGACACCTTGCCATGACGGACTGTGCACGTCAATGGACATTAAGGGGTTAAACCAGAGACTTATCTCACACATAATAGTTAATAATTAACATTTACCACAGGTCTACTTTACATCAGCACAGTTTTTGAAACATAATTTTTATTGTTAGGAAGTTAGAAGGGTTACAAACTAATCAGCAATTTCAAATTTTTCCAACAGAATTTACAAAACCATTTTTTATTAAGGACCACGTTATATTTGAAGTGACTTTGAGGGGACAGGAAATACCCAAAAGAAAATACCCATTTTAAAAATTGCACCCCTCAAAGGCCTCAAAAACACATTCAAGAAGTTTATTAACACTTCAGGTACTTCACAGGAATTAATGCAATGTGGAAGTATTTTTTTTCACAAAAACTTTAGCCCCAATGTATCTAGATGTGTGGTGAAAATAAAAAAATTGCATTTCTCACACAAATGTTTTTAGCCTCAATTTTTTTATTTTCACAAGGGTAGCAGGAGAAAATAGACCCCAAAATTTGTTATGCAGTTTCTCACTGAGAACACCGATAAGCCCATATGTTGGGCAAAATTACTGTTTGGCAGAGCTTGGAAAGGAAGGAGTACCATTTGACTTCTTGAACCCAAAAATTGCAGGAATTGAGAACGGATGCCATGTAGCGTTTGGAGAGCCCTAGATGTGCCTAAACAGTGGAAACCCCCCACAAGTGACCCCATTTTAGAAACTAGACACGTCAAGGAATGTATCTAGATGTGTGGTGAGCACTTTCAACTCCCACAGAAGTTCATAACGTAGAGCCATGATAATAAAACATCAAATGTTTCCCACAAAAATGCTATTTTTTGCCCCCATTTTTTATTTTCACAAGGGTAACAGGAGAAAATGAACCCCAAAATTTATTGTGCAATTTCTTCTAAATATGCCGATACCCTGTATGTAGGGGAAAACTACTGTTTGGGCGCATGACCAAATACATTACACACATTCCTTCATCGATGTCTATTACATTTTTTGGGAGGCAAAATGAACAAAAATCACCAATTCAGGAATTATTATTTTTTTTATTTTTTATTATTCCATTCTGCATGTTGTAAAATTGCTAAGGCAGATTTAGTCATTTCGATTACAGTGATACCACATTTATATCATTTTTTTATGATTCGGCGGTTTTACAAAATAAAAAATGATATTGACAAAAAAATATTTTTTTCCAGCTGCATGATGAAAAACCATTTTGCCACATTTTTTTTAGAGCATTCACTGAAGGGGTTAACTATTGTGACAATTTTATAGATCGGGTCATTCCGGACGTGCCAATACCAAATATGTGTACTTTTTTTATTTTTATTTTTTTACAAAAATGTGTATTTATCGCTGAAATATTTTTATTACTTTTTTAAAAAAAATTTTACCACTTTTTTTAACCTTTTTTACTTAATTACTACTACTTTTAGGCCGGGGTCACACTTGCGAGAAACTCACACGAGTCTCGCACCTCAATACCCGGCACTGCCGTCGGCACTTGGGAGCGGAGTGTGCAGCTGCATGAAATTCTATGCAGCTGAACGCTCTGGTCCAAGTGCCGGTGGCAATGCCTGGTATTAAGGTGTGAGACTCGTGTGAGTTTCTCGCATCACACTCGCAAGTGTGACCCCGGCCTTACTATGAAACTTTCACTTTTTTCACTCTGATCGCAGGTATAATGCATTGCAATGCACCAGCATACCTATACAGAAGCTTCTTAGACCATGCTCTGAGCATGGCCTAAGAAGCTTTCCGTAGCTTAGTGACTTAGGGGTCATGACAAGCCTTGGCCACCATGGCAACAATTGCACCCCCTCGATGACATCATAGGGGCTCCGATCTGAAGGGAGGAAGAGCTCCTTCCCTCTCCTTGACTCCTAAATGTTGAGATCAACAATAGAATACTCTGTGACTGCAAATTTGTGAATCCTCACATTGAACACTGCAGGAATTCTCTTTTGTTGGTGCTGGGAGAGGAGTTGGTGTTGACCACAGTATACGATTTGCATACATGCAGTTACGTGCAAACTAGCTTGTATCTGGCCTCACTCAATGCAACTGTACTGAGCAAAGCCGGATACAGTCTAGTTGGAATGTGGCAGAAATATGTAAATTTCATACTTGTGGGCACATGTTTGCTAGCTGTTGGCACCAGAGAATACTCAAAGTGCGCAGTGCATGTGATGTCAAAATTCAATAGTGACTGCAGACTTACTGTATAGTTTAAGACCAGACAAGACCCTTTAATGTTATGGGATGACAAGGTTACCACATTAAGTTCTTCATGTTTTTTTCATACTGTTGTGGTCCCTCTGTAGACATGATGTTGCCTCCCTGCACTCCTTTGTAATTTTTTTAAGTCATCCTGTGATTTGTGTTATAGAATCGATTACTGCAAAGTCCTCCTCTGTGGCCTCCCTGCTTTCATTTGCACCACTCCAGTCCGTCTTTAACTCTGCTGCATGACTAATCCATCTCTCACCTCACAATTCCTCCGTTTCTCCCTCTGCAAAACCCTTCATTGGCGCCCAATTCCCCAACATATCAAGTACAAACTATTAATATTGACCAACAAAGCCGTACATTATCTGTCTCTTCCATATTGTCACGATCCATTTTTGGATCTGTGGCAGATTTTGCTTTTCATATTAAAACTTTTTTCCTTTCAGGCAATCGGGGGCTAATGTCAGTCTTTTCCCCCGGTGGCCGCTGGTGTAATTACATTGCTGCTGAGTTTGCTGGTGCAGGTGGTGACAACTCCCACCATCCTTTAAAAGGTCACCTTATGCTTTAGCTGACTGTTGGTGATACACTTTCTCTTTGGAGACCAACCAAGATGGAGTCAGTAGCTTTTCTGGTGCTGCAGCTGTATACTGTGATCTGGTGCCTTACTCTGCTGTACGGTGCTTTGCAGCAGAGAAAGCTAAGTTTTGTTTTTTAGTTGATTTTACCCCTAGGTGTCTGTCTTTTCTTTCCTTTTGTTATATTGCTGCAGTTCTCTTTATTCCCTGTCTCATCTCCTGGGGAGGGGGCTGGGGGTTCAGCTTAGGGCTAAACAGTAGATAGGGACAGGTCGGTGACTTGGACTTCAAGGATACCCCCAAGTTAAGGAAAGACTGGGCACCTCCTTAGCCTGAGGGGCAGTTCAGGGGCCCAAGTTTCTCGTCACCTGTTTTCCCACTACTGCCCCGTGACAAATATATCTCTGAACTAATCTCCTGTTACCTTCCAACACATAATCTCAGGTCTTCGCAAGACCTATTACTCTCCTCCGCACTTATATGTTCCTCACCCAATCGCCTCCAAGACTTCTCTCAAAAGTTCCCGATACCCGTACCCTAACATGTCCGACTATCAGCCAGTTTTGAAACTTTCAGACGGAACTTGAAAATGCATCTCTTCCTGCCTGCACTGACCTCACTGCCACCTCACTACATCCAGCAATAACCCCCTGCCACCTCACCACCACCGGATGCCCCAACCTACTGTCTCCTTATGAATTACCCTGTAGACTGTCAGCCCACAAGGGCAGAGTCTCTATACTCTGTCAATTTTAACTATCCAAAAATGTGAAAACAGCTTTATTGGCACATACAACAACAGTGCAAATTAAAACATAATTAAAAAAACTGAGTTAAACCCCCACTAGGGGTGCCTGCCAGACCGCGGAGCTATATTGGGGTATGCAATGCAAAATATGAAATAAACATATATATACAGAGTGAACAGCAGCAACTCTATAACATATAGAAACATGTATGATGTATAGAAACCCCTACGAAAAAAATGCATATGTGTGTCATAAAGATAAAAATACCCAAATCATCTGCAATTATAGTACAGAAAAGCAATTATAAGTATGCAAATGGACCCTGTATGGACACAATAAAAGGGCAAAGAAACAGAAACAACACATGACTAGGCAAAAAGAAATAATAATGCCTTATATGTAGCACTAATCACAGAACCAGAGCAGTGCATCCTGACGAGCCTGACAAGAGCACTTTCCTGGGTCCCCACTTCGGGCTCTGTCTGCCTTGTCTCATTTTTTTACTGAGGATCGTGTTTTGGGTAATTAATTTTCTCTTCACCTTTTGGGCGGTTCATGTGGACGTATTACTTGTCACTTTCAGACCTCAGGTTTTTCCTATCAGGATGCACTGCTCTGGTTCTGGGATTAGTGCTACATATAAGGCATTATTATTTCTTTTTGCCTAGTCATGTGTTGGTTCTGTTTCTTTGCCCTTTTATTGTTTCCATACAGGGTCCATTTGCATACTTATAATTGCTTTTCTGTACTATAATTGCGGGTGATTTGGGTATTTTTTACCTTTATGACACACATATGCATTTTTTCGTAGGGGTTTCTATACATTATACATGTTTCTATATGTTATAGAGTTGCTGCTGTTCACTCTGTATATATATGTTTATTTCATATTTTGCATTGTATACCCCAATATAGCTCCACGGTCTGGCAGGCACCCCTAGTGGGGGTTTAACTCATTTTTTTAAATTATGTTTTAATTTGCACTGTTGTATGTGCCAATAAAGCTGTTTTCACATTTTTGCATATATCATGGTGTAGTGTGCCTACTTACGGTAGTGCTTTTTCTTCCTTGCTCATTGTGGTCATTACTACTGGTTTTGCACCTCCCTGTATTTAATTGATATAAAGTGCATCCATTTCTTCATATATTAAACTTTTTTTTATTGTTATAAATTATGTTGGTTTCCAGTTTGTTCATATCATGGTTTAATTCCTGCGGCCTATTTCTTTCATATTTTCCAACTCAATGAATGCTTGCAATTTATCTTGCACCTTTTTATATATCAGTTGTAATAAGTTTCAACTCTTTTTCTTCATATGAAATAAGATCCATCTACTTATCGTTAGTTGCATAATGTCACACATTGAGAAGAAAACATAGAATTTGTTCACCACAGGTTGGAATCTTTTGGGACACCCCTTTTTTTTATAATTCTTTCAGTTCTAACAGAAACCGAGGAACAGATTTAGAAAATAAAGAATTAGGTTCACTCTTTATTTAGTTCTTACAGTATTGATTTGACGCCATCTTGTGAGAATTGTGGAGAATGACATGCTAATGTTGATTTTGGTGTTAAGCTCATTTTATTTTGCTTAAAACTTACACGTGCTGTTGCATAGATTTGTTCATGGAAGGTTTTCACAGTGATCAAGCATTAGCCAATATCTAACTGGGAAGTACAGTAAAGTAAACAAGTACAAAAAGTAAACATTATGTCAGTTAGGCTTAGTTCACATTAGCGTTTGTGTGCGCAGCGTATCATCTGCATGATCAAACACAGCATTTTTATCCGCATCAGCTTACACAAGATGCAAAAAAAACGCTGTGTGTGCATGCGTTTGCATTGTTTATGTGCATGCGTTCGATATTTCCAGGTGCTGTAATCAGTTCCTTGACAGGCGCAGTCTGAAGTCAGCATGCGCATCAAACGCATCCATGCACATCAAACGCATCCATGCGCATGTCCTTGCGTACCAATGCAATCCCATAGACAGTAATGCATTTTTTTGACTGCATATTTGATGGATTTTTGACACTTCAAAAATGCAACATGTTGCTTCACCAGACTGCGAAACGACGCATGCGTATGCAAATGCATGCGAACACATGTGCCTGCGTACACCATGTTAAAGATATGTACGCATGACGCATGCGGATCAAACGCTTCTCACCAAATACGCAAATGTGAAACCAGCCTTACTCAGAGCATGGTGTATCAAGCTTGTCTGTCAGTATCACCTCGTCCAGAATGGCCTGACCTATAAAACTGTCTCATTAGTTAACCCCTTCAATGAACGCTGTAAAAAAAACTATGTTTTATCATCTTACCGCCTAATATAAAGTAAAATAAAACATGATCAAAAACACGAATATAAATAAAAATGGTATCTCGTCAAACATCTTCAAAATCAGCGGAAAAATAAAAAAGTTACAGCTCTCAGACTAAAGTGATACAAAAACATTTTTTTTTCTATAAAATAGTTTTTATTGTGTAAAAGCGCCAAAACATAAAAAAAATTATATTCAATTGAAACCACAAGTTTATATAGGAAATCAAAAGGAAGAAATCCAGCACAATGCAAGTAAATGCTATAAAAGTCCAGAATTTATTATAGAAGTATAAAAATTAAAACATCACAGTGGGCAACTCTGACCAGTGTGGATGAAACCAACGCGTGTCACCTCATGTGAGCCTTATTCATGGTTAAAGACCAGTCTGAAGCGTGTTTTAAATAGACTGCAGCAGAGTGATACTGACATCCTGCTAACTCATGTAAGTCAATCAACTCAGGGTGCCACTGCCTGATTATTCCACCTGTTGGTATGTTAACCCATTACTAGTAGTGATGAGCGAGTATACTCGTTGCTCGGGTTTCCCCGAGCATGCTTGGGTGTCCTCCTAGTATTTGGGCATGCTCGGAGATTTAGTGTCGCTGTAGCTGCATGATTTGCGGCTGCTAGACAGCCTGAATACATGTGGGGATTCCCTAACAAACAGGCAATCCCCACATATATTCAGGCTGTCTAGTGTTCGCAAATCATGCAGCTGCGGCGACACAAACTAAATCTCCGAGCACACCTAAATACTCGGAGGACACCCAAGCATGCTCAGGGAAACCGCTCATCACTAATTACTACACATCAATATATACAAGGGAAAAAAACTGAAAAAACTTTGGTGAACAAAAAACAGTACAAACAATAATGTGAACACCGCTCAAACAAATAGATAGGGAATCCTAGTTTTCAATACCCATGTTAAATGAATGACCACATATGAAGAAGCAATAATCATAGGGAGAACAACATTACATACAGGGTAGAATCAAGTCATGTCGAATACGGAGTTCTAATGGGAACCTAGTATCCAATACAAATATCCAAAATGATTCTCAGTTGAGAACTTCCCTTCTGAAATTGCCACCTCTTGTAGAGTTATAAACCTGCTCAATAGCTTTAAACCTGAAAGAGGTTGTCACTGCCATGCATCTGAGAGAAGTGTCTTGATGCTGCAGACATATTAAGTGCCGTTGCGCTGACCGCATCCAAAAGGTGTCTCCGGATGCGTTTTATAAGTTCACCTGCGGTACATCCCCCATATTGTAATTTGCACAATGTGCAGTCAATATAGTAAGTAATTCCTTTACTATTGCAGTTGAGAAAACTTTTTATGGAATACGTCTTGTTGTGATTTATGAACATATTTACATGATAAACATTTGTTACTCCCTCCCACATTTAAAAAACCCTTTTAATGTCAACCATGTATCAGAGGATTTATGTTGGTTATCGTTAAAGGGAACCTGTCAGCAGGATTGTGCACAGTAACCTACACACAGTGTCAGGTTGGCGTTGTTATACTGATTAAAATGATACATTGGTTGATGAAATCCGTTTTGTGGTTATTGTTTATTCTTTATTTTCAGTTTTGAGTTAATGATATGCTCGTGCCCCGGGGCGGCCTGTGGGAGGGGGTCTTCATGTGGTGCTCTGATTAGCTATTCATAATGAAGACTGCTGACACAAGTCACTGATGCCACACTGACCTGCCCCCTAGTTTACATACTGAATATATGTACATACTGAAGAAAAAAAAAAACCTTCTGCAGGCAGGTGCTAGCCATTGCACCTGCTCTGCAGCATAATCGCATGTGTATTGTCCCATTAATAAATAATGTTGATGTTATTCAGATTGAAAAAAAATAAAAATGTTAAAATGGCGCCCGCAGCGCCTGCACAGTAGCATCTATCGGTGTGTATAGGTGATCCGATAGGTGATAGCTGCAACTGCGCATGTGACGGCGGCGCCATCTTACTAGAGAAGAAAAAAGAAAAAAATTCCTCCTCCAAGATGACGCTGCCTGCGCCTGCGCAGTAGCAGCTTTCTGCTTTCTGCGATAGCTGCTACTGCACGGTAGGAGGAGGAAAAAATTTCCTCCTCCAAGATTTTCTTCTCCAGCAAGATGGCGCAACATCCACTGCTGCTTGTTTCTGTAAAACACCCATAAAGTCAAAATCATCACTACACCTGTAGATAAATTTCTAAAGGAATTTCCAAAATGGGGTCACTTGAGGGGAGATTCTGCTTTTCTAGCACTTAGGGATTATGTATATGGAGTCTGGAAACTATTCTAGAAAAATCTCGCTCCTGAAGGCAAATAGCGCTCCGTCGCTGCCGAGTCTCGCCTTATGGAGTATCTCTACATTCAGCAGAAATTGTGGGACAAATTTTGGTGCCATTTTTACTCATTTCCCAGTATGAAAATGTAAAATCTGAAGCTAAAACAAAATTATGGTGGTAAAAATGTAATTTTTTTTTTCTTCACCGCCCAATGGTATAAAATTCTGTGACACACCCTTTTTGTCAATATGATCACTGCACCCCTTGATAAATTCATTGAAATATGTAGTTTGTAAAATGGGGTCACTTATGGGGGGTTCTGCTGTTCTGGCACCTCAGGGGCTCTGCCAGTTGGTCATAGCACCAGCAAACAAACAGTAAAATCTGCACTATAATATGGCACTCCTTCCCTTCTGAGCTTCGTACTGTGCCTGAAAAGTATTCCCAGTTACACTCAGGTGAAATTTTTACAACAAACTGAGATCCATTTTTTGCTACTAGCCCTTAGAAAAATTAAAACTTTGGGGCAAAAAAAAACATTTTAGTGGTAAAAATGTAATTATTCTTTCTTTACAACCCAATGGTATAAAATTATGTGAGGCACATGTGGTATCAATATGATCATTGCACCCCTGGATGAATTCATTGGGGGTGTAGTTTTTAAAATGAGGTCTCCTATGGGGGATTTCTGCTCTTCTGCCAACTCAGGAGTTCTTCCTATGTGACATGACACCGTCAAACCAGTCCAGATAAAATCTGAACTTCAATATGGCGCTTCTTCCCTTCTGAGCTTTGCACTGTGCTTTAAAAGTAGGTTTTGACCATGTATGGGGTATTGGTGTACTCAGGAGAATTTGCACAACAAATTTTCTCCTGCTATCCTTGTAAAAATGAGAACATTTGGGAATAAACAACAATTTTGTGGGAAAAATATTTTTTTCAATTTTCACAAATTAACATTGTAAAATTCTGTGAAGCACATGTGGGTTCAGGGTGCTCACCATACATCTAGATAAATTCCTTGTGTGGTCTAGTTTCCAAAATGAGGTAACTTGTTTTCCATTGTTGGAAAATGATGACGGGCTGTTTTGAGTCAAACATTGTTGGGCATACAAATTTGTTTGGCCCACCATGAGGTTTACAAAATCCTCAGCGAAAAAGACTGTGAGGCTGGTGATGTCAAATTTGATTCCTGATTGCACCACAAAATGAGGAATGAGTGGCTTGTAATCTTCGGGGGGTGAGGTCCATACAGGGTCAGAAAGGGTGGGCGATGGTTCAGTTTCTGCCCTGGGACGTGTACGGTATCACTGGAGGAAGAGGATGAGGAGGAGGGAGAGGAATAAAGGAAAATGGGTTTCTCTCCCTCACTGTCAGTCTTGGAGGCACAGAAAGCATATTCCTCCTCTGCTGAATACCGAGTTTGGGATGAGCAGGACATTTTTTTTTACATATTTACGTATGTGATGTTTGTGCGAGTACCAAGCTTTATTCGTGCGTGAGGGTGTGTGAGTACTTGGTGTAAACTTTGATCTTTTTTCTAAAGAAAAAAGCAGCACCCGGAGACCGGTCAGTGATGTGCGTAGGACAGCCTCAGGGATGTGATGCAAAGGGAGGAAAATAGCGAACACAAGTGCACATCAGCGATTTGAGTTGCTGATCAACGCTCGGTGGCTGCTGGATGCAATCACGAAGGTGGTCAAGGGGGGGGAATGGACAGGGACAAAGAAAGTCCTTGGCAAAAATGAGCCCTGGTGCTAATCAGTGGAGTATGTCTAATCAGCGGTTTGGCAGCTGCAGGTGCACACACAGAGTGCTTCAAGGGGGGAGAAAAAATAGTGGAAAAAAGTTGTGGAAAACAGCGAGCACAAGTGCTGGTCAGTGATTTGAGTCATTGATCAATGCTTGGCGGCTGCTGGATGCATGCATAGAGGTGTTGCAAAGGGGAGGGAGAGAAAAATGGACAGGGACAAAAAGAGTCCTGGAAACCAGCGAGCAAAAATCGTTAATCAGTGAATTACGTCACTGATCAGCTCTCAGGATGCACAAAAAAGATTTACATGGAATCATAGAATCATAAAATGTTGGAAGGGACCTCAAGGGTCATCGTGTTCAACCCCCTGCTCAATACAGAGCAGGATTCACTAAACCATCTCATACAGATGTCTGTCCAGCCTCTGTTTGAAGACTTCTATTGAAGGAGAACTCACCACCTCACGTAAGTTCACCATGAGTTTTCGGTCACCGCAAACCCTGGTGTAAGCACTCAGTACATAGTGCAGGATAAATATGAGCTGAGCCATACTGTGATCTTTGGAAGCAGAATAAGCGAATCAACAGCAGGTCAATAATTGTTTTTATTTTCTTTTTGCTTGCAGTATAAGTGATAAGGTGGCTTTATTCTTCAGGTTGGCACAATTACCAGACATCGGTTTTTATGTTTGTCTGTAATCACACATTACAAAAAATCTTATTTTTTTACAAAACAAGTTGCATTGCCATATATTGAGAGCTATCATTTTTTTAGATTTATTCCAACAGCCATGTGAGGGCTTGTTTTTTGTGGACAGGTTGATGTTTTATTTCTGCCATTTTCGGGCACATAACATTTTTTAATCGCTCTCTATTCCGATTTTTGGGAGGCGGAATGAACAAAAACCAGCAATTCTGTTTTTTTTTTTTATGCCGTTCATTGTGTGGTAAAAGTGATAAGCTTTACTTTTCAGGTCAGTACGATTACAACAATACCACATTTATGTCTTTTTTTATGTTTTCCCACTTCTACACAATAAAAACAATTTCATAGAAAAATTATTGTTTTTCATCGGCTGTATTCTGAGAGCTATAGCTTTTAATTTTTTCCACTGACGGAGCTGTATGTTGGCTTGTTTTTTTGCGGGATAAGATAAAGTTTTCAGCAATATCATTTTTATCTACAATTGTCTTTTTGATCGTGTTTTATTCCATTTTTTTCCAGCGGTATGATGAAATAGCATTGTTTTTGCCACGTTTTTTAATTTGTTTTTTACGGTCCCTCTATGGGACTTTAAGTACTCTGATCACTGGTCTCATGCATTGTAATGCACCAGCACTGCAATGCATTAGACCTGTCAGATTACATAGGCAGATTGCCTGTTAGGTCCTGCCTGTCGCTGGGTCTAACAAGCCACCGTATCTAGCACACCTGGAGGACATTGTTTGCTTCCCATGATTTTGTCTTGAGGGTATCTATAGGGTGAGAGAGGGAGCCCACTCCCTCTCATAATCTTCTAAATGCCATGATCGCTATTGATCCTTGCATCTGGAGGGTCAATCAGCCAGGGGTGGTGCGGGCATATCCGTGGCTGTTACTGCAGGAGCCCGGCTGTCAACTGCGCCGAGCTCACTGCAGTGATCATGCAGGGAAGTGCTGATATTTAAGTGCCTACCACTGATCATATACAGTGATTGGTCAGTCATATTGAATGACCAATCACAGCAATCAGAGAGCGGGGACTAGACTGCTGAAATGGGTCCCTGCATCTGTCTGTACGGAGCTGTTTTAATCCATGATGTACTGTACATAGAACATCATGATGTGAGAACTGATACTTGCTGATCATGTGCTATGTACGTCATTGGTTGTTAAGGGGGTTAACATAATGAGAACAATGTCAAATGCAGAAATTTTAGTGGATATTGTTTTAACTTAATTTTTACTGTAATGTTCATTTTTCAGGAACTTGACCTCAGTTAGTGGTCTGTGCAATAAGGGTGAGTTTCCACGGTCAGGAAACGCTGCGTGTTTGGCGCTGTGCGCTGGCGCAGCGCCAAACACGCAGCGTCCAGATGTTACAGCATAGTGGAGGGGATTTCAAGAAATCCCGTCTCCACTATGCGTAACAATACGCAGGTGGCAAACCTGCGTAAACGGACATGCGGCGCGTCTTTTTAGACCGCAGCATGTCCTCGCGTATTGCGGCGACGGTGCGTCGCCGCAACATAATTAACACAGGGCTATGTAGCCCTGCGCTCTTTCCGGAGGTGTTCCGGAGGTGTCCTGAACACCTCCGGAAAGAGCGCGCGTCAGAAAGGGGGCGGGGCTTAGACGGAGCGGAATTTCCGCTCCGTCAAAAGCGCTATGGTTCCGGACCGTGGAACCATAGCCTTAGGGATTTGAATATTTGCTGTAACATCTATATATTATATTGACTAAGAAAAAGTATATTCTTTTATATAATTTAGGTGATTGTGTACAATATTTTAAATTCAGACAACTCTGCTCTTTCAGAGACACATCTCTGGTAGATATATTCGGATATAACACCCTAGCTTCTTTTGAAAAATATTTAGACTTGAGAGTCCTCAGTGGTTGATACCTTTTAATGGCTAACTGAAAAGATGGTAACAAATTGCAAGCTTTCGAGACTACTCCGGTCTCTTCATCAGGCTTGCAATTTGTTTACCATCTTTTCAGTTATCCATTAAAAGGTATCAACCACTGAGGACTCTCAAGTCTAAATATTTTTCTATCTACTAGCTAACACGGTACGAAGATACACATCTTTCCTATAGCTTCTTTTGAGAAGATAAGTCGTTAGAAGCTGGTAAGCTGATGATGCTTGTTCCATGCCATACGCTGTATAAGAACTGGCCAGATATTGAAAAAATATGCATGTTCTGCAGAGTTGGGTTGCATTTTTATGATATTGACAGAAGGAAGGTAAAGGGTAATGGCTGTAAAGACAGAGACATGGACAAAAAATGCATGAAAATCAAATCCTGTGAAGATGACAAGTCCTCCATAGCACTGAACCACTGAAGTCAGTAACTTTTGGCCATGTGCTGTACATTCAGGCCTCACTGGTTAGATCACTGATTTGTTTAAATGGTTATTTTCTTATTTTACTATATTTCTTAGGAAATACTTTTAAACCGTTGCAAACTTAATTTTTTGTTTCTATTATTTCTAATGAAAAAAAAGTGAAATGAGTACCACAACAAATACATAACGATGTGTAGAAAATAAGCACATTATGGCTGATTCCAGTTTAGCAAAATTTGTGAAACAGTAAGAATCTTAACAACGTGTTCAAACATCTATAACCCATTCCCAACATAGAAAGTAATATTATGTCCTATGTGTAGTCCATATATATAGAGTGGACTTAGTTGCTAACCTCATAGCATACTCAGCAGATGTTGGCTGTGTTATACAGCTTCCATCAGCCTTTTACAGTAGCGACAAGAGCTAGCTCCGATAGCTGCTGTTTAACCAATAAATAATAGAGAGTGGCATTTTAGTAGCACATACACGGCTCGCATCCATCCAAAAACGCAACAAGATTGTGAGGTGATGGGGAATATTCCGCTGACCGTCACCTACCATTAACCATTTGTGTGTAATTTGTAGCTGCTGTTCTATTTTGGTTAGTAATGTAGAATTTAGTCTTATTGCCTGCAGTATTAATCACCAACCACAGGAGGCCACTGTTTCCCCTGTAACTGCTCGATGACTCGGGGTTAAACGGGTTTGTGCAAGATTTGGATTCTGAGGCCCGGTGACTCCAGTCCTGTGCGGTGAAAAGAAAACAGCAGTTTGTTGCAGAGACTGGGTTATGCTAAATGTACTCTGTTCTGCTAGTTTGAACTACAGTTTGGACATAAATCGACAGAGCCCCCGGGCCCAAAGGGGGCAGTACAACAACTGGGAAGAAGTGCCTGACAGGAATGGGCGGGTTTGATGGCCATCTGAGAAAGCTTGGTGTGATGTGGAAGGAGAAGGACGTGTCTCCATCGAGCACCATTCGAGGAACCAGAATCCTTAGAATCAAAGTCAGCTGTGGTACCACACACCAGTTAGAAACACGTCACTCCTTGGCCAAACAGCCATACCCAGGTGATAAGTTTTGAGCTCATGCCCACCACAAGAAATAAAAATATAAGAAATAAAAATAAAGAAAAACAGAATAAAATCGTATTAGTACATCTGATCGATGAAAATAAAAACAAATTAATTCATGGATTTATTGCCATAAAGAAAACAAAAAATCTCTAAAAAATAAAATAAAAACCCGGGAAAAAAACAAACTCCCCAAAATGGCATCAATAAAAATGTTACACAAAAATAACAGGCCATTATACACTCCATCTATTGGAAAAATAAAGGTTATGGGTCTCAAAAGGGGCAACACAAAACTAACTGTGCGACGGAACAATGTAAGAGTTTTGGCTCTTGGATGAAGGAGGTAAAAAAGCACAGAATGAAAAAATTTGGGTGCGGAGGGAAGGAGTCGTGAGCAATAATGTGTAAGTACTTTTTACTACAGAATTGACAACAATTTTCGGGAAATGGAAAAGGCCATCTAAATGTTAAAAAAAATAAATTTTATGTTCATTCCATACTTAAACATTTTTTCAATAAGGATTGTGTGAATACTTTGTCAAATGCTTTGCTGAAGTCAAGATATACTATATCTACGCATTTCCCTGATCCACCCAGTCAGTGATTCTGTCATAGAAGGAAATTAAAATTAGTCTGACATGATTATTAGTCACAAAACCCCTGCTGACTCTGGTTAATCACTCATATTCATATTATCCGTCTCTTTGATTTGTTGATTAGTCTCAAATTTTCCTCCTGCGGCCATGTTCAGGAGGGTTTGGGTACAGTCCATGGAGCTTAATTTTTGAAAAATATGTGCGAATACTTCTCCGTCCAATTATGACAAGAGCATTCTTAAAGTGATACCTTTATTGGCTAACCAGAAAATTAATGTTCGCAAGCTTTCAGAGCGCAGAGGCTCCTTTCAGGCAAGATTACATTTAATGGAATCAGTGAGTAAAGGGTATCCACATAAGCGAGATCGCGAATGAGATCGCTACTGCGTCACCATTTTATGACGCAGTAGCGATTTCGTTAGCGACTTTAGCTGTGTGTGACATGTAGCAGCGATGTGGCCCCTGCTGAGATGTCGTTGATCGCTCATGAATGTTCTGAGCCGTTTTTTGGACGTTGGTGTCCCGCTGGTGAGCCTGAATCGCTGAGTGTGACACCCTTTATGAACGACTTCACCACAACGCAGGTGGGACTAGGTTTTCCCAAACGACCGCAGAGGTGTTATACAGATCGCTGATGAGATGTGTTTTGGAACCACAGATTGCTGATGAGTGTGTTTGGAATCACACAGCTAAGTCACAACGAGATCGCTACTGCGTCATAAATGGTGACGCAGTAGCGATTGGTTAGCGATCTCGCTAGCGATCTCGCTTAGTGTGGCATACCCTTTGCCTGTATATGGGGCTACAGATACTGTGCTGTTTGGTGACATGGTGTGTATCACACTCAACATGGACAGAAAAGCGAAGAAAGAGTTGTCTAGGAGATTAGAAAGAAAATTATAGACAAAATGTTAAAGGTAAAATT
>JARQOD010000001.1:671830908-671853164 GCA_033576555.1 Oophaga sylvatica | reverse complement strand
AAAAAAAAAAAACCCCTTTGAGGCAGGTGCTCCCATTGCCCCTGTCTGCAGCATAATCGTGTGTTTTGCCCCTTAAATAAAAATGTTGGGGTTTATTCAGTTGAAAAAAAAAAAAAAATTTTAAAAATTTGGCGCCCGCGGGGGCCTGCACAGTGTCTATCGGTGTGTATGGGTGTCCGGGGTGATAGCTGCAACTGCGCTGTGACGGGGGGCCATCTTACTAGGAAGTAAAAGAAAAAAATTTCCCCCCAAGTGACCTGCCTGCCCCTGCGCAGTAGCGTTTCTGCTTTCTGGTAGCGCTATGCACGGAGGAGGGGGAAAAAAATTTCCCCCCAAGATTTTCTTCTCCAGAAAAGATGGGAAACATCCATGCTGTTGTTTCGAAAAAACCCCCATAAGTAAAAAATCATCACTCCCTGTAGTAAATTTCTAAAGGAATTTTCCCAAATGGGGTCACTGGGGGGAGATTCTTTTTTTCAGCATTGGGGTTTGTATTGGAGTCTGGAAATTTTTAGAAAATCTCGCCCCTGAGGCAAATAGCGCCCCGTCGCTGCCGGTCTCGCCTTAGGGAGTATCTCAAATTTCAGCAGAATTGGGGGGCAAATTTTGGTGCCTTTTTTATTTTTCCCCGTATGAAAAGTAAAATCTGAAGCAAAAAACAAAATTATGGGGGGTAAAAAGTAATTTTTTTTTTCTTCACCGCCCAATGGTATAAAATTCTGTGACCACACCCTTTTTGTCAATATGATCACTGCACCCCTTGATAAATTCATTGAAATATGTAGTTTGTAAAATGGGGTCACTTATGGGGGGTTCTGCTGTTCTGGCACCTCAGGGGCTCTGCCAGTTGGTCATAGCACCAGCAAACATAACAGTAAAATCTGCACTATAATATGGCACTCCTTCCCTTCTGAGCTTCGTACTGTGCCTGAAAAGTATTCCCAGTTACACTCAGGTGAAATTTTTACAACAAACTGAGATCCATTTTTTGCTACTAGCCCTTAGAAAAATTAAAACTTTGGGGCAAAAAAAACATTTTAGTGGTAAAAATGTAATTATTCTTTCTTTACAACCCAATGGTATAAAATTATGTGAGGCACATGTGGTATCAATATGATCATTGCACCCCTGGATGAATTCATTGGGGGTGTAGTTTTTAAAATGAGGTCTCCTATGGGGGATTTCTGCTCTTCTGCCAACTCAGGAGTTCTTCCTATGTGACATGACACCGTCAAACCAGTCCAGATAAAATCTGAACTTCAATATGGCGCTTCTTCCCTTCTGAGCTTTGCACTGTGCTTTAAAAGTAGGTTTTGACCATGTATGGGGTATTGGTGTACTCAGGAGAATTTGCACAACAAATTTTCTCCTGCTATCCTTGTAAAAATGAGAACATTTGGGAATAAACAACAATTTTGTGGGAAAAATATTTTTTTCAATTTTCACAAATTAACATTGTAAAATTCTGTGAAGCACATGTGGGTTCAGGGTGCTCACCATACATCTAGATAAATTCCTTGTGTGGTCTAGTTTCCAAAATGAGGTAACTTGTTTTCCATTGTTGGAAAATGATGACGGGCTGTTTTGAGTCAAACATTGTTGGGCATACAAATTTGTTTGGCCCACCATGAGGTTTACAAAATCCTCAGCGAAAAAGACTGTGAGGCTGGTGATGTCAAATTTGATTCCTGATTGCACCACAAAATGAGGAATGAGTGGCTTGTAATCTTCGGGGGGTGAGGTCCATACAGGGTCAGAAAGGGTGGGCGATGGTTCAGTTTCTGCCCTGGGACGTGTACGGTATCACTGGAGGAAGAGGATGAGGAGGAGGGAGAGGAATAAAGGAAAATGGGTTTCTCTCCCTCACTGTCAGTCTTGGAGGCACAGAAAGCATATTCCTCCTCTGCTGAATACCGAGTTTGGGATGAGCAGGACATTTTTTTTTACATATTTACGTATGTGATGTTTGTGCGAGTACCAAGCTTTATTCGTGCGTGAGGGTGTGTGAGTACTTGGTGTAAACTTTGATCTTTTTTCTAAAGAAAAAAGCAGCACCCGGAGACCGGTCAGTGATGTGCGTAGGACAGCCTCAGGGATGTGATGCAAAGGGAGGAAAATAGCGAACACAAGTGCACATCAGCGATTTGAGTTGCTGATCAACGCTCGGTGGCTGCTGGATGCAATCACGAAGGTGGTCAAGGGGGGGGGAATGGACAGGGACAAAGAAAGTCCTTGGCAAAAATGAGCCCTGGTGCTAATCAGTGGTGTATGTCTAATCAGTGGTTTGGCAGCTGCAGGTGCACACACAGAGTGCTTCAAGGGGGGAGAAAAAATAGTGGAAAAAAGTTGTGGAAAACAGCGAGCACAAGTGCTGGTCAGTGATTTGAGTCATTGATCAATGCTTGGCGGCTGCTGGATGCATGCATAGAGGTGTTGCAAAGGGGAGGGGAGAGAAAAATGGACAGGGACAAAAAGAGTCCTGGAAACCAGCGAGCAAAAATCGTTAATCAGTGAATTACGTCACTGATCAGCTCTCAGGATGCACAAAAAAGATTTACATGGAATCATAGAATCATAAAATGTTGGAAGGGACCTCAAGGGTCATCGTGTTCAACCCCCTGCTCAATACAGTGCAGGATTCACTAAACCATCTCATACAGATGTCTGTCCAGCCTCTGTTTGAAGACTTCTATTGAAGGAGAACTCACCACCTCACGTAAGTTCACCATGAGTTTTCGGTCACCGCAAACCCTGGTGTAAGCACTCAGTACATAGTGCAGGATAAATATGAGCTGAGCCATACTGTGATCTTTGGGAAGCAGAATAAGCGAATCAACAGCAGGTCAATAATAGTTTTTATTTTCTTTTTGCTTGCAGTATAAGTGATAAGGTGGCTTTATTCTTCAGGTTGGCACAATTACCAGACATCGGTTTTTATGTTTGTCTGTAATCACACATTACAAAAAATCTTATTTTTTTACAAAACAAGTTGCATTGCCATATATTGAGAGCTATCATTTTTTTAGATTTATTCCAACAGCCATGTGAGGGCTTGTTTTTTGTGGACAGGTTGATGTTTTATTTCTGCCATTTTCGGGCACATAACATTTTTAATCGCTCTCTATTCCGATTTTTGGGAGGCGGAATGAACAAAAACCAGCAATTCTGTTTTTTTTTTTATGCCGTTCATTGTGTGGTAAAAGTGATAAGCTTTACTTTTCAAGTCAGTACGATTACAACAATACCACATTTATGTCTTTTTTTATGTTTTCCCACTTCTACACAATAAAAACAATTTCATAGAAAAATTATTGTTTTTCATCGGCTGTATTCTGAGAGCTATAGCTTTTCATTTTTTCCACTGACGGAGCTGTATGTTGGCTTGTTTTTTTGCGGGATAAGATAAAGTTTTCAGCAATATCATTTTTATCTACAATTGTCTTTTTGATCGTGTTTTATTCCATTTTTTTCCAGCGGTATGATGAAATAGCATTGTTTTTGCCACGTTTTTTAATTTGTTTTTTACGGTCCCTCTATGGGACTTTAAGTACTCTGATCACTGGTCTCATGCATTGTAATGCACCAGCACTGCAATGCATTAGACCTGTCAGATTACATAGGCAGATTGCCTGTTAGGTCCTGCCTGTCGCTGGGTCTAACAAGCCACCGTATCTAGCACACCTGGAGGACATTGTTTGCTTCCCATGATTTTGTCTTGAGGGTATCTATAGGGTGAGAGAGGGAGCCCACTCCCTCTCATAATCTTCTAAATGCCATGACCGCTATTGATCCTTGCATCTGGAGGGTCAATCAGCCAGGGGTGGTGCGGGCATATCCGTGGCTGTTACTGCAGGAGCCCGGCTGTCAACTGCGCCGAGCTCACTGCAGTGATCATGCAGGGAAGTGCTGATATTTAAGTGCCTACCACTGATCATATACAGTGATTGGTCAGTCATATTGAATGACCAATCACAGCAATCAGAGAGCGGGGACTAGACTGCTGAAATGGGTCCCTGCATCTGTCTGTACGGAGCTGTTTTAATCCATGATGTACTGTACATAGAACATCATGATGTGAGAACTGATACTTGCTGATCATGTGCTATGTACGTCATTGGTTGTTAAGGGGTTAACATAATGAGAACAATGTCAAATGCAGAAATTTTAGTGGATATTGTTTTAACTTAATTTTTACTGTAATGTTCATTTTTCAGGAACTTGACCTCAGTTAGTGGTCTGTGCAATAAGGGATTTGAATATTTGCTGTAACATCTATATATTATATTGACTAAGAAAAAGTATATTCTTTTATATAATTTAGGTGATTGTGTACAATATTTTAAATTCAGACAACTCTGCTCTTTCAGAGACACATCTCTGGTAGATATATTCGGATATAACACCCTAGCTTCTTTTGAAAAATATTTGGAGTTGAGAGTCCTCAGTGGTTGATACCTTTTAATGGCTAACTGAAAAGATGGTAACAAATTGCAAGCTTTCGAGACTCCTCAGGTCTCTTCATCAGGCTTGCAATTTGTTACCATCTTTTCAGTTATCCATTAAAAGGTATCAACCACTGAGGACTCTCAAGTCTAAATATTTTTCTATCTACTAGCTAACACGGTACGAAGATATACATCTTTCCTATAGCTTCTTTTGAGAAGATAAGTGGTTAGAAGCTGGTAAGCTGATGATGCTTGTTCCATGCCATACGCTGTATAAGAACTGGCCAGATATTGAAAAAATATGCATGTTCTGCAGAGTTGGGTTGCATTTTTATGATATTGACAGAAGGAAGGTAAAGGGTATGGCTGTAAAGACAGAGACATGGACAAAAAATGCATGAAAATCAAATCCTGTGAAGATGACAAGTCCTCCATAGCACTGAACCACTGAAGTCAGTAACTTTTGGCCATGTGCTGTACATTCAGGCCTCACTGGTTAGATCACTGATTTGTTTAAATGGTTATTTTCTTATTTTACTATATTTCTTAGGAAATACTTTTAAACCGTTGCAAACTTAATTTTTTGTTTCTATTATTTCTAATGAAAAAAAAGTGAAATGAGTACCACAACAAATACATAACGATGTGTAGAAAATAAGCACATTATGGCTGATTCCAGTTTAGCAAAATTGTGAAACAGTAAGAATCTTAACAACGTGTTCAAACATCTATAACCCATTCCCAACATAGAAAGTAATATTATGTCCTATGTGTAGTCCATATATATAGAGTGGACTTAGTTGCTAACCTCATAGCATACTCAGCAGATGTTGGCTGTGTTATACAGCTGCCATCAGCCTTTTACAGTAGCGACAAGAGCTAGCTCCGATAGCTGCTGTTTAACCAATAAATAATAGAGAGTGGCATTTTAGTAGCACATACACGGGCTCGCATCCATCCAAAAACGCAACAAGATTGTGAGGTGATGGGGAATATTCCGCTGACCGTCACCTACCATTAACCATTTGTGTGTAATTTGTAGCTGCTGTTCTATTTTGTTAGTAATGTAGAATTTACAGTCTTATTGCCTGCAGTATTAATCACCAACCACAGGAGGCCACTGTTTCCCCTGTAACTGCTCGAAGACTCTGGGTTAAACTGGTTTGTGCAAGATTTGGATTCTGAGGCGGTGACTCCAGTCCTGTGCGGTGAAAAGAAAACAGCAGTTCTGTTGGCAGAGACTGGTGTTATGCTAAATGGACTCTGTTCTGCTAGTTTGAACTACAGTTTGGACATAATCAGACAGAGCCCCAGGCCAAGGGGCAGTACAAGCAACTGGGAAGAAGTGCCTGACAGGAATGGGCTGGTTTGATGGCCATCTTGAGAAAGCTTGGTGTGATGTGGAAGGAGAAGGACGTGTCTCCATCGAGCACCATTCGAGGAACCAGAATCCTTAGAATCAAAGTCAGCTGTGGTACCACACACCAGTTAGAAACACGTCACTCCTTGGCCAAACAGCCATCACCCAGGTGATAAGTTTGAGCTCATGCCCACCACAAGAATTGAAATATAAGAAATAAAAATAAAGAAAAACAGAATAAAATCGTATTAGTACATCTGATCGATGAAAATAAAAACAAATTAATTCATGGATTTATTGCCATAAAGAAAACAAAAAATCTCTAAAAAATAAAATAAAAAGCCTGGAAAAAAAACAAACATCCCCAAAATGGCATCAATAAAAATGTTACACAAAAATAACAGGCCATTATACAGCTCCATCTATTGGAAAAATAAAGGTTATGGGTCTCAGAAAATGGCAACACAAAACTAACTGTGCCGACGGAACAATGTAAGAGTTTTGGCTCTTGGATGAACGGGAGGTAAAAAAGCACAAGAATGAAAATTGGCTGCGGAGGGAAGGAGTCGTGAGCAATAATGTGTAAGTACTTTGTACTACAGAATTGACAACAATTTTTCGGAACTGGAAAAGGCCATCTAAATGTTAAAAAAAAAATTTTATGTTCATTCCATACTTAAACATTTTTTCAATAAGGATTGTGTGAGATACTTTGTCAAATGCTTTGCTGAAGTCAAGATATACTATATCTACCGCATTTCCCTGATCCACCCAGTCAGTGATTCTGTCATAGAAGGAAATTAAGTTAGTCTGACATGACTTATTAGTCACAAACCCATGCTGACTCTGGTTAATCACTTCATATTCATATTATCCGTCTCTTTGATTTGTTGATTAGTCATCAATTTTCCTCCTGCGGCCATGTTCAGGGAGGTTGGCTACAGTCCCATGGAGCTTAAATTTCTGAATAATATGTGCGAATACTTCTCCGTCCAATTATGACAAGAACATTCTTAAAGTGATACCTTTATTGGCTAACCAGAAAATTATATGTTCGCAAGCTTTCAGAGCGCAGAGGCTCCTTCTTCAGGCAAGATTACATTTAATGGAATCAGTGAGTAAAGGGTATGCCACACTAAGCGAGATCGCGAACGAGATCGCTACTGTGTCACCATTTATGATGCAGTATCGATTTCGTTAGCGACTTTAGCTGTGTGTGACATGTAGCAGCGATGTGGCCCCTGCTGAGATGTCGTTGATCGCTCATGAATGTTCTGAGCCGTTTTTTGGACGTTGGTGTCCCGCTGGTGAGCCTGAATCGCTGAGTGTGACACCCTTTATGAACGACTTCACCAGCAACGCAGGTGGGACTAGGTTTTCCCAACGACCGCAGAGGTCGTTATACAGATCGCTGATGAGATGTGTTTGGAATCACAGATTGCTGATGAGTTGTGTTTGGAATCACACAGCTAAGTCACTAACGAGATCGCTACTGCGTCATAAATGGTGACGCAGTAGCGATCTGGTTAGCGATCTCGCTAGCGATCTCGCTTAGTGTGGCATACCCTTTAGCCTGTATATGGGGCTACAGATACTGTGCTGTTTGGTGACATGGTGTGTATCACACTCAACATGGACCAGAGGAAGCGAAGGAAAGAGTTGTCTCAGGAGATTAGAAAGAAAATTATAGACAAACATGTTAAAGGTAAAAGTTATAAGACCATCTCCAAGCAGCTTGATGTTCCTGTGACTACAGTTGCACATATTATTCATGGTGTACAATAATAAATTATATTGTGGTACCGTGTTAACCAGAAAATCGATGTGAATACTTCTCTCGTCCAATTATGACAAGAGCATTCTTAAAGTGATACCTTTATTGGCTAACCAGAAAATTATATGTTCGCAAGCTTTCAGAGCGCAGAGGCTCCTTCTTCAGGCAAGATTACATTAAAAGGGACATGAAACAATTGGCGTAGGGTGGGGCCACATTGGACCCCATCGCTATACCTTGTATTTGAAGATAAAATGTATCTTCAAAAATAAAAAAATTTCCAGTGAGGACCAATTTCAAAACATCTATTAGAAAGGATATCACTGTAGAATCCATGGGGGAGCTTTCGCTTAATCGTTTTGTAGCTCTAATGCCCTTGACATGTTGAATTGATGTATATAGATTAACATCAAAAGTCACTAGCAAAGTGCCCTCTGGTAATCAGCCTATATCACTAATAAGTTTTAGAAAAGACCCCGTATCTAGGATAAAGGACGGTGTGTCCTGAACTAGTGGTGTGAGCACCTTCTCCAGTAATATTGACAATGGTGATAAGATTTAATCTGTAGAGGCAACTATCGGTCTACCAGGAGGATTATCAAGTCTCTTATGGATCTTGGGTATTGTATAAAAGACAAGGATAATTGGATCTGCCTTTGTTAAAAATTCCTTAGTTTTTTGTCTATAATCTGACGTGATAATGCCTCCTCCAATATCCTTGCTATCTTATTCCTAACTGACATAGTCAGATTACTGGGTAGGGGTAGATAAACATCACCATTAGTCAATTGTGATAGAATCTCATTGTGGTAGGTGAAACAATCCATCACCACCTTGGCACCCTCTTTATTAGCAGGCTTTATGACAATATCCTTGTCATCAATTAGAGTTTGTAGGGCAATTCGTTCAGTTGGATCCAAATTGGATCGCAGTGAAAAATCACCCCTAGTGATCAATTTGGAAAATTCACATACTTCCCTATTGATCAAAGAAATAAACGTCTCAATGGGGGGACTATTCTTAGGGGGATTAAAAGAACTGCGCGGTCTTCACCCTAAATCAGGCAGATTGATTGGGTAGTCTGAGTGGCAATTGATGCTGGGTTGGCAGTCACCTGATCAAAATATGCCTTAAGTCTCAAATTCCTGTAGAACCTCTGTAAATCAATGTCTAACTGAAAGGTATTGAACTTATATGTCAGACAAAAAGATAAACCTTTCTGTAACAAACGTAATTGTGAAGAATCCAAAGTTTTGGACCCGTGGGCTGCTCCATTGTGCTGGTACGCAAAAATATGGCACTCTGCGTTTCTGCATGGACTATCGTAAACTAAATGCCTGGACTGTTCGAGATTCATACCCATTGCCGCGAATCAAAGATTCACAGTCTGCGCTGGGAAGCATTACATTACTTTGCCATTACTACATTAGATTGGCGAGTGGCTATTGGCAAGTGCCGATGTCCGAACATGATCGAGCAAAAACTTCCTTTATATTACCTATGGGCTTGTACGAGTTCAACCAGATGCCGTTTGGTCTCGCTAATGCTCCTGGTACTTTTCAGCATCTCATGGAAAGGTGTTTGGGAGGTTTGAACTTTGAAGCCACTCTCATCTTCTTGGACGATATAATCGTGTATGCCGCCACGTTCAAAGAACATCTGCATTGACTAGAACAAGTATTGAGCCGGCTTCAGAAACATTGCTTAAAAATAACCCCCCCAAGTGTCATCTGTTTCGCAACAAATCGAGTGTCTAGGACTCGTTGTCTCTGCTGAAGGAGTGAGACCGTCTCATGAAAAATTTTCAGCGGTACAGGATTGGCCCATCCGGAAGACCATGAAAGAGGTACGGGCCTTTTTAGGACTAGCTGGATACTATCGGCGATTTGTAAAGAACTTCACTCGCATCGTGAATCCATTGTTAGAACTACTAAAGGGAGTGCCATCCGGTGCAAAAGACAGGACAATTCAGTGGGGAGGTCGCCAGGAGAAAGCGTTTCAAGCTTTGAAAGTGGCCTTGACTGAAGCACTGGTCCTAGCCTATGCTAACTTCTCATGGGATGGGAGCCTGCATGGACTCGGAGCTGTATTGTCTCAAATTCAAGACAGAAAAGAGCGGGTGATCGCCTACATGAGTCATTCTCTCCATGACTCTGAACAGAACCCAGATAACTACAGTTCGTTCAAGCTGGAGCTGTTAGCATTAGTGTAGGCCATGACGGAGATATTTGCAGAATACTTGTCTGGTTCTGAAGTCCTGGTACGCACCGATAATAATCCACTGGCCCACTTGGAGAACTCAAAGTTGGGGGCCCCGGAGCAGCGCTGGGTGGCTTGAATTGTCAAGTACCGGTATAAAATTGCCTACAGGAGGGGAGCCGAAAATACTCATGCAGATGCACTATCCAAGGTGACACACGAGAAGCCTGCTTCCAACTGGGATGAAGAGCTAGAGGCCGAAGAAGTTCCTGAGTTCCGTAATTCTGACAGGACGTTGGCAGCTACGCAGTGTCCCGGGAAAATGTGCTGGGGCAGCCACGTGACAAGTGGGTACTAGTTCAACAGGAAGACAGAGAACTCACACAAATAAGGCACTCGGCTGCCCTTAAACAATTGCCCCACCAGAGTGAGAGGGAGCCTTGTCTCCTGGGGCTCTACAAATCCTTTGGCAATGGGAAAGACTCTAACTGAGGAATAGACTGTTGTATCGGAAGATCCAATTGCAACAGGCACTGACTGTCACTTGGCAAGTGTTGATTCCCAAAATGCTGTTGCATAAAGTGGCTACTGAGGTACGTGAGAGAGGAGCTCACTTTGGTCAGGAAAAGACTTTCATTGGCTGCAACGACTAGTTTACCTTCCCTTGCTAAAGTCCGTGGTAGAGGGAGTATGCCGACTCTGTAGGAATTGTGAATAGGCTAAACCTTCAGAACAGAGAGCACCCACACAAACTATTGTGACCTCGGCCCCTTTAGAAGTGCTGATGATCGATTACTTGACAATAGGCCCGGCACATCAAGGGTATGAACATTGTTTTGTGATGATGGACCATTTCACCAAGTTTACCATTGTGACTCCGACTCGGGACCAAACAGCTGAATCAGCAGCACATGCCATCTGTAAGAACTTCATCCAAATGTACGGATGTCCAAAGAGAATTCATTCTGACCAAGGTGCCTGCTTTCTGGGGCTAGTGATGGAGGAACTGCATCGCTTGTACCAAATCGGGAATCTCGAATGACGCCCTACAATCCTCAAGGAAATGGAGTTTGCAAGAGGTTCAATCATACTCATCATCCAGATGTTAAGGATACTAGAGACTGGAAGGATTGGTGGCCAGAATTCATGGCAGAGTTGGTGTGGGTATACAACTGGGTACATTGCACCACAGGTTACACTCCCTACACCTTACTCTTCAGCAGGCCAGGAAAAGAGATTATGGATCTGGAATTGAACCCAGAGGATGACTACCCACGGATGGGGGTGTCCACCTGGGTCCAAGAACATCGTCATCGGTTACAGACTCTACATCGTCTGGTACAGACCAGGTTCCAAGAATTGGAACATCTGGGGACAACTCCTCTGCGAGAGACAGCTCTGCAGGCCGGAGATCTGGTGTTGGTACGAGATATGCTTCCTCGAGACAAACTAGAGTGTCGGTGGGAGAAGACACCATGTCGGGTGAAGCGACAAATCAACTCCGAGGGACCCGTCTATGAGGTCCAACCTGAAGGAGAAGAAAATGCCCCTACCCGTGTTGTACATCAAAATATGCTACATCCCTGCGTGTCAAGAGACCCTGTACGAGAAGAAGAAAAATCCAGTATTCCTGAGAGCCTTCCTGCTGTCGTTGCTGATTGTGAAGAAGAATGTCCCGAACCGTCACTGGTAGGCCCAGAAGAGCAGATACCTGAAGCCCTGGGGTTCCTGAGATTCCTGAAATGGCTGTTTCACCTGAACTGGGTGCGTCAGTCCAAACTGACTCAACTACTCAACTTGATTCGACAGTTACTTCTGATTTACGATGTTCTGAGCGTTCGACAGCCGGAAAACCTCCTAATCGATATGATCAAGATCACTTTATCTGGCAACAAATTGTCCAAGGAATAGGAGAATGTCAACGCATACTACAAGAACTCTTGCTCACGGAATGGCGAGCACAAAGAGAGGGGGAGTGTAAGGAGAGGACTGGACTGGGCGTACCTCTTCCATGATGGGTCTGGAACTGTCGGGGCTGTCTCCCATGTTGTACAGGGGAAAGCTTAAAACCCCAGACCGACCTTTGAACTCAGTGGCAGGGGGCGCGGTTAAGCGTTAAAAGTCGTGGCATGCGAGAAACAGGAGAGAGTTGGCGGGAACCCGCTGAGGGACCGTTTTGGTGCTCCGTCTTCTGAGCAATGAGATGGAGCAGGCTCACCCCATAGGGGCCCAATATTCTCCCGCACAGACTGTCGACAGACTTGTAAAGTGCCCGCTGGCACCCTTGACCGGGAGTGACAAAATCCCCAAGCAGAGGATTAACGTGTGCGTGCTGATGCAGAGAAACCGGGTGACCCGCTGTGAACTGTATCCCGATTTGCCCGTATACAGCTGCCGAGCAACGTTAAGCTCCGGCAGTGATAAAGACTGCTCACGTTTCTGTACTACCGCTCTTGGACCCAGGACTCTCTTCAAGACAACGAGGACTCACCGCTGTCGCGGGGAACTGGATCCTCATTTCCTTCAGGACCACGCCGGACCCCTCACGCGCCACTGCCTTGGTGCCACTGTTTGAACCTAGGACCCCACATTCTGGACTTCGTCGGACTGATAAGTTTATCATTACTGAACTCTCCTTTACATCCCCTACCCCTGTTTTTATCCCATTCCTCATAATTCGCAACACTCCTGTTTTACCTTACCTTCTCCCTGCTCGGAGTATTTCCTGTTAAAGTAAATCCCAAGTTAACCCTTGCTCTGCATCCTGTCCTTTACTGAATCTTGTAACCTTCTCAAACATACAAGGATGGGGATAAGGAGCCATGCATACCAGGACAGCGATGGGGGAGCCATATATACAAGGACAGGGACGGGGGAGCCACGCATACCAGGACAGCGATGGGGGAGCCATGCATACAAGGATAGGGGATAAGGAGCCATGCATACAAAGACAGGGAAGGGGGAGCCATGCATACCAGGACTGGGATGATGGGACAATCCGTCAGCAGTTTTAGTAAGTGGCACATCGCTTGAATCATGGTCTCTTCCCCTAAATTATGCTGTTCTCAGATTGAATACAAAAATCTGATGACAAATTTTCTTAAATGGTTTTGTGCATTTACATAACACAATTATAGTGGTTACCAGTAAATTGAGTAATTGCAAGTGATATTTGTTAAAAAGCAGGGATGGACTGGGACTGAAATTCAGCCCTGGCATTTGAAATCACACAAGCACATGCTGTCCTCACCCGCAAGCACCAGATTGGGATATATTACTAATATTACCTTGCCTGGAGTAAATCAAGATTTACTAAAAGACCAATATTTCTAATAATACCAATAATATTGCTGTAACGCTGGTATTCTGTACTTTGTTTTCCAGCGTTACTCTGCATGTTTTTTGCATTAACCCTTTTGCTCCTTTCCCCCTAACCAGCTGGGATACTGTTGTCTGTTACCTATATGGATGCTGCTCAGTTCCCGGCTCTGCTGCGTACCCGTACTTGCGTGAGTGGCTCTGCTGCTTTGCATGACCGCCCGCATGTGCGGTTCCTGACCTGCTGTGAAAGCCGTCCGTAGCTTGCAAAGTCCTCTGCAGTGGTGCATGATTTACTACGTGTGTGGCAGCAGCCATTGTTGGGTTCCCTCTGTGTTGAGCTGTCTGGCTCTGCATAGGGGGCACGGCCCACACCTGTCCTGCTTTTATGTGGATTGGGTGTTTACTAGAATTACTGCTCCAGCCTATCGCTGTGAAGCAGCTCATATATAAAGTTCCCCAGCCCTAGTGGGCGTTGCCAGAGCTTCACATTGAATCCACATTGAATCCCTGAACCTAGCCGTAGGTGGTTGTGTGTTCAGCTCCTGCTCTGAATTTGATCATCTCTGGAGAGCTGATTCCCTGTTCCTGCTGTGTCTTGTTCCCTGATCCTGGATCTAACCCGGTACCTGAATGTCTGAACTGTGTCTTGTGTTTCCGCCTATGCTGGGGGCTGATTACCCAGATCGCCGTTCCTGGAGGCTGTATATCCAGGCCTGTTCCTGCTGTGTCTAATTACCTGAACCCCTGATCCTGGATCTAACCCGGTACCTGAATGTCTGAACTGTGTCTTGTGTTTCCGCCTATGCTGGGGGCTGATTACCCAGATCGCCGTTCCTGGAGGCTGTATATCCAGGCCTGTTCCTGCTGTGTCTAATTACCTGAACCCCTGATCCTGGATCGCATCCTGTACCTGAATGTCTGAACTGTGTCTTGTGTTTCCGCCTATGCTGGGGGCTGATTACCCAGATCGCCGTTCCTGGAGGCTGTATATCCAGGCCTGTTCCTGCTGTGTCTAATTACCTGAACCCCTGATCTTGGATCACATCTTGTACCTGACTGTCTGAATTGTGTCCTCTGTTATGTTCCTGAAATCCTGCTGAGTCCAGAACCCTGTGCCAGTGACTGTGAATCCTTGCTATATAACCTGAGTTCATCTTGGAAGGAGGAGTCCGGTGTGTGCTGAGTTTCTGTTACTCTGTGCTCAGCTTCTGTGCAATCCCCGGCCAGCTCCCGTTGAGCCTGGCGGGGCTTGCACCAGACCGCTGGGGTTCCTTTTCAGGTCGCTGCCAGATGTCCGGATCTTATGCCTGATGACCATGGCCTGATGTCCGATGTCCGACGACCACTTCCAGATGTCCAGATCCTATCCTCCCTGCCTGATGTCCGGGTCCTGCCGATTGTTGCCAGATGTCCGGAGCCTGCTGATCGGTGCCAGATGTCCGGATCCTATGCCTGATGACCATGGCCTGATGTCCGATGTCCGACGACCACTTCCAGATGTCCGGATCCTATCCTCCCTGCCTGATGTCCGGGTCCTGCCGATTGTTGCCAGATGTCCGGATCCTGCTGATCGGTGCCAGATGTCCGGAGTCCGATGCCTGTGTTCCAGTCCGTGTTCCTGTGATCCAATCCACGTTCCTGTCCGTGTTCCTGACTCCCTGAGACCCAATCCGTGTTCCTGATGTTCCTGTCCGTGTTCCTGACTCCCTGAGATCCAATCCATGTTCCTGTCTGTGTTCCTGACTCCCTGAGATCCAATCCGTGTCCCTGATGTTCCTGTCCGTGTCCTCCCTGATGACCACTGCCTTATATCCGATGTCCGATGACCACTTCCAGATGTCCGGATCTTATCCATCTCTACCTGATGTCCGGAGCCTGCCGATCGGTGCCAGATGTCCGGAGTCCGATGCCTGTGTTCCAGTCTGTGTTCCTGTCTGTGTTCCTGACTCCCTGAGATCCAATCCGTGTTCCTGTCTGTGTTCCTGTGTCCCTGAGATCCAGTCCGTGTTCCTGATGTTCCGATGTCCTGCCGGTTCCTCCTTGGTCTACCCTGTGATGACGTCTGTCCTGGGTCAGTGTCTGATGTTCTCCTGCTGAGCCTGTGCTACGCCTGAGGCCTGAGAGAGAGGCCGTCCTAGTATGCCCGTGCCAGATGACCCTGGACTTCATCAACCCGTGATGACCCCGCCATCGTCTGACGTTCGTCCTGGGCCGGTGTCTGATGTTCTCCTGCTGAGCCTGTGCTATGCCCGAGGCCTGAGAGTGAGGCCATACTAGTATGCCCGTGCCAGATGATCCTGGACTTCATCAACCCGTGATGACCCCGCCATCATCTGAAGTCTGTCTGAGGTCGGTGTCTGATGTTCTCCTGCTGAGCCTGTGCTACGCCTGAGGCCTGAGAGAGAGGCCGTCCAAGTATGCCCGTGCCAGATAACCCTGGACTGCATCTACCCGTGATGTCCTCCAGCACTCGTCTGTGATCCTGAGTCGTGTAACCTTCTCTGATGTGCGGAATCGGGAGCCCGGTCTTATGTTCTGTTTATGTACTGTGTTTCTTTAAGTAAACTTTATGTTTCTTCTTACCTGAAGTTGTGCGGTGTTGTCTAGTCCTGCAGGTCGTCACCTTGCCCACATGCTCAGCTGCCACGGATCCCGGTCGCTGCCCTTCCCTAGTCCGGGCAGGCCCGGGTCTCCCTCCGTGGTCCAGTGGGTCCACATTCTCTTATCATCTGGGACCCATGCCTCACGTCGTCGTGGACTGGCGGCGTGGGAGCATTGGCTAGCTAGGCAAGCTGTGCCATGTCCCGACGCCCCACAGCCGTGGGAAGCGTCTCAATTGCTATATAAAATTAAATAATTATAGTATCAAAATAATATTTTCAAAATAACAGGCAAATAACAACAAACACTAATCAAATATACAGTATTAATAATACCATAATACTGATCTTTAAAGGGGTTGAGGTTAAAGTCTATGTAACTTCAGACTTCTTAGTCCTCATAGCACACTGTGAGGATTCTCCAGTGTCGGCATTGTGAGCGTCCGCATGTATATGATTTTCACACCTCCGGCCACATTCCAACTAATAGTACTCGGCTTTGCTAATTTCACTTGTATTAAGCAAGGCCAAACACATCTAGTTAGCAGGTGACCACATATATGCAAATTTCATACTTGCGGTAACATTATCAGGGGCGTAACTACTTTAGGTGCAAGGGTTGTAATCTCACCTGGGCCCTGGAGATTATGGGGCCACAAAAGTCTCTTTAGCCTTTATAAAAAGATTAAAACTTGCAATAATTGGGGGGCCCACTGGGGCTTTGGGGCTCATGCTGCTCAAGTTACGCCACTGCACATGATCACCAACTCCCAGCGCCTGCAGTGGGGAATCCTCACAGCATGAGAGCTCTGTGAGGATTCAGAAGTCTGCAGTCACATAGTCGCTGCAGACTTTAACTTCAAGCTTGGACAATTACTTTAACCAAAACCACTGTACTAGGACAGATATTACCACCATACAGTGACCATATAATGGTGATATCAGACAAGATATGTGTGTATTGTGCAGGTTCTCACCAGTGACGTCTCGCTGATTGTTGACATTCATTTTCCCTTCTCCTCTGCATTCGGTCCAGACCACCATAACCCCTTCTTCCATCCATATCTCGTCCCTGCAAAATGTAACACACAGACATCTTGACTTTTCTGATTTTTCAGGACCCACTTCATATTCTACCACCTCTACACAAACCACAACTTCTGATACCTTATAATAATTTCCCTGTGTATCCTTTAATAACGCTCCCACTTGACCTCTTATAATAGTGACCCCGTACCTCCTTATAATAATAAAAATATCCCCTGTGCTTTGTTATAATAATAATAATACCTCCTTGCTTCCCCTAAATTGATAACGATCCCCCCATTGTGCCTCCTTATAATAATGACCCTCGGTGCCTCTTTTTTATGATAAGGCTCCTGAGCAGGGGCTTACATAGAAATAACAGGCGCCCCATAGAAAAATTCGTATCACTTCACAGTTAAAGAAGAGCATATTCCCCAACATTTTAAGAAATGGAGAAGGAAATAGCATTGCGTTGTATTGCAGCACTTAGTTATTTTGCCCCTACAGAAGCCCCCAAGTGGTCTCACTCATAATACCCCTTTAATGACCATGTAGCGTACGTAGAGCGTGTATGTCCACATTGTGTATGATTGCTTCACAAACCTTACACAAGGTATTATGCCTCATAGCACCCTACACAGTAAGATTGTCACCACAACCTCCCATACAGTATGGTATCCACCACAGCCCACAATATACAGAATGTGGACCCCACAGCCCCCATACAGTATGATGTCCCCCATAACCATCCCATACAGTATGATGGTCACCACAGCCCCCAACATAAAATAATATAATATACTGTCAGACAGTATAATGTCCACTACAGCCACCCCACACAGTAAGATGTCCACCACAACCATCCTACACACTAAGATGGTCTCCCACAGCCACTCCACACAATATAATAGATTCTCCATACATTATGAAGACCTCCCATAGCCCCAATACTGTATGACAGTCCCCACACAGCCCCCATATAGTATGATAGTCCCTCCAACAGCCCCCTTAATAGTATGATGGTCCCCCCAACACCTTCCCATATAGTATGCTGGTACACCTCACTACTCTTTATATATTATTATGATGGTACACTTCACAGCCACTATATAGTATGATTGTCCACCTCACAGCCCCAATATAGTTTGATAATCCCACAAACACCCTTCCATATAGTATGATGGTACACCTCACAACTCTCTATATATTATTATGATGGTACACCTCACAGCTCTTATGTAGTATAATGGTACACTCAATAACCCCCCATACAGTATGATGGTTCACCTCACAGTCCCCCCATATAGTATGATGGCCCTCTCAGCAGCCTCTATGTAGTATAATGGCTCCCCAACAGTACACTATTTAATATGGTGGTCCACTCCACATCTCCTTATATACTATGATGGTCCAACTCACAGCTCCCTAGATAGTGTGATGGTCCCCCATAGCCCCACAAAAATAAAAAAAAATCTCAAACTCACCTCATCGAGACACCTCATTCTCCGCACCATCTGACTTCTCTTGTATCCATTCTCACAGTGGTTGTGGGCAGCGTGATGCAGTGACATCATTGCACCGCCAATGTCCACTGTTGGTACTGGCTCCAGCGACTTTGTGCTCTGTCAAAACTGTTAACAGTATGGGCGCAACAATGTAGCAGACACGACGGCCCTTGACCAGACAGGCTCTTCTGGCATTTGCCAGAATTGCCAGATGGCCAGTCCGGCCCTGTTAAAAAGTAAATGGAACAGTAGTATTTATTACATTTCATATAATTTTCATTATTCATATTGTGTTTTCCTACACTAATGTTTTTCTCAGGGGCATCTGGGTTACTATTTAATACATTTTACCATGTGATGTGGTGTCACATCAATATATTTTATACATGTCGTACTATGGATATTCTAATACAAACCTTTGCTAATGTATGATTAGCATACATCTTGTGCTGTTTTAATCCATTTTCCAGTGAACAGGATAATGTTCATTACCCTAGTACATAATATTTACAGAGATCATCCTCATTCTGTCAACAAGGGAAGCGATTTGGGTTAAGTGATATTTTTTAACCACATTCCCCACAGCTAAATACACATGTCTCACATGAATAAAACCATATCATTTAAATTTTTTGATTTATTACTTGACCTGTATGTAACATACTTCTTGGAGAATCTACCTGGATTGGTTGAATTTGCATAGAAAAAGTAATTAGTCTCTCCCTTATTTGTTATGTCACAAAAGTTCAGAACAATTCGTTTCTTCTCTATCACTGATATATAAATTATAGGAACACTTGAGAAGTGGTTATTGTCTTCAAGGATGAGTATCTCGATTATGAGGATTAAATAGGAAATCCACATTAAAATCTTTCTTCAAACTATATTATAATGAGTGTTGTATAGAGAGCCCAAGTCGAGGTCTACAGAGAGCCACCTTGAAATGATGTTTGTGTATTGAGTTGTGATAAAACTTTGTGAAGGTAATCGGTGTCTGAGGATGACTTCCAAACAGTGTTAGACTTGCCTGTGATTAGATTTTTATAGGACGCATTCAACCAATTGTCATCTTAATCCTCAAGATGTTTAGATTTGTGCTGGATTATGCTACATTTTAATGAATTCCATTTGAGAGTCTTCAGAAATGTAATAATGTATGTTAAAGGGCTATATTATAAGTGAGAGTAGTTCTATACTTTGTCATTTTTTTTACAAAACAAAATTATTATGAAAAAAAACAGATCACTGCTTGTATTTGTGATAATGGCCGTTAATTAGAAGAGCTGTTACCTATGTAAAGACTATTTCAAAACAACAATGTTTTCTATCTTCCTTTTTGATCAAGAGCATTAAGGAGGAATTGCATTTATGTATAGATTTTGGAGAATGTTTTCCCATTTTATCTATAATGTTATTAAAAAATGTTTCCTCCATCACCCCCATAGTAATGAACATAAGCCTTGAAGGGGTTTTCTGAAATTTATATACCAGGCATTACCATATTGACATCTGTGTTTGATTTTGCCTTTCAGTCCTGTTAAAGATATTTCCAAAATGCATTTAAAATATAAAAAATTAATAATAACTAATATACTGGTAGTATCAGTGGCACTCCCAGATTGTGGCAGCTCTGCTTCAGGCTTATGTTTGACACAGGAGAGAGTTTCACATGTTGGCAATTGACTAGTGCTGTGGCTGTAGCAGGCTGTCTGTCTCATTGCAATAGCTAAGAAAGTGCCATTCTCTTTTTGTACATCAGCTGTGAGAGAGAATGAGGCACCGTTCATGAATATCTTTTGTCGAATATAAGCTGAAAGTGTAGATGATACTATGTGAGACTGACACCAATGCCTTCAGACCAGGGCATCTTTCTTAGTATATTTGTAAACTACTATATACAGTCATGGCTGAAAGTCTTTGCACCCTTGAAATTAGCAGCAGCAAGGATAGATATAAGTAGGGTGTTTAAAACCTAACTTTTATTATGATCATATAAAAACAGGGGAATATATCAAAACAGACAATACCACAAAGAAAAAGTGCTCAATAGTTCACCAGTGCACATAAGTAAAAAAAATGATTTGGTCTCACCCCTTCAGTATTAGGAGCAGGCCATCCCAAGTTGTAACGGAGAGTTTGGGAAAAAGATATACTAAAATGTTAGGGCTGGCGGAACGCACAAAATAAATATAAATAATAAGTGCGTTCGCAGCCTGGGGTCCACCGTGCAGGCAGAGCCTGCTGCTAGTAGGATGGCGGTAAGGTGAACTCTGTTACTTCACAGAGTCGCAACTATAGACACTGTGGCCCTATATGGCGATATAAGCGAACTCTGTTACACCACAGAGTCGCTAAGGTATAACACGCAGAAATATGGACTGTGTCCTGTTAACTACACAGGTATGCACAGACAACTGCTGTGCAGACAGAAGTCTGAAGTAACGCAATCAGCAACGCAATCAGACAATCTCCTCACCGGAGAAGCCGGTATTCTAGGGGCTTATTTCAGCCGAGCCCTAAACACGTGCATACAATCTCCTCACCGGAGGTGCCGGTATTCTAGGGGCTTATTTCAGCCGAGCCCTAACACATGCGTGCAAGATCACCCTGGCGCAAAACACATAATGTGATTGATACTAGCGCATGGCGGCACGAGCATGCCACCCTTTTATAATAGCAACTACAGGACCTGCCAGATAAGGACCAATAGGAAACTGCTTCAGAGCACAATTGGTTTCAGGACCTTCCTGGCAGACCAATAGGAGCTGCTGCAGTACCTGAGCATGTGACCCCTGATCTCCAATGAGAGATCTTACTCTGGGCATGCTCAGAAGGGGAAAGCAAGGACTTTGTCCTAAAGATGTCTGCTCGCCGCTAACCAGTACTGGCTACAATAGCAGAGCCTGGAGAAGCAGCAGCAATCCTCTGCACAATGTTAGACTGGGCGAGACGCTGGGACTGACGTCTAAGCTGAGCAGAATCCACTGAGGCCAGAGACGGATGGGAGACCGCAGCAGGGACGGCTCGAGATTCCCCTTGTGCAGAAGCGGGAACTCAACCCCTAACATTACCCCTCCTCCTAGGGCCCCCCTTCTCTGGGCCTCGCTACGTTCAAAGGCAGCGAAGAGCTGCAGAGCATGAATATGTTCGGCAGGCTCCCAGGACCTATCCTCAGGCCCATAACCCCTCCAATCCACCCAAAAATTTTTTTTGCCCCGTACCACCTTTCACCCTACAATGGCATTCACCTCGTAATTGTCCGTAGACTAACCCGACCGGCAGATGACTCAGGCAACCGGGAGATGACCACGGGTTTTAGGAGGGACACATGGAAGGTTTCGGAGATACCAAGGCGAGGCGGAAGGGCCAAACGGTAAACCACAGGGTTCACCTGCTCGAGAACCTTGAAGGGACCCAAATAGCGGGGTGCCAACTTAGTGGATTCCACCCGTAGCCTGATGTTTCGGGCGGAGAGCCACACTAGGTCGCCAGGAGCAAATGTCAGAGCGGGACGCCGATGGACATCGGCAGAAGACCTCATCCTTTCCTTAGAAGCCTGAATGGCATCCTGGGTGCGGTCCCATATGTCCTGTGCCTCCACAGCCAACTCTGCCACCCTGGAGTCGGCGGAAGCCACGGGCATGGGCACCGGTACCCGCGGATGCTGGCCGTAATTTAAGAGGAATGGGGTCTGTCTGGTGGAGTCAGCCACAGCATTGTTTAGCGCGAACTCCTCCCACGGGAGCAAGGATGCCCAGTCATCCTGCCTGGCAGAGACAAAATGTCGCAAGTATGTGACCAAGGTTTGGTTGGCCCTCTCTACCAACCCATTCGTCTCGGGATGATATGCAGAAGAGAGGTTTAACTCAATACAGAGTAGATGACACAACTCTCTCCAGACCCGAGACGCAAATTGGGGACCTCGATCACTGACAATCTTGTCTGGCATACCGTGTAGACGGAAGATGTGTCTAATAAATAATGCTGCCAAGGCCCGTGCAGAAGGTAACCGGGGAAGCGGCACTA
>JARQOD010000001.1:671773222-671830808 GCA_033576555.1 Oophaga sylvatica | reverse complement strand
TCCCTCTGGGGTTGCTGATGGTCGGGGCTGTTCGAAAAAAAGGGCCTTTTCCCTGCCAAAAACGACTGGCAATCGGGTCATGAGGGGGTGTATAAGGGAAGCCTCCCCTGATCCTCACCGGTGAAAAATTTTTGTTTCCCGGGGTTTTTTTTGGAAAAGTCTGCGGTGTTTTCCCCTTCATTGCCTTCAGTAAGATTTTTGCTTGTTTCTATTTTTTTGTATTTCCTTTTTGTCTGACCTTTGAGGGGGTTAGCCGGGTCCCTTCCTGGGCCCCCTGTGCTATCTCTGTTTTCAGTAGCCACTGTTATTTGTTAATTACTCTTTCTTTTTTTTTTGAGTGGCTGGGGGGTTCCCCTTTTTCACACTGGATTGATTTGGGGGGCCCCGAATCAGTGATCTCACATTTTTTAAAAAAAAAAGGGGTTGGAATTTTAGGGTTTTGCGGGTTGCGATAGTATTTGTCCTGTCCTATTGGGCATTGTTTGGCCCCAGTGTTTGCTCACTCTTTTTTTTGCCTGTTTTTGCTTTGTTTTGTAAAACCCCCATTATATTTTTGGGGCCCCTATTCCTTTGGGGCTTACCCGGAAAAAGTTTTTTCCCCTGTTTCTATCTTTAGGGTAGCTAGCCCCCCGGCGTGCGGGCGTTGGACCCCGTAGGTAGCCCCACAGCTGCTTCTAGTTGTGGGTTATTTTGGGATCTGCAAACCTTAGTTTCCTTTTTTTTTGTTTCCTGTCCCCCTAGTTCCAAAATATAACACACCTCTTTGATCTTATTAGTTTCTTTGGCAAGAAAAAACAGCTCCAAAAAAACACATGTTTTTCCCTTTAAATTTTTCATCATGCGGTAAAGTAGAGGTAGATTCACCGGGCCTGTGACAAACCCACTGGGGGCTAATTTAATTTGAATTTTTTGTCCCAAACTGAACAGTTTCAGAAAAAATTTTTTTGTTCAATAACATTTGGATGGATTGTCTAGTGGAAACACTCATATCGGGGAATCACCATCTCGACCCCCCATTTCCAAATTTAAATATCTTGAAACCCAGCCGAAATGTCAAAATCTCTAGCTTCTAAAACGCAGAGGCCCTTTTTTCATCCTCATCCAACAAGTTCTGTGTTTTAGGTGTGGTTTTTCAAACCCCGGGCCCAGGAACCCCATTTCAGGTGGTCCGGGTTTGTGCGCTGCTGTACTCTCGGATGGTCATCGGGGGTTAATTTCCTCGGCCTGTTCGGAGCGGGCTGGGCTATTTCACCCCGTCACCCCGGCCCCATGTTAGTGTTAGTTCAATTCATCTGAGCCTCTGCCCCTTTTCCCCTGGGATCCTCCTGCCTTGTTTTGTTTTATCGTGTATGACCCGGATGACTCTGCCCCCGTTTTTTTGGTACCGTTTTGCTGCACGTTCCCTTTGGTTTTTTCCCCCTTTGGGGCTTTTTATTTGACTACTTTTGTGCCCCTTTGGTTTTTTCTGCCTCCTTAGGGTTTTTTTGACTCGGTTCCCCTGACCACGCTACATACTTGTTGGTGTCTGTGCTTTGATTAGATAGCTTCTCTGTGTACTCAGTCTCAGTCCCTCCCTCCCCCTCGGGGGGAATATTGCATTACCGCAGTAGTCTTACGCTTCCATTGGTTTTGACCATTGGTTTTTTTTCTCCCCCCGGGCTTGCTTTGACCTGTGTATTATATGACGCTTCTCTAACACAGCTTTGGTGTTTTTGTTGACCGGGGGGGGGTTTTGGGGCTGCTGCGTCAGGCTTGTCTGAGCAAGGGGCCTGCTTTTCACTGCATTACTTAAACCCAAAAACCCCTCACTTTTTTAAAAGGGGTTTTGCCTTTTTTTTTTTTCCCTATCATGGATCCGCTGCAAAACTTGGCGGTCGTGTCCGTTTGACGCAAAGGGGGCAGGTTTTTTTTGGGAGACATCATCTCTTGTTACGTCTATACCCCCTTCAGAAAGATTCGAGAATATTCAGATGGGCGGGGGAAAAAACCCTTTTCTATTGTTAGTCCGGTGGACTCTGTAGGTTGTTTTGCACCCCCCCGAACCCCGTTAAACTTCCTGACACGTTTTCTGGCAAGAAAAATCGTATTGCATATCAGGGGAGTTGTAAATTAGGTTTTTCTCTTAGATCCCGATGTCGGGGATGGACTCAGCGGGTGGGTTATTTTCCCCCTTATTTTTGGGAAGGCCCCAAAACGGGCTTTCTGCTGCCCCTACCTCCTAACGGACCTCGGTAGATAGGTTCTTTGAGGCCCTAGGACTTTCTATGGGAAGGGGGCCCTGTTAGGGTGGCAGGGACCCATTAGGGGGCGGTTTGGGGGGAACCCAGCTGAAGGGGAAGCTCCGGTTCCTCAGGTCCAGAGGATCTTGGAAGTCCGCACTGAGAGTCTATTTGGGAAGGGACGTCTGATTGCGAAGACCTCGGGTATCCTCCCCCCCCCGCTTTTGGGGAGGCTATGATAGGCACCCCTATGGACGGGGCAAAGGGAGAGAGGCTTACAAACGGGGGTTCCGTTGTTCCCTGCAAACCCCCGGGTTTGCTTCCATCTAAACATGGAGGTGGGGCCACCGACTTCCGGGAAAAAAAAAGAGGGAAAGGGGCGGAGAAAGCGGTGTTTTTATGCGGGCCCCCCGGCATTGGAAAGGACTGCCCCTTTGTCCACCCCTTAAAAGGGGGTGATCTGGGTGATCTTTGGGGGCACTCAACTCTCAGGACCTTTTACTTTTTTAAAAAAGATATGAAAGGGGAACTTGGTTTTGAGAACTGCTTTGCCATACTTCGGCTTTTTGTAGACTGTGGGTCACCCTAACCCCGATTGACCTAACTGGTGGCCCGCTGAGTTAGGGCAGTTAGGTTGGAGACCCCTTAAAACTTTGGTATTGCTTACACCCCAAAAGGATGGTTCCATTTCTTTTCTAAGAATTCACCCCATGGGGGGCCCCGCACCAGGAGCCATTATGCTTTTTTTTGGATAACCTCCCCGCTGGCTGGTGTTGGGTTTCCTTTTATTGCAACGCATAAACCCCGGGTTTTTTATGGGGGCCCCCGGGGTTTTGTCAAATGGGGTTTATTTTTTAAAAATTTTTCTTTTACTGGTCTTTTCATCCGTCAGTCTGGAGGGTTTCCGGGGGTACCGAAGGCTTTAGGAGTTTCTCCAAAAAGGAGGCTGAGGTTCGCCCCCACACCGCCATTCGTTTTGCCTTGTCTTGTTCCCGGTCCAAAAATTGCCCCAAAGCCCCGTACAATCTCCCATCCTGAGCGAGCTGCTTTTAAGGATAATCTCTAAAAACCCGTAAAGGAAATTCCCCTCTTCCTCCTGTCGGCGGGGGGTTTTTTTTTTGAAAAAAAAAAAAAGGTGGTTTAAACCCGGCCCGTTTTCAAGAACTGAATAAGTCCAAAAAACCTTTCCTCTCCCATATTTCCTGATTTTTTTCAACCAAAATTGTCCGGGGGGCCGATGGTTTTTAAGTTGGATCTCAGGGGAGCAACTCTCATCCGTTTTCGGGGGGGGGGGATGGGGAAAAAAAGCGTTTCTCACTTCGAAGGTCTATTTAAAAATTTTGGGCTGCCCTTCGGCTTGATAACGCCCACGGATTCCAGAATTTTTTTAACCCCGTTTTTCAGACTTTATTGGACGCTTTGTGGGGGGTTTATCTTGTGATTAGTGTTGACGATACTGCCGATATCAAAAATATGGATCGGAATGGAGCCGGTACACTAAATATGTCGTATTATTTCCCTACCGGGGAATCCAATGTAATTAGGGAACAAAAAAAGACATTAAAAAACCTTCTTGCCCGTGGTTAAAGTAAATGAAGGAAAACAAAAAAGACTAATGTAGAAAATTGGGGGGGTTTTGGAGACAATAAAGGCTCATTTTTAACCCCCAAGCATTGGAAAGCATTAATTATTTTTTTTTGGGAAAAAAAGTTTGGATTACTAAAAAAATTTACAAAGTTGTTAACCTTTTTTTTATTTTGGAAATATGTTTTTACAAAAATTCCCCGCTCTTCACCTTTTTAATTTGCCAGTGCCACACTTTTCTTCTAATCTTTAGCAGCGCTCATCTTTCTCACAATTATTTTCATCTTCACCTTTTTTAAATTTTTCTTAAACTTTTTATTCATGTTTTTTTTACTTACTATATTGTTTTTTATTAAAAAAATTAATCTTTTTAATTTAAATTCTTCATCTTCTTCCTCTTATCTTCTTCATCTATTCTTATTTTTGGACAGAGATTCCTGTACTTGTAACTGAAAAATATGAAGTTCATCCTTCCGTTTTGCGTCCAAAAGATTAAAATACAACAGTATTTTTCCCCGGGTTATTTAGCCCCCCAGCAGCAGGATTTTAGGGGCACCACGAGGAGGAACACTCACCCCCCCACACTGTTAGTTTCTTCTGCTTAGAATTTAGAGCATTATTTTCTCTTCATTTTGGTTTATACTTTATGTTCTTCTGCTTTTGATCTTTGTTATTGTTCTTCGTCTCTTTTTCTGTATCTTGTAGTTTGTCAAATTCTTTGTCCTGTTGGTATCTTCTTCTGGGTAATCTTTTTTTTTTTTTTGTATGTGTTCAGGCTGTTGGCTTCATGCCGTGTCCTTTTTCGTCATTTCTTTGGGTAGTCTTTAAGGGTCTAAATTTTCCCAGAAATACCCCAAGTTATGGACCCCACGGGAAAAATGGGGCAAGAGAAATGGAATAACGAGGCCAGCTGACTGTGCTGGAACCCGGACGGTAGCAGAAAAGGAAAAAAACAAGTCACAAGAGTACCAGCGAGTTACTGTGACACGGTTACTAAGCAGGAGGTACCTGTGCTCCAAAGCACTACCAAGGACCAGCAGACGTTGGTGGAACTCGGATACGGAGATGGAGGCACCTAGGCCAAAGGCACTGGGGAGAACCAGTTGACGGTACTGGACCCCGGACGGTAGCAGAAGGAAAAGAGGCAATGTCACAAACCGAGTACCAGCTGACGTTACTGTGACACGGTTACTAAGCAGGAGGTACCTGTGCTCCAAAGCACTACCAAGGACCAGCAGACGTTGGTGGAACTCGGATACGGAGATGGAGGCACCTAGGCCAAAGGCACTGGGGAGAACCAGTTGACGGTACTGGACCCCGGACGGGTAGCAGAAGGAAAAGAGGCAATGTCACAACCGAGTACCAGCTGACGTTACTGTGACACGGTTACTAAGCAGGAGGTACCTGTGCTCCAAAGCACTACCAAGGACCAGCAGACGTTGGTGGAACTCGGATACGGAGATGGAGGCACCTAGGCCAAAGGCACTGGGGAGAACCAGTTGACGGTACTGGACCCCGGACGGGTAGAAGAACGCACCCATGAAAATGTAAGTTGACAGGACGCAAGCCGTCCGCAGTTACCGAATCACACAGTCCTACAGTGGGTGCTTGTCCTATTGTCACAATGGAAACCGCCTTTATTTACATATCCCACAGCACACATAGGAATCACCTAAACTGCAGGCACCATAGAGTCGGCTAACCCGAATGCAACACGACAGCACAACTTATTGGAGGATAATTGACGTTCACACTGCCAGGAAACAGCTGTCGTGCTGTAACCAGGCTGGCCAGGAGTCATTACCCCTGCCAATTACTTACGAGCAACAAATGGCGGTGTTGTAGCCCAGGGAGTAGAGTTCAGGTGGTAGAAAGATGAACATAACAGGAGACATGGAAAACGTTGCCAAACAGTTATTTAATCTGAAAACGGACAGGCAAATTCAGGTGAGATCCATGCCTTGTTCATTTTCAGAAAAGTAAGCCGTTCTACATTCTCTGAGGATAGTCGCATGCGACGGTCTGTTACTACACCACCTGCAGCACTAAAGACACGCTCAGATAATACACTGGCAGCAGGGCAAGCCAGCACCTCCAATGCATACTGGCTAAGCTCTGGCCATGTATCCAACTTAGAGACCCAAAATTTGAAAGGGGAAGAGGCATCTGGGAGTACACTTAGAGGGAAAGCCAAGTAGTCTGTCACCATCTTACGGAAACGTTTCTTCCTGGTGACTGGAGCCGTCTCGGATGGTGTAGACCTTGCTGGCGCTGTCACAAAACTTTGCCACATTTGTAACATACAGCTCTTGCCCTGTGCAGAGGCGCTGCTTCTGCTCCCTCTTGTTGTAGAGGTGTTTACACTGCCTCGACGCACAGAGCTGCTTTGTAAAGCAGTAGCAGCAGCAGCAGCTCTCTCGGCTGGAATGTACAACAGTATGGATTGCACCAGTGTGTCTTGGTACTCCTGCATTTTACGGTCCCGGTTCACCGGTGTGATGAGGGTTTGTAAGTTGTCCCGGTAGCGAGGGTCTAGGAGGGTGTACACCCAATAATCTGACGTGCTGAGAATGTGGGCGATGCGGCGGTCGTTTCTCAGGCACTGAAGCATGAAATCAACCATGTGCTGCAGACTCCCAACTGGCCAACAAAGGTTGTCCTCTGGAAGAGGTGTCATCTCTGCCTCCTCTGCATCACCCCACCCTCGCTCTACATACTGACTAGAGCGTTGTGTACCTCCCTCTGTAGGGATTTCTTCCTCCTCCATTGACTCCTCCTCCTCCTCATCCTCCTCACAAAGTGAGCCCTGCCCAGCCCTTTGTGAGGAACCACGTTGCGCTGACTGTCCTGAAGGTAATTGAATTTGTGACTCCTCATCCTCCACCTCTTCCAAAACCCCTTCCTTTAGTGCTTTCAGTGATTTCTGAAGCAGGCAGATAAGGGGGACAGTCATGCTGACTAGTGCATCATCTGCACTCGCCATCCGCGTTGAGACATCAAACGCACACAAAACGTCGCAGATGTCCTTCATAGAGGTCCACTCAGTAGTGGTGAAGTGTGAACGGTGCAAATTGCGAGTTGATTGCGCCTGTTGCAGCTGATACTCCATTACTGCTGGCTGCTGCTCACACAACCGCTCCAACATATGTAACGTGGAATTCCACCTGGTGGGTACGTCACATATGATGCGATGTTCAGGAAGGCGAAGTCTGACTTGCAGAGCTGCAATGCGCGATCTGGCCATGCTGGAACGTCGCAAGTGAGCGCACTCTAGGCGGACCTTGTGCAGCAGTGCATCAAGATCCGGATAGTCCCTCAAAAAACTCTGCACGACCAAGTTGAGCACATGTGCCAGACATGGTATGTGAGTGAGGTTGCCAAGGCCCAGAGCTGCCACCAGATTTCGGCCATTGTCACACACTACCAAGCCTGGCTGGAGATTAGCTGACAAAAACCACACGTCGCTCTCCTGCTTGATGGCATCCCAGAGCTCCTGCGCTGTGTGGCTTCGATTCCCCATGGAAATTAATTTCAGGACGGCCTGTTGACGTTTGGCCACGGCTGTGCTCATATCGGTCGCAACAGGTAAGCGTTCACGGGTCCATGTGGAGGTATACCGTGACGGCTCGTGCAGCAATGATTCTGAGGAACTGGAGTAGGAGGAGGAATCAATGTGTACAGACTGGATTCCTGCAATCCTTGGAGTTGGCAAAACACGTACAGCGCCACTGGCAAGATCTGTACCCGGCTCCACAACATTGACCCAATGGGCAGTGAGGGAAAGGTATCGTCCCTGGCCATGGGTACTGGTCCACGCATCGGTGGTCAGGTGGACCCTGCTACTGACGGCGTTTAGTAGCGCATGTTTAATGTTTCCCTCGACATGTTTTTGCAGAGCAGGGACAGCTTGCCTGCTGAAATAAAATCGGCTTGGCACATTATATTGTGGGACTGCCAATGCCATAAAGTTCCTGAAACTGTCAGTCTCCACCAGCCTGAATGACAGCATTTCAAGGGACAGGAGTTTTGCAATGCCAGCATTCAGAGCCTGTGCTCGTGGATGGTTTGCCGAGTATGGCCGTCTTTTATCCCATGCCTGTGGTACCGATGGCTGTTTTTTGTTCTGGGAGTGTGACGATGACTGTGAACTTGCTGCTGTGGGTGGAATAACAGTTTGTCTATGGACAACAGTGACCGAGGTTCTTCCATGGAGATCCTGTGAGGAAGCCGAACCAGGTGTGTGTGAGCTGGAGGTAGAGGCTCGAACACGACCTGAAGATGTAGGTGCTGCTGTAGGTTAGCCTACATCTCCAGTGTGTCTTTGTAACTCAGCTACGTGCTTTATCCGTACATGTTTCCACATATTTGTGGTATTCAGGTTACTGATATTTTTACCTCTTTTAACTTTTTGCTTACACAGCTTGCATTGAACATAGCAAATATCATCTACAAGTCTGTCAAAAAAGGACCACGCAGTGCAAGTCATGGGAGCGCCAATTTTGACATTTCTAAGAGAACTGCTCCCAACAGGTGCCAAACTGGAGGCTACAGGCAAGCGAGTCTGCAGCCTACCTCTCCCTCCTCTTTGTACTGTTGGGACAATCTCTTTCTCAGAGCTGCTCCCACCACCTTCCTGTTGCTCACGCCATGTTGGGTCTCGGACTTCATCATCTCCACTACCCTCTTCCAACACCTGCTGCTGTTGGATGGTCTGGGCAGCACCATGCTCCACAAAACCTGGCACCTGAGTCTCATCATCATCATAAGATGCGTTCTGCGGTGTGCTGTCCATCGGCACTGGCTCACCCGCCTCTTCAGATTGAGAGAGACACAGCTGTTGCGCATCACTGCATACTCCCTCTTCTTCAAATTGCAGAATGCTGCTTGCCTGTGCCCGTGTTTGCGAGCCAACAGATTCTGAGAACAGAAGCAGAGACTCAGCTGGCTCCTGTACAGAACTCTCTGACTGCCTGGGCAATTTGACAGGCGGTGAACAGACAGATGGTTGCTCAACAGTGTTGTGTTCCTGAGAGGAGGTGGAAGGAATTGAAGTCGATGCATTGGCTGCCATCCAACCAACAACGGCTTCAATTTGTTCTTCCCGCAGCAGGGGGTCACGCCGAGCTCCTACCAAAGTGCGCATAAAGGAACGCTCATGGGTAAAACTGGTGGATGCTGTGTCACTGAGGGCGGCAGCAGCCACACAATCCCCACGTCCTCTCCCTGCTGAAACTCCACGGCCACGACCACGTGCCTTACTCACTGACTTCTTCATCTTGGTAGATTGATAAAGAAAGTCAGAAAAGTTATAAGGCCTAAGTGTGGTTATTACGCAGAGACTGAAGTGAACACTGAAACACAACTGTTCACAATCTGTGAAAGGCTACTCCTTTGTCTACTTCTATAGTGTTTGCAACCAATGTATTGGATACGGATGGAAGCGCGTCACACTAATAGATTATATTTTAAATGGAATGGAGCAGAACCAATTGGAGATAAATGAAAAGGATGAGCCACTGAGACACGCTCAGCAGAGTACAAGCAGCAGTGCTTGAACAAGTAACTGGAGCGTGATGTGCACTCAAAAAATAAAAAACACAGACTGAAGTGAACACTGAAACACAACTGTTCACAATCTGTGAAAGGCTACTCCTTTGTCTACTTCTATAGTGTTTGCAACCAATGTATTGGATACGGATGGAAGCGCGTCACACTAATAGATTATATTTTAAATGGAATGGAGCAGAACCAATTGGAGATAAATGAAAAGGATGAGCCACTGAGACACGCTCAGCAGAGATACAAGCAGCAGTGCTTGAACAAGTAACTGGAGCGTGATGTGCACTCAAAAAATAAAAAACACAGACTGAAGTGAACACTGAAACACAACTGTTCACAATCTGTGAAAGGCTACTCCTTTGTCTACTTCTATAGTGTTTGCAACCAATGTATTGGATACGGATGGAAGCGCGTCACACTAATAGATTATATTTTAAAAGGAATGGAGCAGAACCAATTGGAGATAAATGAAAAGGATGAGCACTGAGACACGCTCTGCAGAGTACAAGCAGCAGTGCTTGAACAAGTAACTGGAGCGTGATGTGCACTCAAAAAATAAAAAACACAGACTGAAGTGAACACTGAAACACAACTGTTCACAATCTGTGAAAGGCTACTCCTTTGTCTACTTCTATAATGTTTGCAACCAATGTATTGGATACGGATGGAAGCGCGTCACACTAATAGTTAAATTGCATGGAGCTGCAAGAATTACACTGAAGAAAAAAAAAAGAGTCTGTGAGTGACACGTGCAGATGCCTACAGACCGCGTTGCATGCAGAGCAAACTGCAGCGTCACCTGCACTCACACACACCTTGCAGATCTGTTAAAACAACACTGCAGGCAAAAGGAAGCTTTACACAGCGGTTGGTGCTAGCCTGCCTACAGCACAGTACACTAAATCGCAATCTCTAACTGTCCCTCAGAGTCAGCACAGCAGCGTTCTGTCCCTTACTGAATTCACAGCACAGTGATGCTAAAATGGCGGCGGCGCCTTTTATAGTGCATTCTGACATCATTTCAGCATCCAATCACAGCCATGCCATTAGTTAACATGACCGCAGCAGTACAGGATGTGCCCACACTTCTTAGGATTCCTCATTGGCTGACTAAAATCACATTGCCTCTCAAAGAATTATGGGAACTTCCGATTCCGGTATACGATATATGGAAAATATCGAAACTAAGTATCGAAAGGCCGATAGAGCTAATATCGGCCGATACCCGATACTTGCGGTATCGTATCGCTCAACACTATTGATGATATACTTATATATTCTTCTGATAGACAAAGTCACATCGGTCATCTTCGTGCGGTTCTCCAGAAGCTCAGGGAGAACTCTCTCTTTGCCAAACTGGAGAAGTGTTCATTTTTTACTCAAGAATTGTCCTTTCTAGGGGTCATTTTGTCCTCTGAGGGGTTTCGTATGGACCCTAGGAAGGTACAGGCCATTGTGGATTGGGTGCAACCCAGAGATCTCAAGGGTCTTCAGCGATTTCTGGGTTTCGCCAATTACTATAGAAAATTTATCAAGGGGTTTTCTCAAGTGGTCAAACCCCTCACTGATCTCACTCGAAAGGGGGCTAATCTAAAAAACTGGTCAGCTCCAGCTGTGGCGGCATTTTCTTCATTAAAAAACAGTTTCATGACTGCCCCTGTACTGGTTCAACCTGATTTGTCTAAACCATTTATCATAGAGGTGGACGCCTCTGAGGTGGGAGTGGGGGCTGTGTTGTCCCAGGGGCCCACCACATTAACTAACTTAAGACCCTGTGCCTTCTTTTCAAAAAAATTTTCCTCTGCTGAGAGGAATTATGATGTGGGTAACCGGGAGTTGTTGGCAATTAAATTGGCATTTGAAGAATGGAGGCATTTTTTGGAGGGGGCAGCTCATCGTATCACTGTCATTACAGATCACAAGAACCTGTCTTACATCGAGTCTGCCAAACGTTTAACTCCGAGACAGGCAAGGTGGTCACTTTTCATGTTTTCCATCACTTTCAGACCAGGATCCAAGAATGTGAAGGCTGATGCCTTGTCTCGTAGCTTAGATCCAGTATCTCCTCCTGAACCTCCTTCCTCCATTCTTCAGCGGGGGTGGTGGTGGCTGTGGTGTCCTCGAGATTGGAACAAGAGATTCGTGAGTCCCAATCCCTTTCTCCATCGTCCATACCTGAAAATAAGCTCTTTGTGACTGTCCAATATCGGTTCAGGGTGCTTCGAGAGTTCCACGACTCTGCTCTGAGTGGGCATCCGGGAATCTCGGCCACTCGTAAAGCCATCACTAGGCTGTTCTGGTGGCCCTCGTTGACGTCAGACATCACTGGGTTTGTCTCCTCCTGTGAAACTTGTGCCCGCGCAAAAGCCTCCCGCAACCGGCCGGCCGGGGAATTGGTGCCACTGCCAATTCCGGATAGACCATGGACTCATCTGTCCATGGATTTTGTCACCGATCTTCCTCCCTCTAATGGCAAAACTGTGATCTGGGTAGTTGTTGATAGGTTCAGTAAACAAGCACATTTTGTACCTTTAAAGGCCTTCCGAATGCTGAGACTCTATCTAAACTATTCATTGAGCATGTGATCCGGTTGCATGGTGTGCCTGTCAGTGTGGTGTCTGATAGAGGGGTACAATTCGTGGCAAAATTCTGGAGGGCTTTTTGTAAAAGGCTGGGCATCAGTCTGACCTTTTCATTGGCCTACCATCCAGAGACCAATGGTCAGACTGAAAGGACCAATCAGTCATTGGAGCAGATTTTACGGTGTCTTGTCACGTCTAGACAGGATGATTGGTGCTCTGTAATACCTATTGCAGAATTCGCTTTCAATAATCGTGTCAATCAGTCCACTGGTACTTCTCCATTTTTCTGCAACTATGGGTTTCACCCTCATTTTGGTGAGTTTTCCCGGCTGGATTCAGAATGTCCAGGGGCTGATTCGGCCTTTCTGCGGTTGGGGGAGGTCTGGAGGGAGGTTCAGAGAAACATTGGGGAGGCTCAGGGCAAATACAAATTTTTTGCAGATAAACGACGTTCTGTGGGGCCAGCTTATCAGGTGGGGGATAAGGTATGGTTATCCACCAAGAATATAAGGCTGAGAATTCCCTTGGCTAAGTTGGGTCCTAAGTATATTGGTCCGTATGAAATTTTAGAGGTAATTAATCCTGTGGTCTTTCGCCTGCGCTTGCCTCCGTCGTTGCGGATCCCCAATGTGTTCCATAAGGCACTTCTGAAGCCGTCGGTGCCTTCCTCTGATGAGTCTCCCTCACACCCACCGCCTGTTGTGGTAGATGGACAGACCGAGTACGAGGTGGAACAGGTGGTGGATTCTCGTATGCTCCGCCGTTCACTTCAGTACTTGGTCCATTGGAAAGGGTACGGTCCTGAGGACCGGTCATGGGTGCCGGCGCGTTTGGTCCATGCTGATCGGTTGGTCCGGGCCTTTCACGCTCGTCATCCAGGGAAGCCTGGGGGTCCGGTGGCCCCCCATTGAGAGGGGGGTACTGTCATGGTCCGGTCCCGAGTTTGTGCGCTGCTGTCATCTCTCAGGACTGGTCATGCGGGGGTTAATTTCCTCGGCCTCGTTCTGGAGCGGGCTGGGCTATTTCAGTCCGTCACAGCTGGCTCACCAGTGTTAGTGTTAGTTCAAGCTTCCAGTCTAGAGCCTCTGACCCCTGTTACCTGGTGATCCTCCTGCCTTGACTTGATTACTCATGTATGACCCGGACTGACTCTGACCCCGTCTCTTGGTATCCGTTTCTGCTGCTACGTTCCCTGTCTGGCTATTTGACCCTCGGCTTGGTATATTGACTACGTGTATTGCTGCTCCTTCTGGTACTTCTGCCTCCGTACGGTTTTGACTCGGCTTGCCTGACCACGCTCACATCACTTGTTGGTGTCTGTGCTTCTGATTAGTATAGCTTCTCTGTGTACTCAGTCTCACGTCCCTCCCTAGCTCCCTCTGGGGAATATTGCATTACACTGCAGTAGTCTTACAGCTCCCATCTGGTTTTGACCTATTGGCTTGTTTTCTGACCCCGGGCTTGCTGTGACCTGTAGTACTTATATGACTGCTTACTCTTAACACAGCTTTGGATGTTTTTGTTGCCACCTTGTGGTGGTTTTGGCTGCTGCAGTGCAGGCTTGTCCTGAGCACACTGGTCTGCATTTCAGCTGCATTACAACCAGGCTGCGGTGGTTGCGAGTGCTCTTCCACGTGCTCTTGCTCTGGCTCTTCCAGTCATGATTTAATCTTGGAGATTTCGCCTTCATAATCCAGAGACAGAGTACAACACCGCCCAAGCGTTCACCCTCTGCTCCTCAGACTTTCTATCTGCACAGTAACGGACTCTAGACAGAGGATAATGATGGAGGTAGTATTTGGTGCATTTAAGACACAGTCATGAAGCAGCCACAACAATTTCAAACAGCAGTATTTTTACCGAGATATTAAACTGTTCAATATGTGGCCTGTATTTTTGCTTTTGACAGCAAAATAGTGTTTAGAAATAGGGTAACACACAGCAAAAACAGTTGAATGGAGCCTCAAACACCACAATTTGTAGACCACAGATACTTGAGGCGTGTCACGGAAATACCACACTGTTCAATATGTAGCCTGTATTTGTAAATTTTTTACCACAAAATAGTGTATACAAATAGGGATGCAAATGTGTATACAAATAAGGCACAGCAAAAAAAGGGGAATGTAGCCCTGAAATGCCACAATTTTTAGCACACAGATAGATCAGGTGTCTGATGGAGATACCACACTGTTCAATATGTGGCCTGGAATTAGTTATTTTTTCCCCCAAAATAGTGTGACAATGATACCACACTGTTCAATATATGGTCTGTATTTTTAAATTTTTGCCCCCAAAATAGTGTAAACAAATAGGGTAACAGACAGCAAATCCAGTGTAATGTAGTCCTGAAATGCCATAATTTTTAGTACACAGATAGATCAGGCGTCTGACAGAGATACCACACTGTTCAATATGTGGCCTGAATTTATTTATTTTTTCCCCCAAAATAATGTATAGAAATAGGGCAAGACACAGTAAAAAAAAAGGGGAATGTAGCCCTGAAATGCCACAATTTTTAGCACACAGATAGATCAGGAATCTGATGGAAATACCACACTGTTCAATATGTGGTCTGTATTTTTTAATTTTTCCCCCCAAAATAGTGTATGCAAATAGAGTAACAGACAACAAATCCTGTGTAATGTAGCCCTAAAATGCCATAATTTTTAGCACACAGATAGATCAGGCGTCTGACGGAGATACTACATTGTTCAATATGTGGCCTGGATTTATTTATTTTTTTCCCCCAAAATATTGTATACAAATAGTGTAGCAGACAGCAAATCCAGTGTAATGTAGCCCTGAAATGCCACAATTTTTAGCACACAGATAGATAGGCATGTGACAGAGATACCACACTGTTCAATATGTGGTCTGTATTTTTACTTTTTCCCCCAACATAGTGTATACAAATATGGTAACAGACAGCAATTCAGTGTAATGTAGCCCTGAAATGGCACAATTTTTACTACACAGATTGATCAGGCGTCTGACGGAGATACCACACTGTTCAATATGTGGCACGGATTTATTTATTTTTTCCCCCAAAATAGTGTATACAAATAGGGTAAGACACAGCAAACAAAGGGAATGTATCCTGAAATGCCATAATTTTTAGCACACAGATAGATAGGCGTGTGACAGAGAAATAGAGAAACCACACTGTTTAAAATGCAGTCTGTATTTTTAATTTTTTTCCCCCAAAATAGTATATACAAATAGGGTAACAGACAGCAAATCCAGTGTAATGTAGCCCTGAAATGCCACAATTTTTAGCACACAGATAGATAGGCGTGTGACAGAGATACCACACTGTTCATTATGTGGCCTGGATTTATTTATTTTTCCCCCAAAATAGTGTATAGAAATAGGGTAAGACACAGCAAATTTTAAATATCACCTTTAATGTTATCTATATAAAAGCTACCAAATGAAAAAGTGAAAAGAGCAATTTAAAAATTCACTCCATCAAGTTGTCACAGACTATATGTATTAGGGTCTGCATGCGTCCAATATCAAGCCCCAGTACACACATACATGTGACTAATCTCAATCCTGAGAAAAAAATAATTTTTGACTGGACAACATTATCTATTAAATCACATATATTGACAACAAATAATGCTGATAAGTGACCTTCTTTTTATGGGGTATATCAGACCCCTGCCCTGTATGGGTCAAAATAGAAAGATATAACACTTATACATAGGGTGCTGATGTCATACTTCTAGGATAATGACAATGTTTAACATGAAATAATATGGAACAGTCTCACCCATATTCATTGCAGATGTCAGATGTGTCTTTCTTTTGAAGTCTGGCAAGTCAGGAATATCAAAACCACAAAAAGTGGATTAAAAAAAATCCAAAATTCAAGAAAACACCACCAAAAACAGGCAGAGATGCTTACCTGTCTGAAAAGGCCTCAATACTGATGCACTGACAGAGTGTCTGAGGGTTAATGGCTTGTAGATTTCTGAATGTGTGGTAGGTAGGAGTGCGCTGGGGTGGTCGAGGATTTGTGAGGATGAAGGAGAGAATGTTGTGGTCAGAGAGTGGAAGCAGTGAGTTATTTAGGTGGGAGATTGAACAGAGGCGGACAAAGACGAGGTCAAGGTGTTACCATCCTTGTGTGTCTCAGAGGTTGAAAGCTGTGAGAGGCCTAGAGAAGTGGTTAGTGATAGAAGTTGAGATGCAGATGTGGAAGTAGGGCTGTTAATGGGGATGTTGAAGTCTCCAAGAATAAGGGTTGGTTGTTCAGAGGACATGAAGTGCGGCAGCCAGGCTGAGAAGTGGTCAAGGAACTGGGTGGGTGAGCCTGGGGGCCGATATATGACCACTACTCTGAGGGAGAGGGGATGGAAGAGCCTGATGGTGTGGACCTCAAAAGAAGGGAATGAGAGTGATGGCCAACTCCACCACCATGTCTGTTTGTGGGTCTCGGGGAATGGGAGAACTGTAAGCCACCATAGGAAATGGCAGCAGGGGAGACCGTGTCAGAATCCTGAATCCAGATTTCAGTGAGGGCCAACAGATGAAGAGAGTTGTTCAGAAAGTAGTTGTGCAGGAAGGATAGCTTGTTGCATGCAGACCGTGGATTCCAGAGGGCACAATTGAAAGAAGGAGATGAGGGAGTGCAAGTAATATTAATAAGATTATTATGGTGTCGATATGAGGTAGGGTTTGGATTGAGGTTGGGGGATGGTGGACCAGGGTTGGGGGAGATGTCCCCTGAAATCAGTTGGAGTAGGAAGATAAAGAGCAAGTAGTTGTTGGAGTTGTAAGTAGGTTTTTTCTGTGATGTGTTTGGGCAAGATGGGCTGAGGTTTCTCAGGAAGGTGAATAGTGCATGGGAGCTGTACATGGGAGAGGGAAGTATGGAGGGGCTGATGTGTATGAGTCGTGATGGAGGGGGGATGGGGCGGTGAATGTGGATGGCAAGGGAACACAGGAGGATAGAGATAAAGTACATAATTGAAAAGAAAGCAAAGTGTGGGGTACCTGACTCCAGCCCTGATTAACTGCCATGGATAACTGCCGTTTACACGATGCTTATATTCTGTGATGCTTTGCTTCTGGGATGCTTGCGTGCTGCACCCCACACTGCGTGCACCCCTTAGACTAGTCCTAAATATATAGCCCACACTACAGGGTTAAGAGAGTGGGATTGTGGGAGCTGCTTTGGGATAATTTGGCAGCTGGGGCCAGCACACCAGGGGGTGGTTAGATCATCAAAGGCAACCTGGCAACATCTATATGCTTTAGCACCTTCCACCTGATAAGATCTAGAGAGGCCCGAGTCACAGGATATGAAGCAGTAAGTATTTTAAACACAGTGCAAAAATGAATTATACCAAAGCTTTACCAGGCACATTAAACTATGTTGCAAGATGGTAAAGCAGTGGTTGGCAGCAAGCAGAAGTATGGAGTGCATACCATTAATATATATTGCGGCTTACAAGACAGATAGCAGAGGTAGGGATTGTATCATTCTGCTGTTTGCTTCCAATGAATGCAGTGCATACCATTAATATATATTGTGGCATACAAGACAGATAGCAGAGGAAGGGATTGTATCATTCAGCTGTTTGCTTCCAATGAATGCAGTGCATACCTGTGTGAAGAGAGAAGATGAATGTTAATTCCTTGCCATGGATAACTGCCGTTTACATGATGCTTATCTTCTGTGATGCTTTGCTTCTGGGATGCTTGCATGCTGCACCCCACACTGCATGCACCCCTTAGACTATAGTAATGTCATCTGAGTGTCCACTTAACAATTAATGCCCCAAATACACCCAACGTGTAATAAAGCCACCTCAAGGCGCCACATCAAGTAACAGTGCCCTAAGTACTCTGAATAAAGTAATTTCTGCTTAGAGTACGTGATTCCTCACAGCCCACCCCCTCTATACAGCCATACCCTGCAGTGCACCACTACAGTCCTATATATACAGTGAAGGGGGGAAAAAGTAGCAAAAAAAGATCATAAAGTCCAATATATGGTAGAATATAAAAACACCTTTATTAACTAGTACAACAGGCATAGGGAGACGTGGACATGTAACACATGAAAAAACCTACACAGATTGTATGCAAGGGACACACAGCATTCAGTGAGTGGACATATCCCACAGTACAGTAAAACATATACTGAGAAATTTGGGAAGTGTAAGAAAAGCCTACAATATGGTGTCAGATACAAAATATAAAAATAAGTATAAACATAATTAACTCCAACAAATACCAGAGACTGAGTAGTGAAAACAGATGCACATACCACAGGGCAGAAATCCAGACATTGAGTCCAGGGTAATGCCGAAGGTAATAGTGTAATTGATGATAGATCATAGTACCTGAAAGTTAACACCAGCAGGCAGTGGCGGATTATCATAGGGTCAATATGGGCGGTAGCCCAGGGCCCAGTGGTGTGGGGGGCCTACCACAGTGCCGCTATCAGGGCATTACTGCCCTGACTGGCGTATGGGGCCCGGTGGGCAGAGAAGCCTGCATCGGACCCTGTCTCTTCTGCTCACCGGGCCCCTTCCGGCAGCCGGCAGGCTAAACTGGGCCATTAGCGGCGCTGTGGCAGTTTAACGCTATTGATGTGCGGGCCCATGCCCGCACATCAATAGTTAACAGCCACCAGCCAATCGGAGGCTGGCAGCTGACGTCAGCCGCAGCGCGCACGTCGCCGGCGTCTGACGTCATTGTCAGTCGCCGGCGAGTGCGCGCTTCAGCTGCGTGGAGGGAACTTCGCCGCAGGAGCGCGGCCAGGTAACAAGAACTTTTTGTTATTTTTTTATTGAGAGCGGCGATCCGGGGGCTCAGGCAGAATGGACATGGAGGCAGAATGGACATGGGGGCAGAATGGACATGGGGCAGAATGGACATGGGGCAGAATGGATATTCATGAGGGCAGGATGGGAGAACATATGGCTGAAGCCAGGAATGAGACACACGGGGCCAGGATGGGGGATATTATTACCATAGGGGCTAATTAAGGGATATTATTACTGCAGTAATGTATTTAATTTATTTTTTGAGTATACTGTTTTAAATGGGGGGGCGGTCCTGTTACTGTGTAGAGTGATACTATGTCGTCATTTTTTCTTCATGTGGTGTAATGTAGAAGTTGGGAAAAATTAAGTAATGTGTTCTGCAAGCGGAGCTCTAGATAACTGTGTTATTTCCTGCAGAGACGAGTCCTGGCTGGAAAAAGTGATGGCGGTCTGTGCTGGATGAAAGATGAAAACAAAGATAAAGGACTTCACCTAGAGACGTCACTGGTGAGTCAGTGTGTTACCTATACACTATACACTGTATACTATAAACAGAGCTCCTGTGTACAATATCACCAGTGATCACTATTACCTATACATTATATGCAGCGCTCCTGTGTATAATGTCATTGATCACTGTATTACCTGTACACAGACACTGTACAGTCATGGCCAAAAGTTTTGAGAATGACACAAATATTAATTTTTACAAAGTCTACTGCTTCACTTTTTCTAATGGCAATTTGCATATACTCCAAGGGCAGCACGGTGGCTCAGTGGATAGCACTACAGCCTTGCAGCGCTGGAGTCCTGGGTTCGAATCCCACCTAGGACAACATCTGCAAGGAGTTTGTATGTTCTCCCCGTGTTTGCGTGGGTTTCCTCCGGGTACTCTGGTTTCCTCCCACATTCCAAAAACATACAGATAGGGAATCTAGATTGTGAGCCCCATCGGGGACAGCGACGATATTGTGTGCAAACTGTAAAGCGCTGCGGAATATGTTAGCGCTATATAAAAATAAAGATTATTATTATTATTATTATTACTCCAGAATGTTATAAAGAGTGATCAGCTTAACAGCAATTACTTGCAAAGTCAATATTTGGCTAGAAAATGAACTTTATCCCCCAAAACACATTTCAACATCATTGCAGCCCTGTCTTAAAAGGACCAGCTAACCTCTTTTCAGTGATTGCTCCATTAACACAGGTGTGGGTGTTGATGAGGACATGGCTGGAGATCAATCTGTCATGATTAAGTAAGAATGACACCACTGGACACTTTAAAAGGAGGCTGGTGCTTGGCATCATTGTTTCTCTTCTGTTAACCATGGTTATCTCTAAAGAAACACGTGCAGTCATCATTGCAATGCACAAAAATGGCCTAACAGGGAAGAATATCGCAGCTAGAAAGATTGCACCTCAGTCAACAATCTATCGCATCATCAAGAACTTCAAGGAGAGAGGTTCCATTGTTGCCAAAAAGGCTCCAGGGCGCCCAAGAAAGACCAGCAAGCGCCAGGACCGTCTTTTAAAAGTGTTTCAGCTGCGGGATCGGGCTACCAGCAGTGCAGAGCTTGCTCAGGAATGGCAGCAGGCAGGTGTGAGTGCATCTGCACGCACTGTGAGGCGGAGACTCTTGGAGCAAGGCCTGGTCTCAAAGAGGGCAGCAAAGAAGCCACTTCTCTCCAGAAAAAACATCATGGACAGACTGATATTCTGCAAAAGGTACAGGCAGTGGACTGCTGAGGACTGGGGTAAAGTTATTTTCTCTGATGAATCCCCTTTTCGATTGTTTGGGACATCAGGAAAATGCCTCATTCGGAGAAGACAAGGTGAGCGCTACCACCAGTCTTGTCTCATGCCAACTGTTAAGCATCCTGAAACCATTCATGTGTGGGGTTGCTTCTCAGCCAAGGGAATCGGCTCTCTCACAGTCTTTGTGACACCGAAAAATTGACCTCTACAAAATGTATATAATCAAAAAATACAACTTTATTGCACATAATAGAAAAACATGTAAAAGATATTAAAAAGTGGGTAAGAAACCACAACACAATACAGCACAAAAAGGTGGAACACCTGGTGTAAGGCAGTAAATAAGAACACATATGTCATATAACCAACAAGGTAACAAGATAGCAAAACTATGTTAAAGCAGTAAAAAGGTGCACATATCGTAAATAACCCCTGATATAGTTAAGGGGGTTTCAAAGGAAAAGCCCCAGCTGGACAGAATATGTATCACTGTGGATATAACCAACCCTAACATGGGTGTAATCCATGTCCAATGCTAGAGAGTACTAAGCCCCCAATGATGTGCACAGATCTAAGAGCAAAGATGTATATATGACATATTACATGTAAAAGCTAAGTTGCTAGAGACATGGAAATACCTTACAAACCAGGCGTCCACCACACCCGACGCGCGTTTCGCAATGAAATGCTTCGTCCAGGGGTGGATAGACGCTGGTTTGTTGGCTTTTTATACACTGATTGGCCAATCGAGAAAATCCTTGTAAGTCCTGGCGCATGCGCAAACAAATATCCATTAACAATGTTACCATGGTAACTAAAAAGTCCCAAACTAAGAAAAGAAACATAGATCAAGATAAGACACACATCGCTCGGACAGTGCCGAGGCAAAGATCCCAGAAGGTAAGTTGAAACGAGTGATGGAGTCCGTGATTAATGATGATTATCATTGCAGCGATGCATTCTCTGACGGCACAGGATTTGTTGCAAAGAGCGATCATGTGACAGTCTCAGCGACGCCCATAAACACATTGTCATCACACAAAGTAAAGGAGCATGCAAGGAAGTGAAGTCATCAATCCCACCATGCACCGGACTGGTGTCATGGTGACGGTTACCGGGTCAACGCGTCCTCAAGGAAGCAGCAAGAGTCATCAATCCCATCGCATATTATTAACCCATAGTGGCTGTTGTTAGCGCGTTGAACAGGACATGGCAAAGAAACTCAAAAAGAGGTTATTAACAAAGGTTCAATCGTCAGTACTGTAATACAGATAGGTACATGTAAAAAGCAAGATGAATATATTCTGCAAAACAATAAATCATTCTAATTATATATAATGTGCTATTAAATCAGAAAATGATAATATTGAATGAGATACATTGGAATAACAAATACTAATGGACCCAGATTAGATAAATAAACAACAAGAAATACAGATGTATATTTCGTGTACAAAAGCCAAGAGAATCTGTAAAGAAAAAAAGAAAAAATAAAAATTCAATTAAAACCAACAACTAAAAAGGATTCAGCTCAGTGTGACTCATCAACAAAATGAGAATAACCATATGTACACTACATGGGGGGACAGTATATTAGTTGAATACATAAAAAGGGGGGGCTATCCCAAGAAAGGCTTGTAACTATTATAATCATTAAGGCCCATAGGTGATAACGTGTTTAACGTATAAATCCATTTAGTTTCCTTCTGCGCTAAGTATTGTTTCCAATTCCCCCCCCGTGGGCCGATAAACACCCTATCAATGCCCTTAAATCTCAAAAGGGAGGGGTCACAATTATGTATGAGTCGAAAATGACGTGGTATGGGTTTTAGAGAGCCTACATCTATTGCTTCTTTAGCTTCCTCAATGTCTCGTATATGCTCCCTGACACGTCTTCGTAATTCCCTTGTGGTCATACCCACATATACGAGCCCACAAGGGCATGTCGCGTGATAGATTACTGCCTTAGTTGTACAATTGATGTTATAAGTAATCTTGTAACTCTGACTGCTGTCAAAATTACCAAAATCTTTGGCTATGTCTATGTTCTTGGATGCAACGCATTTGCCACATAGTGAGCAACCCCACGCTGGGCCCTTTGATCCAAAAAGATACTTTGGCTGGTTACCTTTGTGATGGCTGTGGACCAGGTGATCTCGTAAATTACGAGCTCTTCTATAGGTGACCATAGGGCTATTACTTATATACTTAGCTAGAATTTTATCAAGACATAGAACTGGCCAATGTTTTTTCAGAACCTGAAAAATCTCATTGCTACGTGAGTTAAAATTAAGAATGCACCGTACCTTAGGATCTAAGACTCCGCGATTATTGGGCTTATCCTTAATTAAATCACTCCGATTGCTGAATCGGGCTCTTGTATATGCCTTGCAGATGGAATTCTGACTATATGTCATGGGTGCATCGCCACGAGGATCGTCGCGATTGCACATTCTGACTTCTCGCAGCTGAGTTGCTGTTACTTTGTGTTTGGTAATGAGAGAGTTAATTTTACCTAGCTCTTTGCTAAGACTAGGTCCAGCCTCACCCGGCTGCTTTTGATTATGTTCTAATTAGCTTCCTTTATATCCCTGCCAGTCTGGGTGTTAGATGCCGGTGAAAGCATTCATACAGACTGCAGATAGGATCGGTTCTGAGAAGACTTAAGCTAAGAGCTCTTTTGTTGTTCATCCCCTCCTTGCTTATAGTTTATCTCCTAGACCTTTGGTGTTCCCTCTGTGTTTATATGTTGTATGAAAGACAGTATTTACTTTATCCCCTGTCTGTCTCGTTTGTCTATACTGTTTGTTAACCTTTACCTGTCCATTCCCTTTGGTGGTAATCAGGGTCCTTCTAAGGACTAGATTACAGTGGTCAGGGATTAGTAGGAGACAGGGTTTACGCTGGTGGCCTGGACCTCTGTACCATTAACAGTACCTCCAGGTAGAGGGACTAGTCAGGACCCCAGTTTAGGGTCAGCATAGACCCCGGTCCACCTCTAGCCAGAGACTGCGTGAAAAGGATTCAGTATTGACTCACAGGATATTATGTCAGGTAATACTATGCTATATATACATGTTAATGTTACCTACTTATATGTTAGATAGTATGTTGTCCCACTTGATAGATTACTGACATTATATATTTATACATCTGCTAGACAGCGTGACATTTTCACCGGCCATACTAAAAATTCTCCTCAGCTACCATGGATCCAGTAGCCCAGCTTGCCCGGCAGTTGCAGAGATTGTCCATGGAGCTTATGGATATTAAGTCCAAGGTTTTGTCCCCCCCGGAGCAAACCAGATCTGAACCTAAGGTTGCTCTCCCGGACAGGTTCACTGGTGGGCGGGACAAATTTTTTACCTTCCGGGAGGCATGTAAATTGTACTTTCGGCTGCGGCCTCGGTCATCGGGGAGTGAAGAGCAGAGGGTGGGAATTGTCATCTCGCTCTTACAAGGGGACCCTCAATCCTGGGCATTCTCTCTTCCCCGGGCTCCCCGGCCCTCCAGTCAGTAGATCAATTTTTTGCTGCCCTGGGTTTGGTGTATGATGACCCGGATCGGGTCTCCCTTGCTGAAACGAAGTTACGTAGGATACAGCAGGGAGATCGTCCGGCGGAGGAATTTTCTTCTGAGTTCCGTAGATGGGCCACAGATACTCAGTGGAATGACCCAGCTCTTAGGAGCCAGTTTTGTCAAGGGTTATCTGACAAAGTAAAAGACGTTTTGGCTCAGTATGATTCTCCTCCGTCACTGGAGGCTGCTATGGCTCTTGCCATTCGTATTGATAGACGGCTTCGGGGGAGGTGCGAGGTAACTCCGCCCCCTGTTATGACTCCATCCACTACTAAAGTCCCTGATGTTGAGATTCCCCTGGTCTGTTCTGAGGAACCTATGCAGTTGGGAGGGACATCAATTTGTAGGAGGGAATCAGCGGTGCGCCGCAAGACAAGAAGGTGTTTCTTCTGCGGGAGAGAGGGGCATTTTGTTGGGGGGTGTGTCCCTCCCGTGCCTCATTGAGCAAAGGAGTCACAGAAAAACTGTTAATCCCAGGTTGTGTGGTGGGCGACAACCTGGGAGTAGGTATTTCGTCCCCGGGTCCGTCTCAATTTCTCGTGCCTGCGGAGGTGGTGGTTGGTGCGAGAGTTGAGAGGATTTCTGTTCTTCTTGATAGTGGGTCTGGGGCTAATATGGTGGACGCTCGGTTTGCCCAGGTGCAAGGTATGCAACTGAGTGTATTGGCCAAACCGATCCCTATACTTTCTATTGACGCCAGACCTCTCGGTCAAGGTAGCTTTGTACAAGCTGTTCATAGCATAGACCTTCGAGTAGGGGCAATACATAAAGAACGGTTGTCTTGTTATGTGTTGGAGGGTCTTCCTACTCCTATTGTGTTGGGACTTCCTTGGTTGACTAAACATAACCCAGTGATTGATTGGCAATCCAGAAAGATAAGCCAGTGGGGTGAATTTTGCAAGAATAACTGCATGAACACGGTCATCGGTGCGGTCGTGCCTAAGACTTTGCCTCCTTTTCTGGAGGACTTTGGGGAGATGTTCTCAGAGGAGGGGTGTCAAGAGTTACCTCCTCATCGCACGTATGACTGCTCAATAAAATTGCTTCCTGATGCCTTATCTCATAGTGTCCCAGGGGCCGGAAAGACGGATGGCCCGGTTCCTATCATGCAGGAGGGAGTGGTGGTGTCGGCTGTGTGCTCTGAGCTTGAGGAGGAGGTGTTTTGTGCTCGCTCTAAGACCCCACAAACCCGTCCATCTGGGGTTCCTGAGGAGGAACGATTCTCGTCGTCACTTGCTTCAGTTTGGAGAGGAGTGCTGAATGGTCTGAGTGCTATGGGGAACCGTTACAAGCGGAGGTCTGATAGGAGGAGAGTGTTTGGTCCGGACCTAGGTGTGAACGATCTGGTGTGGTTGTCTACCAAGAATATAAAACTCAAGGTTCCCTCCTGGAAACTGGGTCCCAGGTTCATCGGTCCATACAGGATCAGTTCTATAGTTAATCCTGTGGCATTTCGTCTGGACCTCCCTCCTATGTTTAAAATCCACAATGTGTTCCACAAATCGTTGCTTAAAAGGTACGTGGCGCCAGTTATACCGTCGCCTCTGCCTCCTCCTCCGGTGGTGGTCAATGGTAGCTTGGAGTTTCAGGTGTTGAAGATCATTGACTCACGTCTGAATCGTCGGTCCCTTCAGTACCTGGTTCATTGGAAGGGGTATGGTCCTGAGGAGAGGACGTGGGTCCCTGCGTCGGAGGTTAACGCAGATCGATTGGTTCGGACCTTCCACACAACTTACCCGGGCAGACCTGGCCCTGAGGGTCCGGAGGCCCCTCGTAGAAGGGGGGGTACTGTCATGGGTGCATCGCCACGAGGATCGTCGCGATTGCACATTCTGACTTCTCGCAGCTGAGTTGCTGTTACTTTGTGTTTGGTAATGAGAGAGTTAATTTTACCTAGCTCTTTGCTAAGACTAGGTCCAGCCTCGCCCGGCTGCTTTTGATTATGTTCTAATTAGCTTCCTTTATATCCCTGCCAGTCTGGGTGTTAGATGCCGGTGAAAGCATTCATACAGACTGCAGATAGGATCGGTTCTGAGAAGACTTAAGCTAAGAGCTCTTTTGTTGTTCATCCCCTCCTTGCTTATAGTTTATCTCCTAGACCTTTGGTGTTCCCTCTGTGTTTATATGTTGTATGAAAGACAGTATTTACTTTATCCCCTGTCTGTCTCGTTTGTCTATACTGTTTGTTAACCTTTACCTGTCCATTCCCTTTGGTGGTAATCAGGGTCCTTCTAAGGACTAGATTACAGTGGTCAGGGATTAGTAGGAGACAGGGTTTACGCTGGTGGCCTGGACCTCTGTACCATTAACAGTACCTCCAGGTAGAGGGACTAGTCAGGACCCCAGTTTAGGGTCAGCATAGACCCCGGTCCACCTCTAGCCAGAGACTGCGTGAAAAGGATTCAGTATTGACTCACAGGATATTATGTCAGGTAATACTATGCTATATATACATGTTAATGTTACCTACTTATATGTTAGATAGTATGTTGTCCCACTTGATAGATTACTGACATTATATATTTATACATCTGCTAGACAGCGTGACACTATACCCTCGTTCTCTGAATCTTGAGCAGAGGTCGTCAGCCTGTTTTTCAAAGAAGATATCTTTAGAACAAATTCTCCTTGCCCTAAGGTATTGACCGGTCGGTATATTTGACAACAGCTGTCTAGGGTGTTGTGATGTAGCGTGCAGCAAGGTGTTTGCTGCCATGCTCTTACGGTACAAATCAGTATGAAGGTATCCGTTATCATCTATCAAAATAGATATATCCAAAAAATCAATTTGTTGTCGTCCACATTTGTGTGTTAGTTTGACATTGATACTATTGTCATTAAGATATTTAAAGAAAAGATCCAAATCATTCTCCGAGCCCTGCCAAATCAGCAAAACATCATCGATGTAACGCCACTAGGCTACAACCCCGGCACTGAGGGGAATGGCATCGGTCATAAAGATGCCCCTCTCCCACAGCCCCAGGAAAAGGTTAGCGTATGAAGGCGCACAGGACGCTCCCATCGCAGTTCCCTGGAGCTGTAGGAAAAGGGCATCCTTGAAGTAGAAAAAGTTGTGAGTCAGCACAAATTGCAATGACTCAATAATAAACTCACAAAGGACGAAGCATTTCATTGCGAAACGCGCGTCGGGTGTGGTGGACGCCTGGTTTGTAAAGTATTTCCATGTCTCTAGCAACTTAGCTTTTACATGTAATATGTCATATATACATCTTTGCTCTTAGATCTGTGCACATCATTGGGGGCTTAGTACTCTCTAGCATTGGACATGGATTACACCCATGTTAGGGTTGGTTATATTCACAGTGATACATATTCTGTCCAGCTGGGGCTTTTCCTTTGAAACCCCCTTAACTATATCAGGGGTTATTTACGATATGTGCACCTTTTTACTGCTTTAACATAGTTTTGCTATCTTGTTACCTTGTTGGTTATATGACATATGTGTTCTTATTTACTGCCTTACACCAGGTGTTCCACCTTTTTGTGCTGTATTGTGTTGTGGTTTCTTACCCACTTTTTAATATCTTTTACATGTTTTTCTATTATGTGCAATAAAGTTGTATTTTTTTATTATATACATTTTGTAGAGGTCAATTTTTCGGTGTCATATATATGCTTTAATTATCCTCTATATGGGTCTATTATATCGGTGGTGTGTCTCTCACAGTCTTGCCTAAAAACACAGCCATGAATAAAGAATGGTACCAGAATGTCCTCCAAGAGCAACTTCTCCCAACCCTCCAAGAGCAGTTTGGCGATCAACAATGCCTTTTCCAGCATGATGGAGCACCTTGCCACAAAGCAAAGGTGATAACTAAATGGCTCAGGGAACAAAACATAGAGATTTTGGGTCCATGGCCTGGAAACTCCCCAGATCTTAATCCCATTGAGAACTTGTGGTCAATCATCAAGAGACGGGTGGACAAACAAAAACCTAAAAATTCTGACAAAATGAAAGCATTGATTGTGCAAGAATGGACTGCTATAAGTCAGGATTTGGTCCAGAAGTTGATTGAGAGCATGCCAGGGAGAATTGCAGAGGTCCTGAAGAAGAAGGGTCAACACTGCAAATATTGACTTGCTGCATTAACTCATTCTAACTGTCAATATAAGCTTTTGTTACTCATATGTTTGCAATTATTATATTTCTGTCTGTGATAAAAACATCTGTCAAACACACATAAAAACCAGAGGGCAGCAGATCATGTGAAAATATAATATTTGTGTCATTCTCAAAACTTTTGGCCATGACTGTATACTAAGTACAGATCTCCTGTGTATAATGGCATTTATAGTGATAGTATTATGGTTTTTTTTATTACTGATCAGTATTGTAGTATTCAGTCACTGTGTGGTGGTAATATGTGGTCTGGACATGGTGTTGCGGTATTTGTCCCTTGTATGTGCTATTTGGTCACTTTGTGGTGGTAATAAGTGGTCTGGACATGGTGCGGTGGTATTTGTTCCTTGTATGTGATATTATTTGGTTACTGTGTGGTGGTAATATGTTGTTTGGTCATGGTGTGACTGTATTTGTTCCTTGTATGTGGTATTATAGGTCACTATGTGATCTGGACATGGTGTGTGGTTATTTGGTCCTTGTTTGTGGTACTATTGGTCACCATGTGGTGGTAATATCTGATCTGGTCATGTTGCAGTGGTATTTGTTCCTTGTATGTGATAAGATTGGTCATTTTAAAAATTGAAAAATAAATAAAAATATACCTAAATTGTATTGGATATTTTAACAAATATTTAATAGGTTACAGTAGAGCAGAGCCCGGCCAAAAGGGTCTACCGTGTTATGGTGGCGGCTTAAAAAATCTTTTGGCCAAAACAAAAGCTGCCAGCTATATGTGTGATCTGGTGATGGGAACTGTTAATGTGTGAAAGGTGAGAAGTGGAGATTTTCCAAGAGAGAGCGGTGGGACTGTGGACAGTTCGAGGGGAGGAGGCGCCTGGAATAATCTGTTTCAGGTATATGATGACCCCATCACATATGAGTCTGAACAGCCCGGGGCCCTGGCTACCCTTAATCCACCCCTGCCAGCAGGGGCTCCCAGGATTCGTGTGTTCGCCCCAACGCGCGTTTTGGATGCAAACCTTCCTGTGTGTCCTTTGCATACATTCTGTGTATCTTTTTTCATGTGTTACTTGTCCACGTCTCTCTATGCGTGTTGTATTATTTAATAAAAGTGTTATTTTACTCTACTATATTTTGGACTTTATGATCGTTTTTTTTTTTCTTTATCTCCCTTTCATTTTATAGTTGATGATCGGTCCTGATTTACTCCAGCACTTATATTAGAGGGTTCTATGATATAATATGTATTATATGTATATACATATCTTCAAATACACTAATTTCTTTCATGAGCTATTTTTACTATATATTCAGTGTGTGTGTATATATATATATATATATATACATATATATGTATATATATATATACATATATATATATACAGTACAGCCCAAAAGTTTGGACACACCTTCTCATTTAAAGATTTTTCTGTATTTTCATTACTATGAAAATTGTACATTCACACTGAAGGCATCAAAACTATGAATTTTGTAGAATTATTCACATGTGGAATTATATACTTAGCAAAAAAGTGTGTAACAACTGATATTATATCTTATATTCTAGGTTCTTCAAAGTAGCCACCTTTTGCTTTGATGACTGCTTTGCACACTCTTGGCATTCTCTTGATGAGCTTCAAGAGGTAGTCACCGGAAATGGTCTTCCAACAATCTTGAAAGAGTTCCCAGAGATGCTTAGCACTTGTTGGCCCTTTTGCCTTCACTCTGCGGTCCAGCTCACTCCAAACCATCTCGATTGGGTTCAGGTCTGGTGACTGTGGAGGCCAGGTCATCTGGCGTAGCACCCCATCACTCTCCTTCTTGGTCAAATAGCCCTTACACAGCCTGGAGGTGTGTTTGGGGTCATTGTCCTGTTGAAAAATAAATGATGGTCCAACTAAACGCAAAACGGATGGAATAGCATGTCGCTGCAAGATGCTGTGGTAGCCATGCTGGTTCAGTATGCCTTCAATTTTGAATAAATCCCCAACAGTGTCACCAGCAAAGCACCCCCACACCATCACACCTCCTCCTCCATGCTTCACGGTGGGAACCAGGCATGTAGAGTCCATCCGTTCACCTTTTTTGCGTCGCACAAAGACACGGTGGTTGGAACCAAAGATCTCAAATTTGGACTCATCAGACCAAAGCACAGATTTCCACTGGTCTAATGTCCATTCCTTGTGTTCTTTAGCCCAAACAAGTCTCTTCTGCTTGTTGCCTGTCCTTAGAAGTGGTTTCCTAGCAGCTATTTTACCATGAAGGCCTGCTGCACAAAGTCTCCTCTTAACAGAGATTTGTCTGCTGCTAGAACTCGGTGTGGCATTGATCTAGTCTCTAATCTGAGCTGCTGTAAACCTGCGATTTCTGAGGCTGGTGACTCAGATAAACTCAGAAGCAGAGGTGACTCTTGGTCTTCCTTTCCTGGGTTGGTCCTCATGTGAGCCAGTTTCTTTGTAGCGCTTGATGGTTTTTGCAACTGCACTTGGGGACACTTTCAAAGTTTTCCCAATTTTTCAAATTGACTGACCTTCATTTCTTAAAGTAATGATGGCCACTAGTTTTTCTTTACTTAGCTGCTTTTTTCTTGCCATAATACAAATTCAAACAGTCTATTCAGTAGGACTATCAGCTGTGTATCCACCAGCCTTCTGCACAACACAACTGATGGTCCCAACCCCATTTATAAGGCGAGAAATCCCACTTATTAAACCTGACAGGGCACACCTGTGAAGTGAAAACCATTTCCGGTGACTACCTCTTGAAGCTCATCAAGAGAATGCCAAGAGTGTGCAAAGCAGTCATCAGAGCAAAAGGTGGCTACTTTGAAGAACCTAGAATATAAGACATAATTTCAGTTGTTACACACTTTTTTGTTAAGTATATAATTCCACATGTGTTAATTCATAGTTTTGATGCCTTCAGTGTGAATTTACAATTTTCATAGTCATGAAAATACAGAAAAATCTTTAAATGTGGTGTGTCCAAACTTTTGGTCTGTACTGTATATATTAGAAAAAAGTTTTTTTTTGGCATAGACTGCTCACCGCTTTGAAGAAACCAGGAAAACGTCCAGCCTGTGGTTACAATTTGCACAGAAAACGGATTGGGATAAATCCATACTGTTGGTTATAGGGTTAACCTGGTTAAATTAAATCCATTAGAAATCTTTTATACGCACCAGTTAGTTTCTAAAATGGTGACACTCAGAAACTCAGATGGGTTTTCCCTGTGTATACTACATATGCAGTCTTAATTCTTTCCTTAGTTGGACCTGGAGGAAGACACATGTAGTGTTGAAACATGTCGTTCAAAAGAGACTGATTGTATGCAAAATTGCTATTGAAGAAACCTGGAACTTTTTAATGTGTGGCACCCCTGAGGGTCCAGTCGCCACAGAGGTACTGCACCTCAGCCAAAGGTGTGGTAATCTGCTCTCGAGTAAGGAGGGAACACTACACAGAACCCACACATTTACATCCAACACCAGACCTCTCAAGGCTAGGAAGTGGCTGGATAGAGGGTGTGGGTGGAGTAAGTAGAGAAGGGGTGGAGCTAAAGGAAGTGACAGTTAAAAGGAGCAGTCAGTTGGTGCTGGGGACTCGAGCAGTGAGGAGCTCATCCCTAGACCAGAGGACAGAGAGTGAGAGAAATGGAAAGACAGAAAGAGAGAATTTTCTAGAAAGAAGAAGGGGTCTTAGGGGCACGGGAGGTGAGAAACCCACCCATGGCGCCTGAATTCAGCCTGACCAGAGTCGAGCAGAGGGACCAGGTCGCAGTAGGGGAACCGGTCCCCAAGACTAGTGGAGGACTACAAGACTCAGGTATCAAACCGGAGGCTGAGGTATCTGTATGTTCCTCAGCCACCTCCGCAAGTATTCGCCGAAAAGGCAGCCGGATAGGACCAAGGGGGCCTAGAGTATGTCACCCGACAGGATCCGAGGCTGCCAGATTGGGACACTGTGTGCGTGGCGCAGGGCAGGAGAGGTGGTAGCCAGCGCAGGGAGACGGCCATTGGAAGAACACAAAAAGAGAGTTCTGGCAAAGTGTACACCGAACCACCTGAGAGCTGGCTGGGCCACCTACCCGAAGGACACAGCACCCGGCTGGGGATTGTTCAACAACAGTGAGTAAACTGAAAAGACTGCACTCTGCTGTGTTCTCTGAATTATTTACTGCATCATCCGCCCTGCACCATGACTGATACCATCATCTACTTTAAACTCTTCCCTTCCAAGATATCACTCCTCACAGTGACCACAATCAGTCAATGTCCCAGCGTAAGTGGAGTGATGCAGTGATGTAATCGGGCTGCCTGTGACGGGACATTGACATCTGTTGTGAGCCCCTTCTGCTCTGTAGGCCATTGGCTTAAATTGAGCCTACGCAACTGACTGTTTTAGAACAGTAAGACCATGGCTCCCTGCTCTACCGTAGGGTTTAACTATATCGCAACTGAAAAAATAAATGGTCTAATTAATTGTGCATCTCTGTTTAATCTGAAAACTAAATGTTTGTTCTTTAATCTAGAAAAGTAATTAATAATTGATTTTATACTTGAATAGATCACTAATCAATATGATAAATCAGCATTGGGATTATCCAGAGCAGTGATCTGTTGTAAATGTTTTAGAAATGAATTCTGAGCAGAAGCTCCCTCTGGTGGTTACAAACAGTACTGAACCATTCAATGAGGATTGGCAATCAGGAATCACAGACTGGCTGGATATAAGGGAGGTTTCCCCCATCATGGTTGCCGATGATCAATTGTTCTTGTCTCAACATTGTTTCCTGGTTCACTTGGAAGCTTGCTGAGTCTTGCCTCTTCTCCTGCTCTCAGATAAGATATTTTCTGTTTTTTGTTTTTGTGCTTGCCATTTGCATATTTCTCTGCATTTCTGTGAGGTTGGCCAGGTTCCCCTCCCCGGGGGGCTTGGGCTCTTCTCGGTTCCTCTGGAGCCATTGTTGTTTGTTCATTTGCCTTTTCCAGTTTTTTCAGTGGCTGCGGCTTAGTTTTGTTACACCAGAGAACTAATTTAGGTGGTAGAGGTCGTGTGATCCCAGGTGTTTTTGCAATCAGTAGCGTTGGCTTTTTTTAGGTTTTTTTTGGATTGCAGTAAGTATCCTTCCTATCCTTTTCTGTCTAGGCAGATTGAGCCCCAGCGTTTGCTCATACTATTTTCTGTCTGTGTCTGTATTTCCTCTTGTCTAACCACCATTACATGTTTGGGGGCTTCCTATGTTCTTTGGGGATCTGCTCCGGGGCAGATAGCTTTTTTCTCTTTCTATCTTTAGGTGTAGTTAACCTCTCAGGCTGTGACGAGGCGTCTAGAACCAACGTAGGAACGCTCCACGGCTGCCTTTAGTTGTGGTGGTTAGTCAGGGTACTGCAATCCAGAAGATTCCAACCTCTCTGGTGTATTGCCGTTTTTGCCTGCTCTCCTCAGCTACCAAAACATAACAGTATCACCGGCCTAACTGAAAATTATATTGTACTCACAGAAGGGAAAAATAGTGTGGAAACAAAAAAGGTTGTCAGAGTTGTCAGAGATTTTTTTTTTTCTGTTTGTTGCATTTTTTCCCTCTTTTTCTCTGGGTACTGAGGAGGATGGAGTTTGCACAGGTGTGGATCAGCTTGCCACTGAGGTTCGGAGTATTGCTACCTATCTTGCTAGGTTACCAGTTGTGGAACCAAGGATCCCCATGCCAGATTTCTTTGGGAGATCGAGCTAAATTTCTGAATTTCAAAAATAACTGTAAGTTGTTTTTTGCCTTAAAACCTAAGTCCTCAGGGAACGCAGCACAGCAAGTTCAAATTGTCATCTCTCTCCTGCGCGGTGATCCTCAGGATTGGGCTTTTTCCCTGACACCTGGGGACCCTGTTTTGAGTAATGTTGATGCATTTTTTCTGGCTCTGGGGTTATTGTACGATGAACCTAATGTCACTGATCAAGCTGAAAAAACTTGTTGGCATTAAATCAGGGGCTTGAGGAAGCTGAGTTGTACTGTCAGAAATTCCGAAAGTGGGCAGTCCTGACCAAATGGAATGATGATGCTTTGGCAGCCCTTTTTCGGAAGGGTCTGTCAGAGAATGTAAAAGATGTTATGGTGGGTTTCCCTGCTCCCTCTGGTCTCAATGATTCTATGTCATTAGCGATTCAAATTGACAGACGTTTGCGTGAGCGTAGAAGTATGCGTGGAATAGTATTGCCTTGTGAACCAGCTTCTGAACCCATGCAGTGTGATAGAGTGGCTTCTGGGGCACAGTGTCATGAGTTTCGAAAACGCAATGGGTTATGTTTCTACTGTGGTGATGACTCTCATGCTATTTCAGTCTGCCCTAAGCGGGGAAGACGTTTTGCACGCTCAGTTGTCTTGGGTAGTGTTCAGACTAAATTTCTGTTGACTGTTACCCTGATTTGCTCCCTGTCCACATTTTCTGATCAGGCTTTTGTTGATTCGGGAGCAGCTATTAACCTGATGGATTTTGATTTTGCTAAACGTTGTGGGTTTCCCTTGATACCCCTACGGAAGTCTATTCCCCTACTGGGGATTGATTCTACCCCTTTGGCTGAGAATAAACCCAGTTCTCTACTCAGCTGATAATGAGGGTTGAACCTGATCATCAGGAGAGTTGCAAATTTTGGTGCTGTATAATCTGCATGACATTATTGTACTAGGTTTCCCTTGGTTACAGTCTCATAATCCTGTTTTGGATTGGAAATCTGTGTCTGTAACCAGTTAGGGCTGCCAATGTGTTAATGCCAACACTCCTGTTTGTTCTGCCTCTCCCCAGGCTCAAGATGTTCCTGACTTTTTGACTGATTTTTCTGATGTGTTTAGCGAAAGTAAATCTGCATCCTTGCCCCCCATAGGAGCTATGACTGCGCTATTGAATTAGTGCCTGGTAGTAAATTCCCTAAAGGTCGCCTTTTTAACTTGTCTGTACCTGAACATGACACTATGCGGTCTTATATTAAGGAGTCATTGGAGAAGGGTCATATCAGACCATCCTCTTCACCCTTGGGTGCCGGTTTTTTCTTTGTGGCCAAAAAGGATGGTTCATTAAGGCCGTGTATTGATTATCGTCTCTTGAACAATATCACTGTGAAATATCAATATCCGTTACCCTTGATTTCTGACCTGTTTTCCAGGGTGAAAAGTGCTAGTTGGTTTACCAAGCTTGACCTCAGGGGGGCGTACAACCTTATTCGCATTAAGCACGGGGATGAATGGAAGATGGCGTTTAATACCCCAGAGGGGCATTTTGAGTACCTAGTGATGCCCTTTGGGCTCACTAATGCTCCTTCCGTCTTCCAGTCCTTCATGAATGACATTTTCAGGGATTTTGTGGATAAATTTCTGATTGTTTATTTGGATGATATCTTGATTTTTTCCAATGACTGGGACTCTCATGTGAAACATGTTCGGACTGTGTTCCAGATTTTGAGAGAGAATGCTCTGTATGTGAAGGGATCAAAGTGTCTTTTTGGCGTACAGAGGATCTCATTTCTGGGATTCATTTTGTCTCCATCTGTTATTGAAATGGACCCGGTCAAGGTTCAGGCCATCTGTGATTGAGTCCAACCTACTTCATTAAAGGCTCTTCAGAGATTCTTGGGTTTTGCCAATTTTTATCGCAAATTTATTGGTAATTTCTCTGTTATTGTTAAACCATTGACTGATTTGACCAAAAAGGGTTCTGATGTGGTGAATTGGCCTCCTAAGGCAGTCTCTACGCTTCAGGAACTTAAACAGAGATTCACTTCTGCTCCTGTTCTACGGCAGCCTGATGTTTCTCTGCCATTTCAGGTGGAGGTTGATGCCTCTGAAATTGGGGCAGGTGCCGTTTTGTCCCAAAGAGATCCTGAGACCTCTAAAAGTAACCCTTGTGCTTTTTTCTCTCGAAAATTTTCTCCAACTGAACGTAATTATGACGTGGGTAATCGGGAGTTATTGGCCATGAAATGGGCTTTTGAAGAGTGGAGACATTGGCTGGAGGGAGCCAAACATCAGGTGGTGGTCCTCACGGACCATAAGAATCTGGTTTATCTGGAATCAGCCAAGCGACTTAATCCTAGACAGGCCAGGTGGGCCTTGTTTTTCACACGTTTTGATTTTGTGGTTTCCTTTCTTCCTGGCACTAAGAATGTTAAGGCGGATGCCCTCTCGAGGAGTTTCCTTGTGGACTCTCCTGAGTTATCTGATCCTGCTGTTATTTTGAAAGAGGGTGTAGTTCTTTCCGCCATCTCGCCAAATTTGAGACTGGCTCTGGAAGGGTGTCAGGAGGATAAACCCGAGCGCTGCCCTGTTGGGAAATTGTTTGTCCCAGACCAGTGGAAGAAGAGTGTGATGTCTGAGATTCATTGTTCCGCGTTGGCCGGTCATCCCGGAATTTTTGGTACCAGAGACTTGGTGAGTCAGTCCTTTAGGTGGCCTACTTTGTCTCGTGACGTCAGGGAGTTTGTGCAGTCCTGTGGGACTTGCTCTCGCTCCAAGCCTTGCTCTCGCTCTAGTGGTTTGTTGATGCCATTGCCTGTGCCCAAGAGACCATGGACCCATATCTCTATGGATTTTATTTCCGACCTCCCTGTTTCTCAGAGAATGACCGTTATCTGGGTGATTTGTGATAGGTTTTTCAAGATGATACATCTTGTGCTACTACCTTACCTAAGTTGCCTTCCACCTCCGAATTGGTGCCTTTGTTCCTTCAGCACGTGGTTCGGTTACACGGCATTCCTGAGAACATTGTGTCTGACAGAGGAGTCCAGTTTGTTTACAGATTTTGGAGGACTTTTTGTTCTAATCTTGGTGTTCAATTGTCTTTCTCCTCTGCTTTCCATCCTCAGACCAATGGACAAACTGAGAGAACAAACCAGACATTGGAGACTTATCTGAGATGCTTTGTGTCTGCTGATCAAGATGACTGGGTCTCTTTTTTGCCTTTGGCTGAGTTTGCTCCTAATAATAGGGCAAGCTCTGCCACTTTGATGTCTCCATTTTTCTGCAATTTTGGGTTTCACCCTCGATTTTCTTCGGGACAGACGGAGGCTTCTGTCTGTCCGGGTGTTGACTCTGTTGTGGAGCGTATGCAGCAGATTTGGGACCAGGTAGTGGAGAGGTTGTCCCTCTCTCAGGAGAAGGCCCAGCGGTTTGCCAACCGGCATAGGACTGATGGTCCTCGGTTTAAAGTGGGGGACTTGGTCTGGTTGTCCTCAAGAAATATCCCTATGAGAGTTGCATCTCCTAAGTTTAAGCCTAGGTTCATTGGACCTTATAAGATCATAGAGATTCTTAATCCTGTTTCCTTTCGTTTACTTCTTCCAGGGACATTTAAGATCCATATCGTGTTCCACAAGTCCTTATTGAAGAGGTTTGACGAGTCAGTGGTTCCTATGACTGAGCCTCCTGACCCTGTTTTGGTTGAGGGCAATCTGGAGTATGTGGTTGAGAAAATATTGGATTCTCGTTTTTCTAGACGAAAACTCCAGTATTTGGTTAAGTGGAGAGGTTATGGTCAGGAGGACAATTCTTGGGTGTTTGCTTCGGACATCCATGCTAGGAAACATCCGTGCGTATCACAGAGCTCATCTTGATCGACCTGGTTGCACAAATGAGGGTTCGGTGACCCTCCTCAAGGGGGGGGTACTGTTGTGAATGTTTTAGAAATGAATTCTGAGCAGAAGCTCCCTCTGGTGGTTACAAACAGTACTGAACCATTCAATGAGGATTGGCAATCAGGAATCACAGACTGGCTGGATATAAGGGAGGTTTCCCCCCATCATGGTTGCCGGTGATCAATTGTTCTTGTCTCAACATTGTTTCCTGGTTCACTTGGAAGCTTGCTGAGTCTTGCCTCTTCTCCTGCTCTCAGATAAGATATTTTCTGTTTTTTGTTTTTGTGCTTGCCATTTGCATATTTCTCTGCATTTCTGTGAGGTTGGCCAGGTTCCCCTACCCGGGGGGCTTGGGCTCCTCTCGGTTCCTCTGGAGCCACTGTTGTTTGTTCATTTGCCTTTTCCAGTTTTTTCAGTGGCTGCGGCTTAGTTTTGTTACACCAGAGAACTAATTTAGGTGGTAGAGATCGTGTGATCTCAGGTGTTTTTGCAATTAATAGCGTTGGCTTTTTTTAGGGTTTTTTTTGGATTGCAGTAAGTATCCTTCCTATCCTTTTCTGTCTAGGCAGATTGGGCCCCAGCGTTTGCTCATACTATTTTCTGTCTGTGTCTGTATTTCCTCTTGTCTAACCACCATTACATGTTTGGGGGCTTCCTATGTTCTTTGGGGATCTGCTACGGGGCAGATAGCTTTCCTCTTTCTATCTTTAGGTGTAGTTAACCTCTCAGACTGTGACGAGGCGTCTAGGACCAACGTAGGAACGCTCCACGGCTGCCTTTAGTTGTGGTGGTTAGTCAGGGTACTGCAATCCAGTAGATTCCAACCTCTCTGGTGTATTGCCGTTTTTGCCTGCTCTCCTCAGCTACCAAAACATAACAGTGATCACTTTTATGGTATTTTTAAAAAAATATGGATTTATTGTAAAGTATGATGCAATAGGCCAAGATATGGTGTTGCTCTTAAGGTTGTCTACCTCCATCTGAAGCAGTTTTGGTTCAGTAGAAAGTGATCAATATCTGGATGTCTGACATAGAATATGACAATGTTATTTAATGAGCAATAATTGAATTATTACATCATTCATAGTATGTCAAACCAAACCAAAAAGCAGTAACAAGTGTGAATATGTTTTATTTGACCTCTTCAATTTGCTTCTCTTGAACACACAATGTCCAATATTTGTTCAGAAAAACCATTCTTAATTCAGCGTAAGCCTTCCTTTAGCATGCAAAGTAGTTAACACTAGAAATGTGGCGAGGCCAAATTGGAACAGCAGCACTTATGTATATAAATTAAAAGGGGCCTCTTTTAACAGCTTTTCTTCCTTATTTTAAGAGACTGCCAACATCAAAGACAGGATTATGGAGAAAGATGAAAAACCTTCTAATGCCCACGATTGAAGATATGCAGGGTTGCAGGTGCACTTGGTTGGCAAAATTATATATATATATATATATTTAGGTTCATAGTTTTGTTTTCAGGCTTTGAAGTAAAATTCCCCCCAAACTAAATTTCAAATGCAGTCTCTGTATCTGAATGTATTAGATGTATTAGCATGTATACACATGACTGACACTTGAGAACTACTGTCATGTAAAATACGTTTTCTCTAGTCAATCTATCAAGCTAATCTGTTAGCTAAGAGGGTTATAAGAAATAATTGACACTGTAATCTTAGGAAAATGAAGTAATCGCTGCATTAGGAAATGTATGCATTCAGTGAATTCACTTTCATAAAATGAGGCTGGCTGCATGTTAACAGACTTGAGTGAGTAATTGCCTTTCTGTTTCACCTAAAGCATTATATAAATATATTAATAAGTTAACAGTCTGTTTGTTAAGTGTAAGTGGCATTACCCAACAGTCTGCACAGTTCATAGCCATAAATATTCACTGAGGTTATAGCTCAATGGATATTGATCTGAAATCTGGGATCTTTTTTTAGATAGACAGATACATATGGGATAGATAATAGATAGATTGATTGATAGATAGATAGATAGATAGATATGGGATAGATAGATAGATAGATAGATAGATAGATAGATAGATAGATAGATAGATAGATAGATAGATAGATAGATAGATAATAGATAGATAGATATGGGATAGATAGATAGATATGGGATAGATAGATAGATATGGGATAGATAGATAGATAGATAGATAGATAGATAGATAGATAGATAGATAGATAGATAGATAGATAGACAGAAATTAGATAGATAGATAATTAAGAAAATTTGGCAGCACTACCAAAAGAAGCCGGGTGCAGTAAAACCTGTTAAGGTGATATCCAAACCTCCAAAATAAAAAATCTGAAAAAACAGGCAGCACTCCAAAAATTAAAGTGAAAAACCATGGTTTTACTGATCCATTAGCATCTGCCGAAATGTTGCTGCTAATGGATCAGTAAAGCCACGGTTTTTCACTTTAATTTTTGGAGTGCTGCCTGTTTGTTTCTGATTTTCTAGATAGATAGATATGGGATAGTAATAGATAGATAGATATGAGATAGATAGATTCAAAAAAATTGAACAGCACAGCACTATGTTAGCGGGTGCTCAAGCCTCCCCAGTAATTCATCCTATACTTGCCAAAAGTCCATAAAGAAGAAAAATAGGAAGGCAGCACTCCATAAGTATTTCAGGTGCTTGAAAAAGGCTCAGTGTGAGCCAAAACGTCGCTGCGCCACATGAGTCTGAATAAAATCCACTTTTTCACCTGAAATACTTATGGAGTGCTGCCTTCCTTTTTTCTTCCATAGATAGATAGATAGATAGATAGATGGAAAAATAAATAGATAGATAGCTATCTCGATAGCTATCTAGATAGATAGGAATCCAAAAATTAGGAGCAGCACACCGTTTCTTGTGAAAATAGAGAGCTATTTTATTTAGCCCATGATGGCGACGTTTCGGTCCATATAAATGAACCTTTCTCTTATATGGACCGAAACATCGCCATCATGGGTTAAATAAAATAGCTCTCTATTTTCACAAGAAACAGTGTGCTGCTCCTAATTTTTGGATTCCTGTATTAAGAGGTTTGGTACTTGCTTGTGGGAGCTTTAAGCACCCTGACTCTTTTACTCTAACTGAACTGTGCTGATCTAAATTTCATGTTTCTACCGTGTTTCCCCGAAAGTAAGACAGTGTCTTACTTTCTTTTTATCCCCAAAAGCCCCACTATGTCTTACTTTCGGGGTATGTCTTATATTGAAAAAAAATTACCTGTATCTAACCCAGTGTGATACAGTACCACCTGCTGTATTTAATCCAGTGTGACACCTGCTGATACCCACTGGGTTACATACAGCAGATGATACCCCAGTATGCCAGTGTATATGTTTTACTGATGTATGATTAATACTGTGTAGGGAATCTACCACCAGAAAAACTCACCTGAGTTTTTCTGCAGCCGCCTTCCGTCACGGGCTCCGGCTCCCTGCAGCCACTGGTCCCGCCGCGCTGCGTCGCTCCGTTTGCCCGCAGTCCCGGGCTGAAGTTCTCGCGCGCTCTATTTAAATTTCTTCTTCGGTCCCGAAACGTCATCACGTTGGTCACTCACGTGACCGGAGGCCGCAGTGATAGACAGTTCTCTCTAGCCTCCGGTCACGTGAGTGACCAACGTGATGACGTTTCGGGACCGAAGAAGAAATTTAAATAGAGTGCGCGAGAACTTCAGCCCGGGACTGCGAACGGAGCGACGGAGGACGGCGGGACCAGCGGCTGCAGGGAGCCGGAGCCCGTGGCGGAAGGCGGCTGCAGAAAAACTCAGGTGAGTTTTTCTGGTGGTAGATGGCAGATGCGGCGACGTATGGAGAGGGGGATGGTGCGGACGTGGGCAGGAAGCGGCGCGCAGCTAGATGAGAGGGAGGCGGCAATACCCCCGTGTTTCCCCGAAAGTAAGACATATGTCTTATTTTCGGGGTACGGCTTATATTAGCCGACCCCTCTGAAACTCCCGATACGTCTTACAATCGGGGGTGTCTTACTATCGGGGAAACACGGTATGTCTAGATAGATACAGTGCCTACAAGTAGTATTCAACCCCCTGCAGATTTAGCTGGTTTGATAAGATGCAAATAAGTTAGAGCCTTCAAACTGCAAACGAGAGTAGGATTTATTAACAGAAGCATAAATCTTACTAAACAAAAAGTTATGTTGCTCAGTTGAATTTTAATAAATTTTAAACATAAAAGTGTGGGTCAATTATTATACAACCCCTATGTTTAATATTTCATGGAATAACCCTTGTTTGCAATTACAGCTAATAATCATCTTTTATAAGACCTGATCAGGCCGGCACAGGTCTGTGGAGTTATCTTGGCCCACTCCTCCATGCAGATCTTCTCCAAGTTATCTAGGTTCTTTGGGTGTCTCATGTGGACTTTAATCTTGAGCTCCTTCCACAAGTTTTCAATTGGGTTAAGGTCAGGAGACTGACTAGGCCACTCCAACACCTTGACTTTTTCCCTCTTGAACCAGGCCTTGGTTTTCTTGGCTGTGTGCTTTGGGTCGTTGTCTTGTTGGAAGATGAAATTACGACCCATCTTAAGATCCTTGATGGAGGAGCGGAGGTTCTTGGCCAAAATCTCCAGGTAGGCCGTGCTATCCATCCTCCCATGGATGCGGACCAGATGGCCAGGCCCCTTGGCTGAGAAACAGCCCCACAGCATGATGCTGCCACCACCATGCTTGACTGTAGGGATGGTATTCTTGGGGTCGTATGCAGTGCCATCCAGTCTCCAAACGTCACGTGTGTGGTTGGCACCAAAGATCTCGATCTTGGTCTCATCAGACCATAGAACCTTGAACCAGTCTGTCTCAGAGTCCTCCAAGTGATCATGAGCTAACTGTAGACGAGCCTTGACATGACGCTTTGAAAGTAAAGGTACCTTACGGGCTCGTCTGGAACGGAGACCATTGCGGTGGAGTACGTTACTTATGGTATTGACTGAAACCAATGTCCCCACTGCCATGAGATCTTCCCGGAGCTCCTTCCTTGTTGTCCTTGGGTTAGCCTTGACTCTTCGGACAAGCCTGGCCTTGGCACGGGAGGAAACTTTCAAAGGCTGTCCAGGTCGTGGAAGGCTAACAGTAGTTCCATAAGCCTTCCACTTACGGATGATGCTCCCAACAGTGGAGACAGGTAGGGCCAACTCCTTGGAAAGGGTTTGTACCCCTTGCCAGCCTTGTGACCCTCCACGATCTTGTCTCTGATGGCCTTGGAATGCTCCTTTGTCTTTCCCATGTTGACCATGTATTAGTGCTGTTCAAAAGTTTGGGGAGGGTCTTAAATAGTCAGAAAAGGCTGGCAAAAGAGATCATTAATCGACACATGTGAAGCTCATTATTCTTGGTGCCTGAACTACTTCTTAATACTTTAGGGGGACCAAACAGAATTCTTGTGGTTTGAGGGGTTGAATAATAAATGACACTCTGAATTAACTTTTAACGTTTTTTAAAAAAAAATAAAAAATAATTAAAAAAATTTTTGCTGCAGTGCATTTCCCACTTCCAGGCTGATCTACAGTACAAATGTCACAATGCCAAGTTAATTCCGCATGTGTCAACCAGCTAAATCTGCAGGGGGTTGAATACTACTTGTAGGCACTGTATCTAGCCTCAATAAGCCATCCCATGACCCGAGCGCTATGTTCAGCTATCGCCCCACCCATATCTTTGCTCCTATTTGCTTCCAAACTCCTTGAGCAGCACTTCCATGCTGAACTTTACTCTCACTTTGCATCTAACTTGCTCTTGGACAAACTACAATACAATTATTCCCACCATTCCACTGAGACTGCCCTGATCAAACTTACTATCGACTTACTTACAGCCAAAGCTAACAGACAGTTCTCTATACTCCTCGTTCTAGACCTGTCCTCTGCCTTCGACACAGTTGACCACTGCCTCCTACTACAGATCCTCTCTTCCTTTTGTGTCAAAGACCTTGCCCTATCCTGGATCTCGTCATATCTTACCAACCACACATTTAGCGTTTCCTACTCACACACTACCTCCTCATCTCGCCCCCTTAAGGCTCTGTTCTAGGACCCCTTCTCTTCTCAATCTATACCCTTGGCCTGGGACAACTCATAAGGTCATATGGCTTCCAGTACCATCTATATGCTGATAACACTCAGATCTACCTCTCTGGCCCAGATGTCACCTCTCTGCTCTCCAGAATCCCAGAGTGTCTATCAGCCATATCCTCCTTCTTCTCCTCTCGCTTCCTCAAGCTCAATGTGGACAAATCTGAACTAATTATCTTTCCTCCATCTCGCATACCTTCCCTACCTGATCTATCACAATAAATTTAATCACACTTTCCCCAGTCCCAGAAATCCGCTGCCTCGGAGTAACCCTTGACTCTGGCCAGTCCTTCAAACAGCACATCCAAGCTCTCGCCACCTCCTGTCGCCTCCAGCTCAAAAATATTTCCATAATCCATCCTTTCCTCAACCCTCAATCTACCAAAATGCTTGTGCATGCCCTAATCATCATCTCCCGCCTTGACTACTGCAACATCCTCCTCTGTGGCCTATCTTCTAACACTCTCGCACCCCTCCAGTCCAGTCCTTAACTCTGCTGCCCGACTAATTAATCTCTCTGCTCGCTACACTCCTGCTTCCACTCTTTGCAAATCCCTTCACTGGCTCCCAATTTCCCAGCGTATCCAGTTTAAACTACTAATACTGACCTACAAAGCCATCCATAACCTTTCTCCTCCGCATATTTCCGAACTAGTCTCTCAATATCTTCACGTAATCTCCGGTCCTCCCAAGACCTCCTTCTCTCCTCCACACTTATTAGCTCCTCACCCAATCGCCTCCAAGATTTCTCCCGAATATCCCCCATCCTCTGGAATTCTGTGCCCCAACACATCCGGTTATCCACCACATTTTGATCATTCAGACAGAACCTGAAAACCCATCTCTTCAAAAAAGTTTACAACCTGTAATGACCACGTGGCCATCTCAACACCATCGGCGCTACTGCAACCTCAACCTACTGTCTCCTTCCCCATAATCCTGTAGAATGTAAGCCTGCAAAGGCAGGGTCCTCTTCCCTCTGTACTAGTCTGTCATTATTAGTTTGTTTACTGTAAGTGCTATTTGTATTTTGATGTAAACCAGTCTCATGTACAGCACCATGGAATTAATGGTGCTATATAAATAAATAATAATAATAATAGATAAAATATGGAGATAGATAGATAGATAGATAGATAGATAGATAGATAGATAGATAGATAGATAGATAGATAGATATGGGATACAGTGGGTATGGAAAGTTTTCAGACCTCATTAAATTTTTCACTCTTTGTTTCATTGCATCCATTTGAAGAGCCTTGGTGGGAGAGGTAAAGAAGAACCCCAATCTCACTGTGGCTGAGCTCCACAGATGCAGTAGGGAGATGGGAGAAAGTTCCACAAAGTCAACTATCACTGCAGCCCTTTACCTACTACTTTATGGCAGAGTGGCTCGACAAAAGCCTCTTCTCAGAGCAAGACATATGAAAGCCTGCATAAAGTTGCTAAAAACACATGAAGTACTTCCAGACTATGAGACATACGATTCTCTGGTCTGATGAGATGAAGATAGAACTTTTTGGTGATAATTCTAAGCGGTATGTGTGGAGAAACCCAGGCACTGCTCATCACCTGCCCAATACAATCTCAACAGTGAAACATGGTGGTGGCAGCATCATGCTATGGGGCTGTTTTTCAGCTGCAGGGACAGGATGACTGGTTGCAATTAAAGGAAACATGAGTGTGGACAAGTACAGAGATATCCTGGATGAAACCTCTTCCAGAGTACTCTGGACCTCAGACTTGGCCAAAGGTTCACCTTCCAACAAGGCAATGACCCTAAGCACACAGCTAAAATAACAAAGGAGTGGCTTCAGAACAACTCTGTGACCATTCTTGACTGGCCCAGCCAGAGCCCTGACCTAAACCCAATTGAGCATCTCTAGAGAGACCTGAAAATGGCTATCCACCATCGTTCACCATCCACCCTGACAGAACTGGAGAGGATCTGCAAGGAAGAATGGCAGAGGATCCACAAATCCAGGTGTGAAAAACTTGTTGCATCATTCCTAAGAAGACTCAAGGCTGTACTAGCTCAAAAGGGTGCTTCTACTCATTAATGAGCAAAGGGTCTGAATACTTACAAGAGTGGTCAAAATTATTTGTACCCCTCGTTAAATGACAGAAAAACCCAGAATGGTGACAGTAATAATTGAATCTGGCAAAAATAATAAATAAAAAATCTATGAAAATGAACAAATGAAATTCAGATATTGCTTTTCAACCATGCTTCCACAGAATTTAAAAAAAATAAAACTCCTGAAATAGGCCTGGACAGAAGTGATGGTACCCTTAACTTAATATTTTGTTGCACAACCTTTTGAGGCAATCACTGCAATCAAACTATTCTTGTAACTGTCAATGAGACTTCTGCACCTCTCGACTGGTATTTTGGCCCACTCCTCAAGAGCAAACTGCTCCAGTTGTCTCATGTTTGAAGGTTGCCTTTTCCAGATGGCATGTTTCAGCTCTTTCCAAAGATGCTCAATAGATGCTCAATAGGATTTAGGTCAGGGCTCATAGAAGGCCACTTCAGAATAGTCTAATGTTTTCCTCAGCCATTCTTTGGTGTTTTTAGCTATGTGTTTTGGGTCATTATCTTGTTGCAAGACCCATGACCTGTGACTCAGAACAAGCTTTCTGACACTGGGCGGCACATTTCTCTCTAGAATCCCTTGATAGTCTTGATATTTCATTGCACACTGCACAGATTCTAGGCAACTTGTGCCAGTTACAGCAAAGCAGCCCCAGAACATAACAGAGCCTCCTTCATGTTTCACAGTAGGGACAGTGTTCTTTTCTTGATATGCTTCATTTTTCAGTCTGTGAACATACAGTAGAGCTGATGTGACTTGCCAAAAAAGTTCCATTTTTGTCTCATCTGTCCATAGGACATTCTCCCAGAAGTGTGGCTTGCCAAAATGTATTTTGGCAAATTCCATTCTGGCTTTTTATGATTTTTTTTCAACAATGGTGTCCTCCTTGGTCGTCTCCCATGCAGTCCACTTTGGCTCATACAACAACGGATGGCGCGATCTGACACTGATGTTTCTTGAGTTTGAAGTTCACCTTTAATCTGTTTTGAAGTTTTTCTGGGCTCTTTTGTTACCATTCATATTATCTGTCTCTTTGATATGTCTACAATTTTCCTCCTGCGGCCACATCCAGGGAGGTTGGCTACAGTCCTATGGAGCTTAAATTTCTGAATAATATCTGCAACTGTAGTCACAGGAACATCAAGCTGCTTGGAGATGGTCTTATAACTTTTACCTTTAACATGTTTGTCTATAATTTTCTTTCTAATCTCCTGAGACAACTCTTTCCTTCGCTTCCTCTGGTCCATGTTTAGTATGATGCACACCATGTCACCAAACAGCACAGTGAATATCTGTGGCCCTCTATATAGGCCCATTCACTGATTCCAAGATTGTAGACACCTGTGATGCTAATTGGTGGACACACCTTGATATAACATGTCCCTTTTGTCACATTATTTTCAGGGGTACCATGATTTCTGTCCAGGCCTATCTCATGAGTTTTATTTTATTTTTTAATTCTGTGGAAGCATGGTTGAAAAGCAATGTCTGACTTTCATTTGTTCATTTTCATAGACTTTTTATTTATTATTGATTTATTATTATTTTTGTCAGATTCAAGTTATTTCTGTCAGCATTGTGGGTTTTTCTGTCATTAAACAAGAGGTACCAACAACTTTGACCACGTGTGTATAGGGTAGACACTGGTGGAGGTGATCTGACTGGAGCTGTTAGGACCCAGCAGCTCTGTTTTATCAGACGGACACCCGGTGATCATGTGATCACTCACTGAGCGCTATGTGTAGTAGACTGCAAAGTCAAGAGCTATATCAGGAGGCAGGTATTCGCAGGAGGAGCAAAGGACACTGCTGAGTGTCTTCAGACCAGGGTTGCAACTTGCCTTTTTTGTTTTTCTGGACCACTTAGCAAAAAATGACAGACAATATTTTTTACGGACCCTTTGGAAAACCATAATAAATTAATGTGAATGTAAGTGATACATGTCTACAACCCATAATTCTGATATGAAGACATTAGCTGTATATATTTTAATCTATAAAGTGATGATAATTACAGTAAAAATAAGTTTCTTCAGATCATAGGAAGAGTAGAGGGACACACAATAGTTGTCTGGACATGAGATAGAAGAGAGGATGAAAGGACAACTGGGATTTCAAGGAGGTCATGATAAAATAAATAAATGTTGATACATACCAGTGACAAAGTTTAAATGACTATTTTGTAATATAAAAAAGGTTGCTTGCATCAATTCTTATTAATTGACTTTCATGAACAGGAAAGTGTTCATCACAATGGATAATTGTATGGGAGATATGCATTACAGAGGTGCATGTCCTCATTGAAATAAACCTGGAGTAATGCTCTAGTACACATAGTACTAAGAGGGCATAAACAGCCATGTTAGGGCCAGATCTCTTTGTGAGCAGCTGAAGAGTTAGGGAGGGAAGGCTACTTGCCATATCTCCATGTCTGGGTGTGGTTCACATTGTAAAATGGGACCTGTTTATCTGACACATGGTTCTGTGCAGACCTCCTGGATTGTGTGACTTTGCAAAGGGACTAAGAAGCTGGACTCTAAGCCAGGCAGGTGAACCCACACTATTGTATGGACTGTTTATTTTATGTTCACTTTGTGCCGGACAAGGGCTGTATTTAAGTTTTCCTGTGATGTGGTTTATGAGGACTGAAATAAACCAGCCAGACTTTTAAGTCAAAACGGTTCCTGTGATACCTCATGTGATGAAGGAACAGCCACCATCTTGGATATGGCCTGTTCCAGCCGCCATTTTGTCTGTTCCCAGGTGCTATTTTGTCTGAATTCACAGATTCACAGCAGCTAACTGCTGTAATTCCACATGGCTTTAGGCATATTGAAGACAATAGGGTTTAGTCTCCCCTGTGAATAACCAGGTCTTTTAGTATGCTAAGTAGGTCAGGCCAAAAACAAGACTTCAAAGGTGGAGTCTGGAGCCACATCAGCATGGGGCCTGGAGATTCCTGGGGGCTTGAATTAGATTATTCCTGCCAGCTAGACACAGAAAACACATCCATTGTATCTCCCAGCCACGACGGCTCCATTTTAGGATTATGAATTATGAGCACATCTTTGTAGGTACAGACTCATAAGAAATATCTGCGTGATCCTGCGGATCTCGGGCATCTGACAGTTCAACTCCTGAGTCGGAGATGACTCAGGGGCCTGAGATATAGAGATTGGCCCTCCACAGAGACCCAATCAGGCCTGGTTTGATCTCCACGCGACATGCAAAACATACTGCATCCGCTGGTACCTCTCGTGTCCTTATCCGATCGTCCTGGAGAAAGTTAACCCCTTTCTTAGATATTGTGAATATTGTGGGAGCTAAGGGTGGAGATTATCAGCCCACCCTCGGACACCAAGGGGAGGGACCTAGCAGGTTTAAGAACTGTGAGCGGACGGCAGACTCTCTCTATTCTCACAGAAGCCAAGATGATGAAGATCTAAGAAGGAACAAGGGACAGATCTGCCAAGGGAGCAGTGGCACACGTTTTGGGGGACTGTCCAGCAACTAAGATTCTCACCTGTGGATCGCAGAGCTCCCTGCCTCCACATGCAATCTACAACCTGGTAATATTGACCTCTAGCTTAATACCTCTTAGCCTTGTACCATTATTGTTGTATTTTACTCTGACTGCAAATCCACTGTAATTCTGTTGTATAGCTTACTGTATATTTCTGTAATTACCTAGTGCACCTTAAGGCAATTAAACCATAAAATTAATTTTGGGCTGATGCTTTTTACTCTGATCACGAATCTTAGAATACCCAGTGGGTAACATTGGTGACGTGGAAGGAAGGGGGTTTCCTTCACACCTCATATCGCTCACAAGTGAGTATAGTTGTTACAAAAGTTAACCCCTTTATTCCATCAGACGTACTATTCCGTCCATGTGACCCTGGACCTAATTCCCATGGACGGAATAGTACGTCATGGGCGATCAGCTGCGCTACCGGAGGGAGCGCAGCTGATCGCCGCCGGGTGTCAGCTGATTATCACAGCTGACACCCGTGACTGTGTGTCAGGAGCGGTCACGGACCGCTCCCGGCACATTAACCCTTGGCACGCCGCGATCAAACATGATCACGGTGTACCCGGGGCACAGGGGAGGATCGCGCAGGCAGGGGGCTCCCTGCGCGCTCCCCTGAGACCCTCAGAGCAGCGCGATGTGTCGCGCTGTTCCGAGGGTCCGTCCTCCCCCCAGGTCCCCGGATCCAAGATGGCGCCGGGGTCCTGCAGGGAGGCGGCTTCCTCAGTGCCTGCTGAGAGCAGGCACTGAGAAGCCTGCAGCACTGCCAGAGCGATCGCTGGTGTGACAGAGTGCTGTGCACACTGTCACACCAGCGATCTGCTAAAATACAGTGATGTCCCACCCTGGGACAAAGTAAAAAAGTTAAAAAAATAAAATAAAAAGTGGTAAAAAAACTAATAATAAAAAAAAAATATTCCCCAATAAATTCATTCTTTCCTGTAAATAAAAAAAACAAAACAATAAAAGTACACATATTTTGTATCGCCGCATCCGTAACGACCCCCCTATAAAACTGTCCCACTAGTTAACCCCTTTAGTGAACCCCTTAAAAAAAAAAAAAAGAAAACGAAGCAAAAAATCAATGCTTTATCATCATACCCCTGAACAAAAAGTGGAATAACACGCATCAAAAAGACCGAGATAAATAACAATGGTACCGGTGAAAACATCATCTTGTCCCGCAAAAAACGAGCCATCATACAGCATCATCAGTGAAAAAATAAAAAAGTTATAGCTCGCAGAATAAAGCGATGCAAAAATAATAATTTTTTATATAAAATTGTTTTCATTCTATAAAAGCGCCAAAACATAAAAAAAATGATATAAATGAGGTATCGCCGTAATCTTACTGACCCGAAGAATAAAACTGCCTTATCAATTTTACCACACTCGGAACGGTATAAACGCCCCCCCAAAAGAAATTCATGAATTGCTGATTTTTGTTCATTCTAACCTCCCAAAAATCGAAATAAAAGCGATCAAAAAATGTCACGTGCTCAAAAATGGTACCAATAAAAACGTCACCTCGTCCCGCAAAAAATAAGACCTCACATGACTCTGTGGGCCAAAATATGCAAAAATTATAGCTCTCAAAATGTGGTGATGCAAAAACTATTTTTTGCAATAAAAAGCGTCTTTTAGCGTGACAGCTGCCAATCACAAAAACCCGCTATAAATAGTAAATCAAACCCCCCTTTATCACCCCCTTAGTTAGGGAGAAATAATAAAATTAAAAAAATGTATTTATTTCCATTTTCCCGTTAGGGTTAGGGTTGCGGCTAAAGTTAGGGTTAGGGTTGGCGCTAACGTTAGGATTAGGATTAGGGTTGGGATTATGGTTAGGGGTGTGTTAGGGTTAGGTTTGTGGTTAGGGTTGGGACTAGGGTTAGGGGTGTGTTGGGGTTAGGGTTGGAGTTAGAATTGGAGGGTTTCTGCTGTTTAGGCACATCAGGGGCTCTCCAAATGTGACATGGCGTCTGATCTCAATTCCAGCCAATTCTGCGTTGAAAAAGTCAAACGGTGCTCCTTCACTTCTGAGCTCTGCCATGCGCCCAAACAGTAGTTTACTCCCGCATATGGGGTATCAGCGTACTCTGGACCACAAGAGTTATTGTGCAATTTGTCCTATTTCTTCTGTTACCCTTGGGAAAATAAAAAACTGGGGGCGACAAAATCATTTTTGTAAAAAAAAAATGATTTTTTTGTTTTTACGGCTGTATGGTATAAAACTTCTGTGAAGCACTTGGGGCTTCATAGCGCTCACCACACTTCTAGATAGGTTCCTTGTGGGGTCTATTTTCCAAAATGGGGTCACTTGTGGGGGGTTTCCACTGTTTAGGCGCATCAGGGGCTCTCCAAATGCGACATGACGCCCCCAGACCATTCCATCAAAGTCTGCAATCCAAAACGTCACTACTTCCCTTCCGAGCCCCGACGTGCGCCCATACAGTAGTTTACTCCCACATATTGGGTATCAGCATACTAAAAAGTTAAATATTCATTTTTTCCTTCCACGTTGCTTCAGCTCCTGTGAAGCACCTGAAGGGTTAATAAACTTATTGAATTTGGTTTTGAGTACCTTGAGGGGTGCAGTTTTTAGAATAGTGTTACTTTTGGGTATTTTCTGCCATATAGACCCCTCAAAGTGACTTCAAATGTGAGGTGGTCCCTAAAAAAATGGCTTTGTAAATTTTGTTGTAAAAATGAGAAATCACTGGTCAACTTTTAACCCTTATAATTTCCTAACAAAAAAAAATTTTGGTTTCAAAAGTGTGCTGATGTAAAGTAGACATGTGGGAAATGTTATTTCTTAACTATTTTGTGTGACATATCTCTGTTTTATGGGAAAAAAAATTCAAAGTTTGAAAATTGCAAAATTTTCTAAATTTTCGCCATATTTGCGTTTTTTTCAAAAATAAACGCAAGGTATATCGAAGAAATTTTACCACTAACATGAAGTACAATATGTCACGAGAAAACAATCTCAGAATCGCGAACATCCGTTGAAGCGTTCCAGAGTTATAACCTCATAAAGAGACAGTGGTCAGAATTGTAAAAATTGGCCCGGTCATTAACGTGCAAACCACCCTTGGGGTGAAGGGGTTAAAGAGGTTGTCGATCACAGACAAACAATCATTGGAGATACCCCTACAAGCAAGAGATTGCCTTTAATCTTGCTCTTGGCAAATCTGGATATAGATTTTTTTTTGCAAGGAAATGCCTTGGCCAGGCCAGGGAAAATAAAATATTATATGAAATGCTGTGTAAAACATGTTCATATACTGTGGAGTACACGATGCCATACAATATTCTGCTTGTTTGCTCAAATCCTCATGATACTGTATGCCTCTTGGGTAAGTATGTCCATATGTGCCACTATTTGTATGACGTCTTCACAGAATTAACAGATTGTACAGTGTAAACACATTGAATATTTACATATTTTCTACAAATTAAGATACAATTAATTAAGAGATCTCCTAACACAGGCAGGTACAGATGTATCTAGGTAATTGTACCTACAGAAACTTTTTTGTGGAAGCAAGTATGTTATAAAATACTGCTAGAAAAATAGTTTGATATAGAGCAAAGATAAGTCCTCCAAGTCTATGATTTTGTAGGACTGCGGTGACAGCTGTTTCCTCGGTATAATTCATGTACCGTAATTACACAGACAGCTATAATAACTCCAGCACTGTGCCTCACAGGTAGCCTGTGTGTGGTATGCTGGCTCTAACTATTCATTCTGCTCACATATTACACTCTGTCATGATGTGTGCTGACACTCAGACTTCTAACTAATCACAGTTTGTTTCAGATATACTCAAGCTGCATTGGGAAAAAGATACATTGATCTTAATGAATTATGATCATTATTTTGTATCATGTTTGTGTAATATTTAAAAAAAAAGTATTTTGTAGGCTTAAAGGAACCTTTCACATTGGAAAACAATATTAACCTTCAGATATTGGGTTAATAAGCAGGTTAATAGCAATCTAAAGGTGCTAGGCTACAGTGCTACAGCACCAGGGAGAAAACTAAGTTTACTTCTCCCAGGAGCCACCGGCTTTCAGTCATGCAGGTGGGATGGCTACAGTCACCACTCAGTATACTGTGAGCAGCAGCTGTAATCACACCCGGGACTTTGACTGACAGCCAGCGAAACAGTGCATCAGGGCAGAGCTGGCTGTCAGTCAAAGTGCCGGGGCGTGATCACAGCCACCACCAGTGGTGGACACAGATGCAAGTTAACTTTTGGATGATATTCTAATTTTGTGAGAAGCACCTGTATGACAAAACTGGCGACAGGTTCCCTTTAAAACTGAGGATCTCATGTTTAGTTTTGTTAATTTTTCTTTAATTTATTACATTTTGCTTAGATTAATGTATATGTTTTGGATGTGCGGTCCATGTCTTTTTCTACAGCTATGGAGTATTAAATTAATGTGCAGGTGCACATATGTCATGACCAATATATGGACATATAGCCATGAAGAAAACTAAGAACACTCTCTTTAAATTCTATCATTTTACATACGAGGATAATATCAAAAAATGGTTCTTGGAAGGTCTTAAAATTAGATAAATGAAACCTCAGATAAAAAACTACACATGCCAAACTATATTATGTTATTTTTTGTTTACAAAAAAAGTAGGTAAAGTGCAGAAGCAATGTGTGAAAAGTTAAATGCATATTCACTTCTTACACAGGAATTAAGAGTGTAAGTAGTAGCCAGGGGCTGCTAGTGAAATGCCCTTTATTAATTGTTCATCAGCAAGTGTGGCCACCTCTATAAAAGCAGAAGTTTGGACACTTTGCTGGTCTCCAGCATTCAGGCACTTGTTCACATAATGATAATGAGGAAAGACTTGAGCAAAGATCATAAAGAAGCAATTGTTTCTGCCGATCAATCTGAGAAGAGTTATAAGGCCATTTCCAAAACAATTGGAGTCCATCATGCTACAGTGAGACATATTTTTCACAAATAGACAATAGTCAAGACTGTTGACAATCTTCCCTAGAACATCCCAGCAAAATCACCCCAAGATCAGACCACACAATGCATAGAGAAGAAGTTAACATTGTAAGGGGAAGCTGTCACATGAAAACATGCTCTGAACCTGCAGATGTGGGATTAATCTGCAGGTTAATAGGGTTCTGAACCTGCCCAAGTACCTGGCACTCACACTTTGAACACCAGGAGCCTTCAAGTTTTAGTCACTGGGTGATGCTGGCGCAAGTATAGTCACCGCTCTGTGTATGGAGAGCAGCGTCTATATCCACGCACCCAGCACTGGCTGACAACTGGGTCCAATGCTGAGTCTACTGTTAGTAAATGCTGAACCAGCACCAGTGCGATCTCACATGTAAAGCGCCATGTAATAAATGGCGCTATAATAATAAATCATAATAATAATAATAATAACCCCGTGGCGGAACCCCAAAAGCTGCTAGGGCAATAAAGTTAATTTCCTCCCAGCAGCTTGCCTCATAGTATGGGTACCGGGCAGGTAGAACTCCTATTTGCAGGTTAATAGCATTTTTTCACTTGATAGGTTCCATTTAAATGTTCACGTTCATGACATTTGGAAAAAAACTGAACAAGTATGGCTTGTTTGAATGGTTGACAGAAGAGAACCTTGTCTTTCTAAAAAGATCTGCAAGTATGGGAGATGGTTTGGGTTTGTTTTGCAGCCAAAAGACCTGGTCACCTTGCAGTAATTGAGGCACCTTGCAGTAATTGAGTTCAATTAACTCATCTGTGTACCAAAGTACTCTATAGTCAAAATGTGTGGCCACCAAGAGCAAGACATTGGATGAAAGTGGGCCACGCAACAAGGCAATGATCTCCAAGCACAGCAGCAAATCTACATCAGAACTGCTTACAGAAAAAGAGTCAAGGTGCTGCAATGGTCCAAAGTTCAGCCCTCAACACAGGTGAAATGCTGTGGAGGAACCATAAGAAAGCTGTACAGAAATGAATGTTGACAAACCACAATGAACTTAAAGCACCCTCCAGCTTTTTTTATTGCAGCACTGAAGTGGTGTTACTAGTCTAAGTTCCCTGCCCCTAGTCTCTTACCAGCTGCTGTCTTCCGCTGTTCCTGATGACACTTCAATTGGTCTCCAGCAGATTGTGACCTGCGATCGCACCAGTATTCTAGAGCAATCCAGAAGTCACAAATCCAGGAAAGCCTATAAGAGCCAGAACAAGGCTCTCATAGACTAACTAACTGAGAGCTTGAGACCGTTATCTCAGAACTAGTTGTGGTTGCATATTAATTCGAATACTGATTCCTCAATAATGGAAGAACTAACTGGTCATGCAAAAGTACCCAGAGTGATTTCATAATAACCAATGTAGTCCATTTGCTTTGTTTGCATCAGGTATACAATGGACATTATTCTGTTTGCTCCTGAAAACAGTACAGAGTGACAGAATCATAAAATGCAGGTGTGAACATAGCCTAACTCTCTGGGGAAAGTGGGTTATGGATGCTAGAGCTCCATTTGCTTCATCTGCTAAGGGCACTAGAAAAGACTTGTTGGGCAGCCATCAGACAAGAGTGATTTTATAGTTGACCTTTATAGAAGATTTCAGCAAAATACAACATAATAGACACCTGGAAGTGGTTCAATTAAGACATGTTAGTAGCATAGTAAGGCCGTGATCACACATGCGAGGAATACGGCCGAGTCTCACATGTTAATACCCGGCACTGCCGTCGGTCTCGGGAGCGGCGTGTGCAGCTCCATGTATTGCTATGTGGCCGCGCTCCACTCCCGAGGCCGATGGCAGTGCCGGGTATTAACATGCAAGACTCGGCCGTATTCCTCGCATGTGTGTTCCCGGCCTAAGATACACTGTTGCTATCTACATGGGTTAGCAGCAGCTTGTCAGAAGAGCTTCCTAATATTTGCTTGGAAATAGGATCGTACGGCAACATGCCCACGGCATACACAAGTCCTGCATGGAGTCCTATGGAGTTCCTGCACGTTTATATTATGGAGTCATAGGCAGAAAAAAAGGCTTAGATGAAGAAATCTTTCATAGTAAACCATTCAAGATGCTTTTTAATGCTATTTTTTTCTGTTATTGATAAAGAATTTAAAAAAAAAACTCTGAATGCCTTGATATGAAATCAGAATCATATGGGGCTTGAGTATGGTTCCATGCATTTCCATGGGTCCTGCATTCCAATTCTGTGTAACTCAGAGGTTATGTCTATTAGGCCTTATTGTTACTTAAAACGTACATTTAATTTACCATTGAGCATCAAGTACGAAAAAAATGCAACTATACACATAAGAAGTAATCAACTGAACTGATACTATGAGTATTTCATAATCCTAAGAAGTGGATACTCAGCCAGAAATGCATACAAAGAAGACAGATGGAACATTTACTGACTTTGAACCTGGATTATGCTTTGTAAGTCAATTTTTGTTTCTGAAAGAGTGCAAGCAACAGAAATAGTCACTAAGAACTTTATTCTGCATGTTAAATAAACCCTTTAATGTACAGGTCCCTTGTATTATAAGGACATACCTTACAAAGAACCAGAGTTCTACTTAGGGTTCGCTCGTACTTGCCTATAAAAAATTAGTCCCGTTCTCATCCAGGAGAGTGGGACGATTTTTTTTTTCACTTGTCCGTATGCTGTCCGTATGCAATCTGCAAGTGTGAGCAAGCCCTAAGTCTGGTGCTTGAAAAATAGCTAAAACTCTTTTATATTAAGAAGAAGCCGACGATTCCAAACCTCACAGAGGACCCTCTGAAATAAAGGTTTATTCAGCCTAAGTTAATATTACCACTTAATTGAATGTATCATTTAATACATATTTTTACCAGACATGTACCAGATCACTAAAATTGGTGCTGGAAAAATATACAGTTTGGAAAATAAGTATTTGATACCTTGATGATTTTTCAAGTTTTCCCACCTATGAAGAATGGAGAGGTCTGTAATTTTTATCGTAGGTACAGCGAGTGGAGTTGATGCCAAAAAGTTCTATTTTGGTCTCATCTTACAACATTACCTTCTCCCATGCCTCCTCTGGATCATCC
>JARQOD010000001.1:671704258-671773122 GCA_033576555.1 Oophaga sylvatica | reverse complement strand
TTTCTGCATCTAACATAAGTCTAAGGAAAAAAATCCACAAATAAAAAGCATATTTATCAAAATAAATATTGACATGCTGTGTTTTTCAAAACTGCTTCACGAGTCAATTTTTCGCGGCATAGAAAAAAACAGCACAGTGAACATGAGATTTACATAATTCTCATAGACTTTTCTGGAACTGTAATATTCTGCATTTTTTAAACACAAAAAACACCTAATACTCATTGTAGGAACTTAATCTAAATGTCACATGTAAATTTTATATAATTTTTCTGTGATCTGATAACCCAGAATACATGATAACTGGGCATCTGCTAGGTCTTGTTAATATTTATTTTTAATTTATATTCATTAATATTCGTACTATTTGCACTATGTATAGTATGTTTAACTTAAAGAGTAATCACCATTTTACCTTTTGCTTTCATAAGTCAATAGGATATGCTAAAATAAGAAACTCTGTAATATATCGTGCTACGAAAACCACTTCTTTCTCCTCCTGGACAGATTATTTGTTCTCAAAGTTCACAGTTTACGGGTGTAATATGTCTTCAGTTAGTTCAGATTTTCCCATTACTGCGTTAGGAGATGACAGTTGGTGCTCGTAATGTTCTATGGAGATTGTAAATGTTGTTTTCAGGAGGCCATTGTGCGATCGTCACATCACTAATTAATATAGCTGTAAAGGTGTTTCCACATGATAATACCATTTAGATTAATCTCAAGGTAGAAGTCTACAAGAAAGCTTAAACTGGGGTATTGACATGGGCCTTAACCTTAACCTAAATTCCAAAATGTACCTTATTTCTACTCTACTGTTATCCAACTCGGCCATCAGACTGCCCGCCATCAGTTATGTCTGGGTATCAATATACTGTACTAGTAATGTCCAGTTTGTTATTTTATGCACAGTTCGTGACAACATTGTGCACCAGTCAAGCGTCTATAGTGGGATATGCCACATAATTATAGGTTTAGTTATGGGCATTGTAAATATCATTTAATAAGACTTAAGCATGAACAGTAACATTTAGTTATTCTGAAAGGCATTACTTACTGACAACATTCTTTAGGGTATATAGTCTTTATTAATCAGTTAAACAGGTTGTTCTCTTTCAATGAAGTTTCTTCCCCAGCTGCAGGTTGTTATAAAATAGCAACCCATGCTCTACTCACCTTCCCTGAGTCCACTGGCGAGTCTCTGCCGCTGCTCCCGGTGCCTGGCATTGGCTATGGTGCTTACATCTCCTTAACAGCCAATCAGTGAGCTCAGTAGCTCTGCCAGTGCAGACTGAACACCTCCCTGAAGAGCTCACTCATTGGCTGCCTTGCTATCAATGTGACGTCAGCACCACAGCCAATGCTAGGCATCGGGAGCAGCGGTGGAGAGTCGCCAGTGGACCGAGCCAAGGTGATTGCATCATGGGTTGTTGTTCTACAGCCAGGGAAGAAACTTAATAAAATGGGAACAACTCTTTTAAAAATACAATAGAAATAGTCATACAGATACATTATACGTCAGCAGACTGTGACTAAACAATACATGACCCCTATTCATAATATTCTTTTTTTATGTCACTTACCTTTTTTGTCTCGTGGTATTAGTTGCAGTTTTTGGTGCCGCACTGCTGAGTATAATGCATTTATAAGCATGTCTGTCTATGCATGTCAGATGTTTGTTCTGACAGACACAGGACGCAGTCAGACGCCCGTATAAGACAGGCAACAATTACATCGCAATGCTCGGACTGGCTGGCGGCTCTCCTGACTCGAGCGTTACAGCGTGTATTTCTATGCAGGAGAGCCGCCAGCCAGTCCGAGCATTGCGATCATCATCTGTGTTTTACAGCAGTCTGACTGCGCCCTTAATAACCAAATAAGATGACCAAAGTGTGGCTGGGTTTCTGAACCTAACCTCTGGCAGCAAGTGTAAAGAGCTCATTGAGACAATCTCTCTTGGAATGCCATTCATAGATGACTTCTACCCATGAAATTCTCCAGCATTTTCTCTATTGATTGTGGCGATAGGCACAGTAAGTCTTACAGCTACGAGTGAGTTGCTTCTGACAATTGTGTTTTAAAGTCTGGTTTATTTTTATGACGTCTTTAGTAATTATTCTGTAAACACTATTCATTATGTACATTTTTTTCACTTTTTTTTGGTTTTGTCTTATTAGTTGCAGCTTTTTTGTGCCAAATTGTTCGAAATGGCGTATGTTTTTCATGAATTTTGCATAATGTCAAAAATGATCTTTTATTTTTGTCTTTTGTCTGTAACCATTTTGTACCTTTTTATATACAGGTCCTTCTCAAAAAATTAGCATATAGTGCTAAATTTCATTATTTTCCATAATGTAATGATTACAATTAAACTTTCATATATTTTAGATTCATTACACACCAACTGAAATTTGTCAGGTCTTTTATTGTTTTAATACTGATGATTTTGGCATACAACTCCTGATAACCCAAAAAACCTGTCTCAAAAAATTAGCATATCAAGAAAAGGTTCTCTAAACGACCTATTACCCTAATCTTCTGAATCAACTAATTAACTCTAAACACATGCAAAAGATTCCTGAGGATTTTAAAAACTCCCTGCCTGGTTCATTACTCAAAACCCCCATCATGGGTAAGACTAGCGACCTGACTGATGTCAAGAAGGCCATCATTGACACCCTCAAGCAAGAGGGTAAGACCCAGAAAGAAATTTCTCAACAAATAGGCTGTTCCCAGAGTGCTGTATCAAGGCACCTCAATGGGAAGTCTGTTGGAAGGAAACAATGTGGCAGAAAACGCTGTACAACGAGAAGAGGTGACCGGACCCTGAGGAAGATTGTGGAGAAGGACCGATTCCAGACCTTGGGGGACCTGAGGAAGCAGTGGACTGAGTCTGGTGTAGAAACATCCAGAGCCACCGTGCACAGGCGTGTGCAGGAAATGGGCTACAGGTGCCGCATTCCCCAGGTAAAGCCACTTTTGAACCATAAACAGCGGCAGAAGCGCCTGACCTGGGCTACAGAGAAGCAGCACTGGACTGTTGATAAGTGGTCCCAAGTACTTTTTTCTGATGAAAGCAAATTTTGCATGTCATTCGGAAATCAAGGTGCCAGAGTCTGGAGGAAGACTGGGGAGAAGGAAATGCCAAAATGCCTGAAGTCCAGTGTCAAGTACCCACAGTCAGTGATGGTGTGGGGTGCCATGTCAGCTGCTGGTGTTGGTCCACTGTGTTTCATCAAGGGCAGGGTCAATGCAGCTAGCTATCAGGAGATTTTGAAGCACTTCATGCTTCCATCGGCTGAAATGCTTTATGGAGATGAAGATTTCATTTTTCAGCACGACCTGGCACCTGCTCACAGTGCCAAAACCACTGGTAAATGGTTTACTGACCATGGTATTACTGTGCTCAATTGGCCTGCCAACTCTCCTGACCTGAACCCCATAGAGAATCTGTGGGATATTGTGAAGAGAAAGTTGAGAGATGCAAGACCCAACACTGTGGATGAGCTTAAGGCCGCTATCGAAGCATCCTGGGCCTCCATAACACCTCAGCAGTGTCACAGGCTGATTGCCTCCATGACACGCCGCATTGAAGCAGTCATTTCTGCAAAAGGATTCCCGACCAAGTATTGAGTGCATAACTGAACTTTATTATTTGATATTTTTTTTGTTTGTTTTTAAAAAAAACTTTTATTTTATTGGATGGTTGAAATATGTTAATTTTTTGAGACAGGTTTTTTGGGTTATCAGGAGTTGTATGCCAAAATCATCAGTATTAAAACAATAAAAGACCTGACAAATTTCAGTTGGTGTGTAATGAATCTAAAATATATGAAAGTTTAATTGTAATCATTACATTATGGAAAATAATGAAATTTAGCACTATATGCTAATTTTTGAGAAGGACCTGTATAAAAAGTGACATGTTCCTTAAAATGTCATAAAATTGAAGAAAACTTTTTTTGACATACAAAAATAAATTACTCCAGTTGGAGATTGGACATTTGAGCAAAAATGTTGCAACTTTTTAATAAGACGCTTTTGATGAATCAGTCTAAAACAGACCTGGTCATACTGTGGCCCTATTGCTGATCCTGTCTAGTCCATAGCTGGAGACAGTGGTGTACCCCACGGGTCCCCACCGTGCGGCCATCCACCTGCTGTCGCCTCCCTGCTCCAACAATCAGCTTGTGTACAGTATCTTCGAGTCTCAGTGATTTGAGCTACTTTTTCAGAGTAAATGAGTTTAGAATGCAGGTAGAAGGGGAAGAAGAAGCCCATAAGTAGGGAAAGAAGTACGTTTCCGTGATAACATATAGGAAATATATTTGTTTTTTATATTCACCTGTACTATGAATTTATGTAAAGTTGGTTGAAATGACAGTGAGTGACCATTTAAATAGAATTTTACATTCTCACAAACTTTTGTGCCATTTTAACAAAATGCCATTTCCTTTGCTTTTCTACTAATTCCTTTTATTATTTCATTTACCTTATTTAATTTTTATTATCATGTATTTTAATTAGAAACAAGACCCAGGAAAATGGAAAGGGATAACCCAGTGGCAAGGAAAGAAAAAGAAGACTGGTACTACACAATATATTTAATAAATAATTAATTGCCTTTATTGATCAAATGGCACAATCAAAACAACAATAAAAAGATATACATGTGTATAAAAATTACATAAAATGAGGCATGCACAAATAATAACAAAGGCTGATACAGTTATATATCAACACTTGCATACATATCAATATAACCATATAGAAAAAATAATTAAAATATATATATATATATATATATATATATGAATATATGCAGTAAAATAAAAACAGAGGCTCAAATAATGTAACCAGGCAATGGTCCACAATCTAAATAAAAATATTTAAAAATACAAATATATTAAGGCCGAAAAAGAGGTGCAATGTGTGCCCCAAACTAGTGAAATATAATTAAAGTGCCATGTGCAATAAAACGGCTCAGTAACAGCAAAAATAAGGCCAGAAAAATGGCACAAAATGTGCCCACACTCAAAGGATTAAGGTGCCATATGCAGTGAATTGGCAAACGAAAATGTGCAGGAATGTGTGTTGTGAAATGATACACACAGTGAGCAGGCCGAATAAGTGATAGATGTGGACAAATTACCTGGGAGCCACGATCAGCACAATGTATGCCTCAGAGAACGCGCCCCGACGCGCGTTTCGGAAATATATTCCTTCGTCAGGAAGTCTTTTTACTACCCACTCTTCCATAAAGGCCACCTCAATGGATTGTATGGCTTATTGTGGTCATATGGACAGATACTCCAGTCTCTGCTTGGGAACTCTGCAGCTCCTTCAGGGTTACATTTAGTCTCTAATGAATGTGTAATGAGGTTTCAGGAACCTCATTGCTTCCAATCTCTCCTAGGTGCTGATTCTGTGCACTTTATGTGGTACTCGGATGGTGTACCTGTGTCTTAATGTTTTACTGTGATGTGCTATGTTTGTAATGTATTCTTGTGTCAAGTTCCCCTTTACATTGTTTATATGTATTGCATTAGCTTAGGGACAGCAAAGAGTTAAGGTGTTGGCTTGACTAGCAGCCAGAAAAGGCGGCAGGAAGCTCCTGCTTCCAGTCAGTGCCCGGGCAGGCTCTGCAGCAACCAGAAGCTGGCCATACCTCAGGAGGGGGTAGAGACTGCTGCCCCGGATCCACGGGCAGTGAAGCGGGCACCGCAAGGACTATAAGTGTCCAGAAATCGGCTTAAGGACTGTTGTTGTTACGGCCGCCATTGCTGCCGTTGCTGCTGCCACTGATGCGGCAGTGAAGGAACTAGGGAAAGAGCAGGAAGTTCACTTGATGTATTGCAACTACGTTTTTTACTTTTTTCTTTCTCTACAATAAATAGTTTCCCTGTTGGAATTTTAACCGTGTTCCTGGATCCTGATTGCCTGTGCTGCTGTGACTGTGGAGAAGAGGTAAATTGCCTGGGGTTTCATCTGTCCTGTCTGGTTTATTTGCAAGGGGCAGGGGTGCTCTTGTCCCTGACTTGTTTAGAGATCTCTTTGGTCTTCATTGTGTTGTTAGGTTAGTAGTGCCTCATGTTTAATAGTGTTGCAGCCTCTGTGGACTTTTCTATTTAGGATAATGATATTTATATCACACTAAGGCTGGGGTCACACTTGCGAGTGTGATGCGAGAAACTCGCGCGAGCCTCTCGCATCAATATCCGACACTGCCGCTTGGACCGGAGTGTGCAGCTGCACATTCTGGTCCCGCAAACTCTCACGGTGCTAGCGGGGATGTCACCGAGGTTACCATAGTTCAGCTCGGCTGGTACCGGAGCCTCAGTGACTGGATATAACCTCTATGATGTCATCACCAGTCTCTGAGGCTGCGCTCACAGCAGTTCAGTCACCAGTGGTTCTCAGCCTGGATGGACGCATCTTGGCACCGTCCAGGTTGAAAACTGTTTATCCCCAGACATGGATTATGGTGTGGGACAGAACGACGGACAGGTATGGTATATTGTTGTTTTTTTTATTTTACTTTTACTACAGGAGAACGAGGGCTTCGCTAGAATTAGGCAGTTAAATAAAAATGGAAAACTGTGTTTAGTCTTATTTCAAATAAAGGACTTTATTCTGGCTGTGTCTTTACTTACCATACAACTATAGGATTAGAAATGTATAGGTGTCTTATAGTCGCCTTTCCATTGCTAAACCTTGGGCTTGATGTCACCTGACAATACAAAGGTGACATCAACCCCACAAATATGAATTCCACTTGCCACCAATACAGGGCAAGTTGGAAGAGCCGGACAAAGCACCAGAATTGGCACATCTAATAGATGTGCCTTTTCTGGGCAGCTGTGGGATGCTATTTTTAGGCTGGTGGGGGCAATATCCATGGCCCCTTACCAGCCTGAAAATACCAGCCCCCAGCTGTCTGATTAAGCAAGGTTGGTTGTCAAAAATGGGGGACCTCACACCATTTTTTAAATTATTTAAATAATTAAAAAAACAGGGGACCCTCTATTCTTGATAACTAGCCTTGCTGAAGCTGACAGCTGAGGGTTGCAGCCCTCAGCTGTGAGTTTTGCCTGGCTGGTTAGCAAAAAGGCAGGGGAACCCACACTGTTTTTTTTTTATTTATTTACAGCGCAGGAGTGGCTAATGAATACTCTCATCCTCCGCTCCTGTTCTCACTGTAATTAGCGGCTGCAGGTGTCAGATGATGGGATCAGTAGTCCCATCAGCTGACACCAGTGACCGGAGGTAAGCTTTATACCGCCGATCACAGCTGAGCGCTCCGGCTGTGTTTTGACAGTGTGGGAACTGTGGCTCTCTGACCGTCTGGGATGATTTCACCACCGATCAGAAGTGGTGTTTGCCGCGCTGCCATGCACATGACAGTGTGACTGTAAGGGGGTGAAAAAAAGGAAGCACTCAAATGGGGTTACCTCTCCTGCTCCATGTCTAGAACCACCGAGGCAAGCAGCAGTGTTGCAGGGGGGAAGGTTATATGACTGGGACCGACCTTTCCATGTGACAGAAGGGGGCGGGTACCTGTTAAAAAGACGCTGTGAGCAGGAAGCAGGCAGAAGTGAGGGCGGGAAAGTGCAGAGTGCAGGTGAGACAGCTGTCAGCTGCGCCGCATTCCCTGAGCGTGAGAGCCCTCCGACTGAGGACTGTTGCAGAGGCAAAATGCTGTGAGCGCCTGCCGAGTTGACGTGTACCCGCCAACCTCCGTGACCAGATGAGACTCCCCTGATAGGTCAGAGACAGCTGCCAGTGCACGCAAGCCTGGTGATTGTAGTCACAGGCCTGAGCCCCCTGAGAGGTGTAGTTAGACTGATCGCGGTGATACGTTCTGAGTGGAGAATTGTGACTGAGACCGGTGAGAGCAGGACCTCATCCCAGCGCACAGGATCCCACCGTTTTCCCTGGGCCCCATCTCTTCACTGTGGACTGAGACTTGAGAGACTTCAAGCACCGCTGTAGATGGTGCCAACCTTGGAGCATCAGACCCTTCAATCAAGCCTTCTACAGACTGATAAGTTTCACACCTGTTTTTGTTTATTTTCTGAGAATACCATTTTATTCCTTTCTTGTTGCATTTACCCCCTATTGCTTCTCCCTGCATGGAGCAATTATCCCTGTAAATAAACCTTTAACTCTTGGTCTGTCTCAGATCTGTGGGGACATCCTCCTTACCTGCAGTTGATTACATGACAAACACCCAGTGTTCGGGCAGCCGAACCTGAACAGTAAAGGGTATGCCACACTAAGCAAGATCGCTAGCGCGATAGCTCAAGCGTCAGCGATTTTATGACGCAGCAGCGACATCGTTAGCGACGTCGCTGTGTGTGACATGTAGCAGTGATGTGGCCCCTGCTGAGATGTCGCTGATCGTTCACGAACGTTCTGGACCGTTTTTTGATCGTTGGCGTCCCGCTGGTGAGCCTGAATCGCTGTGTTTGACACCTTTTGTGAACGACGAGCGACCTCGTTGGTGACGCATATGTCAGCGGCGCAGGCGGGACTAGGTTTTTTTTAGCGGCACAGACTGGATCACAGTAGCTGCAAAAGCAGGCAGGCGGGACTAGGTTTTCTTTAGCGTCACAGAGTGGATCGCAGTAGCTGCAAAGCAGGCTAGCTCGACGCAGGAAGCAGGAGCCATGCTGGAAATTCCTATGAATCAGAAGCGCTCGAGAACAATGGAAGGGAGCGCTATACGTCGTCTTTCATGACGCGGTCAAAACATTAATTATAACATACATATATAATTATAAAACATATACAGTGACCACCAATCTGTGCTGAGGGGCGTGAAAAAGGTTGCGCTCAGTACATGCTGTGACAGATCCTAACGACTGCCAAAGTCGTTATACAGATCGCTGACCGCTGATGTGTCGTTGATGAAATCTCCTGTTTGGAAGCTACTAGCGACCTTAAAGCGATCACACCAACGATCTCGTTAGCTTGCGTCGTTGTCGTGATCGCTAGTGTGATCGCTTAGTGTGGCAGTACCTTAACACAGACTTCATGGTGAAGTCCGTGTTCAGTGTCCGTGCCTGAACAGTAGGTGTTCGGTACGGGCGCCTAACTTTACTGTTCGGGTTTTCCCATCTCTATAAATAACATTTCCCACATATCTACTTTACATCAGCAAACGTTTTGACACAATTTTTTTGTTAGGAAGTTAGAGGGGTTAAAAGTTGACTGCAATCTCTCATTTTTCCAACAAAATTTACAAAACCATTTTTTTTAGGGACCACATCATTTTTGAAGTGACTTTGTTGGGTCTATATGACAGAAAATACCCAAAATTGAAACCATTCTAAAAACTGTACCCCTCAAGGTCCTCAAAACAACATTCAAGAAGTTTTGTTGGGGAAAATTACTGTTTGCACTGACAGCGGAGCTTGGAAGTGAAGGAGCACCATTTGACTTGCTGAATGCAAAATTGTCTGGAATCAAGAGTGGATGCTCTTGATATGCATAACCAGTGGAAACCCCCACAAGTGACCCAAATTTGAACACTAGACCCCTTAAGGAATGTATCTAGATGTGTGGTGAGCTCCCCACAGGTGCTTCACAGAATTTTACAAATTTGATCTGTGAAAATGATAAAAAAAAATAATTTCCCACAAAAATGTTGTTTTAGACTTCACAGAAAAAAATCTCATTTTTCCCCCCAAAAATGTTATTTTAGCCCCAATTTTTTTATTTTCACAAGAGTAACAGGAGAAATTGCACCAGAAAATTTGTTGTGCAATTTCTCCTGAGTACTTAGATACACGATATGTGGGGGAAAACTACTTTTTGAGTGCATGGCAGTGCTCAGAAAGGAAAGAGTGATATTTTGGAATGCAGACTTTGATGGAATGACCTGCGGGTGTAATGTCCTGTTTAGAGAGCCCCTAATGTGCCTAAACAGTGGAAAACCCCCACAAGTGACCCCATTTTGGAAACTATACCACTAAAGGAATATATCTAGATGTGTGGGGAGTACCTTGAACACACAGGTGCTTCACAGAATTTTACAACATTGATCTGTGAAAATGAAAAAAAAATTTTTGCACAAATTTAATTTTCTTATTTTCACAAGGATAACAGGAGAAAATGGTTCACAAAATTGTTTTGCAATTTCTCCTGAGTACATCGATACCCCATATGTGGCTGAAAACTTCTTTTTAGGCACAGTGCAAAGCTCAGAAGTGAAGAAGTACCATACTGGAGTTCCGATTTTGCTGAAATGGTTTGAGGGTGCCATGTCACATTGGCAGGGCCCCTGAGATGCCAGAACAACAGAACACCCATAAGAGACATAATTTTACAAAGTACACTCCCCAATAAATTCATTTAGGGGTGCAGTGATCATATTGACTCCACATGTGACTCATAGAATTTTAAACCATTGGTCAGTAAAGAAAGAATAATTACACTTTTACCACTAAAATGTTGTTTTAGCCCCAAGTCTGTAATTTTTTTAAGGGCTAATAGGAAAAAATGGACAGCTTGCTGTAAAAAATGGCCTGAGTGCGCCAATACCCTACATGTAATTGAGAAATACTTTTCAGGCACAGTGCAAAGCTCAGAAGGGAAAGAGCGCCATATTGTAGTGCAGATTTTGTCGATGGAGGATCTAAGTGACCCTTCACGGTTGACCAAGTGATTTCCAAATTAATCCACAGAACGTTGATAGCAACAGAAATAACCAGACAGAGACGTGTTTCTGTCTGGGAGAATCGAGGTAGATTCCTACCCTATGTATTGCATCATCATCTTTTATAATATTTAGTAAGTTTGTACTTCAACCAATGGTATAAAACCACACCTACAACATTTAACCTATGAAAATGCAAGAAAATCGGAAACTACATATATGTCCGTATCCACGTGATATAGAGAGGAACACAATAGTGTTTTCATTCTTCAGATTACTCCTCAAGGTTTCATATCTTGTTCAAACTGGAATAGTCTAGTTTTATCATAGTCCATAACCTTACTCTAATAGAAAAACAATTTGACTTTATAACAGGATGGCCAGGAACTATAGCTGTTATGAATGTGCTGGAGATGGTTTCTGAGCAGAGGCTCCCTCTGGTGGTTGCAGACAGTACTGAACCTTACAGCGAGGAATGGCAATCTGGGATCACAGACTGGACTGATATAAGGGAGGTTCCCTCCCATGATGGTCGCCGGTGATCAATTGTTTTTGTCTCAATTGTGGTTCCTGGTTTGCTGAGTCTTGCCTGCATCTCCTGCTTTCAGATAAGATATTTTCTGCTTTTAGTTTTGTGCTTGCTTTTTGCATAGTTCCCTGCACTTCTGTGGAGGTCAGCCGGGTCCCCTCCTGGGGGCCTGTGCTCCTCTCAGTTTATCTGAAGCCACTGTTATTTGTTCATTTGCTTTTTCCTGTTTTTTCAGTGGCTGCGGCTTAGTTTTGTTACACCAGAGATCTGATTTAGGTGGTAGAGATCGTGTGATCTCAGGTGTTTTTGCAATCAGAAGAGTTGGTATTTTTTAGGGTTTTTTTTTGATTGCAGTGAAAATCCTTTCCTGCACTTTTCTGTCTAGACAGATTGGGCCCCAGCGTTTGCTCATTCTATTTTCTGTCTGTGTCCGTGCTTTTTCTTGTCTAACCGCCATTACATGTTTGGGGGCTTCCTATTTTCTTTGGGGATCTGCTCCGGGGCAGATAGCTTTCCTCTTTCTGCCTTTAGGTGTTGTTATCTCTCAGGCTGTGACGAGGCGTCTAGGATCAACGTAGGAACGCTCCACGGCTACCTCTAGTTGTGTGGTTAGTTCAGGTTACTGCAATCCAATAGGTTCCAGCCTCTCTGGTGTATTACTGTTTTTGCTTTTTCTCCTCAGCTACCGAAACATAACATATAGCCTAGTAACAGAATTTATCTCATAAACGACAAGATGGAATTACAAGCACTAAATGGTTCTGATCTTAGTTTAACCCTTCACAATCCCCCCTAGATTAATTTTGTTAACTTATGTGCAGCATCAGAGGTACTATCCCAAACTATAAGCTCGAGGGGTACTGGTCTTCACATATCTGGTGCCATGTTACCAGACATAGCTGTTGCGGCGTACTCATCCCCCCTGTATACTACAATTTACAAATAACAGTTTTTGATAACGGTGGTGGGGATCTTTAGAAGATAGTTATATATTTGGCTTCAACATCTTCATCAGATAACTTTTTGAAATCGGTGTAGAGAAGAGCAGGGGTGACAACGCCTTTGGTATCATCATTAGTAGTGTTGAGCATTCCGATACCGCAAGTATCGGGTATCGGCCGATATTCGCGTTATCGGAATTCCGATACTTAATTCCGATACTTTTTCCATATCGTATACCGGAATCGGAAGTTCCCATAATTCTTTGAGAGGCAATGTGATTTTAGTCAGCCAATGAGGAATCCTACGAAGTGTGGGCACATCCTGTGATGCTGCGGTCATCTTAACTAATGGCATGGCTGTGATTGGCTGCTGAAATGATGTCAGAATGCACTATAAAAGGCGCCGCCGCCATTTTAGCGTCACTGTGCTGTGAACTCAGTAAGGGACAGAACGCTACTCTGCTCACTCTGAGGGACAGTTAGATATTGCGATTTTGTGTACTACTGTGCTTGAGGCAGGCTAGTTTACCAACCGCTGTGTAAAGCTTCATTTTGCCAGTGTTGTTTTAACAGCTCTGTGCAAGGTGTGTGTGTGACAGTGCAGGTGACGCTGCAGTTTGCTCTGCATCCACCGCTGTTTGTAGGCATCTGCACGTGTCCCTTTTTTTTTTTTTTTTTTTTTTTATTTTATTTAGTGGAATTGGTGCAGCTCCATTATATTAGAAAAAAATCAAATCTATTAGTGTGACGTGCTTCCATCCGTATACAATACATTGGTTGCAAACACTATAGAAGTACAGAAAGGAGCTTTTCACAGATTGTGGACAGTTGTGTTTCAGTGTTCACTTCAGTCTGTGTTTTTTACTTTTTTGAGTGCAGATCACGCTCCAGTTACATGTTCAAGCACTGCTGCTTGTACTCTGCTGAGCGTGTCTCAGTGGCTCATCCTTTTCATTTATCTCCAATTGGTTCTGCTACATTCCATTTAAAATAAATCTAATCTATTAGTGTGACGCGCTTCCATCCGTATACAATACATTGGTTGCAAACACTATAGAAGTACAGAAAGGAGCTTTTCACAGATTGTGGACAGTTGTGTTTCAGTGTTCACTTCAGTCTGTGTTTTTTACTTTTTTGAGTGCAGATCACGCTCCAGTTACATGTTCAAGCACTGCTGCTTGTACTCTGCTGAGCGTGTCTCAGTGGCTCATCCTTTTCATTTATCTCCAATTGGTTCTGCTACATTCCATTTAAAATAAATCTAATCTATTAGTGTGACGCGCTTCCATCCGTATACAATACATTGGTTGCAAACACTATAGAAGTACAGAAAGGAGCTTTTCACAGATTGTGGACAGTTGTGTTTCAGTGTTCACTTCAGTCTGTGTTTTTTACTTTTTTGAGTGCAGATCACGCTCCAGTTACATGTTCAAGCACTGCTGCTTGTACTCTGCTGAGCGTGTCTCAGTGGCTCATCCTTTTCATTTATCTCCAATTGGTTCTGCTACATTCCATTTAAAATAAATCTAATCTATTAGTGTGACGCGCTTCCATCCGTATACAATACATTGGTTGCAAACACTATAGAAGTACAGAAAGGAGCTTTTCACAGATTGTGGACAGTTGTGTTTCAGTGTTCACTTCAGTCTGTGTTTTTTACTTTTTTGAGTGCAGATCACGCTCCAGTTACATGTTCAAGCACTGCTGCTTGTACTCTGCTGAGCGTGTCTCAGTGGCTCATCCTTTTCATTTATCTCCAATTGGTTCTGCTACATTCCATTTAAAATAAATCTAATCTATTAGTGTGACGCGCTTCCATCCGTATACAATACATTGGTTGCAAACACTATAGAAGTACAGAAAGGAGCTTTTCACAGATTGTGGACAGTTGTGTTTCAGTGTTCACTTCAGTCTGTGTTTTTTACTTTTTTGAGTGCAGATCACGCTCCAGTTACATGTTCAAGCACTGCTGCTTGTACTCTGCTGAGCGTGTCTCAGTGGCTCATCCTTTTCATTTATCTCCAATTGGTTCTGCTACATTCCATTTAAAATAAATCTAATCTATTAGTGTGACGCGCTTCCATCCGTATACAATACATTGGTTGCAAACACTATAGAAGTACAGAAAGGAGCTTTTCACAGATTGTGGACAGTTGTGTTTCAGTGTTCACTTCAGTCTGTGTTTTTTACTTTTTTGAGTGCAGATCACGCTCCAGTTACATGTTCAAGCACTGCTGCTTGTACTCTGCTGAGCGTGTCTCAGTGGCTCATCCTTTTCATTTATCTCCAATTGGTTCTGCTACATTCCATTTAAAATAAATCTAATCTATTAGTGTGACGCGCTTCCATCCGTATACAATACATTGGTTGCAAACACTATAGAAGTACAGAAAGGAGCTTTTCACAGATTGTGGACAGTTGTGTTTCAGTGTTCACTTCAGTCTGTGTTTTTTACTTTTTTGAGTGCAGATCACGCTCCAGTTACATGTTCAAGCACTGCTGCTTGTACTCTGCTGAGCGTGTCTCAGTGGCTCATCCTTTTCATTTATCTCCAATTGGTTCTGCTACATTCCATTTAAAATAAATCTAATCTATTAGTGTGACGCGCTTCCATCCGTATACAATACATTGGTTGCAAACACTATAGAAGTACAGAAACGGGCCTTTCACAGCTACTGAACATGGGTTTTTAATTTTTAACTAAAATATGTATTTTTTCAAATGACACAAATATAAGTAATGTTGAAGAGGAATAGTCCTACATCCATTGTTTGCACAATATTACAGGTGTACATCATGTCCCTTAATCAACAATGTATTATTATATTTACTTGTATGCTTTTATTTAAAAGCCAAGAACACAGAAGGATAACCTTCGCACTGCAGCTGTTGTCAAAGTTCAACCCACATTATGCACTTCCAACATTGCAGCATTTGAGGCATGATGTGAGTTGGATTGGTCAAAGTTATGGAGTGAGAAGGTTCACCATCAGTACCCTATAGCATAAGTATGCTTTTGTGTTAGCATTTGTGTTAGACATGTGGATATCTGCCATAATATGTCACAATTATTTAGTTACAGATTTGTTACCAACACTAATCATTGAATGGTTTTAAATTTGACGTTTCACTTGTTTACAGCTTAGAAATAAGGGTGTAGCCTGATATCTATGTGTAGCACTAGCCACTTTAACATGTCATGTTTTTTTAAACATGTGTAGCTAGGTAGCAGTAATTTTTGCCGGACACACAGCAGGGGAACAGCAGGCGTTACTGAACCCCACTATCACTATAGCTTGTGTATTGGTCTGTGGACACGACACTTCTGAGCAGCAACTGGCAGTGTTGTAGCCCAGGGAGTATAGCTCAGGTGGTAGAAAGATGAACATAACAGGAGACATGGAAAACGTTGCCAACCAGTTAGTTAATCTGAAACCGGACAGGCAAATTCAGGCGAGATCCATGCCTAGTTCATTTTCAGAAAAGTAAGCCGTTCTACATTATCGTAGGATAGTCGCATGCAACGGTCTGTTAGTACACCACCTGCAGCAGTAAAGACGCGCTCCGATAATACACTGCCAGCAGATCAAGCCAGCACCTCCAATGCATACTGGCTAAGCTCTGGCCATGTATCCAGCTTAGAGACACAAAACTTGAATGGGGAAGAGCCATCTGGGAGTACACTGAGAGGGCAAGACATGTAGTCTGTCACCATCTTACGGAAATGTTGCCTCCTGCTGACTGGAGCCGTCTCGGATGGTGTAGACATTGGTGGCGCTGCCACAAAACTTCGACACATTTGGAACATACTGTTCTTGCCCTGTGCAGAGGCGCTGCTTGTGCTCCCTCTTGTTGCAGAGCTGTCTCCACTGCCTCGACGCACAGAGCTGCTTTGTAAATCAGTAGCAGCAGCAGTGCTCTCGGCTGGAATGGAGAACATTATGGATTGCACCAGTGTGTCTTGGTACTTCCGCATTTTACGCTCCCGGTTCAACGGTGTGATGAAGCTTTGTAAGTTGTCCCGGTAGCGAGGGTCTAGGAGGGTGTACACCCAATAATCAGACGTGGTGTGAATGTGTTCGATGCGGCGGTCGTTTCTCAGCCACTGCAGCATGAAATCAACCATGTGCTGCAGACTCCCAACTGGCCAAGAAACGTTGTCCCCTGCAAGAGGCGTCATCTCCGCCTGCTGTGCATCACCCCACCCTTGGTCTACATACTGACTAGAGCATTGTCTACCTCCCTCTGGAGCGATGTCTTCCTCCTCCATTGACTCCTCCTCATCCTCCTCACAAAGTCCTTCAAATACATATAAATTTACAAAATTTAAAACTCAAAATTTAAAAACTTTGTATCATAATTCTGTAACATCAGTTTATGGAAACACAATAGCATTACAAAAGGATAGACAAAAAATGTACATTATGTGCTTTGTAAATACATTAAAAGTTTGTAATGGTTATGAAAATATAGACAGCGACTCTGGAGGTTCAATTGTTGATACAGCATGGTACTTTGAAAGTCCTCCAGCCCTTTGTGAGGAACCACGTTGCGCTGACTGTCCAGAAGGTGATGGAATTTGTGACTCCTCATCCTCCACCTCTTCCAAAACCTCATGCCTTAGTGCTTGCAGTGTTTTTTGAAGCAGGCAGATAAGGGGGACAGTCAGGCTGACTAGTGCATCATCTGCACTCGCCATCCGCGTTGACTCATCAAACGCACGCAAAACGTGGCAGATATCCTTCATAGAGTTATTCGCCACTCATTACACTGGCAGTGGCTGCCCATTCATTATAGGATCCAATTCTAATTACTGGTTCTCACCAACATAGCTCTCCACAGCGCAGCACCCCCCTACATCTCCTCCCTTATTTATATTTATCGGCCTAACCGACTGCTGCACTCTGCAAACGACCTTCGACTAACCTCTGCACTAATCCGTACCTCCCACTCCCAACTCCAAGACTTCACCCGCGCTGCGCCAATCCTCTGGAATGCTCTACCCCAAGAAATTAGGACTATCCGCAATTTGGATGGTTTCAGGCGCTCCCTCAAAACACATTTGTTCACAGTGGCCTATCACATTCACTAATCAAAGTCATTCTATGTGTAATTCTGTGTGTGTAGCCCATTCACTATCTCCATGCATCCCTCACTTCCTTAAAATGGCTGGACCATCATTGTAAAAACACCATTGTATATAAACACCTGTACTTTGTATCTCCCACACCTCATTGTAGATTGTAAGCTTTCACCAGCAGGGGCGGCTGATTTTGCTTTAATTATTGTATTGTTAACGTTGTTACTTATGACTCGTGTTTTGAAACTGTTAAACTGTAAAGCACTGCGGAATATTATGGCGCTATATAAATAAATAATATTATTATTCTTATTATAGAGGCCCACTCAGTAGTGGTGAAGTGTGAACGCCGCAAATTGCGAGTTGACTGCGCCTGATGCAGCTGATACTCCATTACTGTTGGCTGCTGCTCACACAACCGCTCCAACATATGTAACGAGGAATTCCACCTGGTGGGTACGTCACATATAATGCGATGTTCATGAAGGTGAAATCTGCGTTGCAGAGCTGCAATCAGCGATCTGGCCATGCTGGAACGTCGCAAGTGAGCGCACTCTAGGCGGACCTTGTGCAGCAGTGCATCAAGATCCGGATAGTCCCTCAAAAAACTCTGCACGACCAAGTTGAGCACATATGACAGACATGGTATGTGAGTGAGGTTGCCAAGGCCCAGAGCTGACACCAGATTTCGGCCATTGTCACACACTACCAAGCCTGCCTGTAGATTCTCTTCCAAAAACCACACGTCGCTCTCCTGCTTTATGGCATTACAGAGCTCCTGCGCTGTGTGGCTAAGATTCCCCATGGAAATTAATTTCAGGATGGCCTGTTGACATTTGGACACGGCTGTGCTCATATCGGTCGCAACAGGTAAACGTTCACGGGTCCATGTGGAGGTAGACCGTGACGGCTCCTGCAGCGATGATTCTGAGGAACTGGAATAGGAGGAGGAATCAATGTGTACAGACTTGATTCCTGCAATCCTTGGAGTTGGCAGAACACGTACAGCGCCACTCGCAAGATCAGTACCCGGCTGCACAACATTGACCCAATGGGCAGTGAGGGAAAGGTATTGTCCCTGGCCATGGGTGTTAGAACCCTCTTGTTAGGTTTTGTTTCAGTTTGCTGGTCACATGACCTTTTTTCCCTATTTAGTCTGGCTCCGCCCTTCTGGCTTTGCTTGACTTCATTGTATTATCTACTGTTAAGCTAGCCGGGTGCTTAGGTGCCTTAATCTGTGAGTTTTGCTTGATGTTAGGATCACAAAGTATTTATTTTTCTGTTTAATTATCCATGCTACAATTTATGTTAGGACTAGGAGGTGTCCACCTTTTCTCCCAGTCCCTAGATCTTGTAGGGATTACTCCCTCGCAACTATAGGTCTTCGTTCACACTAGATGAGGACTTTAGCGGGTCTGGTCGCAGGATCAGGTTCCCCGTTACATCGTAGGGATTCAGCTTAGTTGTATTGTAGGGACAGAATTCCCTTCTTTCCTTACTGGTTGTAGCAGATCATAACAATGGGTACTGGTCCACGCATCGGTGGTCAGGTGGACCTTGCTACTGAGGGCTTTTAGTAGCGCATGTTTAATTTTTCCCTCAACATGCTTTTGCAGACCAGGGACGGCTTGCCTGCTGAAATGAAATCGGCTTGGCACATTGTATTGTGGGATTGACAATGATATTCAGTTACGGAAACTGTCTGTCTCCACCAGCCTGAATCACAGCATTTCAAGGGACAGGAGTTTTGCAATGCCAGCATTCAGAGCCTGTGCTCGTGCATGGTTTGCGGAGTATGGCCGTCTTTTATCCCATGCCTGTGCTACCGCTGGCTGTTTTGTGGCCTGGGAGTGTGAGGATGACAGGGAACTTGCTGCTGTGTGTGGAATAACAGTTTGTCTCTGGACAACAGTGGCCGATGTTCTTCCATGGCGATCCTGTGAGGAAGCATAACCAGCTGTGTGTGAGCTCGATGAAGAGGCTTCAACACAACCTGAAGATGTAGGTGCTGCTGTAGGTTGGCCTACATCTCCAGTGTGTCTTTGTAACTCAACTACGTGCTTTGTCCGCACATGTTTCCACATATTTGTGGTATTGAGGTGACTGACACTTTTAGCTATTTTTAATTTTTGATTACACAGCTTGCATTTCACATAGCAAATATCATGTGCAAGTGTGTGAAAAAAGGACCACGCAGTGCAAGTCCTGGGAGCGCACGTTTTGACTTTTGGAAGACAACTGCTCCGAACAGGTGCCAAACTGGAGGCTACAGGCAACCGAGTCTGCAGCCTAACTCTCCCTCCTGTTTGTACCGTTGGGGCAATGTCTTCCTCTATCTTCCTTCTATCACTAACCATTTCTGTAGGCCTCTCCCAGCTTTCAACCAAAGTACTGGTTCTCACCCACAAAGCTCTCCACAGTGCAGCACCCCTCCTACATCTCCTCCCTCATTTCTATCTATCGGCCTAACCGACTGCTGCGCTCTGCAAACGACTTTCGACTAACCTCTGCACTAATACGTACCTCCCACTCCCGACTCCAAGACTTCTCCTGCTCTACGCCAATCCTCTGGAATGCTGTACCCCAAGAAATTAGGACTATCCACAATTTGCATGGTTTCAGGCGCTCCCTCAAAACACATTTGTTCAGAGCGGCCTATCACATTCACTAATCAAAGTCATTCTATGTATTCTGTGTAAGTGTGTGTGTGTCTCTAGCCCATTCACTATCTCCATCCCTCAGTCCCTTAAGATGGCTGGAACATCATTGTAAATGCACCATTGTATATAAACACCTATACTTTGTATCTCCCCCATCTCATTGTACATTGTAAGCTGTCACGAGCAGGGGCGACTTATTTAGCTTAAATTATTGTATTGTTAACGTTGTTACTTATGACTTGTGTTCTGAAACTGCTAAACTGTAAAGCGCTGCGGAATATGATGGCGCTATATAAATAAATATTATTATTATTCCTCTGAGCTGCTCCCACCACCTTCCTGTTCTTCATGCCATGTTGGGTATTGGACCTCATCATCTCCACTACCCTCTTCCAACACCTGCTGTTGGGTGGTCTGGCCAGCACCATGCTCAACAGAAACTGGCACCTGGGTCTCATCATCATCATCAGATGCGTTCTGCGGTGTGCTGACCATCGGCACTGTCTCACCCGCCTCTTCAGATTCAGAGAGACACAGCTGTTGCGCATCACTGCATACTCCCTCTTCTTCACATTACAGAATGCTGCTTGGCTGGGCCCCTGTTTGCAAGCCAATAGATTCTGAGAACAGAAGCAGACACTCAGCTGGCTCCTGTACAGAACTCTCTGACTGCCTGGGCAATTTGCCAGGCGGTGAAGAGACAGATGGTTGCCCAACAGTGCTGTGGTCCTGAGAGGAGGTGGAAGCAATTGAAGTCGATGCATTGGCTGAGATCCAAACAACAACGGCTTCAATTTGTTCTTCCCGCAGCAGGGGGGTACTCCGAGCTCCTACAAAAGTGCGCATAAAGGAACGCTCACGGCCCGGGGAAAACTGGTGGATGCTGTGTCACTGGGGGCCGCAGCAGCAGCCACAGAATCCCCACGTCCTCTCCCTGAAGAAACTCCACGACCACGTGCCTTACTCCCTGCCTTCTTCATCTTGGTAGATTGATAAAGAAAGTCTGAAAAGTTATAAGGCCTAAAGGTACTGCCACACTAAGCAATCCCGCTAGCGATCTCGTTAGCGTTGCATACTAATGAGATCGCTAGCGGGATCGTTTCTATATCGCTAAATGCGGCCACATTTAGCGATATAGTTAACGACGCTATCGCCGTTAGCGATCTTCTTAACGACTTTAGCGGTACAAAAGTACCGCTAAATCGCTAAGAAAAGGTGCCACACAGCGATAAGATACTTACCCAGCGGGAGCGCCAGCGATGAAATAGGGTCCGGAGCGATTCCAGCGACGAGCGAGATCACAGCAGGAAGCTCGTCGCTGGCAGCTGCCGCACTGAACAATATCGCTAACGGGATCGCTAAATAGTGACGTTTTTTAGCGATCTCGTTAGCGATATTGTTTAGTGTGGCATACCCTTAAGTGTGGTTATTCCGCAGAGACTGCAGTGAACACTGCACACAACTGTTCAGTAGGTGTGAAAGGCCCCTTTGTGTACTTCTATAGTGTTTGCAACCAATGTATTGTATACAGATGGAAGCGCGTCACACTAATAGATTTTATTTATTTGTAATAGAATGGAGCAGCAACAATTAGAGAAAAATTTCAAGGATGTGCCAGTGACACACGCTCAGCAGACTACAACCAGCAGTGGTTGAAGAACTAACTGGAGCGTGATCTGCACTCCAAAAAGGAAAACCTCAGACTACAGTGAACACTGCACACAACTGTTCACTACCCCAAAGCGTCTCAGCAGGAAGGCAGTCTGTGCGTCAAAACAAAGGCGCAAGCATACATCCACGTACCCTGTTTATAAAGCTATATAAAAAAAATTATGTAGTAGTGACGCACACTTTATTGAGGTACAGTATTACATCGCCATTCACCATCTGTGGCTATGCAGTCTCATCTATATATACCTTATCTATCCGTTGTCATGCTTGCAAGTCGACAGTCAGGCATAAATAGCAATTTTCGCTATGCACTATGCACTTTTTAAAGGTTATGTTTGTTAATAAACATGATTATTGCCACATATTATGAGTATTACATGATGGAAATTGTATAATTTTGTATAAACTGTTTAGTGACATTATTCAGCAAATGTAACATTTTAGTAATGTCACAGATAACTTGTAATGCTGATGATGTTTTGAAGTCAGACATTCATTGTCTATACAATAAAAATGGTGTACATACTGTTACTTATCCATCATTAATGGATTCAGATATGTACTTGTATGCTTTTATGTACAACCGTATAGCAGATTCCTTAACTAATTTATTTTGTGGTTTGCATTGCTGTTCAACATGTTAATGTATGTGTTTATGTTTGTCAATTCTTTATTTATCTAGATATTAGTTTAAATGAAATCATCATCTTATGGTAGTAAAGGTTATCTTTCTCTTGTTTGAAGTATAGACATTTAAAATTGACAGGTAACAAGGAAATTACTTGATCTAGTATTTAAACATCCTCCTTGACCCTGGGCTCCAACACCGCCAGTTGTTGCTCGGAAGTGCTGTTAGCACAGTCAACACTTGCTCCTGTGTTACTGGGGTTCAGTAACGTCAGCTGGTCCTCGGTTGTGCCATTGGCTCTTTTCCTTCTGCTGCCCCTCCGGGTTCCAGCACAGTCAGCTGGTCCTCGTTACTTGCATTGGCTCTTGTACCTTCTGCTACCCGTCCGGGTTCCAGTACCGTCAACTGGTTCTCCGCAGTGCCTTTGGCCTAGGTGCCTCCATCTCGGTATCCGAGTTCCAGCAACGTCTGCTGGTCCTTGGTAGTGCTTTGGAGCACAGGTACCTCCTGCTTAGTAACCGTGTCCCAGTAACGTCAGCTGGTCCTCGGTTGTGCCATTGGCTCTTTTCCTTCTGCTGCCCCTCCGGGTTCCAGTACCGTCAACTGGTTCTCCGCAGTGCCTTTAGTCTAGGTGCCTCCATCTCGGTATCCGAGTTCCAGCAACGTCTGCTGGTCCTTGGTAGTGCTTTGGAGCACAGGTACCTCCTGCTTAGTAACCGTGTCCCAGTAACGTCAGCTGGTCCTCGGTTGTGCCATTGGCTCTTTTCCTTCTGCTGCCCCTCCGGGTTCCAGTACCGTCAACTGGTTCTCCGCAGTGCCTTTGGTCTAGGTGCCTCCATCTCGGTATCCGAGTTCCAGCAACGTCTGCTGGTCCTTGGTAGTGCTTTGGAGCACAGGTACCTCCTGCTTAGTAACCGTGTCCCAGTAACATCAGCTGGTACAAGATTGTGCTACAAATACAAGATACGGAACAAGAGACACAAGAACAATAAGCAGAAGATCTAAAAGCAGAAGAACATGAAGTATAAGACCAAAATGAAGAGCAAAATATATGCTCTAAATTCTAAGCAGAAGAAGACTAAGCAGTGTATGGGGGTGAGTCCGTTCCTCCTCGTGGTGCCCCTGGAAAATGCCTGCTGCTGCAGGCTAAACTGAACACGGACAAATACTGTTGTAATTTAAATCTTTTGTGACAGCAAGAACGGAAGGATGAAAAATTCATACTTTGACAGATTACAAGTACAGGATTCTCTGTCACAAATAAGAATATGATGAAGAAGATGAAGCAGAATATGAATAAGAATAATAGTTTAATAAGAAGAATATGAGTAATGTTAACAAAGATGAATAGCAAGAAGTTTAAGAAGAAGATAAAGAAGGTGAAGATGAAGAATAATTTGATGAAAAAGATGATGCTGCAGAAGATTATGAAGGAGAAAGTGTGTGAAAAGTTAAAAAGGTGAAGATGAAGAGCATGGAAGTTGTGTAATATACATATTTGCCAAAATATAAAAAACGTTAACATTGTCAATTTCTTTGTCAATCCGAACATCTTTAAAAAAAAAAATATTTATGCTATTCCATTTGATTGGGTTAAACATCTATGCCTTTAATGTCTCCTCAACCTTCCCCAATACATTCTACATTACTCTTTCTTGTTTTCCTTCATGTACAATTAACCAACAAGGCAACAATGGTTTTTTTTTAATTTCGATATTTTGTTCCCATAGACTTACATGGGACTTCCGGTATCGATATCGGGTATCGCCGATATTTTAGTGATATCGGCGATACCATTCCGATTCCGATACTTTAGGATATCGGAAAGTATCGCTCAACTCTAATCATTAGCTGTTCTAGTACAGAATTTCCTAATACATACAGAAATACACCAAAGAACAAGTTTTAGTATTACATACATAACAAAGATAAAGGCAGCGATATGTAACAAACTTTACAAGATTCCAGCTATTCAGCCCCCAATTCCCTTAAACCAATTGGCTGGATTAAAAAGAAAATATCTGCCAGAAACTGGAAATTATTCAACAAATCTCTCAGTAATTTTTCATAATATTATATAAATTTATTATTCAAGGACATTGGGGAATTTAGGCTATCCCATACGGTTACCAATAATAACCAATAATAACATGGAAAATACGAAAAACCAAAATATTATGTCCCCTTTATCTGCTATTGGCTTGTTTAACCAGCTTGCAGTACAATACATTAATCCAAGTTGGTCTTCCTTCCAGTTTCACTGACATAGGGGTAATGAGGAGGATTTGATAGGGACCATCATACAAGGGTTCTAGTCCGTGTTTTCTGACATGCCTTTTCACAACCACAAAATCACCAAACTTCAAATTATAATAAATATCGGTTTCTGCTGAATCTGGAAGAGAAAAAGAAACTAGAGCATAGGTGTTAGCAAGATTTTTACTAATCTGAATAAAATAACAGCACAGTCAGTATCTTCTGATAACTATTGAGACTGGAAATTTGCAACTGGGGTCCTAGCACCAAACAATATCTCATATGGGGACAGGCCATGTTTTGCAATAGGGATAGTACAAATATGGTATAGTACAATGGGTAGCAGCTCTGGCCATGGAGCCGTAGTCTCCTGCATCATTTTGGTCAATTGTAACTTCAGTGTGCCGTTCAACCTCTCAACTTTCCCACTGGATTGTGGATAGTACGGAGTATGGAGGGCTACAGTGGATCCAAGCATTGTTAGAACCTCCTGATACATATGAGAAGAAAAAGCCGGACCTTGGTCACTTTCGACGACATCTGGAACTCCATATCTGCAGATAACTTCCATCACCAGTTTCTTCACTGTGGTCTTTGCAGTCATGTTGGTAACGGGGAATACTTCTGGCCAACTGGAGAACATGTCGACAACCACCAGACAATATTCATACCTTCCAGATTTAGGCAATGTGATATGGTCCACTTGGAGCCTTTGGAAAGGATAGTCGGGCTTAGCAAGATACTTCGGAGGTACACGTGGAAGTTGACCGGGATTGCAGGTCTGACAGATATTACATGCATGGTTGAGTGCTGTCAGGACTGTAGAAATACCTGGAGCCCAGTAGAATTTTTGTACCAGGGCTAGGGCCTGGTTTTTTCCTCGATGTATGGGTCCATGTGCCCACGTGGCAATAGCAGGGTACATCCGCTTAGGGAAACACACAAGTTGGCCCTTTTTCCAGAGACCATTGTCCATACGTGCCCCATCAGTCTTCCACTGCTTCACCTCTTCCTTTGGAGACATTCTCTGCATAGTCATTAAACGGTCTTGCGGGGTCCGACAGAAAATCTCAGTCTGTCGTAGATCATCAGGTTCTTGTAGAGTCAGGATCTCTTGCAACTGTTTATGCTGAGAGCGTGTGGTCACCATAATTGGTATGGTTAGTTCAATGGGCAGAAGAGCAGCAGCCTTTGCTTGCATATCCGCAAATACGTTGCCAATAGTCTGTGGACTGTTCCTAGGACCGTGCGCCTTGACTTTGATAATGGCCACCTGAGTAGGCAATTTGATCAAATCCATGAGGGTTTTAACAGCTTCAGCATTTTTCACTGGGGTTCTGGCAGTAGTAATAAATCCTCGATTGGCTTATAGAGCTCCAAAATCGTGAGCAATACCAAATGCATACTGTGAGTCCGTGTATATATTAGCCCGTCTGTCTTTGGCCAAAGTACATGCAGTAGACAGAGTCTGAAGTTCTGCTTCTTGTGCTGACTGTGATGGCGGGAGCGCAGCTGCATGCACTGCAGTGTCCTCCATGGTAACAGCATATCCCGTGTGGAATCTTCCAAACTCATCAGCATATCTTGAACCATCCGTGTACAACACCAGATCGGGATTTGGAAGTGGATTCTCACTGACATTTGGCAAAGAAGCTGTTTCTTCAGTCAGAAGTTGGAAACAATCATGTTGGAGATAATCCTCATCACTGCCATCTTTCTTGGGGGCCGGCAGTAAAGTAGCGGGGTTGATTGTAGTACAGCGATGCAACTTGACATAATCAGGCAAAAGGAGTGAACACTGCTGCCGTAAATGTCGTTGTACAGTCAAATGTCTTGGCTGTTGGAGTATTAGTATCGCTGCAATATCATGCGGGGCAAAAATGTGCGTTTCATGCCCAAGAATTATGTCTGCAATCTTGTCAAGCAATGAGTGAGTGGCGTGATCTGCTCTCACGCAACTTGGTGATACTCGGGCCACGGGGTCGAGGCGGGGTGAATAATAGCCCACTGGTCTTTGCCTATTGCCATATAATTGTGTAAGTACCCCTGCTGCGTGTCCTTCATTCTCAGACACATACAAATGGAACAGTGGAGTATAGTCCGGGATGCCCAAGGCAGGGGCGGAAGCAATAAGCCGCTTTAATTCAGAGAAGGCATGATAAAACCGGTGATCTTTCCTTATAGTTCATTATACCGTCTTTTAAGGCATTGTAAAGGGGTTGCATTATGCGGGATGCATCCGGTATCCACTGACGACAATAAATACATAGTCCAAGAAAACGCTGGAGTTCAGTTTCATCTTTTGGGAAAGGAAGGGAGCTGACTGCTATTTTTCTTTCTTCTGTGAGGTACCTGACACCCTGAAGGAGACAGTGACCCAAAAATATCACTTGACAAAGACAGAACTGAAGTCCCGAGGCCGAAACCCGACAGTTCAGATCTGCCAGATGCTTCAGAAGGCTAACAGTGGCAGCATGGCTTCCTGCTCCATCCGTACACACAACAAAAATCATCCACATACTGAAACAGCGTGACATGGGGGTGGTTCAATTGCCAGGGTAAAAGACACTCGCCCATATTTTTATTTTTACAAACTCATTGGGACTGTTTTGGGCCCCTTGTGGCAGAACTGTCCACATTAATTGTCCTCCCTGATAAATAAATACAAACAGAAATTGACAATCTGGGTATAGTAGAATACTAAAAAAGATGTTGACAAAATCGATAACTGTGAACCAAGCAGCATCCTGAGATATCTGGAACGTAAGAGTATATATATTAGACACCACCGGAGTTTCCAGAACAGTAACTGCATTAACTGCCCGTAAATCTTGTACCAGTCGGTACACAGGGGGTTAAGTTTGTGTAGCTGAAAGGGGGGGCTGAAGCTGGAGTTCACTGTCAAGGCCACTGATAAGGAACCAGCTGCCTGCTTGTGGAGGTGGGGGCTAGAACTGCTCCTGGCTTTTTTTTTCTTCCTTGCTGATTCAGAACGGGCTGAATCCTGAAAAACTTTTTTATTACTTTTAATACATTGTCCGGAGTGGACAGAGAAAGCATACAGGATTACATTCTGGACAGCCTCAGTAAGTAATTGTCGCGGCCAGTCCTCCAGCATAACAGAATTAATTATTCACAGCATTTACTATGGCTCCAATGTGCTGTTTCGTAAAATCTCCTGTCTCTATCCTAAAAAGCACATCATAACGGTGGGTCCAGGAATAACATTGGAATACATTTTCTGGAAATCTTCTATCTCCTCTATATATCCTGTCTCTGACCGGGTAACTAAAGTAGGAGGGGTGGATACTGTTAATAATAAGTGCCGTCAGCGTTTACCAAGGGAAAGATTGGGACTACGATTCCGGGTCTCCTTGCTTCACAACTTACATACACATACATCACAAATCCACCTGGCAGAATCATAGGATGGGGGCGCACTGGGTTTTGGCAACCCAGGATATATTGGTGCCCTGGGGTTGAGGGGCACAGAGCTTACAATCGGAAGGAGAGACTTAAAGGGAATCAGTCACCCTAAATTGGCGGGATATTTAAATGATGGCAGTCAGGTCAGATAGGCGGTGTTTTGGGTACTTGCCTTAACATGTTGTTCGCCGCTGTCTCCATTATTTCTGGGAATTGTAGTCGTTGCCCTCCATATAACGCGCCTGCGCATTGCAATTTGCGGGCAAAGCATACTGGGCGTGCGCAATTCAAGATTGCAATGCGCAGGTGCGTTATATGGAGGGCAACGATTACAATTCCCAGAAATAATGGAGACAGCGGCAAACAACATGTTAAGGCAAGTACCCAAAACACCGCCCATCTGACCTGACTGCCATCATTTAAATATCCCGCCAATTTAGGATGACAGATTCCCTTTAATTTCCTGGGAAGGGACCTTATTATCTAGCAGAGAGACCCTTGTTCCAAATCATCATTTTTAATTATTTATTTTTCTGGCATATTATTTTGTTACTTTCTCAGTTCCTTCCACAAAACATCCAATCTTTCTTGTAATAATAGACAGCTTTCCTTTTTTTTTTCAACATAACAGAAATAATCAGAATTCACTTTCTCTTTTACCTCCATATTAACCTTCATCATACAATTCATTTGTCAAGCCACGGAATTTTCAGCGTCTTTAAGCAAACCACCATCAACCTGCCTTTGTTCTTTCTAACACCTTCGTTCCATAGCGTAGGCTGTATCCTCCCGCCCTCAGGAATTCCCTTGCATTGCCGATAGATTTCTTTCAATTCTCTAACTAACAGTATCCTATCTATCACATAAATCCAAATCCTTCTTTTTTCTTCTACGGAAATATGAATTTCTTTTAATTAAATATCCTTACTTCAGTTGTGCACAGTAACTGGAGCGGCCGTACAGTCTGTTCCATCCCCCACAGGGATGACCCCAAAACGCGGTACTCAGTGAAAGAAGGAGGGCGTCTTAGACTATCCCTTCGGACACCTCTACTTATATATATAAATATATTTCCGGTACCCTATCTAATCTTCGATCACCTCACTACGCCTGATTTTAACAGTGATCAGGATTTCAGGATATTTTGACTAAAAAGAGAGTTACAATCACTGGTCAATCCGGGGTGTCTGTCCCTTATGAGGTACGGTTCGAACACTGGGCCCCCAACGGAACTACACCTCTATATGATTCCACCCAAGAATCACCCCACCATCGGGGACAAACCTCAGATCCTCTTTCCAGCAACAAACACAGGAAAACCACACCAAACGGTCAGTCTGAACAGTATAACTGCCAATTTACCATGGTTTGTGGGGGTGATCAGTCCCAATTCCATTGCCTGTGTCCTGTCCGAGGGTCCTTTGTCTTGTTGTCCTCCGGGGGTCAGAGGAGTCCCTATACGAGAGCCCCACTTTTGTCGGCATCTGTCGAGGGAGGATCTAAGTGACCCTTCACGGTTGACCAAGTGATTTCCAAATTAATCCACAGAACGTTGCTAGCAACAGAAATAACCAGACGGAGACTGGTTTCTATCTGGGAGAATTGAGGTAGATTCCTACCCCATGTATTGCATCATCATCTTTTATAGTATTTAGTAAGTTTGTACTTCAACCAATAGTTGAACCACCTACAACATTTAACCTATGAAAATGCAAGAAAATCTGAAACTACATACGTATATGCCCGTATCCACGTGACATAGAGCACGGGCAGCACGGTGGCTCAGTGGATAGCACTTTTTTTTCTGTGTAGCTGATTGATCAATATAAAACTTAACCTTTATTCTATTTATGATAAAAACCTAAAGTGCCAGAAGTGCATGTGCAAAGCAAACAAAACCAAAAAAATGTGTAAATATAAAGATAAGAAGAATGGAACCACTGGTTTACCAAAAACCTTTAAATTTAAATAGGAGAACTGTGGTTTATACCTGATAAAACCCCACAATCTCAGGCATAGGGATCCTATGGTTTGTGTGAGATTTTTTTTCCTTTTTCTAAAACCATTTGAGTCCTCTTTTAGAGTTATCCTCTCTCATAAGGGGCTACCCGTCTTGTTCCTACTATGTAGGTAGGGTTTTTCTTTTTTTGTGGGAGGTTTAATATGTATTCAAGTATATGGCTCTAATGTTAACCAGGAGGTATTATATTCTAAACCCCCTATATCATTAAGAAAGTTTCATATGAGCATACAATAACCTAGTTCTTACTTATTTGTATATTGGTTTTCGGTGGTTCTAAAGTAAATGCTCCTTATGTGTTTTTGGAGCTGCATAAATGTTGTCTCCTGTCATAAATATAGCATTATATATATGCCTCCAATACAGATAAACATTATGCCATCAGAGGAGAAACAGAGCCATGCATTTACTCTGTAAATTATCACTCTCACTGTGGGTTTTTAACAAATGTGATACTCATCTGCAGCGTCATATTGCGGGCATATTCTCTGCTTGAGCTTGGGGGAGATCCACCTTAACTGTGTGCATCAGGTCAAGCGGCCTCTACCCCTTCAGCGTCTCCCGATGCGTTTCATCGGTTAAGATTCTTCAGGGGAGGTATTAACTATGTGATTATGAGACAGGGCATAGCGGCGTATGTAAAGTCCTGCCTTTTATAATTACCGGGTATAACCTGTTGGTCTTCACTTCCGGACGCTAAGTACGTCATTTCCAGCATATGGAACGCATCGTCTCAATCTATAAGGCGCATGCGTAATAGCTGGAAGCTGATCAGACCTCCCGGGACGTCATTTCCGGTTTACAGAGAGAAACGCTCTAGATCTGTGGACGGGGTCTGAATGTCTGCAGAATATGCAGGTTTGTCCCTATATATCCAGCACTTGCGGGACGGAGGTGAAACAAATCACACATCTCCAGAATAATAAAACTTTTAGGGAGATTGTGTGTGTATATAATGGACTCTATTGATATACAGTGCATAATATATCAATAGGAAAATGCCTTTCTTTGTACATACGTGCAGGAGATTAAGAATCCATTTATGGCGATTAAAAATGGTAATGTGCGCATCATATTCTACAAAACAGATGAGGGGAATATGACAGAAAATTTTTATACCAGATCTTATATGATTGCTATGATGTCTATGTTGAATATATGGTGGACACTGCAAACAATACTGATATATATAATACTAGATGGTGGCCCGATTCTAACGCATCGGGTATTCTAGAATATGTATGTAGCTGCTGGTGGGGTATATGTGGAGGCTGCTGCTGGGGTATATGTGGAGGCTGCTACTGCTGGGGTATATGTGGAGGCTGCTGCTGCTAGGGTATATGTGGAGGCTGCTGCTGCTGGGGTATATAGAGGCTGCTGCTGTTGGGGTGTACGTGGAGGCTGCCGGTCGGGGTACTTCCGCTGCTAGTAGCCGGGAGATGACCGGCTGGCGCCGGTCAACTCCCGGCTGCGTCGCCACTGACCTTCATGCGGCAGGAGATGACCCGCGGCTACCATCAGGAGATCAGTGGCTAGCGCCCAGGGCCGGCTCCAGGTTTTTATGGGCCCCGGGCGAAAGAGCCTCAGTGGGCCCCTTTAACACAGACCACGATTCATGATGCACAGATACAGCAGAGAAATATGGCTACAGTACAATGCCAAATACTTCTCTTCTTACATTACAAGAGTGATATCTATTGTAAATTGTACAATAGCTCAAAAACCGCCAAATCCTCACAGCGCACAGTACAGACTGGACAGTACAGTCCTCCATACAATATTATGGGCACCACAGTCTCCCCCTCATCACCCATATAATACCCCATGCAGGATGTCACCCTCCATATAATGCTCCATACAGAATACTGGACCCAATATAATGCTCCATACAGGATACTGGACCCATTATAATGCTCCATACAGGATACTGGTCCCCATATAATGCTCCATACAGGATACTGGTCCCCATATAATGCTCCATACAAAATATGGAGCTCTCCTCTGCGCTGTACTGCGTTCTGCACTGTTACAGCTCAGGAAAGGGCGCTGTGGAAAGACTCCCCATTATCATCATCATCATTGCCTCCCCATCATCATCATGGCCTCCCCATTATCATCAATGCCTGCCCATCATCATCATCTCCTCCCCATCATCATCAATGCCTGCCCATCATCATCTTCTCCCCATCATCAATGCCTGCCCATTATCATCAATGCCTGCCCATTATCATCATCTTCTCCCCATCATCATCAATGCCTCCCCATTATCAGCAATGCCTGCCCATCATCATCTCCTCCCCATCATCATCAATGCCTGCCCATCATCATCTTCTCCCCATCATCAATGCCTGCCCATTATCATCATCTTCTCCCCATCATCACCAATGCCTCCCCATTATCAGCAATGCCTGCCCATTATCATCTTCTCCCCATCATCATCATCAATGCCTCCCCATTATCAGCAATGCCTGCCCATTATCATCATCTTCTCCCCATCGTCACCAATGCCTCCCCATTATCAGCAATGCCTGCCCATTATCATCTTCTCCCCATCATCATCATCAATGCCTCCCCATTATCAGCAATGCCTGCCCATTATCATCTTCTCCCCATCATCATCATCAATGCCTCCCCATTATCAGCAATGCCTGCCCATCATCACACACAGACAGCACACAAGCACTCTCTCACATACTTACACACACACAAAGCACCGCACTACATACACACAGACACACACAGAGACATACACACACACGTCTTACCTGTCCGACGTCCGCGCGCTCTGTGCCACAGCCGGCCGCTGAATGATGACGTCATTCAGCGGCCCGCTGTGAGAGTAAGCGCCGGCGCCCCCTGGAGCCCGGAGCTGCGGCAGCGGAGGCACGGGAGAGGTAAGTATTGTGCCAGCTGATGCCGGGGCCCTGAGCAAGCGGGGGGGGCCCAGTGGCTGCGCTGACACCGCTCTCCTCTGCTAACGGGCGGGGGGGTGCCAGACTGCGAGTGGGCCTTCCCGCCTGCTCAGGGCCCCGGCACTTACCCGGGTGTGCCGGGTGCTGACGCCGGCCCTGCTAGCACCGCTGATCTCCCGATGATAGCGGTGGCGTGCGTGGTTCAAATCCTGCGCCAATTCACGGCTGGACTGCACCTGTCGCTGATTGGTCGCGTCCGGCCGGGCGCGACCAATCAGCAACGCGAGATTTCTGTTACAGACAGACAGAATTAGACAATTATATAGTAGATATCTATCTATACATATAGATATATCTATCTATCTATATATATAATAAATATCTTATATATATATTTCATAGGCACATCTTCTTGACCACAACAGGATACACTGCCTGTGTTGCCCATAGCAACCAATCACTAAGCTTCTTTCATTTCACCAGAGCTGGTTAAAAGATGAAAGCTGAGTTGTGATTGGTTGCTATGAGCAAGTTTTTCCACAACACCTCAGCAGACACTGACTGGGTGGGAGAATGTCGCTGATTGGTCGCATCCAGCTGGGCGCGACCAATCAGCGACGCGGGATTTCCTGGACAGACAGACAGACGAGATAAGACAATTATATAGTAGATATCAATATGGTGATGACTCTCTTTGTGCATAACGCAGGAAGTATGGAGTACATATATGGCGAAAATTATGGTAATGACCAAATCATGTTCTACAAAGGAAAAGGGGAAACATGAAAAGAATTGATTTATGTTGTGTGTAGTTGCTATGATGTCTATGTTGAATGTATGATGGACACGACAGACCTTCTTGAGGAAAGATAGGCAGGGTGCACTCTAAAATTCACCCTATTGTACCCTAACTAGTGAGTCCCTACCTCACGCGGAGGTTGGCACCCTAAAACTTGCTCAGTGGCGCCCCCACTCGACGGTGGCTCACCCTAATCTAGATGCCCTATTGGACCCTACACTACAAGAAAGAAGAAAAGGTCAGAAGTTCATTTAGACCTTTGGGGTGGGTAGTCTGGAGATGGAAGATCCAAAAGGTTTCCCTTTGACCACAAAATGTTTTTTGCAGTGTGGGAGGAAACCGGAGTGCCCGGAGTAAACCCACGCAAACACGGGGAGAACATACAAACTCCTTGCAGATGTCCTTGGTGGGATTCGAACCCAGGACTCCAGCGCTGCAAGGCTGCAGTGCTATCCACTGAGTTGGATGAGCAGAGGCAATAAAATTCAAACAAAATAAATTTTCTGTGTAGCTGATTGATCAATATAAAACTTAACCTTTATTCTATTTATGATAAAAACCTAAAGTGCCAGAAGTGCATGTGCAAAGCAAACAAAACCAAAAAAATGTGTAAATATAAAAGATAAGAAGAATGGAACCACTGGTTTACCAAAAACCTTTAAATTTAAATAGGAGAACTGTGGTTTATACCTGATAAAACCCCACAATCTCAGGCATAGGGATCCTATGGTTTGTGTGAGTTTTTTTTTCCTTTTTCTAAAACCATCTGAGTCCTTAGAGTTATCCTCTCTCATAAGGGGCTACCCGTCTTGTTCCTACTATGTAGGTAGGTTTTTTTTCTTTTTTTGTGGGAGGTTTAATGTGTATTCAAGTATACGGCTCTAATGTTAACCAGGAGGTGTGTGTGGGGGTGCTTTGCTGGTGACACTTTTGGGGATTTATTCAAAATTGAAGCGGTGAGCGGTCCAGCTCACCCCAAACCATCTCGATTGGGTTCAGGTCTGGTGACTGTGGAGGCCAGGTCATATGGCGTAGCACCCCAACACTCGCCATCTTGGTCAAATAGCCCTTACACAGTCTGGAGGTGTGTTTGGGGTCATTGTCCTGTTGAAAAATAAATGATGTTCCAACTAAACGCAAACCGGATGGAATAGCATGCTGCTGCAAGATGCTGTGGTAGCCATGCTGGTTCAGTATGCCTTCAATTTTGAATAAATCCCCAACAGTGTCACCAGCAAAGCACCCCCACACCATCACACCTCCTCCATGCTTCACGGTGGGAACCAGACATGTAGAGTCCATCCGTTCACCTTTTCTGCGTGCAAAGCAGTAATCAAAGCAAAAGGTGGCTACTTTGAAGAACCTAGAATATAAGACATATTTTCAGTTGTTTCACACTTTTTTGTTAAGTGTAATGTATAATTCCACATGTGTTAATTCATAGTTTTGATGCCTTCAGTGTGATTCTACAATTTTCATAGTCATGAAAATACAGAAAAATCATTGAATGAGAAGGTGTGTCCAAACTTTTGGTCTGTACTGTATATTTTTTCTCTTTTTCTTTAACAGGCTTCACAGCGTGCTCCCGACTCGGACGGTGAGGAGGGGGTTCTCAACATGGACCTCCTCATCGATCTGGTCAGAGAAAGGGAGCCGCTGTGGAACATGGGGGACCGCCGCCATGCTGATGTCATAGTGACCCATCGACAGGGCCGGCGTCAGCACCCGGCACACCCGGGCAAGTGCCGGGGCCCTGAGCAGGCGGGGGGGCCCACTCGCAGTCTGGCACCCCCGCGCCCGTTAGCGGAGGAGAGCGGTGTCAGCGCCGCCACTGGGCCCCCCCCCGCTTGCTCAGGGCCCCGGCTTCAGCTGGCACAATACTTACCTCTCCCGTGCCTTCGCTGCCGCAGCTCCGGGCTCCAGGGGGCGCTTCCTCTCACAGCCGGCCGCTGAATGACGTCATCATTCAGCGGCCGGCTGTGGCACAGAGCGCGGGGACGCCGGACAGGTAAGACGTGTGTGTGTCTCTGTGTGTGTCTGTGTGTATGTAGTGCGGTGCTTTGTGTGTGTATGTATGTGTGTGTGTGTATGTGTGTGTGTATGTATGTGAGAGAGTGCTTGTGTGCTGTCTGTGTGTGATGATGGGCAGGCATTGCTGATATTGGAGAGGCATTGATGATGATGATGGGGAGAAGATGATGATAATGGGCAGGCATTGATGATAATGGGCAGGCATTGATGATGGGGAGAAGATGATGATGGGCAGGCATTGCTGATAATGGGGAGGCATTGATGATGATGATGGGGAGAAGATGATGATAATGGGCAGGCATTGATGATAATGGGCAGGCATTGATGATGGGGAGAAGATGATGATGGGCAGGCATTGCTGATAATGGGGAGGCATTGATGATGATGGGGAGAAGATGATGATAATGGGCAGGCATTGATGATAATGGGCAGGCATTGATGATGGGGAGAAGATGATGATGGGCAGGCATTGATGATGATGGGGAGGAGATGATGATGGGCAGGCATTGCTGATAATGGGGAGGCATTGATGATGATGGGGAGAAGATGATGATAATGGGCAGGCATTGATGATAATGGGCAGGCATTGATGATGGGGAGAAGATGATGATGGGGAGGAGATGATGATGATGGGCAGGCATTGATGATAATGGGGAGACCATGATGATGATAAGGAGGCAATGATGATAATGGGGAGTCTTTCCACAGCGCCCTTTCCTGAGCCGTAACAGTGCAGAACGCAGTACAGCGCAGAGGAGAGCTCCATATTTTGTATGGAGCATTATATGGGGACCAGTATCCTGTATGGAGCATTATATGGGGACCAGTATCCTGTATGGAGCATTATATTGGGTCCAGTATTCTGTATGGAGCATTATTTTGGGTCCAGTATTCTGTATGGAGCATTATATGGGGGGTGACATCCTGCATGGGGTATTATATGGGTGATGAGGGGGAGACTGTGGTGCCCATAATATTGTATGGAGGACTGTACTGTCCAGTCTGTTCTGTGCGCTGTGAGGATTTGGCGGTTTTTGAGCTATTGTAGAATTTACAATAGATATCACTCATGTAATGGAAGAAGTGAAGTATTTGGCATTGTACTGTACCTATATTTCTCTGCTGTATCTGTGCATCATGAATCGTGGTCTGTGTTAAAGGGGCCCACTGAGGCTCTTTCGCCCGGGGCCCATAAAAACCTGGAGCCGGCCCTGCCCGTCGACTCTGGGAGGAAATCTTCAATCAACTTGTGGAAGGCAGGGAGGACCTCGATGCTCAGGTGCGGAGTAAAATGCTTAAGTATACACAGTTCAGGTTGCTGGATGTAAAGCAGTGTTTCCCAAACTCCAGTCCTCGTGGCCTCCACTGGTCATGTTTTCAGGATTTCCTTTTGTGCAACGCTATGGAAATCCTGAAAACATAACCCGTGGGGGCTGTGAGGACTGGAGTTTGGGAAACACTGATGTATACTAACCAATTTGTGCTTTCTCGTTTCAGGGGAGAGAATTGTGAAGCGTTGGCGGTCGGTGAGGAATCGCTTCAAGAAGGAGTTCAACAAGGAGATGCGGGCCTCGAGAGGATCTGGAGGACGCAGGAGCAAGTACAAGTACGCAGAAGCCCTGTCGTTCCTCCGGGTAACAATGGTCACCAGAAGGTAAATATTACACACCCCATGTAAAAAAAAAATGCTAACATGTCTAATTTTATTTTCAGCCAGGGCCATTCAAATACAGTATATTAATTGTATTTTTTCTCTTTATTCCACAGAACGGTGACCAGCACTCGGGAGCCTGCAGCGTTGGACCCTTCTGGAGCGATCCCTCAGGAGTCCGCCACCGAGGGACACTTTGACAGCCCCGGCCCATCCGCACCTTCCCAGCCTTCAGAGACACGTGAGCCCTCTGTCCCCTCCACCAGCACTGGAGCATCGTGGCCGAGTGCATTGCATGAGGCTACTGGTCAGGAGATAGATTTCCCCTTACCCCACCCTTCTGCCGCTGCCACCTCTAGTACACCTGTGGCTACTGGACCGCTGCGACAGAGGGGTCAGGAAAGGATCTATGCGCCTGAATTCTTGCATCTTAATGCATCGTTTCAGAACTGTCTTAAAGTCTTGTCAGAGCAAATGGCTGCAGGCTTTAATCAGCTCAACTCCAGCATTCTGGAGGTTAAGACAATTCTGCAAACGATGCATTCAGAAGCAAGACGTTCGCAAAACCACAGGTTACCTCCCAACCTCCTATACCCACCCCAGTCGTTCCTCCCACACCTGCCCCCCCTCCAGCCACTGTCCCTCCTCCCCCTCCCATTCAATACTAGCAACCTCCCCAGTACCAACCTCCCCAGTACCAACAATCTCCCCACTTCCAACAACCTACCCCATACCAACATCCTTCCCCGTACCAGTTCCCAACCACATCTGCTCCTCTACTCCCTGCCCAATCCTCCTCTCCACCACCCACCTGTTCTGCCTCCCACCTCTCCACCCGTTCCATTTCTTTTTCCACCCCTTCACCTCTTTTACCTGATCCTTCCCCACCACCATCCCAGTCTGCTCTCCAAACTCCCACTGTCAAAGGGTCCCACAGCCCCTCCTGTAGTATCTCCACACAACACTACACCAATTTGTAAATATGTTTGTTAAATTATCTTTTTTAAAATATGCAAAAAAAAAAAAATTATTTAAAATTGAAAAAAAAATGTAATTAAGATTTATTTCACATTGAAAAAAGTATGTTATTAAACATTTTCATAAAATAAATGTTAATTTGGTTGATTAAAATGGTTGTCTGTCATTTATTTCCAAGGTTAAATAAAGGTAACATTTATTGGGGATACAAAACCAGGCACAAAACTTTGGGTAAAAGGGGCCCTGAGCAGGCGGGGGGGCCCACTCGCCGTCGGGCACCCTGGCGCCCGTTAGCGGTGTCAGTGCCGCCACTGGGCCCCCCCCTGCTTGCTCAGGGCCCCGGCAGCAGCCGGCGCAATACTTACCTCTCCCCATGCCTCCACTGCCGCAGCTCCGAGCTCCAGGGGGCGCCTGCGCCGGCGCTTCCTCTCTCACAGCAGCGCCGCTGAATGACGTCATCATTCAGCGGCCGGCTGTGGCAGAGAGCGTGCGGACGCCGGACAGGTGAGGCGTGTGTGTGTGCCTGCCTGTGTGTATGTGAGAGAGTGCTGCCTGCGGTGCTGTATGTGTGATGGTGGTGGGGGGAGGCAGGCAGTGATGGTGGTGAGGAGGCGATGATGATGATGATGGGGAGGCAATGATAATGGGAAGGCAATGATGATGATGATATTAATGGGGAGGCAATGATAATGATGATGATGGGAAGGCAATGATAATGGGAAAGCAATGATGATGATGATATTAATGGGGAGGCAATGATGATGACAGGGAGGCAATGATGATGATGATGGGCAGGCAATGATGATGAGGGGAGGCAATGATGATGATAATGGGCAGGCAATGATGATGATCATGGGGAGTCTTTCCACAGCGCCCTTTCCTGAGCCGTAACAGTGCAGAACGCAGCACAGTGTAGAGGAGAGCTCCACATTTTGTATGGAGCATTATATGTGGTCCAGTATTCTGTATGGAGCATTATATTGGGTCCAGTATTCTGTATGGAGCATTATATGGGGGATGGCGGGGTGATATCCTGCATGGGGTATTATATGGATGATGAGGGGGAGACTATGTGGTGCCCATAATATTGTATGGAGGACTGTACTGTCCAGTCTGTACTGTGCGCTGTGAGGATTTGGCGTTTTTTGAGCTATTGTACAATTTACAATAGGTATCAGTCATGTAATGGAAGAAGAGAAGTGTTTGGCGTTGTGTTTTACCCATATTTCTCTGCAGTATCTGTGCATCATGAATCGTGGTCTGTGTTAAGGGGGACCACTGAGACTCTTTCGCCAAGGGCCCATAAAAACCTGAAGCCGGCCTGGACACAACTGTGGCCAAAAGGTAAAATACTGTACATAATACACAACAAGGTAGACAACTTTGGTTGGCAAAGGTAAAATAAAGGTAACATTTATTGGGGATACAAAACCAGGCACATAACTTTGGGTAAAAGGTAAAATAATTTTACCTTTTGGCCAAAGTTGTGTCCCTGGTTGTGTATTAGCCAAAGTATTTAACCTTTTAACTAAAGTTCTGTACATTGTTAGGTAATCCCCAACAAGGTACAGAACTTTGGTTAAAAGGTGTGTAATACTTTGGTAATACACAACCAGGGACACAACTTTGGTTGGCAAAGGTATACTGTGGGTACACAAGGTACAAAGGTCACAGAGCAGTTTATTAAACTCTGTCATCCTGCCAGTCTAGTCTTCCTTCAGGGGACATAAAGAATTCGGCAAATTTGTCCCTCATTCGGGAAACAGTCACAGAACTTCTATTGGTAACGTTCTGTTAATCATGCAAGGTGGTTTCTTCAGAGTGGTTCTCAATGGAAATCTGTTCCTTGCTGATAACAAAATTGTAGTAGAACCACACAAGCTTTGATTACCTCGTCCACAGTTTCAGTTTTTAGGTTGATAGCAGTCAATAGAACACACCATTTGGCTGTCAGAATCCCAAAAGCGCACTCCACCATTCTTCTGGCTCTTGTGAGGCGGTAATTAAAAATTATTTTTGTGTGTGTCAATCCTCTGCTGGAGTACGGTTCTAGCAGGTGTTCTGACAGCTGGAAGGCTTCATCCCCTATACAACCAAAAGGAATCGGTGGGCCAGATGTTTGAGGCAGTGGTCTAGGGGGTGGGAACTGGAAGGTGTTTCCATACAGCTGACGGCCCATTGTTGACAGTTTGAATACTTGAGAATCATTGGAGCGGCCATAGGCCCCCAATATCTACGGCAATAAATTTGTACTCCGCGTCAGCGATGGCAATTAGGACAATGGAGAAATATTTTTTGTAGTTAAAATATTTGGATCCAGATCCTGCTGACTTGACAATCCGGATATGTTTCCCATCTACAGTGCCCAGGCAATTAGTAAACTGACATATTTGTTCAAACTTTTCTGCAATTGCAATCCAACTCTCTGTTGTGGGCTCTGGTAGAAATTCCGCAACTAGACAGTCCCACAATGCACGGCATGTGTGCTTGACAATTCCAGAGATGGTGGAAATCCCAAGTCTGTACTGGAAATGGAGTGAGGAAAGAGATTCTCCAGTTGCCAGGAATCTGTGAATAAAAAACAAAAACAAAAAAATGAGTTTCAAATCACAGCATTACATACCACACATCAGCTATAACAACTGGAGATACTATAAAAAAAAAATATTTATATAGTATCTCCAATTGTTAAAGCTGAGTCAGATGGCCGTATACAAACTACCAGCAACAACATTCCAGGACAAGTGTGCTCTGAAGCAAGCAGATACAATAAATATGGCTTACCGAAGAGTCACCATCAGATGCTCTGCCGGTGAAATGGAGAAGCGGCAATACGTGTCCGATCTTCTTATGAGGTCTCCAATACGCTCCACCAAGAAATCAAAGTTCTCCATTTTCATGCGAACATATGCAAAAAATTTCTGAGGGTTTCCTCGTAGCTCCATGTATAGTGTAGAAAACACCCCACGCGTCATTCTCTGGGCTGCGATGGGGTGGATCCAGAAACGGCGTCGGCGCTGACGCATGATGCGCTGCTGAATCTTTCTCTCCTTCTCCAGAACAATCGCTTTCAGACGATTCGCCTCCACTGTGAAATCCACCAAATTCTTCATAATGTTTCCTATCACAACGTCCATCTTCACCAGCCACTTGCTCTTTTCTCCAACCTGCACTTGCTCGTCTACAACCTGTCAAAGATGGGCTGTAGGAACAGTGTATATATAGTTTTTCAGTAGCCAATCACGTTTGGAAGCCCCCAAGGAGCGTTTTAAAAAACCGGATCCGTCGTAATTCGTCTAAAAATGGATAAAAAACCGGATGAACCGGATGAGACGGATCTGGTTTTCAGCCGGATCTGCTCGACGCATCAGGCTGAAAACCGGATCCGTCTCATCCGGTTTTACATAAAAAAAACCCTGATCCGGCGCTCCGGCGCGATGCCGCATAGCGCCCGACGCCAAAAACCTGATGTGTGAAAGAGGCCTTAAACAAAAGAATATAACTCCAAGTAAATCAAACTTCTGTGAAATCAAACTGTCCACTTAGGAAGCAAATTGTTGGCAATTATCAAGACACACTCAATAAAGGAGTGGTTCTGCAGGTGGGGACCACAGACCACATCTCAGTACCAATGCTTTCTGGCTGATGTTTTGGTCACTTTTGAATGTTGGTTGTGCTTTCACACTTGTGGTAGCATGAGACGGACTCCACAACCCACACAAGTGGCTCAGGTAGTGCAGCTCATCCAGGTTGGCACATCAATGCGAGCTGTGGCAAGAGTGTTTGCTGTGTCTGTCAGCATAGTGTCCAGAGGCTGGAGGCGCTACCAGGAGACAGGCCAGTACACCAGAAGACATGGAGGGGGCCATTGGAGGGCAACAACCCAGCAGCAGGACCTCTACCTCCACCTTTGTGCAAGGAGGAACAGGAGGAGCACTGCCAAATGACCTCCAGCAGGCCACAAATGTGCATGTGTCTGCATAAACAGTTAGAAACCGACTCCATGAGGATGGTCTGAGTACCCGACGTCCACAGATGGGGATTGTGCTCACAGCCCAACACCGTGCAGGATGCTTGGCATTTGCCACAGAACACCAGGATTGGCAAATTCACCACTGGCACCCTGTGCTCTTCACAGATGAATGCGTGTTCACACTGCGCACATGTGACAGACATGACAGAGTCTGGAGAAGCCGTGGAGAGCGATCTGCTGCCTGCAACATCCTTCAGCATGACCGGTTTGGCAGTTTGTCAGTAATGGTGTGGTGTGGCATTTCTTTAGAGGGCCGCACAGCCCTCCATATGCTCTCCAGAGGTAGCCTGACTGCCATTAGGTACTGAGATGAGATCCTCAGACCCTTTGTGAGACTATATGCTGGTGTGGTTGCCCTGGATTCCTCCTAATGCTGGACAGTGCCAGACCTCATGTGGCTGGAGTGTGTCAGCAGTTCCTGCAAGATGAAGGCATTGACGCTATGGACTGGCCCACCCGTTGCCCAGACCTGAATCCGATTGAGCACATCTTGGACATCATGTCTCGCTCCATCCATCAACGTCACTTTGCACCACAGACTGTCCAGGAGTTGGCAGATGCTTTAGTTCAGGTCTGGGAGGAGATCCCTCAGGAGAACATCTGCTGCCTCATCAGGAGCATGCCCAGGCATTGTAGGAGGTCATACAGGCACAGGGAGGTCATACAGGCACACGGAGGCCACACACACTACTGAGCATCATTTTGACTTGTTTTAAGGACATTACATTCCACTTTAATTTTGTGAGTGACTCCAAATCCAGGCCTCCTATGGTTAATAAATTTTATTTCCATTGATGATTTTTGTGTGTTTTTGTTGTCAGCACATTCAACTTTGTACAGAACAAAGTATTCAATGAGAATATTTCATTCATTCAGATCTAGGATGTGTTATTTGAGTGTTCCCTTTATTTTTTTTAGCAGTGTATGTATATATATATATATATATATTATAATATATATATATACAGTATATATATTGTACCCATAAATAAATATTTTTATGAAAAAAATATAAACAAAAAAAGTACACATATTTGGTATCACCACCTCCGGAATGTCCCAACCTATAAAACTGTACCACTAGATAACCTCTTTAATGAACACCATAAAAAAAAAACAAGGCAAAAAACAATGCTTTATCATCTTACCACCTAGAAAAAGTGGAATAAAATGTAACCAAAAAGACGAAAATAAAGACGCATGGTACTTCTGAAAATGTAATCTTGTCCTGCAAAAAACAAGCCATCATGAAGCTCCATAAGCAGAAAAATAAAAAATAAAAAAATTATAGCTCTCAGAAAAAAGCAATGCAAAAATCATTATTTTTTCTATAAAATTGTTTTTATGAAAAAGCGCCAAACATTAAATAAAGCTATAAATTGGTGTCGCAGTAATCGTACTGACCCAAAGAATAAAGCTGCCTTATTAATTCTACCACTGCGCTGAGTGCTTACACTGGGTTTCCATGTAAATCTCTGAAATACGTGATTCAGATGGAACCCCCGGTGGAAGATTCCCTATAATGAGGCAGATGGAGGCACTGTGGATGCCATTTGGCTTATGTTCCGGTGATGTCTGACTTTTTAGGTGTGCATAAAAGTGCAGTCGGCCACAGTTTTATGCACTTCCAAAAAGAAGGACACCATTGAACAGAGGCCAGGCAGAGTCCAGAGTGACTGCTGCCTCATTATAGTGAACAGATCCCTCAGGGGTTTCATCTGAATCATGTCACTGAGAAATTTAGATGGAAACACCAATGTAAGTGCTCATCGTAGAGCATAGGATAAATGTGATTCCAAACGTTATGTAAAATGTTCCAATAAGCTTCAATCAATCCACAAAAATAGCAAGTCCTGCTCAGTCTGTCATCTGTTAATGGAAATATAGAGGACTTCCCATAACTGGTTATACAAAGACAGTAGAAAAGCAAAATGTCTCCTCACCCTCCAAAAGAAATCAGCAATTTTGCTCTCCCAAATCCAATGCCCCCCTCCTTCTGGAATCTTGCATGATTGTGATACTGATATGCCAGTGTGGATTCTCATATAGCTGTATCTGTGCAATGGAACAGATTGTTCCTGTTAAGGTCCTGCAGATGATATCTTTTTGCATAATCTGCAGTTCTTATGACCCCACAGTAATATCTTTGTGCATAATTGGTGTATATTCATCTGGATTTTTAGTTGCATGATTTAAGCATTGTATTATCATATGTGCTGCCAGATATTGTTTAGTTCAAAGACTCCCTTCATTTCTGACTATTGATATATGTTTTCCCACCTTCATTTGAGGGATTTACAGGGAAGTTAGGGAGAGCCTACGTTGAGTGGGGGCGCCATATCGCAACTTTTAGGGTGCCAACCTCCACGGCAAGGTAGGTGACAGATAAGGACTATCATAGGGTGTCTGACAGTGCAGTGTTATCGGTATAAACGATAAGTTATACCTTCACTGGGTTTGGTGTGTTTTTAGGCATCATAATAAAATTTGTACTTTTAAAGGGAATACATGTACACACATTATGATTTATTCCATTTTTGAATTCTTTTTTTGAATAAAGAAAAGTGAGTATAAATGTTTTTTTTGTATGTGTGCAGTTTAATAGGGGTGAGGGGGCCATACGGGGTGAAAAGTAGCATGCATGCCAGGATAGGGGGTGAGGGGACCATGCATATCAGGATAGGGTGGTGAGGGGTAGCATGCATATCAGGATTGGGGGGTGAGGGGAACATGCATTCCAGGATTGGGGGGTGAGGGGTAGCATGCATATCAGGATTGGGGGGTGAGGGGTAGCATGCATATCAGGATTGGGGGTGAGGGAACATGCATTCCAGGATTGGGGGGTGAGGGGTAGCATGCATATCAGGATTGGGGTGAGGGTAGCATGCATACAGATGAGTTGAGAGGACCATGCATTCCAGGATTGGGGGGTGAGGGGACCATGCACTTCAGGATTGGGGGTGAGGGGACCATGCACTCCAGGATTGGGGGGTGAGGGGACCATGCATTCCAGGATTGGGGGGTGAGGGGACCATGCACACCAGGATTGGGGGGTGAGGGACTATGCATCCAGATTTGGGGGTAGGACCATGCATTCAGGATTGGGGGTGAGAGGACACACAACAGGATTAGGGGGTGAGGGAAACATGCATACCAGGATTGGGGGTGAGGGAACCATGCATACCAGATTGGGTGAGGGACATGCATTCCAGGATTTGGGGTGAGGGGACCATGCATTCCAGGATTAGGGGGTGAGGGGACCACACACACCAGGATTGGGGGTGAGGGGACCATGCATTCCAGGATTGGGGGGTTAGAGGACCATGCATTACAGGATAGGGGGTGAGGGAACCATGCATACCAGGATTGGGGGTGAGGGAACCATGCATACCAGGATTGGGGGTGAGGGACCATGCATTCCAGGATTGGGGGTGAGAGGAATAAGCATTCCAGGATTGGGGGGTGAGGGAATCATGCATATCAGGATTGGTGGTGAGGGGACCATACATATCAGGATTGGGGGTGAGGGGACCATGCATAGCAGGATAGGAGGGTGAGAGGACCATGCATACCAGGATAGGGTGGTGATGGGACCATGCATACCAGGAAAGGGGGGTGAGAGGACCATGCATACCAGGATAGGGGATGAGGGTACCATGCATACTAGGATTGGGGATGAGGGGACCATGCATACCAGGATTGGGGGTTGAGGGGGTACCATACATCCTATGATAGGGATGAGGGGGACCATGTATGCCAGGATTGGGGGGTGAGGGGACCATGCATTCCAAGATTGGGGAGTGAGAAGACCATGCATACCAGGATAGGGGGTGAGAGAACCATGCATCTTAGGATTGGGGGTGAGAGGACCATGCACCTTAGGACTGGGGGTGAGGGGACCATGCATATCAGGATTGGGGGTGAGGGGACAATGCATATCAGGATTGGGGGTGAGGGGACCATACATATCAGGATTGGGGGTGAGAGGACCATGCATACCAGGATTGGGGGGTGAGGGGACCATGCATTCCAGGATTGGGGGGAGAGGGGTACCATGCATACCACTATTGTGGATGAGGGGACCATGCATAGCAGAATTGGGGGGTAAGGGGACCATGCACACCAGGATTGGGGGGTGAGAGGACCATGCATTCCACACTTCTAGTGTGTAAGCTCTTATGGTTTGCGGGGTTCTGTCTCTCTCCTATAGAGTATAAGCTCTTATGGTCACCAGGATTCTCTCCTGCTGAGTGTAAGCTCTTATGGTCAGTGGGGTCCTCTCTCTCTCATCTGTAGAATGGAATCTCATATGGTCAGCAGGGTCCCATCTCATCTCACCACATGTATTTTCTGAGTAATTACAAGCTTTCCAGAATTCAGATTAGTGTACATTTATTTGATGCAAAACAAATATTCTAGCAAAATTTGTCGAAGACAGTGAATTTCAAAAGATCTGCTCATCTCTAACTATCAAACAAAAGTTTAGAAAGTGTGCCATAACAAATGATTAGAATTACTATGTGCTGAAGCATTCTCAATGACTGAACTAAAATGTCATATAGCTGTCAAAAATAAAATTAAATGTTCATCATTGCATCACCATGTGGGACATCATTATGTAGAAACATTTTTTAGTACAATAAAAAACTCATATGACTTGATGTACGAGTGCCCAAGATTTTTATTTTTCTTATTAAATAAATTTAACCCCTTCAGCCCAGAGCCTGTTTTCACCTTCCTGACCAGACTAAATTTTACAATTCTGACCAGTGTCATTTTATGAGGTAATAAGTTAAGTCTGGAACGCTTCAACGGATCCCACGGATTCTGAGATTATTTTTTCATGACACATTGTAAATCATGATAGTGGTAAATTGGTTTGGTCAATATAATTCTCATTTATTAATGAAAATAATGAAAATTTGAGAAAAACTTGAAAATTTCACAATTTTCAAAATTTGAATTTTTATGCCCTTAAACCAAATAGTTGTACCACACAAAATAAACAATAAATAACATTTCTCACATGTTTACTTTACATCAGCATCATTTTTTAAACATTTTTCTTTGTTAGGAAGTTAGAAAGGTTAAAAGTTAATCAGAAATTTTTAATTTTTCCAACACTTACGAAACTCATTTTTTGTAGTGACCACATCACATTTGAAGTGTCCTTGAGGGGCTTTCGTGACAAAAATATCCAAAAGTGACACCATTTTATCAACTGCTCCCCTGAAATTGCTCAAAACCACATTCAAGAAGTTTATTAACCCTTAACCCCTTCATGACCTGTGACACAGCGTATGTGTCATGAAAGGATCGCGTTCCTGCGGGACGGGTGACCGGGGTCACTGAAAGGTCACCCAACACGCAGGCACAAGACCCTTTGTGCTTCACCACAGGGGGGTTGGCTTAACCCCTACGTGACTACGATCGCTCTGATTGGCTGTTAAAAGTGAAACAGTGCTCCCTTTATTCCGAGCCCCGACGTGTGCCCAAACAGTGGTTTACCCCCACATATGGGGTATCAGCGTACTCAGTAAAAATTGCACAACAACTTTGGGGGTCTAATTTCTCCTGTTACTCTTGGGAAAAAAAATTGGGGACTAAAAAAAATTATTTTTGTGGAAAAAAAATGATTTTATATTTTCACAGCTCTGCGTTATAAACTTCTGTGAAGAACTTGGAGATTCAAAGTGCTCACCACACATCTAGAGGAGTTCCTTGGGGATCTAGTTTCCAAAATGGGGTCACTTGGGGGGGTTTCTACTGTTTAGGCACATCATGGGCTCTGCAAACGTAACATGACACCCGCAGACCATTCCATCAAGTCGGCATTTCAAAACATCACTACTTCCCTTCCGAGCCCCGACATGTGCCCATACAGTAGTTTTCTCCCACATATGGGGTACCAGTGTACTCAGGACAAACTGTACAACAACTTTTGGGGTCCAATTTCTCCTGCTTACCCTTGTGAAAATAAAAAATTGTGGGTTAAAAAAATCAGTTTTTGAGGAAAAAAAATATTTTTTGTTTTTACAGCTCTGCACTATAAACTTCTGTGAAGCACGTGGGGGTTCAAGGTGCTCACCACCATCTGGATAAGTTCCTTGGGGGGTCTAGTTTACAAAATGGGGTCACTTGTGGTTGGTTTCTACTGTTTGGGCACATCAGGGGCTCTGCAAACGTAACAAGATGCCCTCAGACCATTCCATCAAGTCGGCATTTCAAAGCGTCACTACATCCCTTCCGAGCACTGACGTGTGCCCAAACAGTGGTTACCCCCCACATATGGGGTACCAGCGTACTCAGGACAAACTGGACAACAACTTTTGGGGTCCAATTTCTCCTGTAACCATTGTGAAAATAAAAAATAGGGGGCTAAAAAAATCATTTTTTGAGAAAAAAAATGATTTTTTATTTTCAGGGCTGTGCGTTATAAATTTCTGTATAGCACCTGGGAGTTCAAAGTGCTCACTGTGCATCTAAATAAGTTCCTTAGGGGGTCTTGTTTCCAAAATGGGGTCATTTGTGGGGGTGCTCCAAAGTTTAGGCACACAGGGGCTCTCCAAACACGACATGGTGTCCACTATCGATTGAAGCTAATTTTCCATTAAAGTCAAATGGCGCTCCTTCCCTTCTGAGCCCTGCTGTGCACCCAAACAGTGGTTCCCCCCCCACATATGGGACACCAGCGTACTCAGAAAAAACTGGACAACAACTTTTGGTGTCCAATTTATCCTGTTACCCTTGGGAAAATAAAAAAATAGGCTAAAAATAATTTTTGAGAAACAAAAATGATTTATTTTCACTGCTCTGCGTTTATAAACTTCTGTGAAGCACTTGGGGGTTCAAAGTGCTCACTACACATCTAGATATGCTCCTTGGGGGGTCTAGTTTCCAAAATTGGGTCACTTGTTGGGGGTTTCTACTGTTTAGGCACATCAGGCGCTCTGCAAGCGCAACATGACGCCTGCAGAACATTCCATCAAGTCTTCATTCCAAAATGGCGCTCCTTCCCTTCTGAGCTCTCCCATGTGCCAAAACAGTGGTTCCCCCCCACATCTGGGGTATTGGTGTACTCAGGACAAATTGCACAACAACTTTTGTGGTCCAATTTCTCCTGTTACCCTTGTGAAAATAAAAAATAGCGGGCTAAAAAATGATTTTTGAGGAAAAAAATGCTTTTTTTATTTTCACTGCTCTGCGTTATAAACTTCTGTGAAGCACTTGGGAGTTCAGAGTGCTCACAACACATCTAGATAAGTTCCATTAGAGGTCTAGTTTCCAAAATGGTGTCACATTGTGTTTTTTTTTTATTGTTTAGGCACACAGGGGCTCTCCAAACGCGTCATGGTGTCCGCTAATGATTGGAGCTAATTTTCCATTCAAAAAGTCAAATGGCGCTCCTTCCCTTCTGAGCCTTGCCGTGCGCCCAAACAGTGGTTTATGACCACATATGAGGTATCTGTGTACTCAGGAGAAATTGCCCAACAAATTTTAGGATCCATTTTATTCTGTTGCCCATGCAAAAATGAAAAAATTGATGCTAAAGTAAAATTTTTGTTGGAAAAATTAAAATGTCCATTTTTTCCTTCCACGTTGCTTTAGTTCCTGTGAAGCACCTGAAGGGTTAATAATCTTCTTGAATGTAGTTTTGAGTAGCTTGAGGGTGCAGTTTTTATAATGGTGTCACTTTTGGGTATTTTCTACCATATAGACCCCTCAAAGTGTCTTCAAATGTGAGGTGGTCCCTAAAAAAATGGTTTTGTAAATTTTGCTGTAAAAATGAGAAATCGCTGGTCAACTTTTAACCCTTATAACTTCCTAAAAAAAATTTTTTTTGCTTCCAAAATTGTGCTGATGCAAAGAAGACAAGTGGGAAATGTTATTTATTAACTATTTTGTGTCACATAACTCTCTGGTTTAACAGAATAAAAATTCAAAATTTGAAAATTGCGAAATTTTCAAAATTTTCGCCAAATTTCCATTTTTTTCACAAATAAATGCAAAAATTATCGACCTAAATTTACCACTAACATGAAGCCCAATATGTCACGAAAAAACATTCTCCGAATCGCTAGGATCCGTTGAAGCGTTCCTGAGTTATTACCTCATAAAGGGACACTGGTCAGAATTTAAAAAAATGGCAAGGTCTTGAAGGGGTTAAGATACTTCACATGAATTTAAGCAATGTGGAAGGAAAAAAATGAAAATGTTACTTTTTTCCCCACAAAAGTATTGTTTTTGCCCCAATGTTTTCATTTTTATATGGGTTTCAGGAGTAAGTGGACCATATATTTTATTGTGAAATTTCTCCTGAGTACACCGATACCCCATATGTGGTGGAAAACTGCTGTTTAGGCATACGGCACGGCTCGGAAGGATAGGAGCACTATTTGACTTTTGGAGAGCTAAAATTGCTAGAATAGATAGCACGTTTGCAGAGTCTTTGATGTGCCTAAACAGTGGAAACCCCTCTGCAACTGACCCCATTTTGGAAACTTGAAGCCTCAGGTGCTTCACAGAATTTTATAGGTTGAGCCATGAAAATGAAAAAATAAATTTTTCCAGAATTTTTTTTATTTCAGCATCAAATTGTTAATTTTCACAAGGGTATCAGGAGATTTGTTGTACAATTTCTCCTGAGTATGCTGATACCCCATAATGTGGTGGAACACTACTGTTTGGGCAGAAGGCAGCGCTCGGAAGGGAAGGCTTGCAAATTGAATTTTGGAGCTCAATTTTGGTTGAAATAGAATGCGGATGCCATGTCGTATTTGAAGAGACCCTGACATGCCAAAGTGCAGAAACCCCCATAAGTGATGCTATTTTGGAAACTACACCTCTCAAGGAATTCATCTTGGGGGAGAGCGGGGCATTGAGCATTTTTAACCCTTAGGCAATTCACAGAACTGTATAACATTGGGCTGAGTAATTGGAAAATTACCGTTTTTCCACTAAAATGTTGCTTTGGCCCCAAGTTTTTCATTTTCAAAAGAGATAATAAAAGAAAATAAAAGGTACAATTTGTTACGCAATTTCTCCCCAGTACGCCAATATTTCATATGTGTTCGAAAACTACCTTTGAGGCATAGTGCAAGTGCTATATTGGAGATCAGATTTTGCTGGAATGGATTGAGGTTGCCACGTCACATTGGCAGAGCCCCTCAGGTGCCAGAACAGTGGAACACCCCCATAAGAGACTTCATTTTACAAACTATACCTTTCAATGAATTCCTCTAAGGGTGCAGTGATCATATTGACACAATGAGTGTCTCACAAAATTTTAAACTATTGGGCAGTGAAAAAAAATAGTTACATTTTTACTACAAGAAATTTATTTTAACCCCAGATTTTACATTTTCACGTGGGAAAATAGGTAAAAAGACACCAAAATTTGTCACACAACTTCTGCTGAAATTGATAATACCCATTGTGCGGTTGTACAGTACTACTTAGCCACACGTTGAGATGGATGGGAGGGACAGAGCGCTATTTGACTCTTGAAGAACAAATTATCATAGAATGATTTGCAGACTCGATATATATTTTTTTTTACAAAACAAAGTTTTTGCATCATCATGGTTTGAGGGCTATAATTTTTCAATATTTTTTTCCAACATTCATGTGAAGGTTTGATTTTTGTGGGACGAGTTGACTTTTTTATTGGTACCATTTTCAAGCACATAACATTTTTTGATCACTTTCTATTGCAATATTTGGGAGGCAGAGTGAAAAAAAGCCCAGCAATTCAGGAATGTTTTTTGTATAGTGTCGTCCACCATGTGGCAAAAGTGATAAGGCAGCTTTATTCTTCGGGTCAGCACGACTACAGCGATACCACTTGTATATCATATTTTTAATGTTTTGCCCCTTTTACACAATAAAAACATATTCTTAGAAAACAGAAGTATTTTGCATTGCTAATTTTTGAGAAAATAAATCCGACCAAAAAAGTCCCAGTATATCAAAAATAGTGAAACAAAATACTATTTTATTGAAATCAGGTGATAAAGGATAACAGAACAAACTAAGAAATTATTAAAACAATGTAATAAAAATGTAATGAAAACAAGATGTGCATAGCCAGAAGATATGGACAAATGTCTGAAGGAGAGACTGAGAATCGAAACACAATGCATACGTAATACTACAATACTGTAAAGTCCATGAGGATTGGCACATAAGTAGTTAGCCTCATCTCTATGTTATTAGTATCAACTATCAACCAGCAAAGTAAATGATAAATAGAGTAAATAAAGTGCAAATGCAAAAAGTGCTTAATAGTGTCAGATTCTATGTGGTTTATAATATTACATGATTAATGGGTATAGGATCCATGTACATATAAAGTGCCAATCCAATGAAACAAGGTAATAAACCCTGACATGTAATATGATAGAATTCCTGCAGTATATTGGTCCTAGGTAGAGTTGAGCATTCCGATACCGCAAGTATCAGGTATCGGCCGATATTCGCTGTATCGGAATTCCGATACTTAGTTCCGATATTTTTCATATATCGTATACCGGAATCGGAAGTTCCCATAATTCTTTGCGAGGCAATGTGATTTTAGTCAGCCAATGAGGAATCCTAAGAAGTGTGGGCACATCCTGTACTGCTGCGGTCATGTTAACTAATGGCATGGCTGTGATTGGATGCTGAAATGATGTCAGAATGCACTAAAAAGGCGCCGCCGCCATTTTAGCGTCACTGTGCTGTGAACTCAGTTAGGGACAGAACGCTGCTCTGCTGACTCTGAGGGACAGTTAGAGATTGCGATTTTGTGTACTGTGCTTTAGGCAGGCTAGCACCAACCGCTGTGTAAAGCTTCCTTTTTCCTTGCAGTGTTGTTTTCACAGCTCTGTGCAAGGTGTGTGTGTGAGAGTGCAGGTGACGCTGCAGTTTGCTCTGCATCCAACGCTGTTTGTAGGCATCTGCACGTGTCACTCACTGACTCTTTTTTTTTTTCTTTAGTGTAATTCTTGCAGCTCCATTCAATTGAAATTATAGTGTGACGCTCTTCCATCCGTATCCAATACATTGGTTGCAAACACTATAGAAGTACAGAAAGGAGCCTTTCACAGATAGTGAACAGTTGTGTGCAGTGTTCACTCTAGTCTGTTTTTTTTTTTTTTTGAGTGCAGATCACGCTCCAGTTACTTCTTGAACCACTGCTGCTTGTAGTCTGCTGAGCGTGTCTCACTGCCTCATCCTTGACATTTTTCTCAAATTGGTGCTGCTCGATTCTATAGAAAAAAACTCTAATCTATTAGTGTGACGTGCTTCCATCCGTATCCAATACATTGCTTGCAAACACTATAGAAGTACACAAAGGTGCCTTTTTTTTAGCAAGTGAACAGTTGTGTTCAGTGTTCACTGTAGTCTGAGGTTTTCATTTTTGTAGGAGTGTAGATCCCGCTCCAGTTATTTCTTCAACCACCGCTGCGTGTACTCTGCTAAGCGTGTCTCACTGCCTCATCCTTGTCATTTTTATCTAATTGGTGCTGCTGTATTCAATTTCCAAAAACTAAAATCTATTAGTGTGACGCTCTTCCATCCTGATACAATACATTGCTTGCAAACACAATAGAAGGCCACAAAAAGTCCTTTCACAGCAAGTGAACAGTTGTGTTCAGTGTTCACTGTAGTCTGAGGTTTTAATTTTTGTAGGAGTGTAGATCCCGCTTCAGTTATTTCTTCAACCACCGCTGCGTGTACTCTGCTGAGCGTGTCTCACTGCCTCATCCTTGTCATTTTTATCTAATTGGTGCTGCTGTATTCAATTTCCAAAACTAAAATCTATTAGTGTGACGCTCTTCCATCCTGATACAATACATTGCTTGCAAACACAATAGAAGGCCACAAAAAGTCCTTTCACAGCAAGTGAACAGTTGTGTTCAGTGTTCACTGTAGTCTGAGGTTTTCATTTTTGTAGGAGTGTAGATCCCGCTCCAGTTATTTCTTCAACCACCGCTGCGTGTACTCTGCTGAGCGTGTCTCACTGCCTCATCCTTGTCATTTTTATCTAATTGGTGCTGCTGTATTCAATTTCCAAAAACTAAAATCTATTAGTGTGACGCTCTTCCATCCTGATACAATACATTGCTTGCAAACACAATAGAAGGCCACAAAAAGTCCTTTCACAGCAAGTGAACAGTTGTGTTCAGTGTTCACTGTAGTCTGAGGTTTTCATTTTTGTAGGATGTAGATCCCGCTCCAGTTATTTCTTCAACCACCGCTGCGTGTACTCTGCTGAGCGTGTCTCACTGCCTCATCCTTGTCATTTTTATCTAATTGGTGCTGCTGTATTCAATTTCCAAAAACTAAAATCTATTAGTGTGACGCTCTTCCATCCTGATACAATACATTGCTTGCAAACACAATAGAAGGCCACAAAAAGTCCTTTCACAGCAAGTGAACAGTTGTGTTCAGTGTTCACTGTAGTCTGAGGTTTTCATTTTTGTAGGAGTGTAGATCCCGCTCCAGTTATTTCTTCAACCACCGCTGCGTGTACTCTGCTGAGCGTGTCTCACTGCCTCATCCTTGTCATTTTTATCTAATTGGTGCTGCTGTATTCAATTTCCAAAAACTAAAATCTATTAGTGTGACGCTCTTCCATCCTGATACAATACATTGCTTGCAAACACAATAGAAGGCCACAAAAAGTCCTTTCACAGCAAGTGAACAGTTGTGTTCAGTGTTCACTGTAGTCTGAGGTTTTCATTTTTGTAGGAGTGTAGATCCCGCTCCAGTTATTTCTTCAACCACCGCTGCGTGTACTCTGCTGAGCGTGTCTCACTGCCTCATCCTTGACAATTTTCTCTAATTGGTGCTGCTCCATTCTATTTCAAATAATTAAAATCTATTAGTGTGACGTGCTTCCATCGGTATCCAATACATTGGTTGCAAAGAATATAGAATTACACAAACAGGGCTTTCACAGCTATTGAACAGTTGTGTGAAGTGTTCACTGTAGTCTGAGGTTTTCATGTATTATTATATTTACTTGTATGCTTTTATTTAAAAGCCAAGAACACTGAAGGCAAACCTTCGCACTGCAGCTGTTGTCAAAGTTCAACCCACATTATGCACTTCCAACATTGCAGCTTTTGAGGCATGATGTGAGTTGGATTTGCCTAAGTTATGGAGTGACAAGGTTCCCCAATCAGTACCCTATAGCATAAGTATGCTTTTGTGTTTGCATTTGTGTTCGACATATGGATATCTGCAGTAATATGTCACAATTTTTTATTAACAGATTTGTGACAAAGACTAATAATTTTATGGTTTTAAAGGTGACGTTTTACTTGTTTACAGCGTAGAATTAAGGGTGTAGCCTCATATCTATGTGTAGCACTAGCCACTTTAACAAGTCATGTTTTTTTCAACATGCGTAGCTAGCTATCAGTAATTGTTGCCGGACACGCACAGGGGAACAGCAGGCGTTACTGAACCCCACAAACACATCAGCGATTTTTTTGATCTGTGCATCTAACATTTCTGAGCAGCAACTGGCAGTGTTGTAGCCCAGGGAGTACAGTTCAGGTGGTAGAAAGATGACCATAACAGGAGACATGTATAACGTTGCCAACCAGTTATTTAATCTGAAACCGGACAGGCAAATTAATGCGTGATCCATGCCTTGTTCATTTTCAGCAAAGTAAGCCGGTCTACATTATCGGAGGATAGTCGCATGCGACGGTCTGTTAGTACACCACCTGAAGCACCAAAAACGCGCTCCGATAATAAACTGCCAGCAGGGCAAGCCAGCACCTCCAATGCATACTGGCTCGCCAATCCTCTGGAATGCTCTACCCCAAGAAATTAGGACTATCCACAATTTGCATGGTTTCAGGCGCTCCCTCAAAACACATTTGTTCAGAGTGCCCTATCACATTCACTAACCAAAGTCATTCTATGTGTAAGTGTGTGTGTGTAGCCCATTCACTATCTCCATCCATCCCTCACTCCCTCAAAATGGCTGGACCATCATTGTAAATGCACCATTGTATATACACACCTGTACTTTGTATCTCCCCCACCTCATTGTAGATTGTAAGCTCTCACGAGCAGGGGCGGCTTATTTAGCTTTAATTATTGTATTGTTAACGTTGTTACTTATGACTTGTGTTTTGAAACTGTTAAACTGTAAAGCGCTGCGGAATATGTTGGCGCTATATAAATAAAGATTATTATTATTTATTATTATTAAGCTCTGGCCATGTATCCAGCTTAGAGACTCAAAACTTGAATGTGGAAGAGCCATCTGGGAATACACTGAGAGGGCAAGACATGTTGTCTGTCACCATGTTACGGAAACGTTGCCTCCTGCTGACTGGAGCCGTCTCGGATGGTGTAGACATTAGTGGGCTGCCACAAAACTTCGCCACATTTGGAACATACTGGTCTTGCCCTGTGCAGAGGCACTGCTTGTGCTCCCTCTTGTTGCAGAGCTGTCTCCACTGTCTCGACGCACATAGCTGCTTTGTAAAGCAGTAGCAGCAGCAGTGCTCTCGGCTGGAATGGAGAACATTATGGATTCCGACAAGCCTACAACCTGCAATGATCCTCAGTGTACTGAACCATCGTACGACCAGCTCTACCCTTTCCTATTGTATTCTTCTCACCCATCTCTGCAGACTGTGAGCCATCGCGGGCAGGGTCCTCTCTCCTTCTGTACTTGTGTGTCCCTTGTCCAGCACATCTTTATTGTACCTGTCTATATTTTTCCCTTGTAATATGTAAAGCGCCATGGAATAAATGGCGCTATATAAATGTATAATAATAATTGCACCTGTGTGTCTTGTTACTCCCGCATTTTACGCTCCCGGTCCAACGGTCTGCTGAGGCTTTGAAAGTTGTCCCGGTAGTGAGGGTCTAGGAGGGTGTACACACAATAATCAGACGTAGTGAGAATGTGGGTGATGTGGCGGTCGTTTCTCAGGCACTGCAGCATGAAATCAACCATGTGCTGCAGACTTCCAACTGGCCAAGAAACGCTGTCCCCTGCAAGAGGCGTCATCTCTGCCTGATCTGCACCAACCCACCATCACTCTACATAATGAGTAGAGCGTTGTGTACCTCCCTCTGGAGCGATGTCTTCCTCCTCCATTGACTCCTCCTCACATAGTGAACCCTGCCCAGCCCTTTGTGAGGAACCACGTTGCGCTGACTGTCCAGAAGGTGATGGAATTTGTGACTCCTCATCCTCCACCTCTTCCAAAACCTCATCCCTTAGTGCTTGCAGCGTTTTTTCAAGCAGGCAGATAAGGGGGACAGTCAGGCTGACTAGTGCATAATCTGCACTCGCCATCCGCGTTGACTCATCAAACGCACGCAAAACATGGCAGATGTCCTTCATAGAGTCCTTCGCCAGTCCTTACACTGGCTGTCCATTCATTATAGGATCCAATTCAAAGTACTGGTTCTCACCCACAAAGCTCTCCACAGTGCAGCACCCCCCTACATCTCCTCCCTCATTTCTATCTATCGGCCTAACCGACTGCTGCGCTCTGCAAACGACCTTCGACTAACCTCTGCACTAATCCGTACCTCCCACTCCCGACTCCAAGACTTCTCCCGCGCTGCGCCAATCCTCTGAAATGCTCGACCCAAAGAAATTACGACTATCCGCAATTTGCATGGTTTCAGGCGCTCCCTCTAAACACATTTGTTCAGAGCGGCCTATCACATTCACTTATCAAAGTAATTCTATGTGTAATGTGTGTGTGTGTGTGTGTGTGTAGCCCATTCACTATCTCCATCCATCCATCCCTCACTCCCTCAAAATGGCTGGACCATCATTGTAAATACACCATTGTATATAAACACCTGTACTTTGTATTTCCCCCACCTCATTGTAGATTGTAAGCTCTCACGAGCAGGGGCGCCTTATATTGCTTTAATTATTGTATTGTTAACGTTGTTACTTATGACTTGTGTTCTGAAACTGTTAAACTGTAAAGCGCAGCGGAATCTGTTGGCGCTATATAAATAAAGATTATTATTATTAAGCGTTCACTGGTCCATGTGGAGGTAGACCGTGACGGCTCCTGCAGCGATGTTTCTGAGGAACTGGAGTAGTAGGAGGAGTCAATGTGTACAGACTTGATTCCTGCAATCCTTGGAGTTGGCTGAACACGTACAGCGCCACTCGCAAGATCTGTACCCGGCTACACAACATTGACCCAATGGCAGTGAAGGAAAGGTATCGTCCATGGCCATGGGTACTGGTCCACGCAGCTGTGGTCAGGTGGACATTGCTACTGACGGAGTTTAGTAGCGCATGTTTAATTTTTCCCTCAACATGCTTTTGCAGACCAGGGAAGGCTTGCCTGCTGAAATAAAATCGACTTGGCACATTGTATTGTGGGACTGCCAATGCCATTAAGTTACGGAAACTGTCAGTCTCCAGCAGCCTGAATGACAGCATTTCAAGGGACAGGAGTTTTGGAATGCCAGCATTCAGAGCCTGTGCTCGTGGATGGTTTGCCGAGTATGGCCGTCTTTTATCCCATGCCTGTGCTACCGATAGCTGTTTTGTGGCCTGGGAGGGTGAGGATGACAGGGAACTTGCTGCTGTGGTGTGTATAACACTTTGTCTCTGGACAACAGTGACCGAGGTTCTTCCATGGCGATCCTGTGAGGAAGCCGAACCTGCTGTGTGTGAGCTGGAGGAAGAGGCTCCGACACGACCTGAAGATGTAGGTGCTGCTGTAGGTTGGCCTACATCTCCAGTGTGTCTTTGTAACTCAACTACGTGCTTTGTACCCACATGTTTGCACATATTTCCCACCTCTTCCGACAAGCCTACAACCTGCAATGATCATCAGTCTACTGAACCAACACACGATCAGCTCTTCCGTCTCCTAGTGTATCCTCAACCACCCCTGTAGATTGTGAGCCCTCGCGGGCTGGGTCCTCTCTCCTTCTGTACTTGTGTGTGCCTTGTATTGCTCATGTTTACTGTAATTGTCTATATTTGCCCCTCTTCACATGTAAAGCGCCATTGAATAAATGGCGCGATTAAAATCTATAATAATAATAATATTTGTGTTATTGACGTTACTGACACTTTTACCTCTTTTTACTTTTTGATTACACAGCTTGCATTTGACATAGCAAATATCATCTGCAAGTGTGTCAAAAAAGGACCACGCAGTGCAAGTCCTGGGAGCGCCCGTTTTGACTTTTGGAAGAGAACTGCTCTGAACAGGTTCCAAACTGGAGGCTAAAGTCAACCGAGTATGCAGCCTAACTCTCCCCCCTGTTTGTACCGTTGGGGCAATCTCTTCCTCAGAGCTGCTCCCACCACCTTCCTGTTCCTCACGCCATGTTGGGTCTTGGACCTCATCATCTCCACTACCCTCTTCCAAAACCTGCTGCTGTTGGGTGGTCTGGCCAGCACCATGCTCAACAGAAACTGCCACCTGAGTCTCATCATCATCAGATGCGTTCTGCGGTGTGCTGAGCATCTGCACTGCCTCACCCGCCTTTTCAGATTCTGAGAGACACAGCTGTTGGGCATCACTGCATACTCCCTCTTCTTCACATTCCAGAATGCTGCTTGGCTGGGCCCCTGTTTGCAAGCCAACAGATTCTGAGAACAGAAGCAGAGACTCAGCTGGATCCTGTACAGAACTGTCTGACTGCCTGGGCAATTTGGCAGGCGGTGAAGAGACAGATGGTTGCTCAACAGTGCTGTGGTCCTGAGAGGAGGTGGAAGCAATTGAAGTAGATGCATTGGCTGCCATCCAAGCAACAACGGCTTAAATTTGTTCTTCCCGCAGCAGGGGGGTACGCCGACCTCCTACTAAAGTGCACATAAAGGAACGCTCGGAAGTGCTGTTAGCACAGTCAACACTTGCTCCTGTGTTACTGGGGTTCAGTAATGTCAGCTGTTCCCCTGCTGTGTGTACGCCAAAAAGTCATGCTGCCTCCACCCTGTCCTCCTCTCATCCCTGGGCTCCAACACTGCCAGTTGTTGCTCGGAAGTAATTGCCACGGGTAATGACTCCTGCCCAGCCTGGTTACAGCACGACAGCTGTTTCCTGGCAGTGTCAACGTTAATTAGCCTCCAATAAGTTGTCCTGTCGTGTTGCATTCGGGTTAGCCGACTCTATGGTGCCTGCAGTTTTGTTGATTCCTATGTGTGCTGTGGGATATCTAAATAAAGGCTGTTTCCGTTGTGACAATAGGACAAGCACCCACTCTAGGACTGTGTGATTCGGTAACTGCGGACGGCTTGCGGCCTGTCAACTTACATTTTCATGGGTGCCTTATGGTACCCGTCCGGGTTCCAGTACCGTCAGCTAGTTTTCCGCAGTGCCTTTGGCCTAGGTGCCTCCATGTCGGTATCCGATTTCCAGCAATGTCTGCTGGTCCTTGGTAGTGCTTTTGAGCACAGGTACCTCCTGCTTAGTAACCGTGTCCCAGTAACGTCAGCTGGTCCTCGGTTGTGCCATTGGCTCTTTTCCTTCTGCTGCCCCTCCGGGTTCCAGCACAGTCAGCTGGTCCTCGTTACTTGCATTGGCTCTTGTACCTTCTGCTACCCGTCCGGGTTCCAGTAACGTCAACTGGTTCTCCGCAGTGCCTTTGGCCTAGGTGCCTCCTCGTCGGTATCCGAGTTCCAGCAACGTCTGCTGGTCCTTGGTAGTGCTTTTGAGCACAGGTACCTCCTGCTTAGTAACCGTGTCCAGTAACGTCAGCTGGTCCTCAGTTGTGCCATTGGCTCTTTTCCTTCTGCTGCCCCTCCGGGTTCCAGCACAGTCAGCTGGTCCTCGTTACTTGCATTGGCTCTTGTACCTTCTGCTACCCGTCCGGGTTCCAGTAACGTCAACTGGTTCTCCGCAGTGCCTTTGGCCTAGGTGCCTCCTCGTCGGTATCCGAGTTCCAGCAACGTCTGCTGGTCCTTGGTAGTGCTTTTGAGCACAGGTACCTCCTGCTTAGTAACCGTGTCCCAGTAACGTCAGCTGGTCCTCGGTTGTGCCATTGGCTCTTTTCCTTCTGCTGCCCCTCCGGGTTCCAGCACAGTCAGCTGGTCCTCGTTACTTGCATTGGCTCTTGTACCTTCTGCTACCCGTCCGGGTTCCAGTAACGTCAACTGGTTCTCCGCAGTGCCTTTGGCCTAGGTGCCTCCTCGTCGGTATCCGAGTTCCAGCAACGTCTGCTGGTCCTTGGTAGTGCTTTTGAGCACAGGTACCTCCTGCTTAGTAACCGTGTCCCAGTAACGTCAGCTGGTCCTCAGTTGTGCCATTGGCTCTTTTCCTTCTGCTGCCCCTCCGGGTTCCAGCACAGTCAGCTGGTCCTCGTTACTTGCATTGGCTCTTGTACCTTCTGCTACCCGTCCGGGTTCCAGTAACGTCAACTGGTTCTCCGCAGTGCCTTTGGCCTAGGTGCCTCCATGTCGGTATCCGAGTTCCAGCAACGTCTGCTGGTCCTTGGTAGTGCTTTTGAGCACAGGTACCTCCTGCTTAGTAACCGTGTCCCAGTAACGTCAGCTGGTCCTCGGTTGTGCCATTGGCTCTTTTCCTTCTGCTGCCCCTCCGGGTTCCAGCACAGTCAGCTGGTCCTCGTTACTTGCATTGGCTCTTGTACCTTCTGCTACCCGTCCGGGTTCCAGTAACGTCAACTGGTTCTCGGAAGTTAGACGACCCTAAAGACCACCCCGAAGAAGATGACGACCCCAAGGACGACGAGCATCAAGACAACCAGCCTGAACACCATCACAAAGAAGAAATATAAGATTACCCAGAAGAAGATCACCAATAGGACAAAGAAGGTTAAGACAAACTACAAGATACAGAACAAGAGACAGAAGAACAATAAGCAGAAGATCAAAAAGCAGAAGAACATGAAGTATAAGACCAAAATGAAGAGCAAAATATATGCTCTAAATTATAAGCAGAAGAAGACTAAGCAGTGTATGGGGGTGAGTCCGTTCCTCCTCGTGGTGCCCCTGGAAAATGCCTGCTGCTGCAGGCTAAACTGAACACGGACAAATACTGTTGTAATTTAAATCTTTTGTGACAGCAAGAACGGAAGGATGAAAAATTCATACTTTTACAGATTACAAGTACAGGAATCTCTGTCACAAATAAGAATATGATGAAGAAGATGAAGAGGAAGAAGATGAAGAAGTAGAATATGAAGAAGAATAATAGTTTAATAAGAACAATATGAGTAATGTTAACAAAAAGATGAATAGCAAGAAGTTTAAGAAGAAGATAAAGAAGGTGAAGATGAAGAATAATTTGATGACAAAGATGATGCTGCTGAAGATTATGAAGGTGAAAGTGTGGCAAAAGTTAAAAAGGTGAAGAGCATGGAAGTTGTGAAACATACATATTTGGCAAAATAGAAAAAAGGTTAACAACATAGTCAATTATTTCGTCAATCCAAACGTCTTTAAAAAAAAAAATATTAATGCTATTCCATTGGATTGGGTTAAACATCTATGCCTTTAATGTCTCCTCAACCTCCCCCAATACATTCTACAATACTCTTTGTTGTTTTCCTTCATGTACAATTAACCTACAAGCCAAGAATGGGTTTTTTTTAATTCCGATATTTTGCTCCCATAGACTTACATTGGATTTCCGGTATCGGTATCGGGTATCGCCGATATTTTTGGGGTATCGGCGATACCATTCCGATTCCGATACTTTTGGATATCGGAAAGTATCGCTCAACTCTAGTCCTAGGTAGAACGGTATCTGTCACCTATAATAAATGCCATCACAGGACTGTAACTAAGGATTGACGGTATCAATCTCCTTCGTGGCGTCCACCCCAACTTGTGTTTTGGCTTCCGCCTTTGTCTGGGGGTCAAGATGGTGTTTTCAGCAATACCAATTTTATTCACATTTGACTTTTTAATTGCGATTTATTCCACTTTTTGTTCGGCGGTATGATGAAAAAACAGATTTTTCCAAGTTTTTTATTTTTTTGCGGTGTGGTGAATTCCACCATTGGATGTGTTAAAAAAAATGTGCCTGTGCTGAGATAATCTTGTAAATGTGCTTCTGCTTTGTACGGTGTAATGGCTGTGTCTAACCATACAGGAACATGGTCTGATCATACCACATCTCCTGGACCGGGAAGGAGAAAAAGAGTATACAGATATTACAGCACTGGATCGCAGCTGATTCTTACTATTAGGTAAAGCTTTACTAAGTATTTATGATGGCTTCCTTATAGTTAGGACTCTCATTCATTGAATCACTTGCCACAGCATATTTCATAGGAATCGACTACCTGAACTCCATGAAATTTCTTATTGGCAAGCCAGATGTCTAAAACAATATTGACTCTGAATTCTGCTGAATTGGTGGGCACATTGCTATGTGACAAAGTAGCTGAGAGTTCCTTTTATGCGTTGGCTGGTAGTTTACATTGTTGCATACTTAGCTAGTTATAGCTTTGCAGATGTAGGAATAGTTGCATCTGATTTTCATGATATCAGGCTACAAAAAGAACAAGGGAAAATATTAAAATGTTTGCTGTGGAGTCTTGCCAAGTGTTGTATCAGCCCTAAAGGGAACACTTGGTGATCACATCTGTGTGTTTAAGAAAATAATAGAACACCAGAAATAATGATCATTTTTCTAAATTTTAGTATAATGGATTTATAAAGAGATCCCATGATTGTACAGAAATAAATAAAAGTATGTTTCAGACATTGACAGCTGTAATACCAACAGTGTAAAGCCCAGGGAAGATGACTATAGATATAATTATTATTATTATTATTATTATTAATGATCCAACTGCTTGTCATCATCAAGGGGTTGTCTGTTTTCATATGCCCTAAAATGGTTTAAAGATATAACAGAGTTGATGAGGTATTGAGAGCAGTATTATTCCTAAGCATAGTTCTTTCACGCACCACATAGATACTCATTTGTTTTAAACGGTATTTAGCGGGAAACTTTCATGTTTTAAAAAGCTAATAACTTGCACATATGGGGTTAATCTGCAGATTAATAGCATTCTAAAGCTGTGCGGCCGCCACACATAGAGGCACCGCTTCAGTCACCGCCAAGTACATAGTGAGCGATGGCTGAAAAAAACAATCCAGAACTGACTGACAGTAGACTCACCAGTGCATTAGGGCAAAGTCACTATGTGCTGAGCGGTTACTGAAGCCACGCCTCTATAACTGAAAGCCAGAGGCTGCCAGGAGGAATAAAGCTGATTTCCTCCCATTAGCAAGGCTTTCAGTGTGGCAGCCACACGGCTTTAGGACGCTAATAAACTGCAGATTAACTCAATATGTGAAAGTTACTAGGTTACATTTTTTTGGACATGACAGGTTCCCTTCAGTGCTACATTTTTTCTACAGTAATTTTACTGGGAAAATTACAGTTTGTCAAGAAGTGATAATGACAAAACTGGGTACCAACTAATAGAGAAGGTACTTTTTGATCATTAGTGAATCAAATTTGATCAACTATTATTGGCAAAGAAAATTAAAAAATATACATTTGAAGCAGAGTTGTAATTATGTTATTGGCTAAAAATACACTGCTCAAAAAATAAAGGAAACACTTAAACAACAGAATATAACTCCAAGTAAATCAAACTTCTGTGAAATCAAACTGTCCACTTAGAAGCAACACTGATTGACAATCAATTTCACATGCTGTTGTGCAAATGGAATAGACAACAGATGGAAATTATTGGCAATTATCAAGACACACTCAATAAAGGAGTGGTTCTGCAGGTGGGGACCACATCTCAGTACCAATGCTTTCTGGCTGATGTTTTGGTCACTTTTGAATGTTGGTTGTGCTTTCACACTCGTGGTAGCATGAAACAGACTCTACAACCCACACAAGTGGCTCAGGTAGTGCAGCTTATCCAGGATGGCACATCAATGCGAGCTGTGGCAAGAAGGTTTGCTGTGTCTGTCAGCGTAGTGTCCAGAGGATGGAGGTGCTACCAGGAGACAGGCCAGTACACCAGGAGATGTGTAGGGGGCCATAGGAGGGCAACAACTCAGCAGCAGGACCGCTACCTCCGCCTTTGTGCAAGGAAGAACAGGAAGAGCACTGCCAGAGCCCTGCAAAATCACAACCAGCAGGCCACAAATGTGCATGTGTCTGCACAAATGGTTAGAAACCGACTCCATGAGGATGGTCTGAGTGCCCGATGTCCACAGATGGGGATTGTGCTCACAGCCCAACACCATGCAGGACGCTTGTCATTCGCCACAGAACACCAGGATTTGCAAATTCGCCACTGGTGCCCTGTGCTCTTCACAGATGAAAGCAGGTTCACACTGAGCACATGTGACAGATGTGACAGAGTCTGGAGACACCGTGGAGAGCGATCTGCTGCCTGCAGCCTGCAACATCCTTCAGCATGACCGGTTTGGCAGTGGGTCAATAATGGTGTGGGCTGGCATTTCTTTCGAGGGCCGCACAGCTCTCCATATGCTCGCCAGAGGTAGCCTGACTGCCATTAGGTACCGATAGTGAAAAATATGGGATAAGATAGCCTGACGTCAGGAAAAGGAGCATATAATATATGAGTAACCTGACGCTCAAAAATTCCAGAAGCGTATTTTATTGTGCTTACATTATTAGTCATACAGACACTTTATTTCTGACGTTTCGGCCGGAATGGCCTTTATCAAAGAAAATTATCTGTATGGCTTCCAATATGCAGGGAAGAGCTGTGAGTATAAAGATAGACACGGGGACTTGCCTCCGTATGCAGATAATTTTCTTTGATAAAGGCCACTCCGGCCGAAACTTCAGAAATAAAGTGTCTGCATGACTAATAATGTATGCACAATAAAATACTCTTCTGGAATTTTTGAGCGTCAGGTTACTCATATATTATATGCCATTAGGTACCGAGATGAGATCCTCAGACCCCTTGTAAGACCATACGCTGGTACGGTTGTCCCTGGGTTCCTCCTAATGCAGGACAATGCCAGACCTCATGTGGCTGGAGTGTGTCAGCAGTTCCTGTAAGATCAAGGCATTGAAGCTATGGACTGGCCCGACCGTTCCCCAGACCTGAAATTGAGCACATCTGAGACATCATGTCTCGCTCCATCCACCAACATCACGTTGCACCACAGACTGTCCAGGAGTTGGCGGATGCTTTAATCCAGGTCTGGGAGGAGATCCCTCAGGAAACCATCAGCCGCCTCATCAGGAGAATACACAGGCGTTGTACAGTAGGAAGGTCATACAGGCACGTGGAGGCCACACACACTACTGACCATCATTTTGACTTGTTTTAAGGACATTACATTCCACTTTAATTTTGGGTGTGACTCCAAATCCAGGCCTCCATTGGTTCATAAATTTGATTTCCATTGATGATTTCTGTGTGATTTTGTTGTCAGCACATTCAACTTTGTACAGAACAAAGTATTCAATGAGAATATTTCATTCATTCAGATCTAAGATGTGTTATTTGAGTGTTCCCTTTATTTTTTTGAGCAGTGTACATTTTTAGGGTTTAAATTTGTTTAGGTCATCTAACAGAAAAACATAAATAAAAACTATTAACAGAATGTGCAATTTGCCTCTTTAGAGAAAACGAGGACTTTAACTCTATAGCGCCACCTATTGGAAGTAGCGATCCTACAAGTTTCATTCAACCCTTGAACGAGTCTTGTAATGTGACTTAGGATAAAAGCCAAATCAGTATCTCAATTTGCAGACACGGTGTTTCGGACTATTGGTCCTTGTCAGTGCAAAGTATGAGATCTGATCTGGCAAGATGAGAGGCTCTGGACTGAGGTCTAAGGGGTAAGGGTTCTCCTTGTGGAGAGTGACTGTAAGGTTCTTTGTCTCTGTTGACATGTTCCTTGAAACTCAGTTTTCCGTCGGCCATTTTGCTTTCTGTCTTTCTGCAGCTCTTGCCCTCAGTTAATATGGAGTTTCCAGTTTTCATGTTCCCGCCCTGATTCTTCCCTCTTGCTTCTTAGCAGCCTCAGCTAAACAATCAGTGCTCCTGAATCAAGCCTCAGTCAGCCTGTGACCTGACTCCTGGAAGCCTTGGACTTGTACTCCAGCTATTCCCTACTGAGGAACCTTGGAACACTTTTGGACTCTGGAAACCTGCTGTTTGGTGAATCCATGTTTGCAGAGGAATTACGGTACAGAGAAGAGATCCTGAACCTGCTTTGGAGATTTATTGTAGTGCTTGAAGTTACTCTGGCCTGCTGTGTCTCCTGTCGCTGTTCCTGCAAACTGTGTGAACTTTTCAGCATGCTTGTATGAAGTAATACAAGTCATTTCATTTCAACCTATGTCTCCTGTGTTTTCCTCGCACCCAAGCACAAGACGCTATAGGAACTGTACACTATACATGACAGTGACATACCAGCTCTGGCTTGTCAAAGTAAGGAGGCTTATTCGCAGTGCAATGCTCCTCTGGGAAATTTAATATGCAAATTGCCTCTTAAGAGAAAAAGAGGACTTGAACTCTATAGCGCCACCTATTGGAAGTAGCCTGCAGGAAGCACTTCCTATTAACAGAATGATAATAGTAACACTGTCATTTGATATGCGTTGTACTATATATTGTCTTTGCACTATGATTGATTTAGTTTTTAGCTGTTCCCTCCATAAGGTATAGTTGTCACTGCATGGATGGCAGATTGCACAAATCTTTAGTCTCAGTTCATATAATACTGAGTGTCTTGTTATTTTCACATTACTGAAAAACCTGACTTTTCACATTTTCCTGTTCTATTAAAGCAGGATGTAGACAGTTCCAGGTTTTTTACAACCTATGGAAAAATGGTAGCAAGACATAACAGGATGGAGATCAATATTCTGCCACATCTGTTGTATAATAGATCCTATTGGTGCATTAATGACCCATTGGACATATAATACATTCCATCAATTTCACACATAATTTCTGTCATATTGAGGTTAAGGATACTGCTGAGTACAGCTCTATTCTTTTTGTCAAATCTACCAAGACAAAGACCTCTGGCTGCAGTATGAACATAGCCACATATAGTGCATAGCCATGCATTTAATGTGGTAACAAGACTAATTTTAAATTGTGACAACATAAAAATGTAAATCGTAACTAAAGAATATTTATTCCATAAGTGTACTTAGATCTGTTGAAATCCATGAGCTGGAACTGAAACATTGTGCTTCTTCAGGTGTTCACTTATGATAATGTCTTGCTATTTTTATAGTGGGAATGGGATTTTGATATGATCATCTAAAACACCATACACATATAAGAAGCATAAGTCCAAACACTCATAAATAAATACCTGTAATTCCTGTAAACATGGCAAGGAAGAAATATGACAGATTGTACAAGCAAATTGATCCAGGTTTCGCTTCTTCATCAGGAGTAGATTTACACAGTTAATTCTATCTGATTTCTAGCTTAATTTTCACCAATGCCTTGTAACACATTTGTTATGTATTTTAGATACGCTTCTCAATGCGTGGTTTTATGAGAAAAGTGCTTGATGTGACCGAAAAGTTAGCCAAATTTAGTAAATCAGCCCCAATTAAATTTAATAAAATAAAAAATATAATGTAAATATGGATGTGTTCGCTGTGACTGTGACTCCAAAAACTGAACTAA